>OY770107.1:9523148-10764815 GCA_963669365.1 Verbascum thapsus | reverse complement strand
AGTTCACCTGAAGCGCCCCAAATAACCATTCACTCTAAACTGGGTGACAAAATAATTGATAGTCAATTACGATAAATTCCCGGCCATAAAAAATCTTATAGTAGTGAAATTTGCAACCATGATAGAGTACACTGGCTTCAAAATTAAGTCAATCAAATAGAATTGTGCCTAGCCCATCAAAAACAATTTGATGAAACACCTAGAATAATTGGACATCTGTGTGCAAAATATATGTAGAGCTAAAAATCACATACAATCGGGTCAACTTTACTTTTCACTCCATGGATGAAAAAGCATGGTAACATACCATCTAGTTTGCAGTAAGAAGACATAACACATGGTAACTATTTGAAAGTGATCCAAAGAAGTAAGAAGTTAATTCTAGAATTCTATATGAACCATTAGTTGGTATATTCCACTGAAATTGTCATTTTACCTGTTTCCCAAGGGAAGGAATGTCCAGAAGAATTGTTTTTACAGCTTGTGTATCCAACAACATCTGCAAATTGCAACAATACATACGCCTTTAATCATATTGAGAATGATAATTGAACTTCTTACACTTGCACATTATTATATATTTAAACATCCTTATAATTTAGTAACTTATTACAAAATTATTAAAATCAAATTGCCAGCTGATTGATTCTTCTGCTATCAGGTTAACTTGGTAACAATGTTGAGACACAGAAATAGTTAACAAAAGAAGTACTTGTTGTGCTCCTGTTTCCGAGATCTGCTTGCATTTGAATATATTGAGGTAAAAGCGTGGACCAAGTGATGAAGCAAGCTGCAAACAGTAATATAAATATGAGCATAAATCCAAGTAGGAAAACAAAGTTTACAAAATAAATTAATTGTTCATCCTGAATCATCTTTCGCAGTTAGCATAATTTTGTTAAAATTACATTTCTAAGCATTGTGGTTTACTGTAACATTTTACCAAGGAACATTGTGCAAAAAATTGTTGTTTCTCCCTTATACAGCCTTCAATCACGAGGCCAAAGGGAAGAATTTGCTAATATGACTCTTAGAGACCAAATAGACACTTTTGATGGAACCCACAAACAATAGTGAGAGCAAATACTAGTGGAGTGAAGACAAATTCAAGAATATTATGAAAGCACGTTTCCATAGACTAATGCCACTCTAAAGTACATTTTATGAACCAAGGTATTAAAAACATGTGTGTTTCTGTAGTCACCCTCTTAATTTGTGAAACCACTATTCTCATTTTACCCAAAAGGTCAAAATCATGGTTCTGCGGTCCTGTGTTGATGGTTGTACTCACCAGTGTTAATTGGAAATAGTACTATATGCATACAGGAAAAAATAGTGAGGACAACAGAGAATTGCTTAAGTATTAAACTATGAGTAAAGTGCAAGATAAAAGTGGACAAAAATGATAATCATACTATATTCACCTTGTCAAGAAAGAACTGGAAATATATGGGGGATAGAAGGCTTCCAAGTACAGGAATGCTAGTAGCTAGGATTGTATTTATGCCATTGACATACCTGCGGGGAATATCCATAAAATCAAAATAAAAACAGGAACATTAGGATCTTCAGTGGTTAACAAACTTATAAAGCTATCTTACTCGGATTGGTCGCCAACACTTTCAAGTGTGCCCCAAGGAACACGCGTCATTGCAGCCATTTCAACATCAAATTTAGTTTCAATACCATGGACAAGTGTTATCAATGCTCTTGTTATTACCGCTGAGAACTCATCCTGCAGAATGCATCAGTATTATGGATATGTATGATGAAGAAAATTGAAATAGATAGATTTAAAGAGAAAGGGCCTATGAGAGTACTTTTTATAGAAAGGACCACGAAAATTTTACCTGTACTTCTGACATATCAATCCTGTCCGCAAATTGAGGATCTACTAGTTTAGACACATTTTCAGCCAATTCACCTGACTGAAACATAAAAAGAGAGTTAGCCGGTCCTAGATGAACAGATAAGAAATAAAAAGGAGACATTGAGACCAACGTAACTATATGACTTAATCTTTACTTATTTATTCTACAAATGAAAGCTTACTCAAAACAAGAATCTAGATACAGCAGACATGGTAAAGCTCCAGTCACTAGATACTAGTCTCCTAGTCAATCAGAGAATGCTAGCAAAGATAGTAGATGCCTTCTAGTGCAAAACAACTACTAGAAGGTACGGTGACAGACCAAACAAGTATCTGGTTCATTTACTATTGGATAAAGATATATGATTAGTGTAATAGTCTGCAATTCAGTATCAATAATCTCGATCAGCCACTAATGCCAAAAGTATTTCTGCTACAACCTTAAAAACAGTCAAGTCTCAATCAACATAAGTACAGAAGACCATAGAAATTGAACTCAAAACAACGAAGGAAGACGTTTACTATTGGTCCGTTCGGGTAGACAAAAGTTCTTATTTAATTATAAACTTAGTCATTCTGTTAGTTCTGCTTGTTAAAAGCGAGAGACATTGCGTATAGATTACTGATTTATTTTGACCAAGGTAGATAAATGGATCGTCTTGAAAAACAAACCGTCTTGTGGCAATATTCAGCTGTGTTAACGATATAACAGATCACTCGTTCATCCCTGTCAGATGTCTGCAGAAGATAACCGATGAGGAAGAGTACTAAAAACAGTATTGCATAAGAACAAAGAGTACAACAATCTAAACAGGAAGCATGAAAGTAGTACCTTTATTTGACCATCCATTCCTGTGGCAGCAGCTACAATTCCTGTACCACCCTTAGGCAATCTAGCAAAAAGCTTTGTCGCATATGCTTTAAGGATTCTTTGGAATACCTATTTTTAGAATAATGGAGTTTTAGAAAACATATAATGAAGCTCTGCAATGGAAAACCTATTTACACAGAATAGACTACAACAAGGTAAAAACGGGGTCTGACAATGCAGTCTAAGAATAAGAAAGTGCCTAGATATATGCACTGCACTTTAATCTTCAAATGTAAACTCTAATATCTTCTAGGTCCATAGAAATATCATAAGGTAAGAGCTCCATATATTTTCATTTCAAGGCAATTACGCAAGACCGCTGTAAAGACACAGGCATAAAGAAGTGCCAGCTGGATGATTTTAGCTTTTGCTCTATTGTTTTCCGTTTGGATTTACACTATATTTCTTGATTGTCGAGTTTTATTTAAAGTTTTTAAAAATTCAGATAGTTGCCCTCTGTCTTTACACTGGTGAAGATGGCATTTAATTTCTCAAAGGCCAATTATGTCAGCATATGGAGGTATTTGTGAACCTCACTCGTCAGGTTATTTTCAATTCAGCGCACCAGTTCTTGTGTTGATCTTTCAAATATAGTTATTAAAGCAATGCAGTATATAACTTTATCAACAACGTCCCCCTCTCACTTTCTTCCATTTCCTTTCCTCTTTTTTTTTTCTATGTATATGTTGTCTGAATGAAGCTTGTCCCCCACTGCAAAATACTGAAGCTTATAATAGCTCTCTGTATTTTGACAAGATTGAAAAGTGCAAATACTTGAACTAATGAAGACAATAGCTAAAAACCTATAATAGCAAGTGATGATAAATTTCAGGATAACGAATTAGGAAATCGCTAAACATCCTATAAAAGTAAACCATCTGACATCCTAATAAAGTAAACCATCTCATTTAGGCCGAGTAGCAATGGGATATGGAGCAACACCTTGAACATATTAAACAGAGTCTGGTTTTTTGTCAAAGCACTGCATCTCTTTAGGGTCCTCCTAATGATCAAAAAGACCTTCATACAAAAACAAACATGGATTTAGTGTAATCAATATACTCACCATGTTAATAAAGATGCAAGAAATATATAAAAGAAATGCAGAGTTAAATGCTACAAACATATTTTCTGCAATTTTGATTGCATGCCTACTTCAAGAAAAGAATGCATTAAGAGTGTCCTCAGAGTTAAGACGAATCATAGAAGAATCAAGAGGGCAGTTATGGTTCTACACATTAAAATCATGTGACTGCAAATTATGAGAAGTGCTATAACTCTGCATCTCATTTTGTACATATTGATGTTATCAAAGGGAATCCAAAAATTTAGCTGGGGACTTATAATCTCTTTCTATTTTGGAGAGTCACCAGTTTCTTTTGTCATAATTCACTAACTCATGCTATTGTTTCACTGGGGGTGGTTTTGACATGTGAAAATATAGGAAGGGCCATACGAATAAAAGGAAAGCTTTCATTCAGCAAGGGAAATAAAACACATGTGATTACACTGGAGGCTTGTCCAAGAAGTTCCAAAGACTAATTCCCGAATACTCTGACAAACTGGATCAACATAGATGCACAAAAGGAAAATGATCAAAAGTTTCCAAAGCTGTTCTCTCCTAACAATTGATTAAAGATTCATATCATCCAACAGAAACTGCAGAAAAAGTTCTATAATGAACAGAGCAGCAGCGAAATTCAGACACCTTTTGTTTTTTTTTCTCCTATCGCTAGGCCGGACACATATATCCTATCTGCAAACCCTATGTAATCTACAATGACACATGCACCTTTTAACTGTGGTTAGGTGTAAACGAGCCGAGCTCGAGCCTTATTATACGAGTTTGAGCCGAGCCCGGCTTGTAAACCTGAACTTATACAGCGGAAATTTTAAATTTTTGAAATTTAAATTTTTTCAATTTTTAATTATTTAATATAGATTTATTAATATAATAATATAAAAAATATATATTAAAAAAGAAAAAAGCTCGCGTGGCTTGCGAGCTTTTTTAGGAGAGAAGTGGCTCGAGCTCGTGCGAGCCGACCCGGCTCGCGAGACTGCTCGGCTCGGTTTACACCCCTACTAACTCCAAATGCTTTAGCACTACGATTAACCACCTGACATGATTACATCCAACGTAAAGAAATACTCTAGCACCTCAGACAAAAAGGAAATATTTACCCCCAAGTTTCCTATCATTTAACTATGACAAAATAAAAAGTATTAAGGGGAATCATAAAAGAAGATTTAAGTCACGCCAATCACCATGTTTTGTCCATCCCCCCTTTCAGCCATATTAATCTCTTATTGAGAAAAAGGAGAGAAGAAATACATGTTCAATAGGACTATCTTGAACACTTAAAAAAATGCTTGTCATTCTCTTGTTGTTTAAAAACAGATGCCCCCTATGCTTTTATTTGATTACCTGCATGCTGCTTGATAAAATATTATTTTGACTTCCCTCTTCAACATTCCATGTTTCTTCCTGAAGCATAAGATATAAATACATGTTAGCACAGGAGATAAAAACGAAAAACCACTTGCACAATGACAAAATTCGAATGATCCAAAACCTGGACAAGCTTCTCCAGATGCTCAGTAAGAGTCTTCTCTTCCAGTTCCACGTATACCGTCAAGTAAGGTTCAAAGCACGATGAAATGATCCCTCGAAAATTGAACTGCCATGTAAACCAAGAACAGTCAAACTCCTCTAAGTGTGGCAGCTTCTTTTTCAGGTTCACAACAAAAATAAGAACCAATGTACATGCTAAAATAGAAAGGGAAGTTGTTGAACTACAGGGCACATTTAGTTTAAGTTATTTTTCTGATTATGCTTATTCAACTTAATCAGTTCTGTAATCGATTTCTCAGCAGAATCTGTAGAACAATTTAACTTTTATATATGAACTCCTAAGGCTGAAATAGGTCGAATTTTTCAAAAGTCCTCAACAAATTTGACTAATCAAGAGATTGTGTAATGATTTTTGTGAATTTTCTTTACCAGGTTGTTTGTATTTCCTTTTTGAATAGTTAATAGTAAGATTTCAAACAATTCCAGAGTCATTTTTTTAATATTAAACAAACAACTCACTGCCTTAAAAATCTAATCAGATCATTCTCTAGATAAATAAGAAAATAAACCAAACCTACATGCCTTTGTATGCTGCAAGTTGGTTGCACTAGAATCAAAGCATAAAAAAAATTAGAAATCAATGCTCGTTAATTTGTTCACAAGTATCAGTTGCAGCATCTGATTTACTTCAGATGAAGAATCATGATATAGGTTGCCTACTCAATTATCTAGTGCGATATGATTTCATAATGAAATTAATATAAAAAATTGAAAAAATGGCGATAAAATTACTAATAAAGGTGGTATAAGTTGGTCATGAGAATATCCAGATTAGGTGACTTACACCAGCATCAGGCACTGAAAAATCTTTGTGGTCTTGCTCCTAACAAGAAAATAAGTATGTCTGTTAGCAAAGAACATGATGGAGTCAATTACAACTTGAACTAGTCTGTATATCAACTAAATCAAGCAATTACAGGTTCATGCCTCATTCTCACTTCCTTGATGTGCATCAAGCTTTTTCTGATATTTCTTTCGAATGTCTGAAACGATCTGATTGTTATTCTCCGTCTTATCTACCCCACTATCACTTCCTAATTCTCTGCCACGACCACCACCAAATTTCTCTGCTAACTCTTCCTCAAATTCCAGAGTTCGTTGCAGTGCCTAGAAGCATCCACCAGACATCAGAAGCATCATAAAGGTGAAATTGGTTATAAAAATAGCCAACATCAGGTGAGAGAAAAATGTAACAATTCTTTTGGGCAATGTTTGGAATTTGGAATTTACTGAGAAGAACACTGAGGAAATTTCCTTGCTTCACTTCAAACAATTTAACTCTGTGCTTTACTTTTCATATCTTTTCTATATTTCTTTTACGTTCCTCACTATAATCTTGATCCAAACATAACATTAACATAAATGTTAGTTGATTATGATCCACAGAAGAATGTGCAGCATGCCAAGTCACATCGGAAAATGTGCAACCAGCAACCTCAAACTTTACAAGTTGATCTATAATTAAAAAGCAACGAGGCCGACAATGTATAATTGAAAGGATTTGGTCTTTATGTATATTAATACGGATGAGAGTATTGACAGGCGAAGGCCTTTCTGTGATTAGTATCCGTTACATAAACAGATAGGAAATAAAACCCTTGCTTCGCAATACTAAAATTGATGCAATGAAAGTTAAGGAGGTCTTCTGTTAGCAAATGAGCTTAAAAGATTGATATTAATCAAACCGAGTATGAAAGCAATCAAATGAGCTTAATGCTGAACCAACATACAGGAGGATAAATAAAGATAAACCAGAGTCATCTGGGAGTAAAATAATGCATAACAGAAAGAGAAAAAAAGAAGCTGAATACATAAAAGCATAAAAGAAGTATGAGTTGACTTCAATTTTAATATTTTAGATGATACATTCCCTGATAGAGGTCAATGTATAAGGACATCAACAATGCAGAAAGGGTTAGAGCACACTGATACACATTGATGGTAGAGTCTAACCTACTTTTGAACTTCTGAGGTAACAAGGAATGGGAAGCTTACCAGCAACAATGTTCCAACATCTGGCTTTTCTTTAAGATTGTTGAGGATCTCCACGAGTTGTGTCCTGGAGATACAGAGAAACCCACACTAATTTCAAGGTATTGTGGAATATCTTACAAGAAATTTTACACATTTCTCAGCAATGCAACCATGGTTGCATTTTTATAGGAAGACTCCTTAATAACCAGAATAAAATGTTTCAACAAATTCTTTGACAATAAAGCTTATTCTAATTACCCCAACACAAAAATGTTCATGGGATACAATGATGATAAAATCATTAAATACCAACACTATTTGTGGCATTAATCATTGAGCAGGCAGATAAAAGAAAATGTAATTTTTATGGGATTTGATGTCAAAACCACATGTCTGCTTTTGCTGATACAGCAAGTCCAGTTTTCAAACATAGCAAAAGATTATTAGATTGCTGATCGACAAGGCTACAGTTAATTGACCAAATACTATCGGAAAGAATAAAGAAGCATGTGACTCAAGAACAGTTTGTACACAAGGCTAAACAATGAAATTCATGGTTCATAGCTGTAAACTCAGACAAGAGGTAAATCCCAACCTTGTTAACTTGCAGAACTGGATGCAAAGCAGATAGGGAACATGCCATGAAGGCGGGAAAATTTTCCAAATCTCTTCATTGGTTCTTAGTCGACGCTTGATCCAAGCATACCTTCTTTCTGTTTTATCCAGCTTTGCCAATTCTGTCCGTAATAGAATACGCAAAAGTTTTAAGTTTCCTTTTTTTTTTTTGGCTAATTGCTAAAGTTACAGGTCATTAAAATCAACTTCAAAAACCAAGGAAACGATATGAAAAGTCAAATCTCATACCAGATCCCTCAAAAATTTGTTGATATGAAGTAAGCTCTTTGCTGCAAATTATTTTTACTAAATCTTCTCTGACTGAAGGCTCCAGAGAATCAACAACTAGGCATGCATCTGACAGCTGCTGCAGTAAATTGGCTACTTCCGACTCTTTTCCTGTACCTAAGCTGTGGAGAAAGAGTAGATACCAGAAGATTTAACAGAATAACAGAGAAACTAGAAAGTAAAAGATGAAAACTAAATATAATGACAATCCACGTTTCACACTAACTGAAACTAAACCCATATGTGCCTAGCAAAACATTTAACCACCAGAAACATGCACAAAGCCTTTTGAACTATCCAGGAAAAAGCAATCAGAAAGAAGTGAAGTTAGAACAAGACAAACATGCTATTAGTTATGCAAAACACATGAAAGAAAATTCAAACCCATCAACCTTATCTAGCATTAAAGATTGAACTATAAGTTTTCTACTTAGTTTTCTTCACATACTTTGACGAAGCCCTTAGTCTAACATTAGAGTCAGAGTCAGGAACCTTCTTCCAGTAGCTGAGCATGATTAATTTTACATTTAAAAACAATTACCAAAATAAAAAGAACTGTCAGTAAGAAGTGAGAAATGGACAACACTTTGCAAATAAATCTACAACAAACTAGTCTCCAGTAGGTGCGCATAAAACATACAACTATATATCAGCAACCAAACACATTCAAGATGCAAAAAAAAAACAGTTTATCAATTGAATTAAAGCAATGACATAGAAACAGCATTTTACATACCTAGAGAAATCCGAAAACACGTGCGTCTTTAGAATTTGTTTGATGCTCTTAAACTTGTCCCTGAGCTCTGTGATCTTCGGAATATCTCTATAAGCTTCAAAATGGCTGCATAACTGGTTGACGGCCTGAAATGTATCCCAAACCATATTACAGAAAATGCATAATTGGGCAGACAATGCATAAATAAGAAGCAATCAGTAATATTAGACAAGGATCTGGCTTACAAAAACCCAAATGAATGTATACAAAACCCTAAACCCAAATGAATGTATACATATCGAAGCAAAATGGAGCTGATAATTTGTCACTGGTAGTGCTCACTAAATCATACAGTATATAAATTCTTTATAAGTTTAAACTTTATAATGCAATCCTGCTGAAATATTAATATATAGTGAAAATTACCAAAAGACACCCTCACTTCAGTTCCAGATTACCAAAAAAAACCCTAATCCTTTTGAAATTACATAAAGTACCCCCACATGTAAATATATTCTTACAATCACACCCCTAGTCCCCTACAGTATTTAGAGATCTTTACACTTTCACCCCTACAAACCTTACAAACTGGCCCCTTGAGGGGGTAATGTTGTAATTTACTAAAAGGCATTTATGTACTTAGCACTAAAGTGAGGGGTGTGCATGTAATTTGACCTAATATATATTCATCAATAAAAGATTGAACCTGAGACCACACAGGAAGATAACAGATATTAAGTCCAAACTTACATTAATTAAGAGAAAATGGTCAAAACAGCATATAGGATCTACCGAAACAGACTAAACCGCATATTACGAATTGAAGAGATCAAATGCACTTGAAATGCCTTTCGGTTAATGAGTGGGATAACACAATAAACAGTTCTCAGGGTCATAAAACATACATGTTTCACTACAAAATATGATAAAGAGGTGAAAATGAAAAAAAGAAAAAAGCCATATTCACAGTGGAAGAAAATCTTGACAGAGTGACACAAATAAACAATCAACTCAATTTAAAATATATCCTGCTGTATCCAAACAAAAGGCCATACCACCTCCAGAAAAATAAAAACTTTTTGCAGCATGTAGAATCAATGTGCCAATTCATAAATTTACGAACAAAAAAATGTTAGTTATGATAAAATCATCATATCCTTCTGAAAAAAATGAAAGAAAATTTGTGACAAATCTTTCACAAAATAAAATCCATTTCACGCTGATGTTTGCATTTAAACGGAACGGGAAAGGTCCCAAAAAGACATCTATATCATAGATAATCATGCTAAATAGACTTTTGTGGATGACAATGTGTCTTCAAGAACTAGGAACGCCATCACAAGTGATTCAGGCTTTCGTGTTAATAGAATATTATTTAAACATATATTTTATTAAAAGACATGTTCAGTTTGCGAATTGGGAAATATATTTGAGATAATCTTATTAATGTCAACACACATGGTTAACTCATCACCTTTCTCCGCCAAACCCACCTTACCTTAGCGAGAAGCACGCATATTTTGACATGCGATTATACATACACTATTCTTTTAACAAAACATTGCACATATGAGAGATGTTTTTAAAGTCACAAATCAAGACTTTGACTAAGATCTAAGACTAATGTTTTTATGACATGCATGTGATTTACAGGTAACATATAAAAAGGGATGAAAGCCCCTCTACAAAGTTATTTGTTACCTCAAGCTGCGCAGCTGCCTCCTTGTATTGTCTTTTAGAAGCCATAACTTGGAGTTGTTCTACTGCAGAGACTGTCACACAAAAAAGAGGTTGCAATATTATTTTCTGAAATCAGATAAATGTTACAAAAAAGTATCAAAAAAACATATCATCTACAATATGCTGTTTCAATAAATTAAGGCATGCATAATTTCTCAATACAAAGCAGCAAAGCAAAATATAATGATTTGCCAGACATTTTAGAAACACCAACAAACAATTAGCTTAACTCACGCACTTCCCACATATTGGATTCTAAACTCATCATTTTCTACAGCTCGTGAAAAATTGATGTCCTTCAGACATATCTTTGGTAAGATATAACATATAACAAATGAGCAAACCTGAACTGCACCAGTGGCTGCAGCAAGATCCTCCCTAGCCTTGGTCCCAGAATTACTCTATCAAAGTGACAAAGCAATATAAGTCAATAAAAGGAAGCAAAGTGTCAAACATACTATTTTAAAAAGTCCGTGTTAAGCAAGAACTCCTTGATATCCAGCAGAAGTGACGATAATCAAAATCATCCTACTAAAGAAGACTAAGCATGACCACTAGTAAACTTTTTCAGGAAACTGAATCTATTTTCAATTCTGGTACTTCCCTAGTCTCCTTATCCTCTTTTCTTTTACAATAGTTCGACAATGCAAGAATTTTTGAGTCATTTATGTAAGAAGATTAGCATGTTCACATTTATAATGCAACCACTAGCAATTGGCTCCATTCCATGTGGTCAAATGATCTCCGAAGGGATCACCACAAGCCGATAAAGCTCAAGTTTCATTAAATACCGACACTTTATAAGGTATTTAAGAGCCTCGGAGAGTGTTATGTTGTTTTAGCTGTATGTGCTCAAATTCAATTTCAAAGCTCAGTTAGTTATGGTTTCACATCTATTAAAGATCGATCATCTTGCCTGCCCTTAAATTTAGCTTGAACGTAACTCATATTTTTACAAGCTTAAGAGATTGAATTTTAACTTCTATTACTCTAGATGAGATCTTGGCTGTTCAAAAAGTACAGCATGAGATAAAATTGGTCAAGTCCATCTACTACAGCATCCTATTTGAAAACCTAGTGCTACAAACTAAGTAATACAGTGCATAGTAGTATATGGTCTCCTGCTTCTATTCACTCTATTAAGGATTATCTCAAACCAATTAAAGGAAGTTAAATTTGTGCACAAGTAATTTCCATATAATTGTTATCAAGCATATGAAGCACAAAATGAACCATTTTTAATGTTTAAACCCATAGCAACCAGAAAACAGCACTTCCAATCCAACCTGCTGACGAACAGCTGTTAAGATCTCAGCATCCACTTTACGAATTTCACTGTGTATTTTCTGCATAAGGGGCTCCACTCCAGACAAAGATGCCTCTGCATACCAACAATCTTTACATTGTTAACAATCAAATACTTCCAAATATAACTAAAAGGAATGAAGGTCAATAAACAATTCATGCATAAGACCAAGAGAAAAACTCACGCATCTCAAACTATTTTTTACATACCCAATCAGAAAAACACATGATTTGCTTCAATTCCATGTCAATACATTGACATCCTTTGCAGCATATCAAATGCTTAACAGTTAGATTTCAACAATACTTGATTTTCTTGGCCAAAAACAGTTCTTCAAACATAAACTAAAACTATGAGACATCATACTAATCCCAATATCCATAACCGTATAGGCTAAAAATTCCTAATTGTTCCAATCACTGATTAAATTCGTCCAAAAATTTCGCAAGTGAATTCAGTGAGACCAAAATGTCTACTGTGTCCACAAAACACAATATTTCACGAGTATGCATTAACTTTTGTAGTATACACAAAATTGCATCCCCAAATGTAACTATCGTCAAGGTCTAACCTGTGGGAAACATCTGGTTGATGTAATCCAAAGCACTCTGCTTATCACTTGACGCCATTATTCGTAATCAGCAGCTGAAAATAAGTTATTTATCATTAAAAATTCCTGCTCTTACTGTGATTAAACTCAAATTAAATCAACAAATTACTGAAATAAAACAGTACAAAGATCGGATGGCAATCTTACGGTGCTCGTATCAGTCAGTTCGCATCGGTTGTGTGCAGACGATCGCTCTGTCTCTAATTGAAAATTCTTAGCAGCAAAAGTGAATATGATCTATCCTTGTAAGTTGTAACTGTTATCAATGGCAAATAGTTTATTTTTATGTCACAAAAAAAGTTATAATCATTATTTTGTTTATTTGAGTTCATTATTATTTATTTTTTGTTGAAGTGAAAAAATATTTAAACTATATTAGTAAATGTCATATAAAATTATAATTGTGTGGGTCCCATTTCAACAAATATGTTTTGTTATTAGAAAATTATGGTTAAAGTTAAACTATATAAAAGGCAAAATAATATTTACAAATATAAACCGATATGAGTTCGACCACTAGTTATATGTGTCTGTTGCTCGTAAGCCCATTGGAAAACTTCAAGAAAAATTGTATTTTAGTTACACAATTTACACGTTTCTTTGTTATAAGAATTACAATTTAAATACACTAATGTTCGATATGTGTGCCAATTTGAATACACAAGTCGTCAAATTTGCTCCCATATGCACATTTTTGATCCAACCTGAATTGAACTTACAAAAGTAATTGATCATGTATGTTGTGTTTGTTTTTTACTTGAAAAAGAGATTAAATACCAGGCAAATGTAATTATACTTCTCATTATTATTTTATCTTAGTAATGATTTATTTTATTTAAGTTTATCATCATTTCTAGACCAAACAATATGATCTAATGCAAATTTAATTTTTCAGATTACAAACACTAAATTATACAAGGACATGTATACATTTAATATTTTTCAAGTTCAATTTTTTAACATTTCTTTCATTTCATCTTTGTGGTTTCAGGAATTTCGTTTTAAAATTTTAAAATAGTTTTGTATAATAGAAAAGTTTTTTAATGTTTGTTAATAAAAATTATTTAACTCAATCTAAAAATTAATTATAATTACGTGATTTTTGTATTTTATTCAATCTAAAAATTAAATTAAAATTATTTTATAATTGTTAGTTTCTTAGGCTTTGTTTGTTTATGTTTTTTAGTAAAAGTTTTAATGAACTTATTGGTAAATGTGTGCGGTAGAGTAAAAAATCAAAACCATACCAAAGAGGAGTAATATAAAGGGATTTAAAGAAAACACAGATTAGTAGGATCATAACAAAATCATTTCTTATCGGTTACCAATATACAGATACAAAATCAAGAATAAATCATCATAAATATGGATTTATGTCAACTTATGAAAGTATTTCTGCAGCTTAACAAATGTACATGTATGTATATATATCTCAAAAAAGTTACACCACATTATGTTGCCTAAACATCAACATCTATATACACTATACAGTATACTTCTACGTATAGCTAAAACTACGTCATAAGCTTCAGAGCATCTCGGCTCGAGCTTGAGCTTGCATCTTTTAGTATAGCTACAAAGCGACTAAGTGAAAACACACAATGAGGCCACTTACAAAAACTCACGTTAATCCAAAGTTTTCGGTTTCAATGTGTTGCAGCAAAGTTCATTCAGTAGTTTCTGTGAATACGAAAAAACAACCAAAAAACGGTAAGTTAGAGAGGGTCCTGCAATTTTTCATCATAGGATACTCGTTTTGCAGGTTTTACTCGAATCAATACCTGATTGGTCTTCAGGCAGAGATAATGAACTTGCAGAGCCTTTTGATTTGCTATGTTCAGATTGTACATCAGGGTCACTCTTTAGTTCCTGCATAAGAATTTACAGATTTTTTCAAACAAACTTCCTTATGTTTCCCACCGGGGTTTGGATATATGGTTACCCTTACTCAAGGGTATGGCTGAAAATTGAACCAAGCTACTCGATACTCGATCGCTTAAAGCTCGGTTCGATAATTTACCATACCAAGCTTGAACAACTTTTTGTGTTCGATAAATTTGAAGCTCGACTCGATCAGGAAAAAAACAAAAACATGTACAATATATTCAAGCTACTTGAGCTCGACTCGTGATCAGCTCAATTAAAGCTCGTTTGAGCTCGACTCGATGAACAATGAAACCAAGCTCAAATACAATTTTCAAAGTTCAATTGTAATTCAAACAAGTTTGAACACCTATGCGGTCAGCTTGACTCGACTCATTTACAACCCTACTCAAGAGATAATAATCTAATTGAGATAATTACATGCACCTCTCACTCCTCATTTATTGGGTAACTACCACGAGTCCCTAGAGGTGTAGCAAATTACGAAGAGACACTAACTACCCTGACAACTCGAAAAAAAAAAAACAGGCAGTGAAATCGTAATTTGCTTTACTAACGAGGGGACAAAACAGTAATATTTTTTTCATGACAAGGAAAGTATGATAATTTTCAAACATCGGAGTCTGTTCGGGGTCAGGGTTTCATACCAAATTTTAAATGTGAAGTCAAAATATTTTGCCGCATTTAAAATTCATACAATGTACTCATGTGCAACCGCATAAGTGGCAAATATCTATCATGCTCACTCTTGTAAGATTAAAAATTCTGACTCCATCTATGTAGCTAACTATAATCACTTAAAGAAAAGAGTTCAAGTTTTTTAGGGTGTGTTTGGATTGAGTGATTTGAATTTGGGGAGACGATTTGGAGGAAGGATTTGAAATGACACCTAAAATTGAGCTATTTGAAATCCACCATAGTCTCAAATAGCTCAAAATGAATGCCAAGGAATTTGAAATCCATTATAACTTAAATTCATCCAAACAAACTTCAATGAATTTGTTGATGAACTTGAAATCCATAGCTTTGAAGTGCTTCAATCCAAACACACCCTTAGGTATTCTCAAATGACTAACCTTTTCCATAGAAGCAAAGTTGCCACCCGGGACAGGACCCGCACCACTGGCCCCCACAAAATAACTCATGTTTTCTTCTCCAAACTCTCTCAGCCTATTAAGCTCCGGCAAAACAACCTTCCCAAGATCCGGTCTATCTTTCCTCCTTAGTTCAGCACATTCTAGAGCCAGTTTTGCGAAAGCCAAACTCTCCTCAACGGGCCAATCCGCAACCGCAGGATCAAGTATCTCAGCCAACGTCCCCTCCTCAACCGCTCGACCAATGTGGTGAGTCAATCCCATTGCGGGCCTAGCGGTTAGTAGTTGCAAAAGTACTATGCCAAACGAATACACATCAGATTTCACTCCAAGCATTCCCGTTTGCTGATACTCGGGATCAATGTAGCAGAAAGTGCCCGCCGTTGATGTCATTCTGCATTGCGTTATTTCATCTGCCGCAGTAGGCGGGACCAACCTCGCCAGTCCAACGTCCCCGATTTTGCTCACATAGTTTTGGTCCAAAAGAATGTTACCCGGTTTTAGGTCACGGTGGACTAATGGCTCGGGTTTCGTTTGATGGAGGAAATTTAGGCCCGTGGCGATTTCAGCAGCTATTCTGAACCGAGTTTGCCAGGAAAGCGGGGGCGTGTTACCTCGACGGTAGAGACGGTCATCGAGGCTTCCGTTGGCCATGTACTCGTAAACTATGCAACCGAATTCGGGGCAGGCTCCAAGGAGAAGAACCATGTTAGGGTGTCTCATACAACTCAGCACTTCAACCTGCATTACGTTGATTTGTTGTATGGATAAATTTCGTTAATTACTATGTTTCGAGTAGTTAGAAATTGGAAACTTCTCAGAGACAATGTTGAATTAAAGTAATTTGCAGTAAAATCATGAACAATGAAAAGAATAAAAGTTCAGATTGCTTATGTAATTTTAAATGTCAGTACACATTTTAAATTATTTTCAGAGAATGATCTTGAAAGTTTCTCTCAGTACAGTGTTTAATATACAAAACCATTACGTGAGGTAGCTTCCTATTGCAAATAAAATTGATTATATGTGTGTGTGTAATAATAGAAGTGTTAATCAACAGCAAGGGATTATAAGTATATAACCTCAAATATATAATTCAAGAAATTTGCTAAATGAAGCTTCTCAGAAACATGGAGAATTAAGAAGATAGTGTCACAACAAACTGAAGAATTCTGAAACTAGCCTAAATTTAAATTTCTTTTGAGTTGAAATTGAAACCATTACCTCTTTATTGAACTGTGATCTTCCTTGAGCAGCATCTGGCCGCAAAACCTTAATTGCGACAGGTGTATGGTCGAGATGACATTTGAACACAGGCCCATAGCCTCCCTCTCCAACTTTCTGAGATTCAGAAAAATAACCAGTTGCCTCTTCAATTTCCTCAATGGAATATCTTCTGTACCTTAATGACGAGAGACTAAATGCCTCCTCGTTCAACTCCATTTGAGATGCCTGAGCATTCTCCGAGTCTGCTTTGTATTTACCTTTATCTTGTTCAGGTGTTACTCTTGCTGATTCTTCAGCAAGTCGGGCATCTTCTAGTCTTCTTTCTTCTTCTTTTCGCCATTGATGAAGCTCCACAGCCTGCATTAGATATAAGGGTAGATACCCCCTAATTGAGAACCTAACTATGAAAAACACTTGTGGTGCGTTTGGATCGAAGGATTTGAAAACTATGGATTTTAAATCCTTTGTCATTCATTTTGATCTATTTTCTCCACAACTATGGTGGATTTCAAATTACTCCATTTTAGAGTCGTTTGAAATCCTTCCTCCAAATCCCTTCTTCAAATCCAAATCACTCGATCCAAACACACCCTTGTAGATTTGGAATACAAAATCCCGCTGTCAAGTCACCCCTCAAATTCCTAATTTTCCCTCCAGTATAAGTCAAAGTATCGCCCTTTAAAACCTCTAGCTTGGTCCATGTATATAGGATGGTGTTAAATCAGATGTTATTGGATTACTACCTTTTGTTTTGCAGTTAGGGCTTCCTTACAGGCTGTGCTATACATTTCCATGGTTTTCTGCAATTCGAGCTTTAGCCTTCTCATTTCACCTTCCACATCATCCTGCAGTTTTTTGAAATGACATGTGGGAGCAAATATCAGCTTTGAAACTGCAATAGATGAGACTTCTAATTCAATCCTTTGAGCCGACTTTCTTTCAAAATTTGAACATGTGAAATTAATACACATTATGTTTAACACTTACACAAAAGAACCAAGGTCTTGTCTCATTGATTTGACCTATGTATGATGAATCACCTTTCTAAGAGTGTTTACATCACATCAATGTAAATTAAAGATGCCAAAAACTTTTTTATCAACATTTTTCAAAGATGAAATTCTCTTTAAGGTATTATTCTTGTACAGATTATTATTTTTACGAGACCCTACTTTAACATATGTTACCATCTTACTATTAGCTTCTTATTTATGCCTCTTGGATCTCAAGTTTTCTTCCACATTTTTTTTCCTACTAGTACTTTTAAGCTTGTTTTACAATTAATTCATAACATCATGTATCGTTTTACATATTCAAAGAAAAGTCATGGGGCATACGCACTCAGAGTCGCTCAAGCTTTTTGCTCTTTTGACACTGGTGGACATTATACAAGATACAAACCATACCAACTTTGTTGTCAAGCTAAGAGGCTCGCCCTACCCAAGTCGGGTATGTTGTAGACCGTTAGATTACACATGGCGATGTTAGTATTGCACTTTATAACATCATCATATTCTCATCCAACGACTAACCCCCACTTGGGCATTGCATAAAATCTCCCAAGATAAGATGCCCTTACGCTTTCAAGTGACGACGATGAAAAACCATTGAAAGAGCTGAGTTCACTCCCTTTGGTCATCCCCGATCGCATTGATCCAAAACTGCTCTCCGAACTGGTCGAGAGTCGTGAGGTTCTACATGAGTCCATATTATCGAAGAGAATACCAGACATTCGATCCGAGCTAATAGTGTCAGTGCTCGGCCTGTCCGAGCTTATAAATGATATATCAGTATCAGATTCTGAAATGTATCCTCTTCCCCTTGCTGGTGATCTGTATCACATACATATTAGGATTTAGTATGTTCATCAGCCTTGTATGAAATAAACTACAATATAATCATCACTGGTGTATTATGCTCATATCGAAAGATAAATAAAGGAGTCGAACTTTAAGTTAGTAACCAGTTACAGTACTAAATTACCCCCAAAAAAATATGAATCATCAACAAGAACTGCAGATACGATCCCTCCACCTTATTAAGAAGGCCTTTTGCTTTGAACACTACAAGATTGGATATTTAAGAATGACATCTTTCTAAATCACCTTGAGCGCGTAATGCGTTGATGCAAAAGATATTATATCGTCAAGTAAAATTCATTTGTTTCTCCAAATAGGGACACCAATTGATCCCTAATATTAGTGGCTTTTTTCCGTGAAAATTAGAGTATGTGTTGGCCTATGAGACAGTGATTGCTCTTGTGGCAGTGCTATAGACAAAATGTGAAGCATGGCTACTATAAAGTTTAAAAAGATTTGAGTTGCACTATAGCTATAAGCTATAGCTTTTAGCACAATGACAGATTTTTATTCCACAATGTCAAGGAATGTCAAAGGAAGTATATTACGAAAGGACTTACTTGAGTAAATCGGTGTCATCAACTGCAGACTTGCGTGGCGTCCTTACTGTACCTGCTAGACACTTTTCGTGCTTTACTATATGAATAGTGTAATAAGATACAAAATGGAAAAAACATTACATTATTATCCCTTAAGCAAGGACAAACCTCTAATACTTGGGATATGCTTAGGAAGTGCATCGGGTGCCGAAGCATTAGCATTAGCCTTCTGTATTTGAGTCAAAATAGGGGAATTGAAGGGTGCTAGGCGAGACGCATTCCTAACAGAAGATATCTTTGTTTTGGAGATAACATAAACGGTGCAGAAATCTGGTGATGCTTTCGATACACTGGTAGGAATATCTACCATCTTTAATCTCCTGTCACATGAAACAATCGTTAATTATTAAGTAGTTCAATGTGATGCAAATATCATAGAAGAATATTCAGTACAGAAACTTCTTCGTGTTTGCATTTCATAGTTGTTAATGGCGAATGGCGCGGCGTGGCGATAAGGGTCCCACGGCGCGGCGCACGCCTTTTTGAAGCAAATATTTTAAAAAAATAAACTAATTATATTTACTAATACATCAATAATATGCTAGCTTTTAAAATTATATGGTCAAAAGTTAACGCATTTTTTTTTTCAAAAATTGGGTCAATTAGTCAAATTGGGTAAATTTGGGGCATAAATTAGGGGTCAAAATTGAAGGATTATTTTTGCCAAAAATAATTGTGTCAAACATGGCAAATTTGAGGTTGGGCATAATTTTGGGGTCGAAATTGAGGGAATTTTAGCCAAAATAATTGGGGGGTCAACTAGTTAATAGCTGAACCAGATGAACTGTGAAGGATTGCTGAACCAGATGAACTGAGGAATTGACAGAGATGGAGAATAAGAAATACGTGAAGAATGCCTTTCAACAACAAAAAGGGAAGGGTTATAATTATCCCTCACTAGTTCCACTAAGGCAGCATGGCTAAAGTTGAAAAACTAGTATAAGCTCACTTGATAAAGCCATGACGAGATGCGCCAAGAACCAAGTTTTCTATAGCAGCATGAGCAACATATTCTGTTATTGCTTTAGCTATATCTGTGTCCTCCAGCACCACATCAAAGCAATGTATCTGTACGTGAGCCAAAACAGGTGAAAAAACAGAAAGGAAAAAAATTAAAAAGATCAAGCTCTTATATATATATGCTGCTGAAGTTTGGAAATACGAATGAAGAAAGAAAACAAGATTATTATTTCAGCTTACCTCTTTGCGAGTACAAAAACAATGGAAGGTGAGGAATAGCTCTTTGGTATGCTTATCAAGTACTTGCTTGCTGGCACAAGTAGCTCCATCGAGATCATGAATGGCATTGTTTTCAACTGAATTCACATTATGCGAGCAAGGTCAAATAAGGAAAACATTTCTAATTTACACTAGTATAAGTGCATATTTATGTGCTTGATACTTGTAGATGTATACGACCATATGCTCAAATATATATAAGAATAAGAAACATATCGACTTATCGAGCTGCTAGATACTCGACTGGAAATTGAAGTTAAAAACTCAGTTTGTCTATCATAACAAACAAATTTGAACACATTCTTTTGTTAAAATAGGGTTTCAAGATCAGCTCACTGCTCAGTTAGTAAAAATGATAAATTATGTACAAAAAAGACATTTTTATGAGAACTATGGATCTAATCTGGCTTTGAATATACAATAGAATAAGCCATGCAAGAACATACCCCCATGAGCATTACAATGAAAAGAACACTTGCATACAATACTCAACGACAAATATTACATCCCAGCAAAAGGTGAGTCATGTCACTGGTATGGTCCCATTCTTACTGTTAGGTATAGAAACGACCTAATGAAAATAGATTAATGGTCTAGTCACCTGTACTCATCAAATTCATCAACCCTTTTACCTAGTGAGGGGCTACGTGGCTTTGTATCACATAATGATTAGCCTATCTACATTACATAGAGTAAGATGCTTCATAAGAGATAAAATATCAATATCTCAAATATTTGCTAGAAACAAGAACCAAAAACAAAACGGATTAAAATGTGCATGAACTTACACGGTCATTTTAATGGAAAATGAGAATGAGCGAGAAGTAGTTCTTTGATATGACATAGTGAAAACTCAACCTCAAAAGCTAACTATTAAACAAGAACCTAAAGCCTATTCTCCATAAACCCAACATAAGGTACCCCATTATACCAACGTACAATTCAAGTCTAATGCAAGTCCAGTTAGGATTATAAGAATCCACCATGCTTTGCAGCCCGCTCAGAAGCCCACAAGCGCTCGTTTTTGCTCTAATTAACTAGCCTAGGCAAACACAGCAACACCAACATTACAACACTAACTCCCAGCTGTAGGCAGATGATTGCTGTTAGTGTTGGGTGCCCGGCAAGCCAATTGGTTGCCAAATACTTAGCAACACTATGAGAACAGTCTTGTTTAAATCGTTATAATTATATGGCATCTTCTTTATTATATATCGTATGTCTTTACATGTATGTAATAAAGTCCCTTGGGTTACATAGAGCTATGGGTACGGTCACGCATTGGATGGTGATCATGGGATGTACTCGAACGGCTGTAATCCTAAAATAGTTCCAAGTCGTAGAGTTATTGAGATAGGGATATCAATGACTCGTTAAGACTTGCTTGTGCGTTGCATTTCCTTGGAGGAATGTATCTTGTTCCATGGGTATTGGTTGGGAACCTATGCAACGTATGAGGGTTCACATCGTGGATGGTGAATTGAGCAACCCCAGTGGAAATTCATATTGGTGGACGTGTCGAATATGAAATTCCACGGTCACGTAGGCATGTGGTGATCCTCATGACTTGAGGGATCGCGGCTGTTCAAATGCATGACCCACTGCACTTTGATTTAGTTCATGATTACAGGATAATCAAATAATGGGCTATTTTGGGTGTAGTCTGGTCATGCGATTTGGCAGGCGGTTCCAAGATGGGATCTGTCTCTAATCGTTTGATTAGTGAATCTCCTATGCTGTCTTGGGAATGACTTGACTGGAAGTCTTCGGCCGAAGCAAGTCAATAAGAAGGTGTGTCATCCTTGCTTAGTTGACATAAGTCGTCATTCGCCAATTGACATAGTCATATGATTAAATTAGTAGGATTTCGACTGGCAACCAAATCCTAGATTTAATCGGGAGATCTGACAGAAGGATGAGACACATGCTACGATCGTGATCAGGAGAGGTCTATTATAATCATTTGAATCTAGGGGTTGAGTCGACGTTGCTAGACATCGAACTCAATCTGTGAGAGTCATGAATTAATTGGTGGTTAGTTCATGACCAAGATTAATTATTTGGAATAATAATTAATTGAGGTAATAATTGTCTAATTGATTACCGAGCCGTTTGGGAAATGGTCTCACTGCTAGCTTTCGAATGAACCTAAGGGGTCACACACAAACTTGAATAAGTTTCCCGGTTGTATGTATTGCATGGCCAATTTCGAATTGGGCCTTATGTGGATTAATATTGGATATTGATCCATGATGGAATTAATTAATTAATTAAGTCTTGGGCTTGAATTAATTAATTGGACTTTTTAATTAATCTTATGATTAGTTAATTAATGGGCTAGGCCCAAGGAGTTTATTAATTGAAAGCCCAATTAATAAATCAAAAGAGGAAGCTGAGATTTGGGTTGAAATATAAGGAAAGTCTATCAAGAATTAATATGGAGATTTTTGGATAAAAGGAATATCCAAAAAGATCAAGATTTGAAGTGAGAGAATAGAAGTCTACAAGTATTAGGACTCTTGGATCCTAATTAAGTGTAGGAACGTTTTTCTCTCTATTCCGGAGAAGAGAAAAAACGTTCTCTCTGTATTCTATATATGGGGATCTTTATTCTTCATTCAAGATGATCGAAATCATTGATACATAACTGATAATAGTTGAGTTATCATGTTTAGGGTTTTCTCCATATTATTGTCTTAAGGATTTCCATAGCCTTCCTCTAGAAAAATCCCATCACCATACATACGATCCTTGACATAGTCGTAATTACGAATCGCTAGCACGATTGTTTTTGACGAGGGAAACGTTCAAGGTGTGGATACAACGCTTAGAGGCACAACAATTGGGGTGCTAGAGATCTCGGTTGATCACGCAGGCTAAAGTTCTGAGAAGTTCTGAGAAGTTCTGAGAAGTGCTTGAGAAGTGCTGAGAAGTGCTGAGAAGTTCTGAGAAGTGCTATGGAATATCAACCGGCATTAAAGGGGATATGAAAAAGGCCGTAGATAGAAACCGATACTTAAGGAAGCGAAAAAGGGTATAATTGTATTTATTGTTTTCGCGCTTTAATTCGATTTAGCATATGTATTGGCTTTTGAGTGAACTCGTATTAAAATTTTAAACTGTTACTTCCGCTGCGAGATTTTCACTCATGGGGCTATGCGATCCCAACAGTGGTATCAGAGCCATGTTATATGCTAAATCGATATAAAGTTAGCCTATATCGGTTTATATATCCGTTTGTATGAATTTTGTTTAATCGATTCGATTGTTTGTTGCATGGTTTTTGAAAACGTAAAGACGGGAAAACAATTTGAACTTGCTGGCAACGACGCCTGGGCTGTGCAGTTGGGCTGCACAGCAGCCCGGGCTGCGCGGCCAGCAGCCCGGGCTGCGCGGCCAGCAGGGCTGCACAGCAGCCCGGGCTGCTGGGCTGCGCAACAGCCTGGGCTGCGCAACAGCCTGGGCTGTGCGCAGCAGCCCGCACGGCTGGGCCGTGCGGGCTTGGCCCATTGGGCTCATGTTTTCTGGGTTTTTTTTTTTTTTTTTAAATTGTATATTTTTAAAATTATTTCGAAACGCATGAACTTACGAATTGAATTGATTATTAAAATTCTCGGTAAATTTTTATGCTTTTGATATCTCATATGTCGGCATGGTTATGTGATATGCTTTAATTTACCGTTATCGAGCATGCTAGTTTTAGGTTTTTTCTTATGCCTTTTATGTGATATGTTTTGCATGATCACCCTAGGATGAGATTAAGCGCTAAAACTGATGAGACTTTGCATTTTGAATTCCCTCATTTAATATTAAGTCTAGAATGGGAATAACAAAGACCGAAAGTTTTGTTATACCCTGCCTTCCACCACTAGTAGAACATGTGAAATGCCGCGAAGACCATATTCGTCGACTGCGAGTCGTAGGGGCGGGTATGGTGCCTAAAAGGCTGTGGTCTACTAAGCCTTTTTTACAGGCCCGTAGGAATACGCTAGTCCAAGTGTTGGCTACGAGTCGTGGGACATTTGGATGGGTTTATTAGCTACGATAATTTGGTGGGTTAGACTTAACACTGATTAGTATATGGGCTCGTGTTCTCGGGGTGTATATGAAAGGTGAGGCGAAACTATCTTGAGAACCACAAAAGAGTTGTGGAAGGACGGGCGAGTCTACTAGTTGTAAACATCATATGGGCTCGTGTTCTCGGGGTGTATGATGGTTATGATTAGATCTCAAGCCCACTAAGAAAATGTCTATTTTCTCGTTTTCTTTCATGAGGGTGATGGGATTCGAATAAAATAGTGGGAGAACACATATTATTATAAGTCCATGATATATGTGTATAACGTATTAAAACTGAATGTTTTTTTATCTATACGCCTAATTCTTAATAGTTAAGAAACCACTCACATGTATCTTAGAAAATGAACTTAGCTTACTGGTCTTAATTCTGTCAACTAGTATAGAGTTCTTAGAGAACGAAAACTAGTGGAGAATGTTACAACTATGGTTCTAAAGAACACTTAAAAGAGGAACTGTGCAAAGCCTGTGAAGGCTAGTGCTTATATGTTATTTGTTGAAGTTAATCTTTTGATTAACACTACTTCTTGGATATTAGACACCAATTGTGGTGCTCATCTTTGTAATGATTTACAAGTGATGACAAGAAGTAAGTCTCTAAGTATAGTAGAGATGACCCTAAGGCTGGGGAATGGAGCAAGGGTAGCTGCCATAACCATTGGGACGTCTACTTAGAGATATATAGTAGAAAATAGTATTAAATAATTGTTATTTTGTTCTAGATTTAACAAAGAACATTATCTCTGTCCTTGTTTTGGATAGAGAGGGATATTATTTATCAATGAAAGGCAAAGGGTTGTCTATGTTCTTTGGTTAATTCTGGAAGCAAGTTTAACATATGATTTATATACTATAACCCCAAGTATTTCTACTATGCGTATTCAACAAAGTAACAACGTGAGCAAACGTAAGTCTAAAGTCTACCTGACACATACATGTGGCATGCAAGATTAGGACATGCTTCCAAAGATAGAATTAGAAAGTTAGCTGTCTACTAAATCTTAGAGATTAAGATGACATGCCAACTTGTTGAATTCTGTCTAAAAGGGAAGATGACCAAATCATCATTTGAAAGGCAAATGGAGCATACCACCGGTGCCTCGGACTCGGTCCATTTGGATGTATGTGGTCTAATGAATGAACTGTTCCTACTTCATAACTTACCAATGATTCTTGATGTGGTTATAAGATATGTATCTTATGAGATACAAGTCTGAATCTTTTGAGAAGAGTTTAGACATGAAGTAGCGGAACAAGCTGGTAGAAATATTAAAGCTCTTTGATTTGATCGAGGAGTAGAATATTTATCCAGTGAGTTCATAGACTACCTAAAAGAATTTGGAATTCTCTCACAATGGACTCCGCTTAGAACGCCACATCTAACGGTGTGTCTGAGCGTGAAAATCGAACAATGATGGATTGGTTCGGTCCATGATGAGTTTATAGACTTACCTCCATCCTTCTAGGGCTAGGCCCTGGAGGTTGCTGCAATATATGATTAAAAGTTCTGTCTTAAAGTGTGCCTGAAACCTCATTTGAGATGTGGTTTAGAAAAGCGCCTGATATATACTCAAGGTATTGGGGTGCTCTGCTGTCAAGCAGTTAGTGGGAGATAAGTTGGATTCAAGATCCACTGTATGTAAGTTTGTGGGTATCCAAAAGACTAGTATGGATACTATTTCTATAGCTTGAAGGAACAAACTGTATTTGTTTCTCGTGATGCCACCCTTTTGGAAAGGGAACTCTTTGTTATAAATGGCACAAGTATAGAACTTGAGGAAACTCATGAACCACAAGCTCTCACAAAAACCATGGTTGGGGACTAGACGATGCCACTTAATTTAAGTACACAAACTCCAAGGAGACCTCTAAATGTCTCGAGATAACCTGATAGGTTTAGTCTTTTGCTGAAAGGCAACAAGGAGAATTTCCCTTGGATGTTGATCCAAAATATTATGGGGAGACGATGTTGGACATCGAATCGGGAAATTGACAAGAAGTTGTGAGATTCGAGATGGACTCCATATACTCAAACAAGGTATGGACCTTGGTAGACCCAACTGAAGGCTTTAGGCCTATCGGCTGCAATTGGGTCTATAAGCGAAAGCTTGGGGTAGATGGAGAGGTGGTAATCTATAAGGGTCGCCTCGTGGGGAAGAGTTACTCTCAAAAGCAAGAAATTGATTATAAGAGAAACTTTTTCACCAGTAGCGATGCCGAAATCCATTCGGACATTTCTTGTCAAATGCTGCATATCTCGATTAGGAGATTTGGCAGATAGATGTAAAATTACTTTTCTTAATGAAAATATTAAGGAAGAGTAGCGCAGCCGAAAGCCTTTACATCTAGTGGGAGCGAACACAAAGTGTGTAAACTAAAAGGTTCAATTTTGGACTTGAACTAGTTTCCCGAAGCTGGAATATACTTTTTGATGAAACTATAAAGTTGTATGGATTCGTCAAAGTACGTATAGACCGAGTATGTGTACAAGAAGGATAGTGGGAGCAGGGTTGCGTTTTCTTGTCCTTTATATTGATGGCATCCTACTCATTGGAAACAACGTAGGGATGTTGAAATCAATCAAAGGATGATTGTCGACACAATTCTCCAAGAAAGACTTGTGAGAGACATCTTATGTGCTGGGTATATAGATATACCGAGATAGAAACAATAAGATGTTGGGACTCTCCTAATTATTGTACATAGATAGTGTGCTGAAAGGATTCAGCATGGAAGAATCCAAGAGGGGATTCTTGCCAATGAGACATAGTTTCTACCTTTCTAAGATGGTGTCACCTAAGACATCTGAAGAAAGAGGGAAAATGTCTCACATACATTATGTGTTTGCTATTAGAAACAAAGATGTATGTTATGCTATGTACTATGTCTGATGTGACTTATGCACTGAATGTGAAAAGTCGATATCATGCTAATCCATGGGTTGACCTTTGGACTGCCATGGAAACGATCCTTAAGTTTCTTTGGAAGACTAAAAGGATGTTTTCTTGATATATGGCAATGGAGAATTCGAACTTGAGTGCTTTATAGACTCTAGTTCTTCGGTCAGTTATAGTTGACTTGAAGTCGATATCCAGATACATATTCGTACTCGATGGTGGAGCTCTAAGTTAGAAAGTCTCCAAGTGGGAGACTACAACTAAAGCTCATCATAGAGAGTGAGTACATAGCAATAGAAATTGCTAAGATGGTTGTTTGGATAGGAAATACACCCAAGAGTTGGGGTAATTCCATTCGTTGTTGATCATGTATGCCAATATAGTGATAACAATGAGGCTACTGCGAAAGCAAAGAAGCCAAGGTCTCATCAAAGATCCAAACATAAGAGGCGATACCAATGGATCTGAGTGATCATTGGTAGAGGTGACGTTTGAGTGGAACGTATAGACTCGATAGATAATATAGCAAACCCCTTCACCAAACCCTTGAGCCAAAGGTATTTGAAGGACATCTAGGATGGGCCTTAGATACATGGGCAACTGGTTTTAGGGCAAGTGGGAGATTGTTAGTGTTGGGTGCCCGGCAAGCCAATTGGTTGCCAAATACTTAGCGACACTATGAGAACAGTCTTGTTTAAATCGTTATAATTATATGGCATCTTCTTTATTATATATCGTATGTCTTTACATGTATGTAATAAAGTCCCTTGGGTTACATAGAGCTATGGGTACGGTCACGCATTGGATGGTGATCATGGGATGTACTCGAACGGCTGTAATCCTAAAATAGTTCCAAGTCGTAGAGTTATTGAGATAGGGATATCAATGACTCGTTAAGACTTGCTTGTGCATTGCATTTCCTTGGAGGAATGTATCTTGTTCCATGGGTATTGGTTGGGAACCTATGCAACGTATGAGGGTTCACATCGTGGATGGTGAATTGAGCAACCCCAGTGGAAATTCATATTGGTGGACGTGTCGAATATGAAATTCCACGGTCACGTAGGCATGTGGTGATCCTCATGACTTGAGGGATCGCGGCTGTTCAAATGCATAACCCACTGCACTTTGATTTAGTTCATGATTACAGGATAATCAAATAATGGGCTATTTTGGGTGTAGTCTGGTCATGCGATTTGGCAGGCGGTTCCAAGATGGGATCTGTCTCTAATCGTTTGATTAGTGAATCTCCTATGCTGTCTTGGGAATGACTTGACTGGAAGTCTTCGGCCGAAGCAAGTCAATAAGAAGGTGTGTCATCCTTGCTTAGTTGACATAAGTCGTCATTCGCCAATTGACATAGTCATATGATTAAATTAGTAGGATTTCGACTGGCAACCAAATCCTAGATTTAATCGGGAGATCTGACAGAAGGATGAGACACATGCTACGATCGTGATCAGGAGAGGTCTATTATAATCATTTGAATCTAGGGGTTGAGTCGACGTTGCTAGACATCGAACTCAATCTGTGAGAGTCATGAATTAATTGGTGGTTAGTTCATGACCAAGATTAATTATTTGGAATAATAATTAATTGAGGTAATAATTGTCTAATTGATTACCGAGCCGTTTGGGAAATGGTCTCACTGCTAGCTTTCGAATGAACCTAAGGGGTCACACACAAACTTGAATAAGTTTCCCGGTTGTATGTATTGCATGGCCAATTTCGAATTGGGCCTTATGTGGATTAATATTGGATATTGATCCATGATGGAATTAATTAATTAATTAAGTCTTGGGCTTGAATTAATTAATTGGACTTTTTAATTAATCTTATGATTAGTTAATTAATGGGCTAGGCCCAAGGAGTTTATTAATTGAAAGCCCAATTAATAAATCAAAAGAGGAAGCTGAGATTTGGGTTGAAATATAAGGAAAGTCTATCAAGAATTAATATGGAGATTTTTGGATAAAAGGAATATCCAAAAAGATCAAGATTTGAAGTGAGAGAATAGAAGTCTACAAGTATTAGGACTCTTGGATCCTAATTAAGTGTAGGAACGTTTTTCTCTCTATTCCGGAGAAGAGAAAAAACGTTCTCTCTGTATTCTATATATGGGGATCTTTATTCTTCATTCAAGATGATCGAAATCATTGATACATAACTGATAATAGTTGAGTTATCATGTTTAGGGTTTTCTCCATATTATTGTCTTAAGGATTTCCATAGCCTTCCTCTAGAAAAATCCCATCACCATACATACGATCCTTGACATAGTCGTAATTACGAATCGCTAGCACGATTGTTTTTGACGAGGGAAACGTTCAAGGTGTGGATACAACGCTTAGAGGCACAACAATTGGGGTGCTAGAGATCTCGGTTGATCACGCAGGCTAAAGTTCTGAGAAGTTCTGAGAAGTTCTGAGAAGTTCTGAGAAGTGCTATGGAATATCAACCGGCATTAAAGGGGATATGAAAAAGGCCGTAGATAGAAACCGATACTTAAGGAAGCGAAAAAGGGTATAATTGTATTTATTGTTTTCGCGCTTTAATTCGATTTAGCATATGTATTGGCTTTTGAGTGAACTCGTATTAAAATTTTAAACTGTTACTTCCGCTGCGAGATTTTCACTCATGGGGCTATGCGATCCCAACAATTGCAACTCAGTGGAGCTAGTGGATGTCTCTGATACTAATTAATATGACCTTAAACCCAATTTCAAAAGCTGGTTACTGAAACGAAAGAGCCTAAATTCATATAAGTATCCGCATTATTAACACCCGTAACACACCGATGCTGAATCCAAGTCTCATACATTACAATTCCAATGACGATCACAAAATTATCACACAAAAACTATCAAAAAGCTAGTTATGAAGCCGAAGAGCCTAAAATCGTATCAAACTCTCCCCATTATCGACCCCTATAATATACCCAGTGCAAAATACAAATCCCAAACACATTACAAATTACGAATTACAACTAGAATCATAAAAAGATAGCGTTACCTGTGGAGGTGGGGGGCCGTTTGAGGACATGAATGAGAATGATGGTTTGGCCTCTGGTAAGAAGATGACCAATAGCCCATTTCAATGCCGATTGGCTACCTTTATCCTTATCAATGGCCAGTGCTACAAGCCCATTTCGCCCACCTTTTCTTTCCGAATTGCTATTTTTCGCACTTGGAAGCCACATTTTTCCCTCATAAAGAAATTAAAGCCCCACTTTGTTTCTTCTTCTTCTTGCTTTGTTTTTCTGTTTCTTGAAATTTTTGATGATCATTGGGATTAGGAAGATCATAGGTTGAAAACATAAAGACCAACAAATGGCTTACCTGAAATCCCTCACTTTTGTTTTCAATTGAAGCTTAACATCTATGGACACGAATCATTCATTATCAATTCTTCAAGCTTTTTATAGCTAGTTTAATGGCTTATTTACCAAAAAGTAAATATATTATTATGAATAAAAATCTTAAGATGGAATTCGTCTATTTAATATATAGTTGGATTGGAAATTTTATAAATTAATACTTATAAAAATATTAAAATTTATTAATTAAAACAGTTATTAATTAATCGATAAATTATAATTTTTAATTTATACATTAATTAATATTTTATTAATTTATAATGAAATACTTTATTTACAAACACCTTTTGAACTTCCACTTAATAATTGTACATGCACGAGGCTATCAAAGCGGCAATCACATTGAATATTTTTTGTTGAGCTATGAGAAAAAACACCAGAAATTCTTACAATGATAAGGAAAATTAAAGACGATATTCAAGGTGAAATTGATTTCAACAAAAAACAAAAGACATTTGAGTCATTTTTCAAGAAATCTTCATAAATCATTCATGTAATATGTAGTATATAATGAATTGTTAATTTATATTTTATATTGGGGTTATAGAAATGATCAAAAATGTATTATCTTACAATTTTAGCGAATTATTAATTTAGCACTCTATCCCCGAGTCGGGACCGGCCAAATATATTATCTTAGAAAGTTTATTAAATAATCGAGTATTAATTTATCGAGTTTCTATTGTAGTTAATTTTGATTTTATATTATTTCTTCCTTCATTTTATTTAATGGTATTTGATGCACTAGTTTTATTAAACTCGGGCATCTTAGGATCGCTACTTGTGAATAATATCATTAATTTTAATATTGTCACGTAATTAGTTATATACTTTTGTTCTCTTCGTTTGACTTTTATCTAAATTCAATCAATTTTAGTTCATAAACGATCTTATCAAATTTTATTTTGGTCCAAGCATTGTGTATAAATTAATAACTATTGCGTGCGTCTATATAATATATATATCATTGAATTTTGATGGATAAGTTATCATATTTATCTAAAATGATTTAAGTTTTGAATTTCAGCTAAAATAATTATCAATATAAAATACTTTTCTTATTGTTAATAACAATTATCAATTATTTTGTTTTCAATATTTTATTTATATTTCCAAACTTAACGCGATTTTAGTTAAGTAAACTTATATTAATATCTTCTTAATATTGCAGATGCTTTCGTAATTTATAATTTATTTGGATTCGTACAGTATCTATTTAGACGAATAAGTTAGTTTGTGAAGTATGAAACTTAGCGATATATTCCTTTCAAACTCATTTTGTGGTGAAAAAATTACAACTTGTACTTGGTTGATGATACAAATTGAGTTAAATGCTTATTTCAGGGTGCAATCTACAAAATGTGAAGTCTAAGAGGTGGGATAATGTAATAATATAATAGCTTGGGGATAAAATATGCAAATTACAACAATAAATGCACAAGGGGTGTGTGTGGCCGTTGCAACCACCTTTACTCCAAAGCCTTTCATGTGCAATTCATTTTTGTCTCTCTTTTCCAATTTATGATACTAGTAACTCGTGCACGCGGTACTCGCGCACATAATTTTTTTTTAAGTATAACAAAAATAAAATAATACTCATCATAATAAATTCTTTTTTAAGCTACCAAATAACTTATAAACCTAATATCAAAAGCCTATTCTTTTTTCATAAAGAAATCACATAATTTTCACATTTAATTTTTCAATTATTAAAAATCAGACAAAAGAGATAGTTCAAAAGAAATGGTTCTCTCTCCCGTCGACCCCGATCCCCCTCCCGCTTCACAAGACCTTGATCTGGTGGAAAGGAGCACCAAAAAAGTTCGCATGTCTCCAACAGCTGCAGACACCATGATGGAAGTTTGTTTGGAACAACCTGAGATGGAGGATGTACCTACTGAACCTCCGGTTTCGTACCTCCAAACTTTAGTTGGCAACAAAGTCAGGGGTGGCGTTGTTCCTTTCACCCGGAATGGACTGGTTAATCTTGACAAAGTCCATGTCCTTCCTCCTACTGAGGACTATCCTATCCCCACCATCAAGCTTGAAGACTCTTATAAGGCCTCTCTTGCTTCATCTTGGAATGATTGTCTGCTACTGGGAAAAACCATCAACTACAACATCCTATTAGCCAAAATAAGCTCAATGTGGAAGCTGCAAGGAGATTTTGAGCTCATTGACTTGGGCCACAGCTGCTACATTCTGAAATTTGAGGACAAAACCAAGGCTGAATTCATTCTGACTGAAGGGCCATGGGTGGTTGCTAGTCACTATCTTGTGGTTCGAAAATGGCACCCTGATTTCCTCCCCTCCTTGGATAAAGTTAACACCACCATAGCTTGGGTTAGAATTCCTGAACTACCTGTGGAATATTACCAAGAAGAGATAATATATTCCATAGCACGCAGTTTGGGCGAACCGATCAAAGTGGATCGAAACACCTACTGGGCCGCGAGGGGACGCTTCGCTCGCTTTTGCATTCAACTCAACCTTGACAACCCGCTCATAAGCGCCATTAACGTGAATGGCCGGGTTCTTCCTGTCGTTTACGAAAACCTACCAGCCATTTGCTACGAGTGTGGCCGAGTTGGACACCGAAACTCGGAATGCCCGCTTAAACTGAACTCAGTAAACTCGGATAATCTGGGCAAACCCAACGTTCGTGAGTTTGAACAAGTCACATCAGGGAAACGATTTGGTGAGTGGATGGTAGTGAAAAAAAGTGCAAGAAAAAACCCTAATGCTCATCCTACAGGTTTGAGACAGGTGCTTTCTAAGGAAAAGCCAAATAAATTTAATGCCCTCATTAATGACTTGGCTGAAAATAGTGAAAAGTCAACTAAGGTACAAGAAGTCCTTCCTCCCAAAATGAACAATCATAGTATACCCTCGGGCCCCCAAAAGCTGATTCCTAATACAATATCAGATACCAGTACACCTAACATGTCAAACATCCCATACTCTTTCACCAACCAACCCACTTCAAACAAGACAAAAGCTCAAAAGAGAACTGAAACACTACCCTATCTCACGTCTGCCAAAAATCCTAAACCTATCAAAATTTCCACCAATCAAAAAACAAAAATTGACTCACCACAAAACACCATTGTGACCCGCAAACACAACCCAAGCCCTAACCCTAACCCTACTGAACATCAAACATCAAGTAATGCCTCACCCTTATGCCCAACACCGACCGAGACGATTGTACGTTCTCCGGGAGGAAGAGATGACGCTACCAACATACGAGACGAACCACGAAATGAGGATCAGATTTGTGAAGACTCTACGTATCAGCCCACTTTTTTGGCAACTTGGAGTAATGGTGAAATACTTTCAAGTGATGAACCAACCTCACCTCGGTTGCCGTATGGAAGCTCAACTAAGCTGGGACGAGAGGGAGAGGCAATGGCAATTGATGGGAATGCTTATGCATCAAATCTGTCAGACTCTGGTGGGATGGAGTGTTGAGCTCCCCCTGACCCTGAACCACCTAAATGCGTCTCCAATGAAAGTCTTATCGTGGAATTGCCAAGGGGCTGGAAGCCCCAACTTCCGACGAAATTTTCGCGAACTTGTTCGGATTCACAAACCAGACGTAGTTTTTGTTCTTGAGACCAAAGTAGCTGAGGATAGAGCAAGCCACATATCCACCCGACTGGGTTTTCCAAATGTATGTCGTGCACCAACCACTGGACGAGAGGGAGGCATCTGGCTCCTTTGGGATCATAACAATATTCAAGTTCAAATCCTAAGTGTCTTACCACAAGTCATCCACGCCATCATCGGCCCGAAGTTGGAAGATGGTTGGCTTTGTTCGGGGATTTATGCGAGCCCCAACCCTCGCAAAAGAGAGGATCTTTGGCGCATGTTAGAAGATATGAATCCTACTATTAATCGGCCTTGGTTGTTGACTGGCGATTTCAATGATATCGTGAACACCTCAGAAAAGAGAGGAGGGAGGGCTGCCAACTGGAGAAGATGCTCCCGATTCGCCGACGCACTTAACAAATGCGACTTTATCGATCTTGGATTTCAGGGACCAAAATTTACTTGGATTCAGAAGAGGCTGGAAGGAACTATGGTCAAAGAACGTTTGGACCGATCTATTGCAAACGCTGAATGGAGATTGTCATTTCCCGAAGGTATTGTTTTACACCTCCCCCGCACTCATTCTGACCATCACCCTATTCTAACTTGTTGTCACGGCTTACCCAAACCTCCCACCAATAAACCTTTTCGATTTGAACTTGCATGGATGGAACACCCCCTGTGCTTACGTGAAATTGATAAAGTTTGGAAGGATAGTAGAAGCATCCTTGAAGCTCTCGAATCATTGCCTGAAAAAATGAAAATCTGGAACAATGAGATTTTTGGAAATATTTTCAAAAGAAAAAAAAATTTGCTTGCTAGAATTCTAGGAGTCCAGAAAAGTATTAGCACTAGAGACAATCTTTTCCTTAGGAATCTTGAAAGTGATCTCATTCAGGAGTATAACACAGTCCTTCACCAAGAGGAATTATTTTGGTTTCAAAAATCTAGAGTCAACTGGCTTAAGTTTGGTGATAAAAATACTAGATACTTCCACCTCACCACCCTTTGCCGTCGTCGTAAGAATAAAATCGAAACCTTACTCATTGAGGGTGTCTGGCAGGCTAATTCTGAAACCATAAAATCCCATATCCTTGATTATTTTAGGACTAATTTTTGCCCCCATTCAAACACCTCCAGAGTCAGTCTCTCGATTAGTCATCTCCAAGCCCAACTCACGGAGCCAGAGGCATCTGCTCTATCTTCTGATGTCACACCCACGGAGGTTCTCACCGTGGTTCAATCCATGAGCCCCTACAAAGCACCTGGCCCTGATGGTTGTCAGGCGTTTTTCTATCAAAAGGGGTGGAGCGTCGTGGGGGATTCTGTCTCGAGCTTTGTCAAAAAATACTTTGAGGATGGAGCCATCCCACAATATCTTTGTCACTCCTTCATTTCGCTCATACCTAAGACCGAAACGCCTACGACTATTACTCATTTTCGACCGATCGCTCTTTGTAATGTTCTTTTCAAAATTGTGACTAAGGCCCTCGTCCTCCGCCTCAAACCATTTATCTCTCGCATCATTAGCCCTCACCAAAGCAGCTTCCTACCTAAACGCTCTACACATGACAACATCCTGGTTTTACAAGAACTTATCCACTCCGCTCACAAGTCTAGAAGCAAACGGGGAAACTTCATTATCAAACTTGATTTAGAAAAAGCTTATGACAGGATTAGCTGGGATTTCTTAAGACAAACACTTACTTTCTTCCAATTTCCTAAAAAAACCATTGAACTCATTATGAGTTCAATCGAACTTGCCTCCCTTTCAATCCTCTGGAATGGAGAACCCCTTGACCCAATTAAACCGGCGTGCGGCCTGAGGCAAGGTGACCCTCTTTCCCCATACCTCTTCGTCCTTTGCATGGAGAGACTTACTTACCTTATTCAAGAGGAAGTTTCCCGAAAAAGTTGGCATCCCACACTCCTCTGTCAAAAAGGTCCTAAAATCTCTCATCTTTTGTTTGCGGATGACATTATTCTCTTCTCCAAAGCTACGATTAATAGTGCACTCACCATTAAGAAAGTGCTCAAGACGTTTTGTAATGCATCTGGACTTCGCATTAACTATGAGAAGTCCAAGATTTTCTTCACTCCTCATATGGAACAAATCATTAAGAAAGACATTGCTGAAATTTTAGGTTTTGAAACCACGACCTCAATTGGTAAATATCTCGGGGTTAACATCTCGCATGGTCGTAACTCTAGTGACAATTACAGATTTATCATTGAAAAAATCCAGAAAAAATTATCGAGTTGGAAAGCCAAATCCCTTAATCTTGCCGCTAGGACCACTCTTATTCAATCCGTCACCTCTGCCATCCCTACTTACACCATGCACACTTATTGGATCCCCACCAAGGTATGTGATCAAATCGACAAAATTAACAGGTCTTTCCTTTGGGCCTCAGATGGTAATCATAGGAAAATCCACCTTGTTGGTTGGGATAGAGTCATTAAACCCAAGAGAGAAGGGGGATTGGGTATTCGCGAGGCCAGAAAGATCAATATTGCCATGCTTTCAAAAATTGGTTGGCGCATTCTTAGAAAGGAAAACACCACTTGGGGGACCATGTTTCATAACAAATACCTCAAAGGTATAGATATCCTTAGCCATAAGCCCCCTTTAGGAGCCTCTCCCACTTGGAAAGGTGTTACCCGAAGTCTCAAAATGGTGGAACATGTCATTAAATGGAAAATTGGTAATGGTGGGGATGTATCCTTTTGGTTTGATTACTGGGTTGGCACTAAAAAACTTAGTGAACTTGTCAATGGAAACATCAACACTAATGATGTTAATATGAGAGTGTCTGACGTCATTTCAAATTCTAGAAATTGGGACTTGTCAAAAATCCAAACTCCTTTACCTCCCCATGTGTCAAAACTCATCCTTGGCTTGCCAATCCCGTATGAAACCGAGCTTATTGATAGCCGAATTTGGGGAGGCACGACCAACGGCACGTTCACGTGCAAGTCTGCCTATATCGCCCTTGATAATGTAAGTGGAGTTCGTGCACCCTCACCTCCACTTTCCCACTGGAAATGGATTTGGAAGATTCATTGTCCACAGAAACTAAAATTTTTCCTTTGGCTATGTCAACGCAACACACTCCCTACAAACTCACTTAGATATATTCGAAACATATCACACACGGACACTTGCACTCGTTGCAATCTTGCTAGCGAGGATGTTTTGCATGCTTTACGTGATTGTACTAAGGCAAGAATGATTTGGGAGCGGATTGTTGCTCCTACAGAATTCCAAATGTTCATTTCATTTAACAGTGACAATTGGCTTGAGAATTCCTTTAACACCAAATTTCGTAACATGCTTTTCCCTGAATGTCCATGGCATTATATTTTCCTTGCAACTCTTTGGACCATTTGGCTAGCCCGAAACAATTATATTTTTAACAATAAGCCAGAAATACCTCGGGAAATTACTCTCTCCGTTAAAACTCTCGCAAAAGACATGGTGCAAACCTCTAACCCTATCCCCAAAGCAACGAACAGTATGTCTAGACAGGTAAAATGGACTTGCCCGAACGACACATGGCTTAAGCTTAATACAGATGGAAGTGTCCTTCAGAATTTAGATTCAGCTGCAGCTGGGGGACTCATTAGAAATGAAAAAGGTGAATGGGTGAAAGGTTTCACGCTATATTTGGGAATGACATCAATTACGGTAGCCGAACTGCTTGGAATTCGCCAGGGCTTAATCCTTGCATGGAACCAACGTGCACCTCGCATTGTGGTTGAGACAGACTCTATGGTGGTTGTTAACTTAGTTAAGGAAGCAAACACCCGAGACCACCCACTTGGTAATATTATTGAGGAAGTCAGACATCTTATCGCCAAACCATGGGAAATCAAACTTCAACATGCTGTTAGAGAAGGCAACTCTTGTGCCGATTGCCTGGCAAAGATGGGCCATTTTCAATCGGTTAGACTGCTCACTTGGGACGAGCCTCCCACGATCTTCTCGAGCTCCTGGCAGAAGACATGCCACCATGATCCATGTTCCTTTTTTCTTGTTTTATCTTAATTTGTAATCTCTTTTGTTACCAAAAAAAAAAAAATACATACATTCTCCATCTCTTGTTTCATTATGCATTAGTTACAACTCTAAAAAGAATGAGCATTAGGGCCCAATTGCATGGCACATCCGTCTCAAATAATTTTATTTCATGATAAAAATGAGAATAATAATTTTAAGGATAAGAAATGTGGTTTGAGGAGAGAGTATAGATGAGGTTTTTTTGAAGAAAATATGTAAAGATTATGGTTGATGTGATATATTTTTTGTTGTGAGAATTTAGTTTGAATTGATATTTTATATATAAATTTTATTAACAATTTTTAGTAAAACTCTTTAATTTAGACACCAAGAAATATTCACAATGGATCTTATTTTAAATGTCTCGTCATTTTGCATTAGAATATGTAATTAATTTAATTTTTAGAGTCAAAATATAGCCAAAAAACTTTATTTTTATTTGTAATGGTAACTTTCATATTTTTATTTGTAATGGTAACTTTCAAATCATGAATAGTAAAATTTATTTTTTTTCTCTTTTTTTATAAGATTTTTACGGAATAATTTTTAATTTTAGAAGATTTTTTTAAGAGAAATTTTGTGAGATGCCAAACAATTGAATTTTATGAGATTTTTTACTCTGAAATAAATTTTTTGGGAGAAGACTTGCCAACCAATTGGGGCCTAAAGTTCCTGAAAAAAAAGTCAATAAAGAAATCGAATATGCAATTAGCAGAAGAAATTATAAAAAGAATAAATCTACCAAAACAAAGGTCACATTTGTTCTCGTCTCTCTTCTCTAAATTAGTTTCGCAATGCGTGGAAAATTAATTATTTTTTTTTGTAAATAAAACCAAAAGACAAAGATAAAAGAGTTTGAACTCAAATAAACATATTTATAGAACATCCATAAAGCAAATATAACACATAAACAATTAGCAGAGAAAATGAAAACATAAACAAATATTCTTGACAATTTGTCATAATACGATTTTCGTAATTTTTTTAAATTCTCAACTTAAAAAATATAAACAAACATAGCCTTTTTATTTCTCTTTTGATCAACCTTCAATACCCCCAATCCCAACGCTCTGTAACCTCTCTATTGAAATACTCATCTATAAATATCTTCCATCACACAACATTTTCACATACCCAAAATAACTATATAAAAATCGAAAACAATTGCAAGAAAAAGGTGTAAACTTTCACAATCAATTGTAGAAATTGAAGCAAAATAATGACCAATTTGTACGTGCACGCAGCACCGCCGACGGATCTGAATCGGAACACGGCGTGGTTTACGTATCCCGGCGTATGAACGACGTACATTCTGATATTGTTGAAATTTCTGAAACCCATTTGGAAATAACATTTTGCTCCTCATGTCTATCTCTCTTTCATAAGCAATTTGGGGAGAAATTTCATAAACGTCTACATGATATTTTGTGGGCTTTTGCAAATTTTGGCTTCAAAATTTCTCTTTGTACGATTCTGTGAAAATTCTCTGAAATCGAATACTTACAGCAGTAGTGCAAGAAGGATTGTTTCGCATTGATTTTTGTAGTGTACTTCCATAAAACAAAATCTTGTTATTTTCATCGTCTATTAACATAGCATACAACTGCTTATCTGAGCAGAACACTGAGAGCCTCGGTTTTGTGCCTATCCCGTTAAACTGGTTAAAAAATCATAACGTTCTCAATACAAATACATAAATCCACAACAATCTCTGATAACTCATGCAAAAAGAAATATATTTGAAATATTTACCTTCTTTTTTAACCTTCTATTCCGAATTTTAGCACTCTTCGTTCTAGTATTGGCTCTCGCTTCAATCACCAATGGCTTCATCACAAAATCTGAAGATAAAAATTGTCACAATAAATGCAATTCTCATGAGTTTAACTCAATTTTAATTAATGCAAATCTATTATGAAGCATGCCCTTCGATTTACCTTGGTATAGCTTCTGGGTTCGATAAATATTAAAAGACGATGAAGAAAATTTATGAATGAATATGAGATACAAAAAATGCAAAACATTGTTTACTTTATAGGATGTCGGTTTCAGTTTCCATTTCAATAAATGGATAAGGACCACATGAAACTGTGTAGAGGAACGTGGGTGAACAGTTGAATTCAGTGAAATGAAGTTATTGTACTGTCCCTCTTCCCGCAGCCATTAAACTTTGTGTAGGAAGGGCATTTTCGGTAAACTAAAATTTGGTATGAGAACTGTGAAAAAATGTGTGTATTTCCTCTTTTATCCTTTTATTTTTCATTGTCCATATTTAAATTCGAAATTTGTAGGGGCAATTTGTGTAAAAATGCCAAAAAAAAACTGTCATTTTAAACACAAAATAGGCTTTCTTTTTAAAATAGTATAGATGCCCTTGATATAGTTTGATATTACATACATTTGTTTCTTAGTTTTAATTTCCTTATGTTTGAATTATGGACAAAATAGTAAAATGGTAAGTAATAACCGCCATTTGTGAGGTAAAACAACCTTTGTTTTTATAAACAGTATAGATTATAATACTCAAACACTATTTTACTAAATAAGACAAGATTAAATAACCTAGGAATAATATTAGTTATTCAATAATTGATTACATTTTATAATTCATAATAGACTTTCAAACATATATATGGTGTATATTAAATGTATACTTATAATATATTTTGTATTTGAATAATATGAAATGGAACAATAGATTAAAGCACAAAATTCTTGCTATTTCATTAGACTATGTACAATGGTCACAATATTAAACACCCTCTTTTTCAATTCTCAACACTCCACATCATCTTATCTCTCTTCCACATAATAATTAAACACCCATTCAAATTTTACACTCTACAATGGTTTTGTTTAATAATATTCAACACCCTACCCCACTACTTTTATTATTTATTTATCCTTTTAATTTTATGATTAGATTATAATAAGATTATCGTTTATAATTAAAAATAACGATGAAATAATTTCTTTTTCGATATTTTTTAAAATAAAATTTATTTAAATATTTATCTAAATATTAATCTTATTTATTAAAGGATAATAATATGATTATATTGAAAATGATCGAATTTTTTTTGGTATCCAAATCAAGTGAAACTAGTCTCTATTTATAGAGGAGAAAAAATTATGAATTTTGATATATTTTTTTTTTATATAAAAAAATTTATTTATTATCAAATAATTAACATCAAATAATTGGAGTGTGATAAAAATATCTACAATATGGTTAGCCAATAAGATCATGCCATGTAAGCTTTTCAACACCATGTAAAATTTCTCCACCAATTTAATCCACACCCTATTCCAATGGTTTCAACTATTTAAAATATTAAACACCCTCTTTCAACACCCCATTGTACATATTCTTATGTGCAATAAATTGTGCAGCAGAAAATTTTGTCCACATTCAAGGAGTCATTACCCATTTCCAAAGTTGTAAGAATATATATATATATATATATATATATCAACAACCTAAACATTAATGTCAATTATGTTATCCAACCACATCACAATCACAATAATAGCATGGGACACCCTATGATGAATTTTAACTTTTCCCTTTGTTTCATTTAAAACATTATTATTGAAATTCGAAACTTTTAATTCTTTTTAAATGTATATTTGATGGTAACATAATTATTACAATTTATAATGTCGAGTTTATTTATCTCGTTTATACATTATATATTTTAGCAATTTTGATAAACAAATCAAATTTATACTATTACAATTATTTATAAAGATGAACACTTTTTAAAAGTATAAATTTGTATAAATATGCTCGATTACGTATTTACGAATAATGACGTGACAAATGGGTTATCTTAATAGTACCAAATAGTCTTGACGACACCTTTACGAATAATGACGTGACAAATGGGTTATTTTGATAGTACCAAATAGTCTTGACGACCTGGATGTTGTTTCGCGGGTTGGGTCGGGTCGGTTTGAGGGACCTTCGTGTAAATACTCAAATTATAAAAGTGTAATTAATATGAAAGTACAAGTGTGAAATAACATTTGTTGTACCTCTTTGGTAATTAAGAGAATCTCACGAACCTTGTGGTAATTATTCGATAAACGAGGGACTTTTGTCAAATTATCCATAAATGAAATTCACCTCCCCCAACAAGAAACCGCTAATAAATACGCCCTTTTCATCTTAGCTCTCTCCGTCTCTCTCTTCATCCCACCTTAATTTTCTTCTGCAACACAACAATGGCGGCGAAGTACAAGCACCCAATAGCAGAAGCTAACGAGTCGAGCCCATTTGGCTCGCTCAGCCCTGAAGATTTCTACGCTCGGCACTCCATAACCCACTCTTCTCAATACATCACCTCCAAAGCTCTAAACCTCAAGCTCTTCACACAATGGTGGCTCCCCAAACAATCTACCCCCTTAAAAGGCGTCGTATGCGTCGTCCACGGCTACACCGGCGAGTCCAGCTGGTTCGTCCAGCTCACCGCCGTCCACATAGCCAAGCACGGATTCGCTGTCTGCGCCATTGACCACATGGGCCACGGATTCTCCGAGGGCTTGATCGCGCACTTGCCGGACATGAACGTGGTCGTTGACGAGTGTATTTTGTTTTTTGACGACTTTCGTGCGAAGCACGCGCCGCCGGACTTGCCGGCGTTTCTGTACTCTGAGTCGCTTGGAGGGGCGATCGCTTTACTGATCACGCTCCGCCGAGAGGGGATTGTGCCGGAAAAGAGATTTGACGGCGTCGTTTTGAATGGGGCGATGTGTGGGATTAGTGACAAGTTTAAGCCGCCGTGGCCGTTGGAGCACTTTCTCTCCATCGCGGCGTTTCTGGTCCCCACGTGGTGCCTGGTGCCCACCCGCGGCTCTATACCTAATGTTTCTTTCAAGGTATAACTATAAACTTTGTGAAGTTCAATTGGAATTTTGAGTTTTTTTTTCCAAAAATTTTGCTGCTATTTTGATTGAATTATACTGTATACTAATCTTGATATGATTGCCTATATGAGAAGAAAATAGCAGTAATATTAGTATGATTGCAGAAGAAACGAGAGTAAGGCTAAGAGTAATTCCCTTGCCGTCTAACTAATCACACGAAAAAAGTAAAATTCTGATGACAGTTTTGAGATAATTGATTAGTGGTTCTATTTACCATCTTTTTTTTCTGCTCTCCTTGTTTTTTGAAATTGTTAAGAAGTAGTTTCCACTTTACCCTGTGGAACTCAACGATCAAGTTCCATAAAACATTGCCGACTTTGACTGTAAGTTGCGTCACTAACCTTACCCCTGAGTTTGAAATCTTCGGTTAGATTCAATTGTCCAACGGTAAAATGATGCAATTAAAGTTCATGAGCCAACTTTATCAAATCAAGAATTCTATTAGGATGTATCGGTTGAAGTCATTTATAGGATCTTAAGAATAATGGAGAGTGAGCCTAAATAATCTTTGCCCCGAGCCCACAATATGTTTTCAATATTTAATTTCGTGTTGTTTGATTTTATCAATTCCATAATATTCATCACTACCGAAGGTGGAATGGAAACGGAAGTTGGCATTAGCAAGCCCGAGAAGGCCAGTACAAAGACCTCGTGCAGCCACAGCCCAGGAGCTGCTGAGAGTGTGCAGAGAGTTGCAAGAGAAGTTCAACAAAGTGGACGTCCCGTTTCTGATCGTGCACGGTAGTGATGACATTGTTTGTGACCCAGCATGTGCAGAAGAGCTCTATAATCGGGCTAGTAGTAATGATAAGACCCTCAAAATTTACCCCGGAATGTGGCACCAGCTGGTTGGTGAGCCAGATGAGAATGTCGATCTCGTGTTTGGTGACGTTATTGATTGGCTCGTGACTAGGGCCGAGCGGGCCCGCGGTTGATGGTACCCCGTTGTCAAGTAATTGGTTTTAGATTATAAATTTGAATAGTTTGTTGTTGTGTTGTTTATGATGTGGGATATTTGCAAATGTGGAAACTAAATATATTTTATGAATGAAAAATTGTAGGAATTGGTCTTATTCATGATCTATTCTAATTCAAGCTCAGTTTGTTGGCAGGATTTGTTTTTCCTTCAATTTGATGCGAGTTTTAAATGATCTGCTCAGCTGTTAGAAATGAGAGACATTTATTTATATATGATTTCTAGACTAGATTCCTCTTTTTGAAACCGATCATGTGAAAATCTTTTCTTTACACTGGCAGTGGTGCGATTCGAACGAATAATTTGTGTTCAATTTGACTCTGATATTATACCAAATGACAACATTATCTGAAATTGTCAGATGAGACTTGAGAGGTAAGTGAAATTCAATCTCTCTAACAGTCAGAAGCATGTCGAGTGCTAGTTAAATTCTTATTGAACGTTAGAAATCTGTAGTTTGCTAGTGATTCATTTCATCATATAAAGTTTGCGAAGAGCATTTGGGATGGGTTGTTAGAATGAAAATGTACAATAAAAAATAAACTCAGCTGAATCTTTGGATCTTTGTAGCTTAAAATTAGTCTAATTATCCTCCATCACTTAAGGGTGAGAATTCCTCTGTTTCTTGCCTAAATATAGCTATAGTTAAACATAACTTCTGTTTTGATCTGAAAAGCTATAACAGGTTGGATATTGCTGAATACTATCATGGAAGATTTATTCGGTCAAATTGAATGCAAATCAAAGTCAGATTCAACAGTGATGAGAATTTTGAGATCTGCAATGGATAAAGCTCATGAAAAATTGCAGTCCAATGATGGACCCATCGAGTTTTTACATGAGAGATCAACATTTTATGAACTTGCAGCTATTTTAGTCGAAGGTGGTCTGAATATTGTCCAAGAAGAGACTGACATTCTTGAAGGCAACACATGTGACAAAATCCTTTCAGATCTAGAGGAAATTAAAAACTGGCTTCATGGCCGAATCCAAGATATGAAAGATCTTATTATCGAAAAAGATCGAGAATTAACAGAAACTACAGAAAACGAATTGAGGCTTAGAGAAGAACTGGAGGTTAAAGAACGAGAACTAGCTTATCTGCATGGAAAGCTAGAACCTGAACAATTGAAAAACGAGGATTTTCGAAAATTAAAAAACTCAGTGGATTTGCAGGTTTGGAACATAAAACAGAAACTGGAGGATGAGAAAAAAAGCGTGAATGCAGAAATGAGGAAAAGAAAATCCCGCCTTTCCAGTCCCAATCTGAGCTTTGATTTCTTGGAAAACGAAAAAGGTGGAAATTCTTTTTTAACAGAAGGGATCGAAAGATTTTCCTTTTTAAAATCGAAGAATGAGTCACCAGGACCTGATAAAAACGTGTTGATTAAGCGGATGAGTTCTGATATTGACATTTTGAAAGAAACTTTGGATGTTGCATTCGGGAGGATGCATAGCACCGAGGTGCTCCCTTTAGAGAAACAATGGATGTGGACTATTGAGAGAGGTATAGAGTCGGTTTTGTTCAAAGGCTTTGTAAACAATCTCGAAGAACGCTTTGATATGGAATTGAAGAAGGAGATTGGATTATCGAAAGACAATTTTCTATTAAAGGAAGATATATACATGGTTTTTCTAAGAGAAATGGCCAGATCATCGGAGTTAGAAAAGGACATGTTTGCCCTTGAGAGCCTCATTCAGGAAGATGTTTATCACTTTGTCATTATGCAGGCTGTGAAAGATTTTCAAGCCCGTTGGAAGTTAGAAAAAGACGCTTTTGCCCTTGAGAGTCTCGTCTGTGAAGATATTTATCATTTTGTGATTACTGAGGCTGTGAAAGATTGCAGGCACGTCCAGCTCGATTCTGAAGAACATAGACATTTATGGGATTCTGATAATTTGCAAGAGAACACGTTTCATGGGGAGGTAAGCTTAATTCAGAAGCTCGATTCTTTGTTAAAATGTTTGGAAGAAGAGGAAGATCTTGTGCTGAAAGCGAGTTCTGAAATAAAAGAACACAGTGCAAATAATAGCTTAGTGATCTCAAACTGTGAAGAGTTGGACGAGCGTAGGACAATTGAATGGCTGATAAACGACGATGAAAGTGTGTTTAGTTCAGTGCGTGATAAACTAGAAAGGGCTCTGCAGCAGTTGTATACAAACAAGGAGCTTTTAGTTGAGTTAGGACAAAGTCTTGAACATGATGTGGAATCGAACAATATATTACCAATCATTGATGGTGAAAAAAGGAAATTGTTTTTGGGACAGGAGGATAATCGGGTTTTACGAGCGGATAATGTTTTGGCGAGCGTCATCCAATTTGAGCAAGTATTGTGGAATGTTGAGAAATTGGTGAATGAGAATCTACAGAGTAAATGCTTGAGGTACTCAACTTACATTTCGAATTTTCATCCTCTATTAGAATATAAGTTTGTTTTCCTGAAAAGTACAATAGACTTGGATTTGATACATGTGATGTGCGCATAGATACATGGAATATGAAATGAAACATAATTTTAGAACGGATTATCCCATGGGCTCAACATATTCATTTGTTCTGCATAATTGCATTTTTGATCCCTGATAAGATAAGGGTACTTGCACTTTTAGTCCTGCACTTATGAGATTATAATTTTGATCCCGAATTTCAAATTTGTGGCACATATGATCCTTTTCACCACGTGAATCATGTGTGGTCGTTGGTTTCAAGAATTAGAACAGGCGTTGATGAACCCTTTCTATCCAAACCCTTATTCTTTATTGTCATAGAAGTCTTTAAAGCTACTAATTTTGTTCATTAATGTTGCAAATTTGCATTTTTGGGATCTTGTAAAATAGGGTGGTTGCACTTTTCACCATTGTGCTTAACGGGATATTAATTTTGAACCCAAATTTAAAAAAATTGTCAAAAAGTTTTCGACAGAATAAGGTGAAAGTTTCACAGGCTACTAACATGATTACATTGTCAAAAATTGTTACAAGTGAACTAGTTTCTCTTATGCTGAAAAAATATATGGTTTACATGCAGGCTGGAAATGTTGAAGCATCGAGTCAATACACTAACTGAACATGGGGCTTCTATTAGAACAAGAAAGTTGCTATACAAGAATGCTTTCATTTCAAGAAGTCGTAACCTGAAATTAGCAGAAATTGAGGTACCCGAAGTTCAAATATCATGACATTTAACGTCTTTGTGAGTTGTGACAACGTGAAAAGGGGCTTATTACTTTTATGCGAGTTAATGCTTCTAATGAACACCAATAATCGTGTTAATATCCATCACAGTGTGATTAAACTCGTTATCATACTGTGCAGGTTGATTTACTTGGTGATCAAGTTGAAGCCCTTCTCTGCCTGCTAGAGAGGATATTTGTTGAACTCAATCGAAATGCATCAGTTTTGTCACGTTACTTCGAGGTAATTTTATGGCTTATAGGCGGCAATATGGGTGATTCTCGGCGTGTTTCGAGGCTTTAAGATTCTTAGGGAAATCACTAGGCTTGTCAATGGACGGGGATTGCCTAGACAATAGATTACTTACCCGACCCGGACCCGATGACACTAGGTAGTTCAGGTCCAGGTCTAATTTTTACCCGCGGATATTTTACTCAAATGCTCGAACACTACCCGAAATTTACCTGATGAAAATACCCACGGATCTATACCCGAATAATACTCGAAGTTTACCCGTGGGCATTTGCCCGACATGGACCCGACCCGACTCGAAACGTACCCGGCCCTTCGGATCTAACTTTTTTTTGGACCCATCGGGTATGCGATCAGGTCCGGGTTGATCCGGGTAAGATATTTTTTGTCGGTATTTTATGGGTCTGGTTTGAATTTGGGTATTCCCCGCCCATTGACATAGCAATTACAATGGGTGTGATGGCATACCTTGTGGGTCCCACTATATAAACGACAGTGATTGTCTAATTACGTTCGGGATCCAATTTGATCAAACTCAATTATAACTGAATTTTTCAACTCTGATTAATTGAGATTGATCAAATCAGATTTGACAAACTTTTCATTAACAGTGTTCTGTATGGATGCAGGTTTATGATATCTTGAAGTTGATCAAAGGAGAGTTAAACAATGGAGGGTCTTGTAAAGCAAAATCTTGATCGATAGAAGGTACGAAAAAAAAGAATGTAATTAATTTGTTGAACATATATAACGTATAGAAAACACAAATTCGTTTACTGATATGCCCGTTGGGCCGAATCCAGCAGTGAAGCCCAAATTAATGTTGAAGACTTGAATTATTGTTTTGCAATATAAAGCCCATTAGTTATTTCAATTGAATTAGTCATAGTAGTGGTTTAGTGATTTATGTTAGTGGTGATAGTTATCTAGGTTAGTGGTCAAATAGTGGGCATGTTTCCTTGGTTTTAGATTTTTAATTTGTGTATTTAAATGTTGTCACTCCATTAGAATGGAAAAGGAAGAAAAAGATTTCAGAATTAGTTTTAGTTTAATTTTCTCTTTTGGAGTGTGTTCCTCACTCACATTTAGGAACATATCAATGGTGCTTTCATTCTCTCGAACGCTGCATTCATGCTACATTCAACCCGCTTATCCATGCTACATTCAACCCGCTTATCCATCCTCATGCTTTCCCGTTTTTCCCATACCCACAAACCCACTTTATGTGCCTCCCGAGCCTATCGAAACTTCAATTTCAACTACCATTCAAGATTTCATTTCCAAAATCATTGAATTATTGAATGAATTTAAGGCTGAGATAAATCAACGGTCTAACCGACTAGAGGCTTTATTGGAAAAATCTCATCAAAAATTAATGCCAAGTGTGATGAAATTCGCACCCATCTCTGCTCCAACTCCCAACCTTACAAGCCAACATCAAACCAAATCAACCCCCCAATTCACAAGTTGTTGGAGTGGCGAAAATGCAATTCCAAATTGCTAACACCTTACAACTACAACAAGGGCCCTCCACTACCAAACTTATCCCAACAATTATTCCATCCACTCATCCACACCCTTACAAACCTGGATTCTCATGCAATCAACCAAAATTACCTCAGTTAAAACCTCTGATTCCATTAACAACAAACCTATTTCATCCCAAAACAGAAATATTCCGTTTCTTTCCTTTTGACAATAAAGTGAAAGAAATTTATATGATTTTTGGTTTTTGGCCAAAATGGAGAATTAAATATTTTCTCCAAGCTACGTCTCTTTCAGCGAGTTTGGGGCTCCAATCACAACTTGGTCTTGAGGACAAGACCAAATTTGGGGAGGGGAGTATTGATATGCCCGTTGGGCCGAATCCAGCAGTGAAGCCCAAATTAATGTTGAAGACTTGAATTATTGTTTTGCAATATAAAGCCCATTAGTTATTTCAATTGAATTAGTCATAGTAGTGGTTTAGTGATTTATGTTAGTGGTGATAGTTATCTAGGTTAGTGGTCAAATAGTGGGCATGTTTCCTTGGTTTTAGATTTTTAATTTGTGTATTTAAATGTTGTCACTCCATTAGAATGGAAAAGGAAGAAAAAGATTTCAGAATTAGTTTTAGTTTAATTTTCTCTTTTGGAGTGTGTTCCTCACTCACATTTAGGAACATATCATTTACCTGTCTATACTTCTGCATATGATGATGGATAAAATAATAGTTGGATCTTGATTTAATTGTTGATAATAAGTTCGAATAAATTTTTATTACGTCAATTAAGAGTTGAGATTAAATAACTCGATATATTTACGTACACTTTATCGTTTATAAGTCGAATTTTAAATTTTATCAAATATAAAAACGTCTCAAACTTATTTGTTAAGTCGAACGACACGAGCTCTGTTAAGTTAATTGTAAATCATGTATATTGAAAGATAGAGTAAAGGAATGATATCCAAGTTACAGGAAAGATACAAATTGAATGATAGACATCAACCCAACTATATATATATATATATATATATATATATATATATATACACACTATCAATCTGCTACTATAAAGGCCCAATACGGACAGGCCCAATACATTGATAGGCCCAACAACTTTTATTTCTAACACCCCTCAAGTTTGGTCTACATTAAACATATCTATTAGACCAAGCTTGTGGGGAAGATATCTATGTTGATCTCTTCCCGGTCCCTTTGTTAACATACCCGTCATTTTTGAATCATGTGACAATTTATTTCAATATGTTTGGTTCTCTCATGAAAGATAAGATTGACAACTAGGCTCATGGTAGATTTGTTGCCATTATATACTTATGCAGGTTCTTTAAGCTTAATACCCAAATCTTTAAAAACTCCAATAATAATATCACAAGATGTTGCAACAACTCTTCAGTGAATCAACTTTCCTACCAATCTTTGGTATTCAGTTATATCTTCTAACAATGGTTCATTATGTGTTTCCTTCAATGCTTCATCATATTCTTGACTAGTGATTCACATTGGTATTACATGCAGTCATACCAGTCTAGGATATATTTCCTCTATGTGAATACCTTGAATTGTCCTAACAATTTCAATAGCTAAAAAATATGTCAGCTCACCTAGGTCTGTAATATGGACATACACTATTATGCAAAAAAAAACCCTTAAGATCATTATATTAATGTCATTGCCTGTAATTATAATGTCATCAACATAGACTAGTACGATAACAGTTTTATGATTATCATGTCTAATGAATAAGAAATAATTTGTTAGTGTTAGGTACCCGACAAGCCTTTTTGATTGTCAATATTATGCAACACTAAGAAAGAGTCTTGTTTTTACTATTATTAATGAAATGTTATTTTTTATTATATATCTTTGTCTTTACATATATGTAATGAAATCTCTTAGATTACATAGAGCTATTAGATACGATTATGCATCACGTATGGCGATTATGGAATGTACTCGAACGACTGTAATCCTAAAAGCGTTTCAAGTCGTAGAGTAATTGAGAAAGGGATATCAATGATTCATCAAAACATGCTTGTATGTAGCATTTTCGTCAAAACTTGGTTGTATGTAGCATTTCTTTTTCAGGAAGTACCTGGTTTCATGGGTATTGGTCGGGATCTTATGCACGTATGAGGGTTCACATCGGGGATGTCTGAACTGAACTACCCCAATAGAAATTCATACTAGTGTTCATGTCGAATTATGAAATTCCATGTTCATATCGAATATGAATTTTCATGGTCATATAGGCTTGTGATGATCCTCACGACTTGAGGAATCATGGTTGTTCAAATGCATGACCCGCTGCAATTTGATTTAGTTTATGATACAGGATAATTGATAAATGGACTATTTTGGTGTAGTCCGATTATGTGATTTGACAGGCGATTCCAAGATGTGATCTGTCTTTAATCTTGCTATTAGTGAATCTCTTGCTTTCTTGAAAATGAATGATTAGGAATTTTTTTTGCCAAAGTTAGTTTATAAGAAGGTGTATGATCACTGCTTAGTTGACATAAGTCATCATTTGCCAATTGATACATATCATTAAATTAGTAGGATTTTGACTGATAAACAAGTCCTAAAATTAATTGGGAGATCTCACAAAAGGATGAGACACATGCTACGATCGTGATTAGGAAAGATTTACTTGAAATCATTTGAGTCTAGGGGCTGAGTCGACGTTGCTAGACATCGAACTCAGTCTGTGAGGGTCGTGAATTAATTAGGGGGTTAGTTCATGACCAAATTAATCGTTTGGCATAATGATGAATTGAGGTAGTGGTTTATTAATTGTTACCGAGCCATTTGGAATGATCTCACTGCTAGCTCTTGAATGAACATTAGGGTCACACACTAACTTAAATAAGTTCCCCGATTATGTGCGGAATGGATTTTTTATCCCACAATGGTGTCACATCATTGTGGGATAGAAGATCCGTACTGGATTATGTGTATCGATTAGTCTTTTTCGAAGACTAGAGATGAACTAATATAGTTGGTATTAATTCATGATGAAATAATTAATTAATTAAGCCTTGGGGCTTGATTAATTAATAGGACTATTCTTCTAAAAAATAAAATGGTTAGACAAACTCTGGACTCATTTTGTGTAAATTGACCAAATATATGTTTAATTACTTAATTTTAAAAATAATATATTTTCTTATTTTAAAAAAAAGAATATATAAAAAACATATATTTGATCGTTTATTTGAAAGAATCTAAAATCCATTCACATCAAATAATTAGTAACTCAAGTAATTAAAATCAAATTTATACGTAAATTGTAATATAGTTTGACCATTTTAGTGATAATAATCTGGAGCAAAGATTACCGTTATATTTTTTGGAAGATTGGGCTGTGACCACTGGACCATTGACATAACGCTACTCCGTTTTCCATATAATTTTATCTAATCAATAATGACAAAAATATAGTTATTTTATTTTAAACTTTATCGAATATAAAAAAAATCTTAGACTTTGTTTGTTTGTGTTCTAATAATCTCATTCTTGTTTTTATTTTCCAAGTTGGATATGATGCGCTTCTATGAACTTTTATTATTCCTGCAATCTAAAATAAAAAGAATTCCTTAAAATAATAATTTATTTTATTTGCAAACAATTCATTGCATATTAAAACTAATTTATCCTTATAAAGTGTAACACGTGTTATGCACAACCTATATTAATTTAGTTTTAACATATAAGAGTTAAAATTATTTTGTTCATATTTAAAATATTTTACTATATAATAAACTAAGACTCAAAGCGTTCTTTTTTTGGGAGGTACTTCTTGATTTTTATACGCTAGCAAAATTTGATACGCTAGTATTTAAATATGAACAAAGTAATATTAATTGTTATATATTGAATTTCAATTAATATAAATCATGCGTGACAAGAATTATATATATATATATATATTTATTTATCTCGTGCTAACTAATTTTTAGATATAGAGATTTATTTAAACTTTGTTATTTTGAAGAAGCTCATTATTTGAATTTTCAATCATTATTATTTTCTTAATTGTATTGTTTTATACATTTTATGATGTATTGCTTTTGACATTAAAAGCTCTATTATTGAATTAAAATGGAATGGAATTATAATATATTATTACATATTTAGAAAAAAAGTGGAATTCTCTTGCCGACAATTGCGGCTCAGTTGGACCCCACACGACATTGCCAATCACACCATGCATCACGGACACAGATCAATCCACACCGTTAAATTGATAACCAACGGTTCTGATCTGATGTCACATCAGCCAATTACCGGTCAAAAGTGAAAAACAACACTTTAATTAACTATGGTAAATAAAACGTCATCCACAGTCTTATTTTCATAGCTCCAATCATAAAGGTAGAAATATCAATTAATCAAATATTAAATAAACTTAAAAAGTGAAGGTTGCTAATATCTAGATGATACTTAGGTTTTAAAAATTCAAAATTTTGAGTGATTTTTTATTATACAATGTTGAGGCTTCTATAGGGAGATTCGTTGTTGCAACTTCCATACCACTTGATACGAATCCACTAAAAATTTGAATCGAATCGATGTGAAATTTTTCTCAAAATCAGAATTTGCACACGAGTTGAATGAATGAATGTATATCATTAACCTGAATTCGACTGCGACAACTAACCTCGGTATAAAAATCTCAACTCGATGAAATCAATGAACACGAATTTCGGAATGAAGTTATGATGCCACCACAAACGAGATGAAAAATCGTTTGATAAATTGAGAACAAACGCCACTGTACACAACGAATTTGTATTACTGAAAATCAAGAAACACAAAAATTGTGACAAATGAAATTTATATAAATCAAAATGAAATATGGGGTACAAATCTCTATTCTAATCCTCTGATTCTTCCTTCAAAATATGTTGACTTGAATATTGGAGTTGACTTTGCTTCTTTGATCTTCTCCAACATTGACTTGAATGTTTATAACGTTAATTCGAGGGCTTGGCAGCTTAATCTCGGATCAAACGTTGAATTTGATATGGAATTTGAAATCTTCAAGGTTGACTTTGTGACTTTGATCTTCCTTGAATTTGATTTGAATTTCTATAACGTTAATTCGTAGGTTTAGCACCGTAATTACGAATCAAACGCTATAATTTGATGAATATCTTCAAGAACGCCTTGAATATCGCCTAGAACGCCTTGAGTATGTGAAGAACCTTCGTAGAGAAAATTTGGAGAGCTTCTTTCGTCTTCTCTAGCTTTTTGATTGAACTTCTGTGTGTATTTTATGAGATCCAAAGGACCCTATTTATAGGTGTAGGATGGAAGAATTATGGATAATTTGGAATCCATTGATAATTATCCATTTAATTTAATAAATAATTATCATAATTTTGGAGCCATTTGATTGGCTGATAGAAGATCTAGATAGATCTTCTAGATATTATCCAAAAATCAACTTGATTTGATAATTATCCATAAATTAACTTAAATAGATAAATATCATTTGTCGTAGACGACTTTTGATTGGTCAATATTTCCACGTGGCATGATTTGATTGGTTGCAAAATTTCAATATCTACAAATGCCCCCTTGAGACTTGTTCACGGAAGTTTGGTTATTTAAGAGCATACTTCGTAGTGGATGAGTCGCAACGTCTCAACATAAAAATCAAATCATGCCTTAAGAATAGCTTCGTCTTGTGCTTCTATACCACGAAAGTCTTTCCTACAATCGGTGTCCACTCAAAAATACTTTGTTGGTTTCCATTGACAAGTCGTCCACATCGGGCGGGATTTGCATGCCCGCATGTCACGGTGGGATCTTTCTTTCAAAATTCTTTTGAATGAGTGACGTCACTCCATCGAGAGAATATGATTTGATTTGAATTTATGACTGAACTTAGATATATTTAAGTTGCCTACGTACCCTAAGAAAAAGGGATCAAGTCATAACGTAGTTCAATTTTTTTTTTCCATAGAGATGCCATATTTAGTTTATACTCTTCAAGGCTTGGAGTACATGATTTGGTTGGACTTGTAGACATTTTATACTCGTGTCAAGGAGAATTTTATTTGATTTGATTTGACTTGTAGACCTTTTATGCTCGTGTCAAGGAGGGCTTCATTTGATTTGATTTGGCTTGTAGACATTTTTTGCTCGTGTCAAGGAGGGCTTCATTTGATTTGATTTGACTTGTAGACCTTTTATGCTCGTGTCAAGGAGGGCTTCATTTGATTTGATTTGACTTGTAGACCTTTTATGCTCGTGTCAAGGAGGGCTTCATTTGATTTGATTTGTAGACCTTTTATGCTCGTGTCAAGGAGAACTTTATTTGATTTGATTTGACTTGTAGACCTTTTATGCTCATGTCAAGGAGCGCTTCATTTGATTTGATTTGACTTGTAGACCTTTTATGCTCGTGTCAAGGAGGGCTTCATTTGATTTGCTTTGACATATAGACCGTTTATACTCGTGCCAAGGAGTACTTCATTTGATTTGATTTTGTTGAAAGTTTCAATTCTTATCAAGGAAACTTGTTGACAGTTTATGCTCTTATCAAGGAGAATTGCTGATAGTTTATGCTCTTATCAAGGAGCATTGATGACAGTTTATGCTTTTATTGAGGAGCGTTGATGACAGTTTATGCTCTTATCGAGGAGCGTTGATGACAGTTTATGCTCTTATCGAGGAGCGTTTGCTTAACATCTTTAGTTGAAGTATGGATGACGAACTTGAACGTCACTCTCTTCCATATGTTCATCACTATCAGTTATGGGCTCATCATTAGAAGCATTTGTGAATGGTTTGCCCCCTTTGTTGATTTCTTGTCTATAAGGCTCTTGGATATATGACTTGCCAACTTCACTTCCGGTTATACTCAACTCCATATCATGTGCTCGAGTGGCCAACTCTTCAAATGTTGTTGGTTGAATTCCTTGAAGGATATATCGAAGACCCCAATGCATCCCTTGAATACACATTCCAATAGCAGAAGACTCATGTAATCTTTCTTTGCAGTTAAGACTCAAATTTCTCCAACGATTAATGTAGTCGATGACTGGTTCATCCTTAAATTGACGGGAATTGGTGAGTTCAAACATGCTGATTGTGCGACGAGTGCTATAGAAGCGATTGAGGAATTCTTGCTCCAATTGCCCCCAATTGTTGATTGAGTCAGCACCAAGATCAATGTATCAGTTAAATGCATTGCCTTTCAGTGATCTAACGAATTGCTTGACTAGTTGGTCGCCATAAGTTCCAGCATCATTACATGTTTCAACGAAGTGAGCCACATGTTGCTTTGGATTGCCTTTGCCATCAAATTGCTGGAATTTTGGGGGTTGGTAACCAGTTGGCATCTTCAAATTATCAATTCTTCGAGTATATGGCTTGACATAAGTTAAAGGCATCTTGGATCTCCCATCGCGATTGTCTTGGATAGTACTCATGATAAACTCCTTAAGCCGAGCAGCTGGAATCGTCCCATCACTTGAAACTTGAAGCTCCTCGACAATGGATTTTTCCTCCTCAACTAGATGTTGATTCTTTGACGCCTCAGCTTCATCTTGCGCCTCAACTTGTTTTTCAATTTCGTGCATGGCATCCACGTCGTCTGCTTTCTTCATCAACTTTGCAATTAGAGTGGCTTGCTCTTGAACATGCTTCGTTAATCCTTCAACAGCTTTTGTCAAGTTTGCAATTTGCTCCTCCGGAGTGGTAACATTTATCATCATGACACATGCGATGTTTGAGTCACTTGATGTAGAACGTTGTGGGAATACTTCTCTTCATCATGATTGATTTCATCACCAAAGCGGAATGCGTCATCCTCAACATGCTCAAGTAGGGGAACCACCTTTGAAGATGTTTGTAGCTTCATGGGCATACTTCTTGTGGTGACGCCAATGACTTCACTCGTGGAGTTTGAAGGATTTGAGATGATCATCTTGGATTCCACTATCTTCATAGCTTTGACTTGAGCATCCATTTGAACTTGTTGAAGTGAAGAGATGAGAGGTAGAGATGGTCCCACTGAGCGTGCCAAAAATTTGTACACAACGAATTTGTATTACTGAAAATCAAGAAACACAAAAATTGTGACAAATGAAATTTATATAAATCAAAATGAAATATGGGGTACAAATCTCTATTCTAATCCTCTGATTCTTCCTTCAAAATATGTTGACTTGAATATTGGAGTTGACTTTGCTTCTTTGATCTTCTCCAACATTGACTTGAATGTTTATAACGTTAATTCGAGGGCTTGGCAGCTTAATCTCGGATCAAACGTTGAATTTGATATGGAATTTGAAATCTTCAAGGTTGACTTTGTGACTTTGATCTTCCTTGAATTTGATTTGAATTTCTATAACGTTAATTCGTAGGTTTAGCACCGTAATTACGAATCAAACGCTATAATTTGATGAATATCTTCAAGAACGCCTTGAATATCGCCTAGAACGCCTTGAGTATGTGAAGAACCTTCGTAGAGAAAATTTGGAGAGCTTCTTTCGTCTTCTCTAGCTTTTTGATTGAACTTCTGTGTGTATTTTATGAGATCCAAAGGACCCTATTTATAGGTGTAGGATGGAAGAATTATGGATAATTTGGAATCCATTGATAATTATCCATTTAATTTAATAAATAATTATCATAATTTTGGAGCCATTTGATTGGCTGATAGAAGATGTAGATAGATCTTCTAGATATTATCCAAAAATCAACTTGATTTGATAATTATCCATAAATTAACTTAAATAGATAAATATCATTTGTCGTAGACGACTTTTGATTGGTCAATATTTCCACGTGGCATGATTTGATTGGTTGCAAAATTTCAATATCTACAGCCACGAATATAAAATCCGATAAGTTGAAAAATGTTCTTAAAGAACGATGAGAGTTTCAAAACTCACAAAATTTACTCAAAAATATTCTCTCTTATTACGAATTTGAAAAGCAGGCAAATATACAAGATTTCTTATATTTTTATAAATTAATTTAAAATTATAAAATATGTCAAATTGATAGTGATAAATAGATAGTGATAAATTGATGAATAATGCGAAGAATGATTGTGTTATTTATATTAATAATGATTATGTAAATAATAAAAATAAAATATAAATTAAAAATTATAACGTATGAAAAAGTAGCGAAATAATAATAATACAATAATAAATTATTTTGATTGATGAAAGCATCAAATAATGTATAATGAAAGCATCAAATAATGTATATATAATTTATAGGTATTTGTAAATGGGTTAAAAAAATAGAGTTGAAAAAATGAGAATTTATTGTATTTAAAATTTTATAATCCAAATACTTAAAAATGAAATTTGAAATTATAAACAAACATAAATTTATTTAAACATAAACCTTTTAGTATCTACTCATTTTTTACTAAAAAATTCAAGAGAGTCAAAACCCAACAAAATTGAGCCCAAATTGAGCCCTTAAAAATTTAGGTTGTGGGTCCTGTAAGTCTAAATGGATAAAAAATTATGAGTGTTTAAAATTTTAACGCCAAATTTTTATTTTTGCTCTCAATAAACATTTCTATATAACATCATTAATAACTTAATAACTTTGAGTATTAAATTCTTAATATAGTTAATTTCTTTGATATTATATTATTAAAATTAAAATAACATAAACTTATGAATGGTATACACTCGAAAGTCCAGTTGATTTTCATTAGAAATTTGGTAAAATCAAGTTTGAAAGTAAAAGTTAATTTTCTAATGCTTTGAAGCTCAGTTGAATCTAGACAAATATTTTATATTATTTGATAAATGATGAAATATTCAGTAAATTATACGTGCACCCTACCTAACCTCATAAAGGAAAAAAAAAGTAAGAAAATCTAGAAAAACTTTTTTAAAAAAAATTGTTGAGATTTTTTTATTTCTTTTTTTTTTCCATAAAACCAATTTAATAAAAAAATTCATGTAAAAGCCGGTAAACAAAAAAACAAATATTATCTAAAATTTATTAATACATTGGTATCAATTTTTAATTTTTCAGCATATTCCGATTTTGTTATATCCTTTTAATAGTTTTACACAGGATATACTTGGCCTAGGGGTGGACGTCGAGCCAAGCCGGGTCGACTCGACTTGAACGAGTTCGAACTTTTAGTCGAGCCTGAGTTCGAGCCAAATTCTCTAAGACCGGCTCACGAGCTCTTTTATTTTTTAATATATTATTATTTTTATTATTATATTAATATATATAAATAATTAATAAATATATATTAAATAATTAATAAAAAAACCAAAATTCAAAATATCTCTCTTAAATTTAGAATTTTCAAGTGGACTCGGCTCGAGTTCGCGAGCTTGCTCGGCTCGAGCTCGTATAATAAGGCTCGATCTCGACTCGTTTACACCCCTAATTTGGCCCAAAATTAAAAACTATTAAAATTATTTGGCCTATAACTAAAAAAAATTCAATTCAAATTTAATAATTTGAAGATTTTTTTTAATATATAGTTAAAAAATTATATACTCGAATTTAAGATATGGACCCATGTTACAATTAAAAAAATAAAATAAAAAAAACAGACATGCTCTGCAAAAACTGATTTATGTCGTTGTTTGCCTCTCATATATATCTCTCTCCATCACGTCTTTCTTTTGTCTCTTCTTTTCATTTCCCCTTCTTCTTCTTCTTCTTCTTCTTCTTCTTCTTCTTCTTCTTCCCCATAACTATACCTGTAAATCTCCTTTGATTCTCATATCCTCTTCGTTCTTTTTTATATTACCCTTTGATCCCTTCTCCTTTCTCAACATATAATCCCCCGCTTTTTGTTCATTCCTTTCAATTCATACAGAGAGAGAGATAATTGAATGATGTGAGTAAAATTATACAGACAACAAAAATGGCGTGTTTAGATATTCATAATCCGATGGTTGAATTGCACGAACCCAGTATTGATACCGATAAATTGAGCTACGAGATTTTCTCCATTTTAGAAAGCAAATTTTTATTCGGCTACGACGATCAGAAAATCTGGGTCAATCCAAAGCAAATTCCCGAGACCAAAAACGGCGTCGTTCCTACCGTCGACGACTACGACGTCGTTCAGGCCACGAAGAATCAAAGGGGAAAAATCTGCATCTTAAGCATCGACGGCGGCGGTATGCGGAGCATTATATCTGGTAAAACGCTGTCGTATTTGGAAGCAGCTTTGAAAAACAAGTCCGGCAACCCCGACGCCAGAATCGCCGACTATTTCGACGTAGCCGCGGGTACAGGCGTCGGCGGTATATTCACGGCGATGCTATTCGCGTCGAACGATCACAGCCGTCCGATTTACAACGCCGACGACACGTGGAAGTTCCTCGCGGCGGAGGGGAAGAAGCTGCACCGGTTTCCAAAGGCACGCAAAGGGAAAGGCAGTTTAGTCAAGCGGTTGTTCAACAAAACCGGCGCCGGTTCAAGCGCCGCCGGTCTAGAAAAGGCCTTGAAGGACGCGTTCAAGGACGAAAAAACCGGGCGCAGCTTAACGCTGAAGAACACGCTCAAACCGGTTTTGATCCCTTGCTACGATTTAACCAGTTCGGCGCCATTTTTGTTCTCCAGAGCTGATGCTTTGGAAACGGACAGCTACGATTTCAATCTCTGGGAGGTGTGTTTGGCCACGTCGGCTGAACCGGGTTTATTCGACCCGGTTTGTATGAAATCGGTGGACGGTTCGACGCGGTGCGTGGGTGTTGACGGCGGTTTGGCGATGAATAATCCGACGGCGGCGGCGATTACGCACGTGCTGCATAATAAGCAGGAGTTTCCGTTCGTGCGAGGGGTTGAGGACATTATGGTACTTTCACTCGGGGCCGGGGGTCAGGTTACGGAAGGGAGTTTGGATTATGAACAGGTTCGGAAATGGAAAGCCAAGGATTGGGCTCGGCCGTTGGCTCGGATTTCCGGTGACGGCTCGGCGGAGCTGGTTGATCATGCGGTGGCGCTGGCGTTTGGCCAGAGCCGGAGCAGTAATTACGTTCGGATTCAGGTAAGCCTAATTAGGTTTATTTTGACGAAAATTATTACATTAAATCTATTAGTTTTAATTGTCAGTATGAATTAGTTTTGGGCCTTCGAATTTGTAAACACCTTAAATTTGATAAAAAATAAAAAAGGTTTTAATTGTTGGGTGGGGTTATTGAATGGGCAGGTGGGTATTTTGGGGGCATGCAATTTAATTCTGTGTGTTCTTTGGGGGTCAAAATTGACAACCCAAAATGGTGTGTGTTAGGCATTGAAATTCATCTTATTATCCCATAATATATTATATTATAAGATTGATAATTATTCAATTATTTAAATTATTAATTATAATTTATTTTTAAATGCACACTTTTTAATTCTGTGATACCATGCACTTGTGGGATAAAAAATCATAATTTTCAAATTTTTTTACTATTTGTCTTGTGATAACATTGTTTACATACACATTCACTCATTTCCATGATGTTGTGGTGTTACAGTGTTGACCACAAAGTAAAAATAAGTGTATAATAATAAATCTCAATATATATATATATGAATGATTATAATTCTTGAAAACTAGTGTTTTGTGGCAAATTAAATGAAATTATTTGACTTTGATATTACTGTGTTTTGAATGTAGGTTTTTACAGTAAGTCACATGTTTTGAATAAATGTACCCAAATCAAGTTAAATATTTTTCCCATGGTGTCATTGTCTGTTATAATAATTTCACAAAGTGTTTGAAAAAAAAAAACTGTACACAGCTTGCAATCTTGTCAGTTTTTGACCTGTGGGAAATTTGGATCTTTTTTCCCCCATGAAACCTGATGATGATATTATGTACTATTTATTACACTATATATATATATAATAGTTAAAATCAAAGATTTTAGAACCTCATCATAATAAGTGCACTTGTTTTATCAAAATATGTACCAGATTGTGTGCTGGAAATAATAAAAATTGCCATTCTTGTGTTTAACCTAAACATGTACAAGTGTGGGGTTTTATTTCCTTTTATTCATATATGGTCCTCCCATCTCATTAAACACAAGGAACCCTTTTTACATTTTTATTTTTAATTGAGATTCTAATTATTGGGTTGGTGACCGACCCGTCCGTGTAAATTCTAAATCAGACCGAGTTCAGTATGTTATATACAGCATTAGAATTTAGAGCTAATGATTAGATGTAAATTAATGAGATTCTAATTATTGGGTTGGTGACCGACCCGTATGTGTAAATTCTAAAACAGATCGAGTTCAATAAAGTCAGTATGTTATATACAACATTAGAATTTAGAGCTAATGATTAGATGTAAATTAATGAGATTCTAATTATTGGGTTGGTGACCGACCCGTCTGTGTAAATTCTAAAACAGATCGAGTTCAGTATGTTATATATACAGCATTAGAATTTAGAGCATGTAAATGAATGTTTATTATTTACGAATGGACAGGCAAACGGGTCGACCCACGGGGCAAACGTGGATTCGAGCAACGTAAAAACAGTAACGGAGGAAATGCTGAAGCAGAAAAACGTAGAATCGGTGCTTTTAAGTGGAAAAAAGATAGGAGAAAAAACAAATATGGAGAAATTGGAATGGTTTGCAGAACAACTTGTGTTAGAACATCAGAAGAGGAGTTGCAGAATAGCTCCCACTGTTGCATTCAAGCAACCTTCTTCTAATCCTACACCTACACCTAAATCATCATCTTAAAAACGGTAATTATTTTTTCTCTTTTATTCCGTGTTATTAATTTTTATCTATTTAAATTTTGAAACAAACTAAGTTAAAAATACAAAATTTGGCACCATAAACTTCCTGATGAGGGAATGTCTATTTGCCTTCTTTACTGTGAGCCTGTCAGCTATGAGCAACTTAGGCTGGTTTACATCTCTTGTGTGGTTTGCAGGCTATTGCACAAGAGCGGGGTTTACCCAGTGCGCACCTAACGGTAGCGGCTGCGGGTTCCCTTGTCATAAAAAAAAAAAAAAATTCTGGGTCCGTATCTACTACCCCAAGAATAGAATAGATTGCTAATATCAACTAGGACCCATTTATAGAACTAATAATTGGTGTCAATAATGTTTATTATTTTAGATTATAAGAATTTATGAATATTAATCACGAGAAGATATTGGTTCTAGTACACTCCCCCGTGGGCTATTGTCTTGTCATTTTCTACTTAATTCAATAAATAACAAACCTTGCAATGGAGGATTGGGGGGGGGGTATATTAGTCATTTTATATAATATGGTAGGTCTTGGGACAATATCGTATCCTATGTGGGTTCACAAAGGTATTGTAGTAAGTACCAAATGAATCATGCCTAGTTTGAATTTTTGGACAAAAGTTCTCTTCCAATTTGTTCATGTCTTTTCTTTTTTTTTTTTTAATTTATTTTTTTTTTTTTGAAAAAAAGATATAACCTAAATAGGAGGGAATTTGATCGTCTAAATAAGAAAAAAAAAAATATTTTTGAGACATTATCATAATTTTAATTTTTATCATTCTAAGACTTTTGGTGTGAGAAATTGGAGGGGCTTGGCATGCATGTTGATTATATATAGTTAGTTGGGGCCATAATTATGAAATGAAATGATCACATTTGGCATATATTTCTCACATAAAATTGGGACCATAATCATCAAACTTATGTTGTCGGAAGAATCGGTGCATTTTTATAATTTTCGTGTGCAATTTATTAAAATTAAAATCACTATTATTATATGGCGACCTTTTGAAGAATTTCTCTGTCTTAGTTGCATTTTGTGTACTTAGAACATTAGTAGAATTTTATTATGAGGACCAACCCGGGAGTCAAATTCTTGAAAAATATCTGTCACATAATATGATTAAAATATGTGAGAGTTTATTAAAATATTATGCATTACTATATTTTATGGTATATATATTTTTTATTATGCTGATTTTCGAGAGCTATCAACTATCAATTTTCCAAATATCTTTGTTAAGAAAAGTAAAAGTAAGAATGCTTCTCAAACTTTATGAAGGAAAATGAAAAGTAAAAGCAAAGAATTAACTTACCCATCTCCCTTTCACTTTGCGGTTAAAAATGGATCAAAAATGTGCTTCTAAGTTATAAAGAGATCAAAGTAATATTATTATTTTTAATTATTATATTGTTTTTTCACCCTATATTATGGATTGACCATTTTGCCCCTATGTGCTTCCAATTTGTGCATTTTTATGACTTTTGAATATGCTCCATTTAACTATCCCTTTATGCAGGTAAAGATAGGAGGAGAAGTGGGGCTTTTGAGAAAAAGGACTTTTTATTAAATTCAATTGTAAAAGAAAAAAAGAAAAAAAAGAAGGTGGTGGATCTTTGTGTGATTCTTTGCCGGCCACCGTCCAGACATGGTGGCCGCCACCACACTCACGGTGGTCAAACAACTTTATCAAATTTGTCTTTTTTTTCTTATTTGTCTATATTGTGTTTCCTTAATATATGTGCCTAATTTTTCCTTTTTTTTCTTCACTGTGTGTGTATCATGTTGTTTAAATCGACTTACCCATATATATACATATATAAATATATGTTTGTGGTGGTGAGGTAATATATATAAGGGTACACTTACATAATTTAGCTTTGAGTTCATGGTTTAATCTTTGTGGTTTTTTTTCTTCTAATATGTAAGAATTTGTGGGTGAGAAACTATTGAGATTTATTGTATACTTTTAGGCCCTAATTGGATGGTTAGCTCCTCCTCCAAAAAAAGTATTTCAGAGTAAGAAAACAACGAAAAAGCCAATTGTTTGGCATGTCGTAAAAAATCTCTTACAAAAAAATCTCTCAAAATTACAGAAAAATTGAAAAAATTCTTGCAAAAAATGAGTAAAATTAAATTTTACTATTTATGATTTGACAATTAATACAATCAATTAAAAGTATTTTTTTGATTATTTTTTAAAATCAAATATTAAATTAATTACATATTATAATGTAAAATAATGCAATATTTAAAATAAGATCTATTGTGACTATTTTTTTACTTTTAAATCAATGAGTTTGACTAAACACATTCAATAAAAATTATATATAAATATTAACAATAACAAATTTTTCACAACAAAAAATATATCACATCAACCTCAATCATTACCTATATTCTCTTAAAAATCTCATACAATCTCATTTTTCAAACTACATTTTTTATCCTTTAAAAAATATTTTCTCATTTTTATTATGAATTTTTTTTTTGAGATGAATATACTATCCAATTGTGCCCTTAGTTTCTGATTTAAGTAGAATCAATTTTGCTAAAATATTGAGCCTGTTTGGATGACTGTTTTTAAAGTGTGTTTTTGTTTTTCAAAAACAAAAATGTAAAAAAGGCGTTTGGTTGGGCTTGTTCTCACTTTCTGTTTTTGAAAAACAAAACTCCAAAATCTGCTATTTTGCAAAATAGGTTTTACCTGTTTTTAAGTTTTACAGAACACTTTTACACTTCAAACTAAAAAACACATCACTAAAACCCTCATTGAAAAAAAAATATTTTCTCTCTCCTCATTTCACTCCTCCTCAGATCAAAACACTCCCCCTTGCAAAGTGTTCCCGAATTTTTTTTTTCTTTTCAGAATAGTCAACCAAATAGGATTTCAACATTATTTATACTCCAAAATTGTCTTGATAAAACTGTTCTACAAAACTATTTTGCAAAACTTCAAAAACAAAAACAATCCAAACATACCCTTATTAGATTTTGAAATTATTTAAATACGACTTTTGGCAAAGAGAAAGTTTAGATGTAAATTTTGACTTTTCAATTGTGGAGGCTTACTGTCTTTAAGGCAATTAGAAAATAAGAATAAACTAAAAACTGAAGTATTTATGTCATCAAATAAAGTTAATCAAATCAAATTGAAAACATATATTAGAATACACACTTTATTATTATATTTGGTTGTGGATCACCGTTACGTCACATTTGTATTTTATCACTATCCAATTTGTTTATTTATGTATGTCTATAATTTAATGCTATATTATACAAAATTTCATACTAAAATTTAGATAAATATAATAGACAACACGCAACGCTGGTGCATCTACTTCCATCATATTCGCAAATAAAATATTAGACAAGAATTTTCCTAACAAGATCATTGCAAACTTTTAACTAACATTTTTTAGGTAACCTAAGGCTATTGTATTAGTTGATTGTAAATTGTAATTAGCTACAAATTGGTGGATTACATATTATTTTAGTTTTATAGTTAATAATTTGATATTTTTTTGTCTCACTAAAAAGAATTATTTGTGAATAAAATATTCCATCTTACCTCATTTTTCACAATTTCTAGCATTGAATTATATTTTCCACCATATAAAAGGCTTACATGTCATTCTCAAAACATCACTAAATTTTTTCGTATTTATTCAAAATATTTAGGTACTATAGCTGTTAATATCATGATTTGATTATCAATTATTGCGTTAAGTCACACTTAAAATAATTGAGAAGAGGATATGTACGAACAAACAGTATTAAGCAATAATTGGACCAGATAATATAATGAAAGCGCAATTAAAAATATTTTAATTAACTATATTTAATTAAGTCTCATTAGAATTCTTTGTATTTGTCGGGAAACATAATGATACTCATTTGAATTTTTCATTATATTATATCTTGATGTAATTAATTATGTAGTGGACACTAAATTTTGAGCTTCATTTCTTTTCTTTCTTTTTTTCCCCCATTTTTTTGGTGGGAGTGGTTGATATATGTTAAATAATATATTCTGGATATATATGTTTTTACAGATATAAATATATAAATATGATACGATATGGACGTGAAATATAATAAGTTTTCAAATTATAAAATATGATACATTAAAGATATAAATATATAATATATTATTTCTAAAAAGATTACATCAAAATAGTCACTAAGATAAATAAAATATAACTAGGATAAATAAAATAAAATTATTGACGATAATTAATTGTTTATAAGTTTAAATATACTTGAAAATAATGATTTTTTTTTTTAATTTTATGCTATACAAACGCCATTTGATTAATACCAACAATTTTATTCTTATTCAAAATTTTATGTGATAAAATGTAAATGATTGGCTGAAGTAAGAAAAAAATATGTTATAAAGTGAAACCAAAATGGTTTTTTTCACTTCTTTTATTTTTCGGTAGCTTAACTTTTTAACATACGATCAAAAATATTATTACTTTCCTATTTGATCCTATAAAGTATTATAATATTTCAATTATACTATGTCTATATTCTAATCATGTTACATGCATCAAATCTTGAGATATGAATACAATATCTAATTTTTTTATTTGATTTTTGGATAGGTTAAATAAATATTCAATATGTATTCAGATGGTATCCACAACTATCATATATAATATAAATACGTTATAAATTCAATTTTAAAAATATCCATACATCACAAGGAATGACAATAAATATGTATGGTCAACGTTCTAACAAAGTTGATATATATCTTCATCACGTTTTCAATGTTGATGATAATTGATGTGAATACTCATCATTCAACAATTTGCCTTCTCTAATTAGTTCTCCTTATTTATTGATTGACAATTTTTGTTCAAATTTATTTAATGGAAACTCATCCAAAAATATGACTAGTGACTTATTTGTAATTGTAATTGATCGCTTTCTTTCGAAATATAAACACACGATAAATATAATTCACTCTATTCGTGAATAAATTAATAATTTATTTTTAATCTAATCAAATAATGTAGATGCATGTATATATATATATATATTTTAGGTTAAAATCCTACATGAAATTCCAATAATAATTCTTTTACACAAAATAACATGAATGATGCATTGAAATATAAAAATCCAATTTTATTTTGCATTTTGATGGAAAAGCATGGAATCTACTTTATAATCAATGGGGCAATAAAAAGTGCTTAGACTATATTTGCTCCCATTCACATATAAATTCAAATATGGATTATTTCGTGGATTAAGATATATAGTGGGTCTATATTAGTAGAGTCTAATTAATAGGACAACCATTTAAATCCAATTTAATTTTGTGATAATGGTGATGATTATGACTTGTGGGATCCAAAGAATTTTCTTTCCTTCCTCCAATTATGCACTTCGTCTTTAGCTTAATCAACCAGACAACAATTATTAATTAATTAATTAAATCAATGATAATGCAACAAAAGGGAGGAACAAAATATAAAATATAAAAAATGATTGGCCTACAAAATTAATATTTTGCACATTTAGGTTAATGCCAAGCAAGATAAATTTGAAATTCGATTCATCTTCGAATTGCTTAGTAAAAAATGACAAAATACATGTAAATAAATTAAACAACTCAAACTTGGTTAATATTTAAATCGGTCATAGTTAGTTTGAGCTTGTTCGGTGAGTCTTATCACTAAACAAAATAAACATAATATATCTGAATTTTAATAAATAATAAACAAAATAATATATTTGAAGATGAGAGATTTTTTTGTACAAAGCAAATTAAAATTTATTTTATATGTTTGAATCAAATTAATTGGAACTTTATTGTATGATGCCATAGTTGTAAATCTTTCTTCTTGAAGATGTTTATTGAGATTTTATACCTCATGAGTCATGGGTTGTTTTTTTTTTTTTTTTTTTTTTTTTGATGACAAGGAAACCCGCAGCCGCTACCGTTAGGTGCGCACTGGGTAAACCCGCTCTTGTGCAATAGCCTGACAGGCTCATGGTAGAGAAGGCAATTAAGCATTCCCACAATGGGATTCGAACCCGTGACCTAAGCCACAAGTTCAAATGCCCTTACCAACTCTACCAGGGGTTGCCCCCGAGTCATGGGTTGTTTGTTAAGCTAACAAATTAACACAAAAGGCCTTATTATATCATAACATATAATGAAAGTTGATCACGAGTTAGGAATTTCTTTTTTTGGTTTTGAATAGTAATTCGAAATCAATTTAATTTCTAGACTAAGTTTAATTATAGATACTACATGATGATGATTTTATATAGATGAATTTAACCCTCTTTCTATACTCGTTAATTAAGGTCAATAGACTAAACTTGTCCATGAATCTAGTTATTAATCATTTATTTCTGAGATAAATTGTATATGATGTCTCTGTAATATATGCGAAATTTATATTATATTACTTGGTTCGTATTTACTTTATAATTCAACAAACTATGTACAAAATTCTCATAATCGTGCATGCCATGCACACCGTCTTAATCAGAATGGGATAGTTTTTTTTTTTTAATAACATACACATAAAAATACCTTTTTCAAATACTTCAATAATCAATTAATTATACATTCACCAAAACATTTAGAAGAAACTTTCAGATCACAAAGAATTGCACATTCTTCATTAATTTTCTATTGATAAGGTACTTTTATTCCTTACACAAACCTAGTAAACATTTGGTTTATTTGTAGAAATGCAATGATCAAAATGGAAATTGGTTTTGTTTTTACAGGTCTAAACCAAGAAATGATGTTTCCTATACACAAAATACACCATAATTATATGAGATTGCTAATGATTAATAATCAAAGTGCTCACAATCTCTGTAATAAGACATATTAACTATATCACTTTATTGTATACGTATAGACTTTTGATTTTCACTAAATTTATACACGTATAATACGTATCATATATCATGACGGATAAATAATACTCAAACTTGACTAAAAAATTATAAGTATACATTAAACAACCTAAATAATGAACCACCATTTAAAAATTGCCCTCATTCAGAAATCATATGTAATATTTTCATACTGTTTATAAGATTCAAGTGTTATGAATGGGATATATCTAAATTGGATTACAATTGTAAAATGCTGTGTGCAATTACATTATTAACTGGAAAGACAAAGTTACAACACACTCCTAAATAAGATAATACTGAAGCATCAAATATTTCTATCCATACATAGCTTTAAATAATTCAGAAAAACAGAACAAAAAATTCACTCATAATAGGTAAATCAAATGAAATATGCCGTAATTTAGAGATCGAGTTGACAGACAAGGGTCGAGGCACGGTTTAAAGGGTGATTTGTACCTGCTCGCCCATTTCGAGGGGTTCTTGCAATGCTGGATTGATTGGAAAAAGATTACATTGTGCATATTGTGCCATTAATTGATCCACAAGCACAAGTGCTACCATTGCTTCCACCATCGGAACAGCTGCATTCAAACCATCAACCACATTAATCGCCAAATAATCGACACGTTAATAACATAACACAAAGACTAAATGAGTATACGCAAATTCTAATTTTAAGTGCTTATCAAGTTATTTGAGAGCGTTTGCAAATTCGACTTAATTTTTTAAACTCGTTTGACAATAATGTATAATCTCTAAGTTGGGAAGGGGGTGCTTAAAACTGGTTATGTATGGCATTTTGTTTTTAAATTAAAGTTATTTTAGATATTTCACTTGTAATCAATTTTTGTTTTTTGCAAACATTCCCCTACAACTTTTTCCATTTTTCACTCATGTTTGCAAACACTATCCTCTTTTTTTTCCTTCTCAATTCTAATTATAATTATTTTCTCATTTCTAAGTTCCAATCACTTCTCTGGAAGTAGTTGTGTTTTCAAACACTCCTCACGCCTTGAGGCCAAGAGAAAATTACGCGGATTCAAAACATGTAAAAGAGAAATATCCAGATGAGTTATAGTCCAAGGAAGTAAGTAAAACAGCCACATTACTCAAGATTAAAAGGGACACAAAAAGAGAAGGCAAGAAAACATTCTTATTTCAGAGGCATACCTCGTGGAACAACGCAAGGATCATGACGACCTCGCGCAATGAGTTCCGTATCATGTTTGTCTCTTGTCACAGTGTTCTGTCTCCTCTGCATATAAATTGGAAGCATTTAGTAAAGAATATAAGGTATATGATTAACAAAGCTCTTAGTCCTTTGGTATATAGTATAAGACCACTGTTCAATTAGCAAAATCCACATTAAAGGTTATTGCTACAACCTGGTTGCCAGATGGAACTGCAAATTCATGCAAGATAGATTATTCTTCTTCGTCCTTGAGAAAAGTTACGGTTTAAATCAGAATATGGGTGGGGCCTTATAGTTAAACATTGAACCTACTCAAAGCCAGACCTTTTATGCATAAACAAAACTACCGAGCCAGGAAACTAATTATTACGTATTTGTAGCCCAGGAAACTAATTTATCTCCAAAGTCAGATATTATCTAAACAAAACTACTGAGCCATTAAAATTTAAGCCCTATAAATCATTCCTGCCAGCTTATTCCCATATTGGCCTCAGGCTGTTTACAGCGCGTTCATGCTCTATTTCCAAAAAATGAAAATCTCAAGCATGAGAGCATATTTGAAGCTTCTAAGACCATACTACATGGTTTAGTCTGCTCATTCATTAAATACGTTAAGAAAAAAAAAAAAAAAAAACCAAGGTGGGACAAAAGACAGAGAAGGAGGAACATACAGAGATGGTAGATGTTGGCTTAAAACCTATTCTCATGTTGATGATTTCTCCGTTTGATATTCCACCCTGAGAAAACAATGAATTATGAAAATCAACAAATTGAAGAATGATGAAGAGCAAGCCACATACTTATATTGACTACATACTGTTTTCTAAATATTGCAAATATCTACCTGTATCCCACCAGATCGGTTGGTTTTTGTCCTAATTCGGCCATGTTCATCCATGTAGAATTCATCATTATGCTCACTACCAGTCATAAATGTACCTGGTTGAATTTCATAGAGGTTAGAAGTGCAATAAGAATCTCTCATAATAATGTACTTATAAAGACAATTGTAACCAATTAGTAGATCATAAAGCATTGGAACTGTAAATAAGAACTAAGTATGCCTATGCACCTGCAAATCCACTACCAAACTCGAATCCCTTAGTTGCAGGTAATGACATGGCAGCTTTTGCCAACTCTGCTTCGAGTTTATCAAAGACTGGAGAACCAAGTCCCTAACAAGATACAAAATTGATCTCAGAGATATTATTTAATTTTCGCAGAAATTTTTTATAAATTAAAGACTGATAAATATTTGGAAGTCTAGCAATGCATGAAATAAAAAAGGCACAAGGGGGTGGTTGGCAAGGGTTAAGAGAATAGGGAAGACAGATCAGCTTACCCGTGGGACATTTCGAACAATGCAGGTGACAACACCTCCAACAGAATCACCTCTCACTCTGACAGCATCTATAGCAGCAATCATTTTTTCCGCATACTCGGGATTCGGGCATCTCACAATATTATCCTCTATCTGGAAATTTTGGACTATAAGAACTTTATTGCCTTAAGGTTCTTAACAAAGCTTAAGTGCATTGATAATCACAAAAAATAGAACAGGAAAAGGAATCATGAAAAATAATAAATTGAGACAAGAATACTAAAAACTGAAAGAAAAGGAAAAGTTGACAACTCAGAAGTATGGAATAAATGAGTGGAGTCCTAATTGTCAGTATGAGTCACTACGTGGAGGGGGCAATTTAATCAGCATCTTACCTCTCTCCTTCATCCTTATGCTTCATAGTCATATTTCACATATACCAACAGCACTATAATGTTTTCACTCTTCATGATTCTTATGTCCTTTTAGCAGATCATGATTACATTCTACTTACTGAGACACAATTATGATCATCTGCAATCTTCTTAACAACTTAATGATTTATGAGCTCCTATGGATTATTTAATCAAACTCTCACATGGGAATTCAGTGCAGAAATGAAAAGGTTTTCATGTAAGTGATGAAAAAGTGCTACCGCTGGTCAACACTTTCTCCAACATACATAAGTTATTGGTTTATAATATGCAGAAGAAAAAAGGAATGAATTCTACATGTACCTGATCAAGGTTCACAGTTTCATGGTCGACCAAATCCTCAGGAAGGACAACATTGTGCACTTGTGAAACGTAAGCAAGAATCTGCCATAAAGGATGAGTATATAGAATCAGGAAAACAGAGAAAACTTGTAGCAAGTTCATAGGGTAAGCCTGTCTGACATTCTTCATTATCTGATTGACTTGATCAATAAGATGCAATCTCTAACCCAATCCCCCCCAACCAAAAGGAGAAAAAAAAAAGAGCAAGTAGTAATTCTGGGGCGCCCATAGATAGTTAGAATTATTACTAAATTTTGCCAATTTCCAACTAAAATTTCCTGTCAACAGAGAAGAGTGACCATGATATTATTTAATTATAAGTTTATAACTAAAGCATAGACCACTAGTTAACAATATAAAAACAAAGCGTTTATTAACAATGAGCACCATATTTTAAGCTTAGATAAGAAAAAAAGGGTACTCTCCAAAATCAAAGTATATGGGAACATATATTTCTTCAAACAGATATTTGGTGACCTTCTGAATGTGCATGCATTAGCCATTTAATAAGGGAACTTCTATATGATCATTTATAATATTCAGAAGTATACAACTAATCTTCCATAGCACAGCCAAAAAACTCACTTCAGTTCCTGCATACTGCTTCAGAATCTTCTTAGCGACAGCTCCAGCAGCAACTCTCCCTATGGTTTCTCTTGCAGATGATCTACCACCTCCCTGGATTATAAAAATTTATTAACATAAACCAAAAACTTGATCATGGACCTCTAACAACATTTCACGAAGCAAGAGAATAGTTCAATCTTTGAGAGTATAAGATATAAATGATATTCTTGCTGTTAAATGGGATAGGATGGCACCTGTACTGATCTCACGCCGTACTTAAAATCATAAGTTGCATCTGCATGAGATGGTCTATATGCTTGTGACATTTCACTGTAATCCTAGAAAATTTTAAGAACAATGAATTTATGAGCACCATTATAACATGCAGATACCTGAAAATAATCTCCGTGGAGTTCAGCAAAAACACTCAAACTTTATCCATCATAAATGTTCATTTCGTGATAAATTTCTATTGATTTGTTATGCCAACAAACAAGAGGACTATGGCATTCCCATCAAATAAAAAATCAAGTGCCCGTGTTTAAACGATTGAATTGGATCCATATTGAAAAGATCGAACCTAGCAACTGTCAGAATCGATCAGCAAATACTCATAGCTATCTGGTTCTAAACTAGCTAAACTATTAAAAACACTCTAATTTTCTCTCATTTCCATCCACCCACTCACTCCCAATCCCGCTGAAGGAATTATCAGTAGCAGCAAAGCATAGGAAAGGGGAAAAATTTAGGCACTTACATTTCCTCTTTGATCAGTATTGGGCACTTCTACCTTGATTGGAGAACCAGTAGTTAGCCCTACATTGAATAGATGACATCAGTCCACTTCACGAAAATCAAAAGGTCGTTAATCTAAGTGATGGTGTAAGAAAAACGATGAATGACTAACCATCCGCAATTCCTGAAGCTATTTTACAAGTGTCAGTCTCCTTTCTGGGGGTAGTTATTCTGCTCTGACCGGGCCTCCTATATAGAATAAAATCATGAATTCAGTACCAGCCCAATTCTTAAGTATCTCACAATTTCCAAACAAATCATGAAACAGAAAGTTACTACTATAAAATTTTATTTGAATCCCTTAAATTTCATGAACTCTGAAATCAGGTATATGTTCACAAACGGTAAGAAGCAAAACAAGAGAATGCTTCATTGTTTATATTTCAGATATTAGAAGGTTGGGAACAACACAGGAAAACACAGTAGCTAAGAATATACCTCCTGTCAAGATCTACTTGCATATCAGCTTCTGAGATGGGAAGTCTTGGAGGACATCCATCAATTATACACCCTACGCCACCACCATGAGATTCACCAAATGTAGTAACGCGGAAGTAAGTTCCATATGTGCTACCAGCTGCATGTATTTCTGTTGACAGGAAATATGCACTTGAAACAATTAGCATAAGTTGAATTTTTTTTCTGTGAATGAACAAAACTAACTCAAACATTTTCAAGCAAAATCAACCTAGATGCTAATCATAATGAACACAAGACTACATTCAATGTCATAGAAGGCGAGGAAAATATATCAACGTAATAAAACCACATCACTCCTGCAGTTCAAACTGAATAATAGATGATCAACACGACACTACATATTTTCATTTTGTCAAGAATTATTCCGAATACTAGAAAATAACAAACAACTAAAAATTAACTATCCTGAAAGTTGAAGCAACGTTAAGGGATATTCAAATCAAATTAATACCGAACTATAGGTCAAAATCAGACTCTCATCTTCTCTAAGTGCCATCTAACATTAAAATTCATCTTTCATATCCTTCTATCTTAATCTTTCTCCAGAAAAAACCCAATTCAAAAACTCGAATCATTAAAACAACAGAAGATCCAGAGATTATAACCGAGGCGTTTGGATTGCGATCGGCGAGCAGGCAGCTGGAGGGTCGGCGACGGCAATAACGCCGGAGATTGGAGCGACCCGATACGGGCGGGTCCGTCGGATGAAGATGGGGCTCCGAGGAAGTGTTTGGTGGAGAGAGACGACGCCATTACTGCGATTGGCGTGTGGGGTTGGTGAGTAGAGATAACGGAGGGGAAATTTTTGAAGGTGGCTGAGAATAATCAAAAGAAATTATTATACATTTATTTATACAACAAAAGGGGTTGTTGAGTTAGGGTGGTAGTTGGGTATGCAAATAGAGAGATGGTTGGCTAAGGAGTGGGACCCACAAGTCGCAACTCGCGATGATCTTATAGCCAGTTTTTGTCTCACCAAATAATTTATTTTAATTTATAGGATGGCTAAGTAAATAAAATTGTTATCAATTACAGTTAGGTTTATTATGATATCATTTATAAATTCATTATTTGAGTTAAAAGAGTATAAATCGAGGGGCTCACTAAACACAGCTCAAGCTTCAAATGGAGTTGGTAACTTACATTACATATAAGTTTTTTACCATTTCAATTATTATTTATATTAGTCTTATAATATAATAGCAACTTATATTTATATTAGGGTAAATTTCACTTCACCCCTCAAAAAATATGTATTTTGCACTTTCTCCCTCTAAAAATATAAAAAAGAGACATTACCCCTTAAAATTTAATATATGTATCAATTTGCCCCAATTACTATTTTCTGACCAAATTTTGAAATCTGAAATCATTTAAATAATTTTTCTACCAGGGGCATTATCGTTTATATTATTTTTCCGTGATTCTCTCACATGCATGGATTTGTGTCAAAACTGTTGTACTTCTCTATCATATCATATTAGGGTTGCAAAATTATGGTGAGAGTTTTGTAACCTTAAGATGATATATTAGAGAACGGTCGTGGGCCCAAATCCGAGCATGTGAGAGAATCACGGGAAAACCATTTAAATGATTTTCGATCAAGATTTAGCCGGAATATAGTAATTGGGGTAAAGTGATGCATATATCAAATTTTTAGGGGTGATATCTCTTTTTTGTGTTGTTATAGGAGAAAGTGCAAAATACAAGTTGAAGTGCATTTTACCCGATATATTATAAACTTTAAGAATATTAAAATCAGAATTTTTTAATGATAATACTAACAGCATTTAGAGTTATTAAATCATATAAGAAACAAACTCCCACAATTATTTTTCCAATATAGATGAATTCTAGTTCAAGTTTGAGCTCTTTATTAAATTCTCCGACTTGTTTACAATCATAATTCAACATAACAAAACACAATTTATAATTTATTCAATAGCACCATTAGTGATTCATACTACCCTTCTGCATATTTTTATATTTGAAGATAAGACTACAATTCTAAGAGCAATAAACCAAATCATTTCGAGGAAATGATGTAAATAAATAAGAGAATTGAAACCAAACAAAATCAAGTTAATGAATTATCAATTGCTAATTAATTCAACATAATACAAACCAGAAAATAGAATATGAAGCAGCCAAGCACAAAACACAACTATAACAGAAGAGTAAAGCAAATACTTTTGCATTTATTTCTTCTTTTTCATGGACAATTATCATATTCCATAACCACACTAGTCGGTGCTCTCGTTTTCAGCACCATTTCTTCATACTCATCATTAGAATTCGAAAGAGCCGTAATGGCACCCCCTGCCCCAACTGAAGCCTGCCCCTCGTGTATCACAATGGTTCTGATAACAATATTCAGATCAAACGTTTGGTTGTACGAGAAATAACCAATGCACCCCGAGTAAATTCCTCTTGAACTAGTCTCAAGTGAATCGAGAATTTCCATGGACCTCAATTTTGGTGCACCCGTCATTGAACCGCCCGGGAATGCAGCCCTGACGCAGTCCACTGCACCCACGTTCGATCGCTTTTTACCTCGTATTGTGCTGACCATAGTGTGCACCGTAGCATATGACTCCACTTCCATGAGATGAGGTACGTGGACCGACCCCGGCTCACAAACACGCCCAAGATCGTTCCTCAGAAGGTCAACAATCATCAAATTTTCAGCTTGGTCCTTTTCACTGAGGAATGAAGAATGTAAATCAGAATATTTGAGGGTGTGTTTGGATCGAGTGATTTGAATTTGGGGAGGGGATTTGGAAAAAGGATTTGAAATGACACCTAAAATGGAGTCATTTGAAATCACCATAGTGGTGAACAAAATAGTTCAAAATGAATGCCAAGGGATTTGAAATCCACCTTAACATAACATGAATTCATCCAAACAAACTTAAATGGATTTGTCGATGAATTTGAAATCCATAGTTTTCAAATCCTTCAATCCAAACAGACCCTGAAGTCATTTGCAAAAACCCATAAAAAAAATAAGGGGATGATGATACGCAGACGCCTCACTTATTGGTAATTATCATGAGGCCCTTGAGGGTTCGCAAATTACAAAGTCACCCCTGCAACTCACGACAACTCGAAAAATAAGGGGGGGTGAAGTTGTAATGTGCTTTTACTGTGAAAAAGTTGCGGTAATTTCTCAAACCTTGATTGTTTTTCGTAATTAGGGACCTCAAGCAAGGGTCTACTCATTTTCTCAAAAACAAAAGATGGAAAAAGGGTGAAAAAATGAATCAGCAAGAGAATAAAATGGCAGAATAACACAAAAAACATAATATTTTTGAGTTTTGACAAGATATTAGTAGAGTTCACATACCTATACTGCAATTGTAGCTTGTTCAATTCATCTTCCTCGGGGGATTTTCCACGAGCTATGGTACCCTTAATGGGTTTTGCTTCTAGAACACCGTTACTGTCCAGCCGTAAGAACCTTTCAGGCGAAGAACAGCAAATGCATAAAGTTTGTCTCGGGAAATTAAGCCATGCAGAATAAGGGGCGGGATTTTTTTCACGAAGATTTAAATAAAGTCCCAAGGAATTTATTTCCCCTACACTTCTTTTTATCTGAGTTGTAAGACATAACTCATAGCTTTCTCCATCTTTTATAAATTCTCGACATTTCTCAATGTCTTCAATATATTGCTCCCTGGACTTTTCTGCTGAAAATCCTTTTCGTGCTGTATTTTCTGCAGAAACTTGTTGTAATGCTGGAAAAACGGACTTTTTTGTTGGACAAAGTTTCATATTTAGAACCTTTTTTTCAACATCATCCAGCCAGGGAGTAGTAGTCGTGGTTTTGTCGAGTATAGACATGACATAAATATCATCACAATGATGATCAATCACCACAAGATTGTCCGTAAAGAAAAGGCAAGCATCAGGGACTGTTGATTGGTGACGATTTGCGGATGCACCACATTCAACTTTAAGATCGTACCTGCATATTTTTTATAATAAACAATAACGAAAAATTACTAAATACATCGTAAAATTAAAATTACTACAACCCTCCTAAAATAACCTTTTGTATCCCAAAAACCCCATGGAAATATTTTTCAATCCAAAAAATCCATTCCACCAACTTTTCTTTCCAAACCCAAACAACTAAGGTTAATAAATTTATGGACTTAATAGCCCTTAGCCTTCTCAACTTAAAATCATAAATTTTTGGATTGAAAAACATATTCAGGAATTTTTTTTATACAAAAAATTATTTTAGAGGTTTTTTAGTAATTTTTCTTATAAAATTCACAAAACATACCATGTACTATTTTCCAATCAAGAATATCCATACCACCAATTTTTCCAATACATTGTGAAACACCCAAAAGTTAAGGATTATTTTGAATCCACTACCCTTGGATTTTTAAATTATGAAATAACCAATTACTTTATTATGTAAAATTTCCAATCAGACTTTCTAAATGGATAAGTTGCACTTAAATACAATATTAATAATTTTATATCTTCTATAATATAACATAAATGCTTTTAAATTAATTATGACTTGCTAAACATTAAACAAAATCATAAAAATGTTTTATTTCTTAATATTGGAGAAGCAAAATTCTTATTATGCAATTTTATTAATATGAAAGAAGAAAATGATTTCTAGATAAAGAACCAATTAAATACTTATTGACCTAATAAACAAAGGGTAAATTGGTAAAAAGAAAATAATTATCAGTAATTGCTGGGTTTGTTTAAATTGGTGGAACGGATATCTAAATCGAAAAATATTTCTATGGGGTATAAAATCTTATTTTGCAGTTTTCTTGGTGATTTTATCAATAATACGTATGATGAATTATCTAACATACCCGATGTAACCAATAAAACCACCGTAGAAGTCAAAAGGCAATCCTTCATAGTCTGCTGCATCATAACATATAGACTGGAGCTCCTGAAGCATGGAGATGAAAAGAAATTATCACCTATAAATCAACATATCCATATTCAAGAATTTATATTCTACACTTCAAATATAGAATGCCATGAATTTCATAATTATATAATATATACTAATGAAAATACAGAAATTGTTTTAAAGTTGGCGCAAACACAGAACTATTGAGACAAGTATTCAAAAGTTTCTATGATAAATTACCTGATTCAAAAAGTCAAAAAACCCGTCTTTTAAATAAGTATCTGTAATAGAGCCCTCAGCATCTTCAATGGATAGATAGCCTCCATCATTAGCTGATGTATCACTGTAATGGGTAACAATGTGTAGATTTTTTAAGTACACAAAAACACTGTTAAATTACCCACATAATCTGACAAACGAAAAACATATATAATATCCTTATAACTACATATGACAAAGCTCTAACCTTTTGTGCAACAATCTAAATGTCAATTGTCTCCAGAGAGACCCTCCTTTACCACCCATAAACGAAAAGCGAGCTCTGTTCTACAAAGAGAGATGGTTCATTCATCAGAAATTACAGCAATTACTAACTTAATATGAACTTTTCGTGGGAAAAAAACACATGCTGCAAAAAATATTAAATCACAATTCACATGTGCCTTGAAGCGTCGGCTAAAAAATATAAAGGAAAATTCAAGTTAATGAAATTTACGGGCTGTGGCAATATCAGCTTCATACTTCTTATTGTACGTCAAAGATTCAAATATAGTCTGAGGAAAATTACATAGACTCCCCTATGTCGACCCTAATTACGAAAAAACACATTTGATCAATTACTACAATTCCCCAGTGAGAAAAAGTATACTACAATTTCATACCATGTCCATTAAAAACGTATTAAAACATAACACCCACTACCACCCACCATATCTAACGGGGGTGTTGCCAATTTACAAAACAGGGCTCGTGGTAATTATCTAATAAGTGAGCTAATTTAAAGATAATTATCCAAAAAAATGTCGTATACCCAATCGTACCCCACATCCTTAATCTCATAAAGAAACATGGTAGAAGAAAGATTTGAATAGGCACCACTATAGTTAATCGGGTATAACAAAATTGAACATAAAGATAAAGAAAGAAGAAGAAAACCATCTCTGTCGAGGAACTATCGAGCCAAAACGTGTCTCTCGCCTGATGATCTCCAAAAAGCTGACAAAATATGTTTCCTGCTCCACCAACTTCGCTCACAGAGCATTCAACTTTTCTCCATTTTAACTTCAAAATTTTTACATTACTTGAATTTGATAGGTTCATTAAGTTAGATTTGCTGGCATGTTTATTGCTCTCGAATACGTTCACCAAATGCTTACTTCTTTCAACATCTTGGAACAGCTGAGTCACATTAGGCATCTGCATGCACGCTAAGTAAAGTTCACTGCTCAGAGCGACTGAAAGATAATTCTACCATGGAACATGTATGAGCTACAACATATCAAACCTCTAATCCTCTTTAATATAAAATACTCTTAAATAGCGCGCTTTAAGTAGAAAAATAGACATCAATCGCCAACGGACCACCATGGCCCAACTACATATTGTCATGTAGCATAATGCTATGAATACTAAACTTATAAAGTGGATCATCGCAAAAAGAGAAATCCAAATAAAAATTCAAACATGTCTTATATTTTGTTAGAAATCGAGATTAGATCCATTGATATAATTGGATCATCACTGCGATAGTCATGATTTTATATGATTTGTTTGCGTGGTTTCCTTTCTTTACATGTCTAATTCATCAATATTAATAGGAGGTCACTGTAATGTCATATTAAAAGAAAATGAAAAGGTCTAGCCATGTTTGCACATGTCCTTTGAATGTAGGCCAAGTAACCCAAACCACATATCTCTGTGTTTTTTCTTCTTTTCACTATTCTCAACATAACAAGATAATCAACATATTCGAAGTAGATTACCAGCATAATGAACCGCCCTCTTGCTATTAGAGGATGATCTCAACCTAGACCAGTAGTCTTTAGTGATTTCTGCAAAGTTTTTGAATATTTGCTTCCCATAACAAGTAGCAATGCTTTCTGGATGAAACTGGAGCCAAGAAACAAACTAATCAATTTTAAACAAAAAATATCAAATTAAAAATCATGTCATTTCTTACTATGATGAACATTACCTGCAAACCATAATGAGGTCGACTAGAGTGCATAATTCCCATGAGAATATTTCCACTCTGCATCTCATGTGACTTGGAAGAACACCATTGCAATCCAATCTCCGATTTTGTAGATGTAGATTTAGCAAGAATTTCAGGGGGGCCTTGTCTCTCAAAATCATTAAGAAATGAATCAAATTTTTGGATTCCAAGAAAGGGAGTCGTATGGGAGGAGGAGGTCCAGGCTATAGGAATGAGTGCCCTAGGAAGCGATCTTGGGTCTACAACAAGGGAGTGATATCTCACCACCTGAATCAGGCCAATTTAGAAAAAAAATGTTAAACTGAGTTCTTATTTGTTATATGAAGATGGGGTATATTACTAAAAAATGAGGCAGCATAAATTCATCTGTTTTTACAAGAGAACTAAGCCACCAATGTTTTCTTAAGCCAGCATATGAAGTTACAACTTTCAATAGTAACATAATAGAAATATTAGACTCTAACTAACAACCAATCAGCTTATAGAACCATTATCCTTTTGTCATAATACGGACCCTTTTAAGATACATATTTGGCTCCGTTGCTAGTCCACCAATCAACATATTATTCCGTTGCAACCACTAAACTGTTGACTGTCTTTATTTTCATACAGACCATCTGCAACTAATGACATTTGTTGCAAGAGCAGCAATTTATACTCAGAGTACTGATCAATAAAGAAAGTGTCACAAGCCTGGATACTCAACTCCTGCCTCAAAGTTGGTTCTTATTTGAAAGTTCCAAAATAAAAAAAAGTTCATTATCAATGTAAGGAGTTTCCCTTTACAGAAAATGAATATAGTTATTGCACGAACATATGGAATTTCAACCTCTCACAACAAGAAAAGAGGTAAAAGGTACTCCTCAATTCCTTCCCTCCTCCATTCTTGCTAACTCAATATTTACGGGCCTATATAATACTAGTTATGCTTAATATTGTCATATGACCATAGCAAACAACACAAATTATCTAATTTCCACATAGTAACGTAGAATACTAGTTGCACTACTTAAAAGAATTGAGTTTCTTAGCTAATATGGAAAATATACAGTGTTTTAAGCAAATTCACATAAGATTTTAAGGTAATTGACATGCAAAAAAAAAAAAAAAAATTGGCGTGCGTATAGGAAGATAGAACATGTTGCTCTCAAGTGTTTTTGACCCTGACCTTAAATCCCGAATCTTGGCCAGAGGGTATCCCATGAAACAATCCACAGCCATTATGCTCAATATCACTACAAGGGCCGAAAGTGAATCAATTAAGTCTAAAGGAGATTATGTCTAGCTAACTGACTAACGTGAGGAAAGGGAAAAAAATAGCATCAACTTTATACTTTATATCAGTAGAGAAGAAACGTATGTATGAACTGCAGAACCTTGTAAATTATAGAAGGCAAAAGAAAAGGAAATATCTCACCTTAACCTTCCGTGAAAGGGTTCAGGAGCATGAACAACATCTGCACCATGCACATAGCCTAAAGCCTGTAATATAATTTTACTTATCGATGTCATTTGAACAAATACGAGGATGGCAGGGAAAATTGATAGAGCAACTAAAACTCATGAAACATCAAGAGATCTCATGTGTTGATTAATCAAATTAATAAGATAAGAAATCATGGGAACTTATAAGTTTCGTTAAAGATGATCTAAGCAAATATCCATTTTAGGGCCATTTTTCAGGCTTTTAAGAACATGGAAGGAGAGAATGATGATTTTGAACAACCTTTGAAGTTCTAGATGTGCCTTATTAGGATTCTTGTATGCTTCAACTCCAGAGTGTATTTGAATTTCTCATATAAATACGGAAACTACTTTTATAGAGTAATTATTGAACAAACGTTTTATGTGTTTCTGTATTATTTGAATCTATCTGTTCCTTTACTCTTCTCTTCTCTTTTTCTCTTCTATACTCCAACTTCTGGATTATATAGTTCCTAAGGAACGTAGAGATAGTAAATTCAATATTATATAGTTCTCTATATTGCATGCTAGACAAGCATTGCACCATTAAAGTCCAGAAACATAAGCTCAAACAAAATAACTGGAACTCTTTCCACGAGTGGTATATAGAATAGTTTAAGTTAGTCAAATTCTCCCGATATGAGAATAGATCTAATGCATTTTCATTATTTTTAATTAATAACTATCAAGCAATATGAAGCACAAGATGAGACTGGTAATGGTTGAGGTCAAAAGAAAAGAAAAGGAAAAGATCGTTCTACAAAACCATGGAAACATGAATATTGCAAAACAAAGAACCACATATGAATCAATCATGTGGGGTGTGATAGACTCTGACTAATAGGAACTACGGAATAAAATATACCTGATGGCCGAGGCAAACACCTAAAATAGGGATGTCTCTGCATTCAAGCAGTAGCCTGAGGCATATTCCTGAAATGTTCAAATAAGTCAAAACGAAAATATATTAAAAATGAATTCCAATAAGAGACCTAACCATCACGAACAAAACTACAACCAATATCAACATGGAATAGAAATTATTTTGACCTATAGCATGTTACAGTTGATAAAATAGTCAAAAACTGTAGACAAATGAAATATTAAGAGTTCAGATTGTAAGAGGTGCAATAAACTTCTTGTTTTTTTTACACGCCTACTTGCACTGATAAGATTTTTTTCTTTACATTATGCTCTATAAGAACGTCGGTTTCGGATACCTTTTTCTTTTTATGAGGCCTATTTCAATGAGAAGATACATGTTTTATAAACGCTAGAAAAGGAAGATAAGTACAAATACTTTGTGAAAATCATTTTCATATTTCAACCATTTGCACCAACAGATACTTATTGATAAGCTTTTGAGGTAACAACCAAATTGTTCCTTAGATGCCACAGATATATAGTTATTTTGTCTGTCCAACTTATTCTAATTGAACCCCTTTCCAAATCTTTGCCTCAATTTCCGCCATGCACCATAACTTGCAGTACTGTTACCTTATGTAAAGGAACTGTAAATTAAAAGTCCATAATTGTCACAACAAAGAGTACTTGCAAGATATCCATAATTTCTCACAACAAAGAAGCCTACTGTTCATTTTGTAGCACAAATAAAATACTTTCAAAAAGTAAATTTTTTTGATCTAACCTATATCAGCAGCACATGTTGGAGAACCAGGACCAGGAGATATCACAATATTGTCAAATGCCTTTTCTTCATATAAGTAATGGCAAACATCCTCCCAAGACCACTCATCATTACGAATCACCACGGGAGGCACTAGTATATTTTCAAGACAAAAGGAAAAAGAAAAAGTTTGTCAAAAACATTTCCTCACTTGATTAACAACCACTATGGCTGCTAAAACAAGAAAGAAAAAGAAAAGAAAGAGAAAAATTCAAGCTATCACCACAAACAGAAAATGTCATTTGGATATGATTTATCTTTGAATTTCATAAAGATAAACTGATTCAATCATGCTAAAAGAGTGTTAAACAAAGATCTGAATTTATCATCAACCAAGAAGCTCCAGTGAAAATTTATATAATCAATGAATGATCAGAATAATCATAAACATGTACGAGTGCCTTTATGAATTTTAATCAATAAGCTTTGTATAATAGCTTCAGAGCATATAAGATAAGAAACCTTCAATATGTTTTCAAGAAAAATAAGAACTAAAAAAATTGACCATGATTACATAAGCCTCTCTCTCTATATATATATAAAATGTGAATGTATATTTGCTTGAGCATAAATCTCATCTTAGATATCTATGTCATAAATCCATTCCCCGCTCCCAACGTAGCTCCATCACTAGCAGTAAACAAATAATACTGCAAGACAACTATAAGCCTACATGCCAAAATCTGCAGTAAACGAAAACAAGAAAAATAAAACTTACATCCGTTAATGACAGATAGCTCTTGGAAAATATTATATGTGTAACTATCATAATTGTCGATCAACAAAGTTCGAACGAAATCCGTCTTCAAAGATGGTTCACTCAGTTGTTTCTTCCCCACATATGACCCTTCCAATTGTCCCGGGACTAAATGGCTCGAAACCAACACCTTTTTCACAACCCCTTCATTGATTTGCAAATTGTCACGCTTGTTCAAATCACTAAATCTAGTAAAAGCTTTTGGAGCAATTGATCTCAAACTCTTGTTCTGAGAAATGCTCTCTAAACAAGAAAATGAAATCTCAGTTGAAGGAGAAAAAACAGTAGACCTCATTCTTCCTATACTAAGTTTGTTCTTCAATAGAATAATAATAAACTAAAAAACAAACAGATTCTGCCCACAATTCAAAACGATTCCGCCGAATCTCAAACGCCCCTGCAAAAACATAAACCAACAAAATGTCATCACAACATTTTATTGGTGAAAAACTCACTAAATTCCACATATCCATATATAATAAAACGTAATAGGATTTCGGAAAAGAACATAAATATGATCAGATCTTGAAACATCAGGAAAGAAATTAACAAAAGAATTTAACAGATCCAAAACATTAAGCTTAAACCCATTACCTTCACTTTTCTTTCCAATTTGATCTCCCTTTTCGTATTTCTACTTTTCTATTTATTTATTTTTTGGGTTATTTTTGGTGGGATGAGATGATTTGCGATTGCAGCCACCTCTTTTTTTGAAGAGAAGAGGCGGCGGGTGCATATGTTTGTGTGTGCAGGAAATTAGTTATTACCAGAAAAAATGAACAAAATGTTAAATTTAGTAAAATTAAAATAAGAACCAATAATATTTTGGCACGTCGCCCGAAGTAGACTACCTTGCGATCACCACTATACTAACCGTTTGATGGGGCCTTATGGTTGGTCTGATTGGATCTTGGCCGTCAAGATAGAGAAGGGATGACAATGGATTCAAATTGTTTATTTTTTCTATTATTGATCAAAATATAATTCAGTCAATATTTAAAATTAAAATGTCTTAACAATTGTTGGGGCATCGTCGTTTCTTTATTAAAACTTAAAAGAAATCATTAAAAGGAATTTCTAAGTCTCTTTTAAAATTATTTTGGTATGTAAATAAGGAGTATTAACTCTATTACAAAATAATAACTAGAATCACAACTAAGATGTACTAATATTGATTGTCCATAGCTTCATAAACATCAGTTGTGATATATCTACTCTCATTTTGATATGCATCGTGGTAGTTTTGCACGCTGCCCTCTCATACATCGTCATCGTTTCATGTATCGTCTTCTTCATTTTTGTTTGATTCATCCTCGTGGAAAGAGAGTAGGAATTTGAAACCTTTAAATATTTTTTCTACTATGTATATTGATTTAGTTCATCTTTAAAAAGTATGCAGATTTGATCATGTTGGGGATGATGATATTTTGTCCGTTATCGTTCTTTCACTTGACTAAAATAACTTTATGAAGCTACCATTGACATTTAGACTGTTTGTTCATCACGAGCAATGATTGACACGATGAGATAACGACTTTGGTTATTGTCTTGCCATATATATATACATATATATATATATATATTGATGCGGGATCAGTCACGTGAAAGACACGTGGAAATGGGATCCGACCCATCTCACGACAGACCCGATAAGATATTTCGGATAGTGGGCTGCACTCGAGCGATTCAAGCTGCCTACGTACCTAGCAGATAAGATCAAGTCTCTTCGTAGTTCAATGTAATGAGTTTCTCTAATAATGAGAGCTGTGAATATTCAGAGAGATTAGGATAATTCTCCAAATAATCAGAACGTAATTAATGAATTAACTGAAAGGATATTTATAGATGTTTAGCTGGGTCTTGGGCCAGAATGGTCAAACTTGGGCCTATATTAAACATACCCTAGCCCATGATCTTTCTCTCATTTTATGGGCCTCCAAGATCGGACACCACTAACCCAAAGGTAGCTATGGGATTGGGCTGGATTTAACCGAGGCCCATCATATGCCCCCTAACTCCCGGGAAACCTTCTGGTGATTGGGAGATCGGAAGTTATTGCCTTGGAGCCAAATTTTTGAGAAATAGTCTCTAAAGAGTATCATTAGCAAGGGAAACCCTAATGGGCCCCCTTGGTAAATATTGAGAACATAAGTATAGCCTCCATTCTCCATCTCACACTTGAGAATATTTCTCTTTCTAAAGTTTTTTCTCTCCAAAACCTCCAAGGGAAACCCTTTGACCATGGTGAACTCTTCCCATCAAGATTCGCACGGTACGTTCCCTCGGTTAAGGTTTGCGAGTTATCAAAGCTTGGGAAACGGCCCCTCCGCCTCGGGGCTTCGATCCTCGAGCTATCGAAAGTCCCGTGAAGGTCGAGGCCGCGTGCCTTGACCCATGTGGGTAGGGGCCGCGAGCATCAGCCCTCGGGGGGGCTCTCGCGGCGGTGCTTTACTCAACCCTTGAAGGGCTCTGTGTGCCGCCGTGCCTTACTCGACTGTCGGCGATTTAAATTTGGCAACTTTTCCTTGTACCGAACTGATAAGTCTTTCTTTCGTTGACTTCGCAGGTAGTGGGGGCGCAGGCTCCTCGGCTGGCGAGGCTTTGGATTCACTCGGGGTCCTGGGAGGTAACGACGGTCTCGAGACTTCTTCTCGAAATCGGGGGCGTGACCGAACCGTGGACGTCGAGACTTGTCGTAGCACCATCATGGAGAAGGAGCTTACTACTTTGTTCCGGGAGTATAGTGACATTGACATCCTCATGTGTCGCCCCTTGTTGAACGGGCTAATCCAGTGCCCCGGTACCGGTAGGGTCACTGTATACTTGGTGGATTACTTTCGGTCGGGATTTACCCTACATTATCCTCCTCTGTTCGGGGAGATTCTGAAGTGCTATCGACTTTGCATTAGCCAATTGACTCCCAATTGCTTCCCCTTTTTCGAGGGGTTCATCCGGCGATTCGAGGAGGTCGGGTTGGAAGCGAACTTAGAAGCCTTTCGGACTCTCTTCCTGGTGAAGCAGTGCGGTAATGGACCTTATATCTACTTTCTACACCGATCTACCAAACGTTTTCTACACGGGAGTGTTAGCTCGATGGGTAATTGGAAAGTTAAGTTCTTCTATTTGCCCATCACCCAATTGGGGGTTTACACCCCCGAGCGTTGGTGCTTGGAGGCCCTCTCCAACCCCCTCACCTCCTCCATGAAGAGGTTGAGGGGAGAGTTCGAAGAGGCCGGACTGTTCGCTTCGGACTACGATATCCGACGGATCTATATACGGGGTAAGGACTTATAGGCTTTCATTTTTCGCCGTGTCATTTACTCACTTTATGAACCTAACACAGCCTTGGGCAATCTTTGCAGGCGAACTGACATTCACTATGCTCGGGGGACCGAATCAAAGAGCTCCAGTGAGGCCGCGAGTCGACCAACTCCCCGGGCGAACCCCCAAGGGGCGGCGATGGGAGGCCTCCGGCCGCTGCGTCGAAGGGCGCGGACCATCCCGTGGACGACCCCGCAGACGATCCTATGGACATCGGCCTTGCAGACGAGGCGTTGGGGTCCGAAGAGGATGAGGCGCTCCAAGATGCCGATTTTGAGACGACGCTCGTTAATACTGTGGGCTCCGACGAGGAGGAGCTTGCTCGCGACGCCACCCCAGAGGTCATTGGCGTGCGGCGCCGCAGGGAAGTCATTCCCTACTCGGACCCCCGGGAGCCCATTTCTAGGCACCTTCGCGACCGAGCCTCCGGGAGCGGTAGCTTGCATGGTTACGGCAAAGGGTTGTTCTCTTTCGGGGCCAACCACGACCCTAGCGCCCAATCCTTTTGGGATCCTCAGGATGTTGAGACTCCCTGGAGACTTATGCAGGTGGCTAATACGAGTTTCAACGCCAGACTGGGCGGTCTTACGCCACGAGAGGCAAACCAGCACCTGAGCGCCAACGCCGGGCGGATAAGGCTCCCTTTCCTTGTATTTACTGCACCCATCTTTCACTTCCTTTATGCGATCTCACCGGTGTTTTTTGTCTCTCGGCAGAGCGTGCAACTTTCCTCTCATATCTTCCAGTGCTACGAAGACTTGGAGAATGAGAAACACGACCTCGAGTTGAAGTTCGAGGAGGTTGCCCGGCGAGCTAGAGAGGCCACTCGACGAGCTGAAGAGGCAACTCGAAGGGCGGAGGAGTGTGAAGAGAGGCGTCAAGCGGCCGTGAAAGAGCTGGAGGTCGAGGTAGGGTGCGGCAAGGGCTTCCTCGGCTCGGAAGCAGGGAAGAAGGCCCTCAGGGAGGCCGGCCGTTCAGCAGTCGAGGGCTTCAGACGTGGGGCTGACTTTGCTGCGGAAGTGCGCCGCAAAGCCACAGAAAAGGCTGAGAGGTACGTGGCACTGACTATTTGCTGATGCCGAGACGTCCTTCGACGTAGCGATCGCTACCCCGGAGACGACTTCATGTGGATGTTCCCCAAGGTAAAGGATAGCGACGGAACAGCGGCAGTTGGGCCCAGCGCTCCGGGAGGCTCAGATGATGGATCCCCCCTCGACCTCTTATTACTAAGTTTTTTTTTGGGGGGGGGGGGCTTGGAGCCTCAACCTCGCATTGCTAAATAGGGGGCGCGTAGCCTCGACCTCTTATTACTAAGTTTTTTTTTTGGGGGGGGGGGGTTTGGGGACCCAACCTCGCGGTCTCGGAGTCGTACTTAGAGATAAATAGCGTGAACATAAGTGTGCCCCGAAATGCTTTTATTACTATGTATATTGATCTAGTTAATCTTTAAAAAGTATGCAGATTTGATCATGTTGGGGATGATGATATTTTGTCCGTTATCGTTCTTTCACTTGACTAAAATAACTTTATGAAGCTACCATTGACATTTAGATTGTTTGTTCATCACGAGCAATGATTGACACGATGAGATAACGACTTTGGTTATTGTCTTGCCATATATATATATATATCAAAAGTTCCATCTGGGATATCTTCAAGCATGTATTTACTTGTTTCATTTCTTGTTGATGTAGTATTTAACTTTTTTTCTCGAACTCCAAAGACATGAAAAAATAGATGAAGGTTTTTTACCAGAATTAGTTGAAACATCTTGTGTAGCTCAAATTTGATAGTTCATGGTGTAAATTTCTACTTAATGGTTTATAAAAGTACCAGCTTTAAAATTTTCAAATTCTAAATCTATCCTAAGATATTCAACATTTTCATAATATTCATCAATTAATTGTTGACCACTTTTCGCCCCACTCGTTGTGTTGGGATCGCATAAGCCCCGTGAGTGAAACCTCGCAGCGGAAGTATAGATTTTAAAAAATTTATTCGAGTTCACTCAAAAGCCTATATATGCTATATCGAAATAAAGCAACAAAACGATAAATTGTACCTCTCTCCGGTATCAATTTAAACTTCTCAATTATCTCAGATATCTCAGAACTTCTCAGCACTTCTCAGAACTTCTCTGCACTTCTCAGAACTTATCAGCACTTCAGCTTGCGTGATCAACCGAGATCTCTAGCACCCCAATTGTTGTGCCTCTAAGCGTTGTATCCACACCTTGAACGTTTCCCTCGTCAAAAACAATCTCGCTAGCGATTCGTAATTACGACTATGATGAGGATCGTATGTAAAGTGATGGAATTTTTCTAGAGGAATGCTATGGAATATCTAAGACAGAAATATGGAGAAACCCTAAATATCAAGCTTTGATGAATCGATAATCAATAATGAAGAATAGAGAGTCCTTTTATAAGGACTAAGGGGACGTTTTTCTCTCTTCGGAACAGAGAGAAAAAACGTCCCTACGTGATTAAGGATTTAAGAGTCCTAATCCATGTAGACTTCTATTCTCTCATTCAAATCTTGATCTTTTGGATTTTCCTTTTATCCAAAAATCTCCATATTAATTCTTGATAGACTTTCCTTTTATTTCAACCCAAAACTCAACTTCCTCTTTTGATTTATTAATTGGGCTTTCAATTAATAAACTCCTTGGGCCTAGCCCATTAATTAATTAATCATAAGATCAATTAAAAAGTCCAATTAATTAATTCAAGCCCAAGACTTAATTAATTAATTAATTCCATCATTGATTAATATCCAATATCAATACAATAAGGCCCAATTCGAAATTGGCCATGCAATACATACAACCGGGAAACTTATTCAAGTTTGTGTGTGACCCCTTAGGTTCATTCGAAAGCTAGCAGTGAGACCATTTCCAAAACGGCTCGGTAATCAATTAGACAATTATTACCTCAATTAATTATTATGCCAAATAATTAATCTTGGCCATGAATTAACCACCAATTAATTCACGACTCTCACAGATTGAGTTCGATGTCTAGCAACGTCGACTCAACCCCTAGATTCAAATGATTATAATAGACCTCTCCTGATCACGATCGTAGCATGTGTCTCATCCTTCTGTCAGATCTCCCGATTAAATCTAGGATTTGGTTGCCAGTCGAAATCCTACTAATTTAATCATATGACTATGTCAATTGGCGAATGACGACTTCTGTCAACCAAGCAAGGATCACACCTTCTTGTTGACTTACTTCGGCCGAAGATTTCTAGTCAAGTCATTCCCAAGACAGCATAGAAGATTCACTAATCAAACGATTAGAGACAGATCCCATCTTGGAACCGCCTGCCAAATCGCATGACCAGACTATACCCAAAATAGCCCATTATTTGATTATCCTGTAATCATGAACTAAATCAAAGTGTAGTGGGCCATGCATCTGAACAGCCGCGATCCCTCAAGTCATGAGGATCACCACAAGCCTACGTGACCGTGGAATTTCATATTCGACACGTCCACCAATATGAATTTCCACTGGGGTTGCTCAATTCACCATCCGCGATGTGAACCCTCATACGTTGCATAGGTTCCCAACCAATACCCATGGAACAAGATACATTTCTCCAAGGAAATGCAACGTACAAGCAAGTCTTAACGAGCCATTGATATCCCTATCTCAATGACTCTACGACTTGGAACTATTTTAGGATTACAGCCGTTCGAGTACATCCCATGATCACCATCCAATGCGTGACCGTACCCATAGCTCTATGTAACCCAAGGGACTTTATTACATACATGTGAAGACAGAGGATATATAATAAAGAAAATGCCATATATAAAAAATAACGTTTAAAACAAGACTGTATCAAAAGTGTTATACAAAAATGGCAACCAAAAATTGGCTTGCCGGGCACTAACACTAACAATCTCCCACTTGCCCTAAAGCCAGTTGCCCATGTATCTAAGACCCATCCTATCTAGATGTCCTTCAAATACTCTTTGGCTTAAGGGTTTGGTGAAGGGGTCTGCTACATTATCTGCCGAGTCTACACGTTCCACTCGAACGTCACCTCTACCAGTGATCTCGCGAATCAGGTGGTATCGCCTCAGAATGTGTTTGGATCTTTGATGAGACCTTAGCTCCTTTGCTTGCGCAATAGCCCCATTGTTGTCACAGTAGAGACGTACCGGACCAACAACGGAAGGAATAACCCCTAGCTCTTGGGCGAAATTCCTCATCCAAACAGCCTCCTTTGCTGCCTCAGCAGCGGCTATATACTCGGCCTCAGTGGTGGAATCAGCCGTTGTTTCTTGCTTTGAGCTTCTCCAGCTCACGGCTCCACCATTGAGCACGAATACGTATCCGGACATCGACTTCGAGTCATCTACATCTGACTGAAAACTAGAGTCTGTAAAGCACTCCAGTTCCAATTCTCCATTGCCGTATATCAAAAAGAGATCCTTAGTCTTTCTCAAATACTTGAGGATCGCTTTCACGGCAGTCCAGTGATCCATCCCTGGATTGGCTTGATATCGGCTAGTCACACTCAATGCGTAAGCCACATCAGGCCTAGTACATAGCATAGCATACATTATATTTCCAATGGCGGATGCATAAGGTATGTGAGACATCTTCTCTCTTTCCTCAGGTGTCTTAGGCGACATCGTCTTGGAAAGAAAGACACCATGTCTCGCTGGCAAGAATCCCTTCTTGGACTCTTCCATGCTGAACCTCTTCAGCACTCTATCTATGTACGTAGACTGGGAAAGTCCTAACATCTTATTGCCTCTATCTCGGTATATCTTCATACCTAGCACATAAGATGCCTCTCCCAAATCTTTCATGGAGAATTGTGTCGATAACCATCCTTTAGTCGATTGCAACATCCCTACGTCATTTCCAATCAGTAGTATGTCATCAACATAAAGGACCAGAAAAACAACCTTGCTCCCACTTTCCTTCTTGTACACACATGGTTCATACACGTTCTTGACAAACCCATAAGACTTAATGGTTTCGTCAAAACGTATGTTCCAACTTCGAGAAGCTTGCTTGAGTCCATAAATGGACCTTTGGAGCTTACAAACCTTATGTTCGCTCCCACTAGATGTAAAGCCTTCCGGCTGCGCCATATAAATCTCTTCCTCAATGTTACCATTAAGGAAAGCAGTCTTTACATCCATCTGCCAAATCTCATAATCAAGAAATGCAGCTACAGCAAGCAAAATCCTAATGGATTTCAGCATCGCCACTGGCGAGAAAGTTTCCACATAATCAATTCCTTGCTTTTGAGTATAACCCTTCGCCACGAGACGAGCCTTATAGGTCGTCACCTCTCCATCTACTCCAAGCTTTCGCTTATAGACCCACTTGCAGCCGATAGGCCTAAAGCCCTCAGGTGGATCTACCAAAGTCCATACTTTGTTTGAGTACATGGAGTCCATTTCAGATTTCATGGCCTCTTGCCATTTTCCCGAATCGATGTCCAACATCGCTTCCTCATAAGACTTAGGATCACAGTCTATAGGAAGATTCTCCTTGTTGCCTTCAAGCAAAGGTTCAACCTCTCAGGTTGCCTCGAGACCCTAACAGATCTCCTTGGAGGTTGTGTACTAGAAGTTAGTGGCGTCGACTGGGCCTCAACTGCGGTTTCAGTGGGTGTTTGTAGTTCTTGAGTCTCCTCAAGTTCTATACTTGTGCCACTCTTATCCAATAAGAATTCCTTCTCCAAGAAGGTGGCATTGCGAGAAACAACAATCTTTTGTTCCTCCAAGTCATAGAAATAGTATCCAATTGACTCCTTTGGATACCCTACAAACTTGCACAAAGTGGATCTAGAATCCAACTTGTCTCCCACTAACTGCTTAACATAAGCAGAGCAACCCCACACTTTCAAATACTTGTAGGAAGGTGTTTTTCCAACCCACATTTCGAAAGGTGTTTTAGGCACACTTTTAGAAGGAACTTTGTTAAGTATATGTGCAGCAGCTTCTAAGGCAAATCCCCAGAAGGATGGAGGTAAGTCAGTGAAACTCATCATGGATCGAACCATATCCATCAATGTTCGATTCCTACGCTCAGACACACCATTTAATTGTGGTGTTCCAGGCGGAGTCCATTTTGAAAGAATCCCATGTTCTTTCAGATAGTCTGTGAACTCACTGGATAAATATTCTCCCCCTCGATCCGATCGAAGAGCCTTAATATTTCTACCAGTTTGATTCTCTACTTCATGTCTGAATTCTTTGAACTTTTCAAATGCTTCAGACTTGTGTCTCATAAGATACACGTAACCATACCGTGACCAATCATCGGTAAAGGTTATGAAGTAAGAATAGTTCCCTCTAGCACTGACATTCAGTGGACCACATACATCAGAATGGACCAAGTCCAATGCACCAGTGGCACGTTCCACTTGGCCTCCAAATGGTGATTTGGTCATCTTCCCTTTAAGACAGAATTCACAAGTTGGCATGTCTTCCAAATCTCCAAGATCTAGTAGACTTGCTATCTTTTTAATTCTATCTTTGGAAGCATGTCCTAATCTCGCATGCCACAAGTATGTGTCAGATAGACTATCAGACTTACGTTTGCTCACATTGTTACTTTGTTGAATACACATAGTAGGAATACTTGGGGATATAGTGTATAAATCATTTGCTAAACTTGCTTCCAGAATTAAATCATCACACAAGAACATAGAAAAAACTTTGTCTTTAATAGAAAAACAATATCCTTCTCTATCCAAAACAGGAATAGAGACAATGTTCTTAATTAATTCAGGAACAAAATAGCAATTATTTAAAACTAAAATCCTACTATCTATTTCTAGGCGGACGTCCCCAACGGCCTTGGCAGCAACCTTTGCTCCATTCCCCAGCCTCAGGGTCATCTCTCCATTGCCCAGAGATCTACTTCTTGTCATCACCTGCAAATCATTGCAGAGATGAGCACCACAACCGGTGTCTAAAACCCAAGAAGTACTGTTAATCGAAAGATTAACTTCAACAAAGTACATACCAGTTTTCACCTTTACAGGCTCGGGACAGTCCCTTTTCCAGTGTCCTTTGCGACCGCAGTTGAAACAATCGCTATCAGCTCTCGCTACCTTTTTCTTTTGTACCGCAACACCCTTGCCCTTTGACTGCTTGTTGTTCTTCCTCTTTCTCTTGCTTCCAGCTTTCGCCTTAGGCTGAGAAGAAGAAGAACCAACTAGCATCATCGGCTTGGTTCGGGTGAGAGTAGCCTCAGCGCTCTTCAACATGTTCAACAACTCAGGAATAGAAGCCTCAAGTTGGTTCATGTTGAAGTTGACAACGAATTGGTCATATGAACTTGAGAGTGACTGAAGGATTAAATCCACTGCCAGGTCAGGGTCTAAGTCAACATCCATGTCAAGCAAGCGTTTAACAAGTGCATGCATTTTCAACACATGGTCTGTGACCGACGATCCCTCAGTCATTCGAGCCCTAAAGAGCTCTCTAGAGACGGCATATCTCTCTCTCCTAGTACGCGTACCGTACAGTTCATCTAGACTAGTGATAATGTCCCTAGCATATGTCTTAGTCTCATATTGTCTTTGCAATTCATTAGACATTGAGGCCATGATCATGCACCTCACTTGGACATTATCAGACACCCACTTAGTGTAGTAGGTTCGTTCATTGTCAGTACTCTCAGCAGTAGGAGGTTCCACGATATCCTTAAAAAGAACATAGTCACGACCCTCCGCTTGCAGCACAATTCTAAGGTTGCGAAACCAATCAGCATGATTAGGTCCAGTAAGCTTGTTTGTTTCTAGGATACATGCGAGTGGGTTCTTAGCCATCTTAATTGTCTACAATTAAAGAACATGCGAGCAGATAATTAGCATTTAGTTTTATAACGTTAAACACATATATCATGGACTTGTAATAATATGTGTGCTCCCACTATTTTATTCGAATCCAATCACCCTCATGAAAGAAAACAAGAAAATAGACATTTTCCTAGTGGGCTTGAGATCTAGCCATAACTATCATACACCCCGATTTTACGAGCCCATACAATATTTATGACTAGTAGACTCGCCCGCCCTTCCACAACTCTTTTGTGGTTCTCAAGATAATTTCGCCTCACCTTTCATATACACCCCGATTTTACGAGCCCATATACTAATCAGTGTTAAGTCTAACCCACCAAATTATCGTAACTAATAAACCCATCCAAGTGTCCCACGACTCGTAGCCAACACTTGGACTAGCGTATTCCTACGGGCCTTTAAAAAAGGCTTAGTAGACCACAGCCTTCTAGGCACCATATCCGCCCCTACGACTCGCAGTCGACGAATATGGTCTTCGCGGCATTTCACATGTTCTACTAGTGGTGGAAGGCAGGGTATAACAAAACTTTCGGTCTTTGCTATTCCCATTCTAGACTTAATATTAAACGAGGGAATTCAACATACAAGGTCTCATCAATTTTAGCGCTTAATCTCATCCTAGGGTGATCATGCAAAACATATCACATAAAAGGCATAAGAAAAAACCTAAAACTAGCATGCTCGATAACGGTAAATTAAAGCATATCACATAACCATGCCGACATATGAGATATCAAAAGCATAAAATTTACCGAGAATTTTAATAATCAATTCAATTCGTAAGTTCATGTGTTTCGAAACAATAAAATAAAAAAAAAATAATGAAAAACACAATTTTTTTAAAAAATTGAACCCGGAAAACATGGGCCCATTGGGCCAGGCCCGCACGGCCCAGCCGTGCTGGCTGCTGCGCAGCCCAGCTGCGCAGCCCGCTGCGCAGCTCGCGCTGCCGGCGGGTGCGTGCCGGCGCACCAACCGGCACGTGCCTCGCACCCTTGCGATCCGCACGTGTCGGTTCGTACCTTGGCACCACCTCGACTTGATTTAATGTTTTTCGTTTCGTTTTTCAAAAAACATGCAACAAACAATCGAATTGATTAAACAAAATTCATACAAACAGATATAAACCGATACAGGCTAACTTTATATCGATTTAGCATATAACATGGCTCTGATACCACTGTTGGGATCGCATAAGCCCCGTGAGTGAAACCTCGCAGCGGAAGTATAGATTTTAAAAAATTTATTCGAGTTCACTCAAAAGCCTATATATGCTATATCGAAATAAAGCAACAAAACGATAAATTGTACCTCTCTCCGGTATCAATTTAAACTTCTCAGTTATCTCAGATATCTCAGAACTTCTCAGCACTTCTCAGAACTTCTCTGCACTTCTCAGAACTTATCAGCACTTCAGCTTGCGTGATCAACCGAGATCTCTAGCACCCCAATTGTTGTGCCTCTAAGCGTTGTATCCACACCTTGAACGTTTCCCTCGTCAAAAACAATCTCGCTAGCGATTCGTAATTACGACTATGATGAGGATCGTATGTAAAGTGATGGAATTTTTCTAGAGGAATGCTATGGAATATCTAAGACAGAAATATGGAGAAACCCTAAATATCAAGCTTTGATGAATCGATAATCAATAATGAAGAATAGAGAGTCCTTTTATAAGGACTAAGGGGACGTTTTTCTCTCTCCGGAACAGAGAGAAAAAACGTCCCTACGTGATTAAGGATTTAAGAGTCCTAATCCATGTAGACTTCTATTCTCTCATTCAAATCTTGATCTTTTGGATTTTCCTTTTATCCAAAAATCTCCATATTAATTCTTGATAGACTTTCCTTTTATTTCAACCCAAAACTCAACTTCCTCTTTTGATTTATTAATTGGGCTTTCAATTAATAAACTCCTTGGGCCTAGCCCATTAATTAATTAATCATAAGATCAATTAAAAAGTCCAATTAATTAATTCAAGCCCAAGACTTAATTAATTAATTAATTCCATCATTGATTAATATCCAATATCAATCCAATAAGGCCCAATTCGAAATTGGCCATGCAATACATACAACCGGGAAACTTATTCAAGTTTGTGTGTGACCCCTTAGGTTCATTCGAAAGCTAGCAGTGAGACCATTTCCAAAACGGCTCGATAATCAATTAGACAATTATTACCTCAATTAATTATTATGCCAAATAATTAATCTTGGCCATGAATTAACCACCAATTAATTCACGACTCTCACAGATTGAGTTCGATGTCTAGCAACGTCGACTCAACCCCTAGATTCAAATGATTATAATAGACCTCTCCTGATCACGATCGTAGCATGTGTCTCATCCTTCTGTCAGATCTCCCGATTAAATCTAGGATTTGGTTGCCAGTCGAAATCCTACTAATTTAATCATATGACTATGTCAATTGGCGAATGACGACTTCTGTCAACCAAGCAAGGATCACACCTTCTTGTTGACTTACTTCGGCCGAAGATTTCTAGTCAAGTCATTCCCAAGACAGCATAGAAGATTCACTAATCAAACGATTAGAGACAGATCCCATCTTGGAATCGCCTGCCAAATCGCATGACCAGACTATACCCAAAATAGCCCATTATTTGATTATCCTGTAATCATGAACTAAATCAAAGTGTAGTGGGCCATGCATCTGAACAGCCGCGATCCCTCAAGTCATGAGGATCACCACAAGCCTACGTGACCGTGGAATTTCATATTCGACACGTCCACCAATATGAATTTCCACTGGGGTTGCTCAATTCACCATCCGCGATGTGAACCCTCATACGTTGCATAGGTTCCCAACCAATACCCATGGAACAAGATACATTCCTCCAAGGAAATGCAACGTACAAGCAAGTCTTAACGAGCCATTGATATCCCTATCTCAATGACTCTACGACTTGGAACTATTTTAGGATTACAGCCGTTCGAGTACATCCCATGATCACCATCCAATGCGTGACCGTACCCATAGCTCTATGTAACCCAAGGGATTTTATTACATACATGTGAAGACAGAGGATATATAATAAAGAAAATGCCATATATAAAAAATAACGTTTAAAACAAGACTGTATCAAAAGTGTTATACAAAAATGGCAACCAAAAATTGGCTTGCCGGGCACTAACACTAACACGTTGATCAATATACAACTTATAATAATTATATTTATATTTGAGCCATTTTTTCATTGAGGGTATTTTGGTTAATAAGAATTTTAATTTTTTATCCTGGGATGACTTAGAATGAGGATATTAAAAATATTTTGTTGACATTAGTAGAATTTTGCCCGAAAAATAATTGAGAAACATACACATTAATGGAAGATCAGGATAATTATCAATAAATAATTGGAAGATTTCAATAATTACATCATAACTTGGGGCTTGTGAAGATAATATTTCCTTAATAATAAATGTTCTAGCTTACTCATCATTTAGGGCCCCAATATAATTTGTATAGTTTGTGCTTTGGAGAGTGAACCCAAAAAGAAAAAGGAGTCCCATTATATGGCTAGTTAATTGCACAACAGCTATGTTTGTTTATGTTTTTAAGTTAAAATTTTGAAAATTCTCTCGAGAACGACGTACCATCGAAATTCGTGTGAAAATGGTAGGTGTTTGTTTATGTTTTTATAATTAGGTTGAAAATTGTAATGTGTCAAATCAATGATGATTGGTTGATGTTTAATGATTGAATTAGTTGTTTTTGTAATGATTATTTAAATATATATATATATATATATGAGTGTGTAAAATAATGTATATATTAATTGTAATTGATGAATGTGTAAAATGATTGATGTGTTGATTGATAGGTAGTTAGTATTGGAGATTGAAAAAGTAGAGTTGAAAAAAGGAAATTGAGATGAAAATTTGATGTGTTAAGTAGATTTAAGATTTTGTGATTTGAAATCTTGAAATTGAATTTCAAAAACATAAACAAAGCCTGTATATTTCACGCCTGTAGTAGTCATTACATTATTTGGACCCAAAAAAAATTAGTTAACTAAAAATATATAAATCTATATATATATATATATGTAATTATTACATGTATATGATGTTACATTATCAGGCATGCTTACAAAATTATATTATATCTACCATAAAAGTGCGTAAAAAATGTTCTTTCGAGGCGTTTAGAAGGAAATAATAAAGACATCAAATTACGAGCATGAATTTAGTTGAGATTTGCTATATATACCCCCATGCAATATATACATATATATAGATAATATGTATATGTCTTACGTCATGTGCATGAACTCAGTATTTTATCTTAGTATTAACATTATACAGTTTTGCGCTATATACATACAGTAATATCAAGTTTTGTGCTAAAAGAACAACCTGAAAAAAAAATATGAATTTAATTAGTCGATATATCTATTAAAGATTTTTTTTCATGATAAAGTGAAAAAAAATTTATTTTAGAGATAAGAAATGTGATTTGAAAAATGTGTTTCGGTGAATATTTTTTAATATTTTAAGAGAAACATAAATAATGATTGTGGTTGATTTGATATATATTTTCTTGTGAAAAATTTATTTAGGTTAATATTAGATATAAATTTTATCAAATGTTTTTAGTTGAACTCGTTGATTTATACATAAAAAATAATTATAATGGATATTATTTTCAACATTTGCATTTGAAAAATATGATTAATAAGGTTTTTCGTGATGAAAGATAGTCAAAAATACTTTTTCAATCGATGGAGTTTATTGTCATGATTAGTAAAAATTCAAATTTACTCATTTTCTTCAAGAATTTTTTCAAATTACCTAGAATCCTAATAGATTTTTCTTAAAAAAGTTTTTACGGCATATCTAACAAACGAATTTTTTAATAATTTTTTACTCTGAAATACTATTCATGAAGTTGCATGAATAGGCAATAAAACCAACTTGTTCCATAAACATATAATTTTAAAGTATCGATCGATATTAGGTCTTAGCTAGCTATGTTGTAAGGTTTTGCGATTCGGTAGGTAAATATAGAAAAGTATAACTTTGATAACAACCTTATACTTGATTTATTTGTGTTTAAAGCAACATGATTTACTAAAAGCAACTTATATTATTCATATTGTTTATGATGTTACCTATTTTTAAAGAAATTACCATCCAGTAATATATTTTGTTTCTAATATAAAATTCTATAATCCATAATATATTTCTAATATAAAAGTCATTGTAGGACTCGGGCACATATTTATATTTCTAGTATAAAAATGTATAATTATAACTAGTTAACTAATTATATACTTTTCTTTCGGGTATTATTCTATAAAGTAAAAAACTATGATGGTTGCAATGTGAACAAAAAGATTTTCTATCTTTTTTAACAAATAACACATAGGTTTTTTATTTGAATATTACGACAGTGTTATATATATACATATATATAATGGTTATGTCAGTAAAATGCAATATTATCCTACACCATAAAGTTCATGTGAGAATTTTTCGATCAAGAATAATTAATGTCTTTTCTTTGTATTAGATCCTTGCAGAAATTTGCTTTTATATTTTGTGCAAAACAATTATGCAAATAAAGTATTTGGTCCCCAATGGATGAATCCATTACTTTTTTTTTATTTATAATTTTCCTAAAAATAAATCATTTATATTTTAAGAATACCTTAAAAAAAATTATCATATCAAATATCGGCGAAAAATTGGTGAAAAATGAATAATGATATATAACATTTTTCTTATATAAGTAGAATCTTATCTTTTACCATAAATTTATGGTAATTTTATTGCAAAGCTCATTGATGGGTCCCCAATTATGAATAGGAGTATTCTCGTAATTCAATGTAACAATTCTTTTCAGAGCAACATTAATATGTAATAGTTATGGGCCGCATCGTGGTCCCGAGCCCACGGCCCAGTAAGACGAGCCCATGGCCCACCAGAGCTTGCTGTAAATACTATCTTGATTAGCTAAACTGATTTATCTGATTTTCACTCTAAAAACTAGAATTAGAATTATTGAATACTCTCCAAATCTACGAGATTGAGGAGTACATCACCAAAGAACTACGAAGAGGCTTGATCCTATCAAAGTAGGTACGCAGGCAACTCGAAGTAACTGAGCATACCCCTAATCCATCAAAACACTATCTGGTCTGTCGTGAGACGGGTCGGACCCCATCCCCACATGTTATACACGTGACACACATATTTAATCCCGCATCATTTTGGCGCCGTCTGTGGGAAGCGCGATCCACTCACTGAGAATGCAGACTAGATCCCAGGCACGTACTACTGAAGATAGGACGGGGAGTAGCCCGTCCATAGGAGGCGTCAGGAGAAGAGCTCCTGCTCTAACGTCTCATCTGAACCTTACTACTAATGAAACTCTTAATCCGCCTCCCCCACCAGCTGCTCCGACTATGGTCCTTCCCTCCGAGAGGGTAATCAAGATCACCCAAGAAGCATTCATAGTGCTTATGGAGGACGCCTTTGTCAGAGCAGCGGCCCGGGCGGTCCAGCAGTATGCCTCAGACCACCCTCCCCGAGTGGAACCTCAACCTACTAACAGAGCAATTGATTCCCCCATGAGGGAAAGGTCACGCGTTGCACGTCAGGTGCCTACTCCTCGGGGACCCCCACCCCAAAGGAGTGAGATTCCACAATCTCATGCGACGTCAGGGCATGGCAACTACGAGCGCACCTCGTGACACTGAATGCCCCCATTCCCGCGCAGAGGCCGGAGATCCCCACGGGAGTTGCATCAAGACTCTCGGATGTACGCGGAGTGGAGAAGACTCATGGGCCACTGGAGGTTAGCATCGACTCCTCCCAAGAGTGACCCCCCGCGGCCGAGACAAGGAACGTGACTCTCACAGATCCCCTCGCCGGCCCCCGATGAAGCTCAATCCCAACGTGTGACCCATAGTCCCCTCGCCGAGGTCGGAGAACCCCCGAGGAACCCAATCCCGATGCAAGCCTCGCAAGTCTCCACGCCAAAGCCTGAGGTCATGTGCCTTCGAGGAGGCTCAATCCATGCAGAAGCCCCGCAGGTCCTCTCGTCGAGGCCGAAGGTCCCCGATCCCCGAGGGGAACCACCCTAGACAGGCTTCCAATCGGAGACGCACCCATCAAGGTGAGGCAACTCCACCACGGGGCATGTATGAGGAGCTACGGACTGCACCGTTGGCGGTGGCACCACCAAGAAGGAGTCCTTTTTGTCCTGCTATACTAGCTGAAGCGATCCCACAAGGGATGAAAGTTCCTAACCTCAGCGAGTATGGTGGCGCAGGGAATCCTCAAGAATATCTGGACAAGTTCAACGCCAAAACAGACATGTATGACCTCAGTGACGCGGCTTATTGCAAAATCTTCAGGACGACCCTCTCGGGCCGAGCCTTGTCCTAGTTTAACCAGTTGCCCTTGGGTACAATTACTTGATTTGAGCCTCATCCTATATCGCGAACAGGTGCTCGCCATAGCGGAGCAGCAGAGACTTGTAGCTGGACTAAGAAGCTAAAGGACAACCCGAGCCGTCTGAAGTCGAACAAGTACTGTCGTTTCCATCTCGACAAAGGACAAATGACGGAGGAGTGTCGCCATCTCCTAGATGAGATAGAGAAACTGATCAACAGAGGATGCCTGCAAGAGGCAGTGTCCATCACACCAGCTGCTACTGATGAAGGATTGGATAACCCACCGGTCAACGGAGTGATCTCCTATGACGCTACCGACCTTGGTAGGTACAGCGCTTCATACCATGATGTAGAACCTTTAAGATCTTGCGTCATTTTGTAACGTTTATTTTTAAAACTTGTATCGGGTTGGTCAAGAGCCAAGTGTTGAATAATGTGCCCCTTCGAGCAGACTGTTTAGTATTTAATTATATATTTTTGATCATGTATCGAGTTGGCCTAGAGCCAAGCGTTGAGTAATGTGCCCCTTTCGAGCACATTCTTAGTAATAACAATTATCTTATTTTCCTTAACATTAGCTTGTATGTTTCAAAGGAAGTTATTTCGTTTAAGTCTTATCGGATGTTTAAATCCGAGCTCACGGGGATTCGTGACTCCCGACTCGACCCTAAATAGGAGTTGAGGCTCCAATGTGTGAGATCTCCCCCCACCTAAACTAAGCCTCTAAGTCAAGGTTACCTCGTGTAACCCCCGATGAGCAAGTGTGAGGTTCGAAGCTCCCAAGTGTGAGAGGTCCCCAGAACAAAACTTATACTCTAGGTCAAAATTGCCCCGTGTAAACCCTCCTATGAGCGTGTATGAGGCTTGAAACTCCCAAGTGTGAGAGCTCCCCTCAACAAAACTTATACTCTAGGTCGAGGTTACCTCGTGTAACCCCCTTATGAGCGCGAATGAGGTTTGAGGCTCCCAAGTGTGAAAGCTCTCCTCAACAAAACTTAAACTCCAAGTTGAGATTACCACGTGTAACCCCCCTACGAGCATGAATGAGGGTAGAGACTCCTAAGTGTGAGAGCCCCTCTCTGAGGCTCGAGGCTCCCAAACGTGAGAGCCCTCCAAGAATGAGATTTGAGGCTCCCAAGTGTGGAAGCCCTACCGAGTTGAGATCCGAGGCTCTCAAGTGTGAAAGAGCTCACAAATGAGATAACTCGAGTAAGTACTCCTAAGCATCACCACGCACAATTGAAAAAGCACGCGTCTATCATAGGAGTGGGGGCATAGCCACTAGAGGCACGATATGCACATATGTCCTTAAGTTTTCACACTCCTACTATCCCCAGCGACGCGAATATAAGAGTTTGCGCTATTATGCACCCAATATGGCATAAACTAGAAGTTGTCACGAACAACCAAGTTTTAGACCTCGGTTTTTGAATCGTTGCGTTTTGACGATCGTAGCCCAAGATACGAAAAAAAGAGCAAGAACCGCCAGGGCAACCTCGAGGCCATTGCGGATCCAATAAGGTCCAGATTAGAGGTTGTCATGAATAACAAAGTGGTAACCCTTGGTCGTAGCTTCACAACGGTCTTTGAATCGTTGCGATCCAATCCCCAGAACTCAAGTTATGGGCAAAAGAGTGAAGGCATCCAGGAGAGCCCACAAAAGTAGAGGGCTAGAAGCTCCCAAGGTGAGAGCTCCCCTCAGCAAACCCTTAGACTCTAGGTCAAGGTTATCCCGCGTAACCCCCCTGCAAGCATGAATGAGGGTTGAGGCTCCCAAATGTGAGAGTCCCCGAATATAAAAATAGAGCTCGAGGCTCCCAAGTGTGAGTCGCGGTAACCTTCGGCCCGAGAGGGCAGGCCGAGCGAGGTCGACAGCCGAGAGCCTCGACCCCAAGGGGGTCATGGGCTCGCCCACCCAAGGCGGTCATGACCGAGAGCCTCGACCCCCAAGGGGTTCATGGTGAGAGCCTCGACCCCCAAAGAGGGTCATGGCCACACCCCCAAGGGGGTAATGGACGAGAGCCTCGACCACTCAATGAGGTCATGGCCGAGGTCGACCACCCCAAGGGGGTCATGGCCGAGGGCCTCGACCCCAAGGGGGTCATGGTCTCCCCCCCTCACATGGGGTCATGGTTGAGAGCCTCGACCCCCCCCCCCCAAAGGTGGTCATCGTCTCGCCCCCGTCCCCCCAAGGGTTCATGGGCGAGAGCCTCGACTCCCAAGGAGGTTATGACCGAGAGCCTCGACCCCCAAAGGGGGTAAGGTCGAAAAGGAAAAATCGCCTCATTCCGACAACTCTAATGACAAAATGAGTGATGAAAGCGAAAAAGAACCAGTCTATGTATCCCCACCACCGTATGAGCCACCCGTACCTTTTTCTCAAAGATTAGCTAAAGCAAAATTAGATAAGCAGTTTGGGAAATTTTTAGAAGTTCTAAAAAAGCTTTATATTAATATTACCTTCACTAATGTACTATCACAAATGCCTTCGTATGCTAAATTTTTTAAGGAAATTCTTTCTAATAAACGAAAGCTAGAGGAATATGAAACTATCGCTTTAACTGAGGAGTGTAGCGCTATAATTCAAAATAAATTACTTCCCAAGCTTAAAGATCCCGGTAGTTTATCAATTCCTTGTGTAATTGGTAATATAAGTTTTAACCATGCTTTATGTGATCTTGGAGCTAGTGTTAGTCTCATGCCATTGTCTGTGACGAAAAAGTTAGAGATGAATGATTTAAAGCCTACGACCATAACTTTACAATTAGCCGATCGTTCTGTTAAGTATCCAATAGGTGTGTTAGAGTATGTACCTATCAAGGTCGGTAAATATTCCTATGGATTTCGTTGTTCTCGAGATAGAGGAATATTCTCAAATCCCTATTATTCTTGGTAGACCTTTTCTAGCTACAGTAGGAGCCATCATTGATGTAAAAAATGGAAGACTTTCCTTGAATATTGGGGATGAGATAGTTGAATTAAGTCTATATAAATCTGTTGCTAACCGCTCTCGAGAACTCTTGTTACAGGATTGACGAAGTTAATCAAATAATTAAGGAAAAGCTTGTTAGGAACCACTATAAGGATCCATTAGAAGCACAACTGTTGAGTGGTGGCTTGATCGAGGAGGAATATGAAATTATCGCTGATATTGCTCGACTGTTTGTTGAGAATCCGCCATTGATATATACACATGAGAGTGGAAGAATTAATAATGAAGGCATCAAAGTATTGCATGACAAAAAGATTCCTCGCCAAAAATTCAAAAAATGGCGATTTAGGTCTTATATTCAACCGGTGCCTGAGTTTTCTTTACCTAAAAATTGAGATCCTAAAGTCGATTGGAGAATTGTCAAGTCGTCGAGTCCAATCCGGTATTTAAACTAAGTTAACATGGTAAAGTCAAGCTAATGACTATAAACAAGCGCTTCTTGGGAGACAACCCAAGTGTTTTTTTTATTATTATTTTGTTTTTTTTCTCATTTTTTTTTTCTTTTTTATCTTTAACCAAAAGTAAAAAAAAATTATCTTTGCATGCTTTGTTTTTGTTTTGTCGCATAGGGTACGTGAATAGCTCAGATTGGATGATAGAGATGCTACACTACCTCTACTTGGAACGAAAATTCCCCTTCGATATTCAGACATGTTTTTCAATATCCCATTAGGTTAAGTTTTCCTTTCCCACTACTTATGTGTGATAACATTGAGGACAATGTTATAGTTTAAATTTGGGAGTGGAATTCGACTTTGTGTATCTATATTGTATGAGTTTGTTTTGTTAAAGTTTGGGGGCATTTGAGCTATTCATGTAACATGCATTTTTTTTAAGAAATAAACTCGATTAAACCCGTTGTCGAAAGATCTATTTACAATAAATCTGAATCTTGTTCTTCCATCTCTAATCTTATATTTTTTTTCCCAATTTCGAGTTCTCAAAAAAATCCCCCAATTTCTAGAAAGAATTTATATAAATAAAGGATGAAAAATAAGGTCCCAATCGCAGTTGGAGTCTTCCGGGCGAAAAAATGGACGTTTAAATGCCGAAGAAATTAGCGTTAGCATTTAAACGCTGGGAATAGGGGCGTTTAAACGCTGGTTCAGCGTTTAAACTCCCGCTGCCAGCGTTTAAACACTGGCAGCAGTCCCTTCGCCATTTTGCTATTTTTCTGCTATTTGTTATTGCTCGTTTGACCATTTTTCTGTTTGAATTTGGCTTTGAAGTCTTCTACAAAGTTGTAGATCTATGTCTTAAATTTAGAACCCAACTGGTTTGGATCCAATCCAAATTGAAGAACTAAAGTTATGATCTTTCTATCGAAACTGCCATATTAGGTTCGGATCAGAATATATTTTGCAACTTTCGGGCCTTGAAACTTTTGAATTCGATCTTATCTTGTTCACAAAACTTTTAGGTAATCGTCTTAGGTTTCTAACCATATAAGAGTCATTAACCATGGAAGTATGTAGATCAAGATATACTTGTATTTTCGAACAGCGCCAATTTACCACCTATCATACATTTTTTCGTCATTTTCTTGAAGTTAATGATTTTACCCTACAAACATATAACAAACCTATAAACATATATGGGATATAAATCATGATAAAAAAATAATATAAAAATGACTAATATTAGACTAAAAAATACGTATAATTGAGGTTTATCAACCACCCCCCAAGGGGTCGTGGCCGAGAGCCACGACCCCCTAAGGGGTTGAGGCTGCCTCAGCGTGTCGCCCAAAAAAAAATATTCCCATCTCTCCGACTTTCTACTCCCGAGAGCCCACGCAGTCGAGCACTCAGGAGTGGGGATATATTGATAGGTCCCCAATTATGAATGGGGGTATTTCCGTAATTTATAACAATTCTTTTAAGAGAAATATTAATACGTTATGGTTATGGACCGCATCGTGGGCCCCGAGCCCACGACCCAATAAGACGAGCTCATGGCCCACCAGAGCTTGCTATAAATACCATCTTGATTAGCTAAACTGATTTATCTGGTTTTCACTCTTAAAACTAGAATTATTGAATACTCTCCAAATCTACGAGATTGAGGAGTACAGCACCAAAGAACTACGAAGAGGCTTGATCCTATCAAGTAGGTACGTAGGCCCTAATTCATCAAAACACTATCTTTCGTGAGGTGGGTCGGACCACATTCCCACATGCTATACACATGACACTCATATTTAATCTCGCATCACTCATGCATCCTCTCTTAAATACTTTAAATTCAACTTGAGCATTGTGATCTTTATGTAAAAAGTGAAAAAATAATTGTTTATCCTAAGTTTGAATTAATAGTATTTAATGCATCCATTACAAATATATATATATATATATATTTGATGTCAAATCATATTAAACTTTAATCTGGGACAAAGTTGGGGTGATTCTAAGTTGGTCCGGAATTGTTGGTCTCGACCACTTAGAACCACATATTTTGGGGGTGGGGTGGTTTTTCCCACCCACCAATGGAAAACCACCCTAAAACATGGGAAATGTGTGGTGTTAAGGTGTTCAGGACCAACAGTCCCAGACTACCTTAGAATTTTCCGACAAAGTTGCTTTAATTTAGCAATTATTTATTTTATACTTTATGCAGAGTTTGTTAGTCATAATAAATTAGGAGTTAATATTCCAAGAAGATCTTTGACTCATGATGTAGAATTGTAGATTAGTCACTCGGGACCGAGATATTGTCTGCTTTCTTTCTTGTCATACCTAATTCTTTGACTTACAAAAAATAATTATTATTATAGCGTGATTGCTGTAATTATTTTCGATTATGCATAAAACGAGAATAATGATTTTGATGCACTCTGATATCAAATAATACTTTAATAAGTTAAATGTATGATAAAAATTATTTATCCAATTTATTTTATGATGTACGGAGCACTAAATAAAATACGAATACAAAAATTAAATTATATATATTAAAATATGTCACATTAAGTTTTTTTTTATTATGGAACGTGCACCTAATCGAGGCTTAATTTGAAACCAAACATAAAAATGATTTTCTTGCATAATAATGACTGAAAACCTTTTTTTTAGTTCAATTGGATGAGTTAACAAATATGTGAATACCCCAAGTACAACATATGAGTGATTAATTCTCTATATTTCAATATAATTATAATTATTTATATATATATATGATAAAGTTAATAATATAAATCACTCGTGTATGAATTTATAATTGTCTCCAAAGTCAAGCTGTTGAAAAATGACCCGAGTGTGCATGCAAACTTTAGGTCCTCCTAATTACATTTTTTATTTAATTGTTAATAGCATAATTATTTTAATTAGTCGATGATTAGACTTGGCGAATACTTTGCTTAATTAGTGTTTAAGCATCCATTTTCAACATGATTTGTCATTATCAGGAATAATTAGGTTTTATTTCACCGTTTCTGATAAGGAATTTGGACCTAATTACATCATTAAATTATAAACATATTATTTAAATTATAATCTATGCTAGCACAAATTTAATAGTAATTTAGAAGATATAATTATGGTTAAAAAAGAAGATTGTCTAATTTAAAATCATTTACGATAACGAAATATATTAATTGTTATACGTGACCTTAAAATTCTTTTAGTCCTTACTATTAATGTATGCTATCCAAATAGCTTCATATATTAAGTAATAATTTAGTTAGAGAACTTTGTCTTAATTTGAAAGAAATTTAAACATTATTATATATATTTTCTTATGATTCCATGGGATTCTGCTTTTACATTTTGTTTTCTGTCCCTAGGTTATATTTAGGGCGAAATTTTATTTTTTGCCCATAATCATTAAGACGAAAATCTGTGTCACATTAAATTTAATAGGATCGATATCACATTATATATTGGGTTTAATTCAGTTGACTCATCTTAATTTTAGTGCTTTTAATCCCAATATATTAAAGAATAAGAAATTTAGTAATTTTATTAAATAAAGTTAGTCCTTTATTTTGTATTTTGTTAAATAAAGTGTAATGATTATGTGTTATGTGATTTTTTGTTTAAAAAATTATTTTTTTATGAGAAATTGGCATGAATATGCTTTTATTTTATGGAGACCAGTTGTAACTTGTAACCCCATTTTAAAGAACATAATACTAATTATATAGAGATTAATAATAAAATATTTATGTCACATTATATAGCTTATTTGTTTTTCAATTTTTAATGATTATCATTTGAAGAATCTTTTATCTGAGTTTTAAGTCATATTAGTTTGACTTTGAAAACATAATGCATAATATATGAAGTTTTCAAAAAATGATTGGTAGCTATTATTAATAAGAGAAAAAATAGAAAAAAGTTTAGGGGACATTTTGTATTTTGCCATAATTAATTTTAGTTATATATCGTTTTTCATCTGTCGGATAAAATTAAGAGTTTCATTCATATAAGTCTATTAGATAATTTTATTAGACAAATTTGAAGTATGTGTAGCTTCTTGACCTATTCATTATCATGATCGAGCACGAACTAATTATTTCTTTTTATATAATCAAATAAAAATAAGAACGATTTTCCTTCATTTATTTCATTTTTATAATATTTGGTAAAATGCTAATGATTTATACAATTTGATGCAATAATTTTTTTTTAAAAGGGTATATTCTTAATTAGACATAACGTGAGGGGTTAAAATGAAATTAATGAAAAGAAGAATTCATCTGTCCAAACACTCTCAAACACAATTTGACAAAGGAGGTTCAGATCAAAAGAGTAAAGCAACCTTTGCTTTTTTCATGACCCACAAAAAGGAGATTTTGAAAAACCAAAAAGAATATGAGATTAGGAAATATAATTGCATGCACACTATTGTAACTGAAAATATTATATTATATGGGATTCAATATAAACAGTACTATAATTTATATAAAACATTATCTTTTTCAAAACATTAATGTATATCTTACTTCTAGTCAAATCAAATCAAATATTGCGTATATATTCTCGATTCATCAAATATATTTTTTATTTTAAATCTTGCTCTGTTTTCTATATCACATAGTAAACTAGTGTTTGATATGTGTAATTCACACACGTATTTATTAAAATATATGTAATGCATGTAAATATTTTGATAAGTGTTAAAATATTTAAATATATAGAATAGAACATGATAAAGAAAAAAATCATATCCCCTAGACTAAAAATCATATGAGCTATCATGTGTGTCAATATCTAGTGGAAAAAAATGAGATTGAAATTCCAAACCCCATAAAGCTTCTCTTTTAAATTTTCATTAGTTCACATCAACTTTCATGATCAAATGCTTTTCTCTCTCTATATATATATACATATATATATATATATATGTGTATATTATGTATTTGTCATGTTTTATTAATTTCAATCTTTTTTGTTCATCCCTTTCAAATGGTTTTGAAAGATGTTGTGGGGTTTATTTGTTTGTAATATTCTTTGGATTTGGACCCATTTTGATATTTCAAATCTTCTCCAAACACATACAAATACATATATAATACATATATACACACACAAACACCACATAATCCATATTTTCCCTCTCAACTATATATATATATATATATTATATATATATATAACATCCTTTGTTTCCACTTCTTAACTATTCTATCTTCTGTTTTGATCATATGGGAAGCAAAAAAAGCATCCCCATGCATACTTGTAAAGTGTAATGCATGTATCCAAGAAAAATACACAAAAATGCATACACATAGATATATACATATATATATACATATATATATATATATGCCTGGCTCCCTGTATGCCATTTGCAGAGCCCACCGGAGAATCGATGGCCCTTCGTGGATGGCGTATGAGGAGTCAAGCATATTCAATATTCCCTACTTATCTATATCTATATCTATATATGTATATGTATATATTCATATTCATTGTGGGCAACAATTTTCTTCAACAGGTAAGTAATTAATTCATTTACATCTTCTTTCCCATTTTACAATTTTCCCTGTTCTTTTTTAGGGATTTATGTTTTTTTTATTATTTAAATATAGTTAAAAAAAAATGAAAAAAAAAAAGTAGCTGATTATATTTGTTCTTGGAAATGATATTATTCGATTAGCAGCTGGAAGGACAGAGAATAAGGGGTCTCTTTATGTCAGATAAAATTCACGTGGAAAAAGGTACACAGAAATTAACAAAGAAAGCCTGTTAAAAATAAGGCTCATGTATTATTATATACAGACAACATGAAAGTTACAACCTTAATTAGTCTTTGTCTAATCACCTTCAACCTACCAAAAAGCCCAATTAGATGGTCATCTTCCATTTTTTCAATTTTTAAAAGTTATAAATTGAATAAATATTCTTAAATCTTAATGTCTATAAATTTGGATAATTTTCCAAAAATATAATGTATAATAATTATAGTTGATGTGATCATTATATATTTTAATGTGAATTATTTGATTGTAAATTTATTTCGTCGAAAATTCTTTCAAATTAAGCGTGTTCTTTTTATTTTGTGGTGAAAAGTTGAGCCTTAATTGAATTGTCTTCTTTACTTTTTAAAAAAATATGATTTAGAGATATTTTTTTCTTTAAAAAATTTGTGACATTAGTAAAATTAATTTAAAGAAAAATGTCTCAAAGTTTCAGTAAATTTTGAAGATTTTTTTGTAAAATAAAAGAAAAAGTAGTTTTTACTGTTTATGATTTGGGAATTAACCCATCAATTAAAATAGTTTATTTTCCATTTATCTCTCAACACCAAAATATCAATTTAATCTCATATTTTATTACAAAATAACGCAATGCATAAAATAAAATATATTATACTTATCATTTTTAATGTCTAAACTCTAAATAGATGAGTTTGGTGGAAATATGCATACCAAAAGTTATATCTAAATATTATTATTATCAAATTTCTCCCAACAAAAATCATATTACAACAATCAACATTAATATTTTTCCTAAAAAAAAAAATTCAAAATCACTTTTATAAATACCATATTTCTTAACCCTCAAAACTTTTACTCATTTTAATCATGAAAAAATATTTTCCAACAAAACAAAATACCTCATAAAAGAGTCATTGGCTTATCCAAACCCAATCGGGTTAGTACGGTATCCAAACATCCGACCCGAACGCCCACCCGCCCATATTTGTTTTGGGCCCAATTAATTAGGCCCAAAACATAACCATACCATATGTGTGGCTCAGATCATATGTTATCGACCTCATTTCATCCATTACCAATTTACCAGGACTGAGTATGAAAACCCTGGAGAACACCATTGATTCGAGATTCTGAAATTCTCTCCAAGCCTCTTCATGGCGGGAGTATCATCTCTGGTGCCTGTTCTTTGCTCTGCGCAAACCACTCCAAGAATCAGAAAGGACCAATTCAACAAAGGAAGCAGGAATGCGGATCCTAACAAGCAAAAAATGAGTAAAAATGGTGGAGCGGTTGGGAACATTGTGGAAGTGGTGCAGAAAGACGTTGCGTATTTGAAAACCGGTTTGAGCAAAGGATTGGAAGTGGTGCAGAAAGATGTTGTGTATTTGAAAACCGGTTTGAGCAAAGGATTGCAATGGGCTAACAAAGCATTTAGGGTTCCTGAGGTGTCCAAGAAGGTGGAGGATTTTATTTGGCTACGGAATGTGGAAGATCCTCAGGCGTCGTTTTTACGGTTCCCTACTCGGCCTCAACCTTACTATCCAGGTAGTAATTAAGGGGAATTTTAATTCAATTCTTACATGTTTGAGTTGGTGTTTGAATTTAGGTGAGAGTTGATCAATTTGAGAAAATTGAAAGATTATTACCGTTTTGCTACTGTAAACTAGTGGTTGGAGATGGTTTGAGTTCCATATTTGTTTTAAGTAGTAGAATAATTTTGGAAAGTGGATTGCTTCTCTTAGAAATTATTTGTAAACATTGTTAAGACGAGCTTCAATATATGTGTTTGAGCTTTATTTCACCTAACAAATTTTGAGTCGAGTATAGACAAGTAGCTTGGTTCATCTTCAGCCCTAGGTTGAGGTTTCATGGTTTCATGGGTTGAGGGAGTGTCCTTTAATTCTTTTATTGTAATTTTTTTCGAATGCAATGTTACGAGCACTTTCATGATTGGACTCTTAGACTCTGTATTTCTTAACTTTTTATGCTGGTAGATTTTGTATGTAGTGATATTGTACAGGCTGTGGTGCCCATTAATTTAGGGGGTTTCAGAACCAGGTGCTACCTAGGCAATCGTCCGCGCAACACTTTATTAGGATTTTATGCTTTTACCATTCAGTTCTTCCGAAACATGAACATTACAATCCTATCTCCGTAACAATTGATTATTGAACAATTCTTTTTGTCCAATGTGTTGTCCACTACATTGTTCGGGGCTGTATCTTTGGGTATCTTTACATAAATCTATTAAATCAGATAAACAAGCATGTATTCAATTGATCTATCTAGCCTACACTCTCTTGATCGAGCTTGAGTCGTGCTCATGCTAGGCTCGGCTTGGAATTTTTTGAGCTGAACTTACAAGTTTCAGCAGAATTAAGCTAATTGGCAGGCGTGTAACGTATATATTAATTAACTAATGGCAGTTTCAATGAAGAACAAATCAAAAATATGAGACAACAGTGAAGTAAAATTAGATACGGAAGAAGGCAGAAATTATGTGGTGCAGCCAAGAATTGCATACGCACCATACTAGAAAATGTAATTGATATATGATTTACAAATTACAATAGATTTTCATCTAAGTATAGTTGAAGTCTAGGGATGGTACGTAGTGTAAATTGACCAAATCGTGCAGCAGTGCGGAGTTGGTTCCAAACTCAAAGTCCATTTTAGAGTAGTTGTTGTATCGAAGATGACGACTATGGTGAATATGTGATGTTAATGAAGGGCTTATAGATTTCACAACTCTATCAATTTGAACGTTTACTTTTGTGAAAGAGTTGATGCATAGAAGATAATTGTTATGGTGATGATAATGAAGGGGAAGTTGACAAAGATATTTATTTTTAAATAATGAGTCGGCATGTGAAGAAACATGTTGACAAAGATAATACATTTTTTGTAGATCAGATAAGTAAGTGATTATGCTAGCAAGTATGAGCTTCCATTTTTTTAATGTAAGAACAGATATGCCGGAGTCCAAATAAGGTCGAGCAATTCTGCGAAATTCTTTTCATATTTTTCAATCATAGTCTGGGATTTTAATTCGTCAAGATTGAGATTCTAAATTGTTCTTGGGACTAAATATTATCTGTTTGGTTGAATGGAATACGAATTGGCTAAGATGTGGACAATTCTGTTTGATACTTTGCTCATATTCTGTTTCTGCTTGCATGCTTCTTGATCACCATTTGAGATGGTTATCAGAATTCACCTTGTTTTACTTCTACTATCCCACCTGAATATTATTCTTGTTTTGACAGAACTCTCTGGGGTCGATTTGTTTCTGGCTGATCTCAAAGCCTTGGAGGTGTATGCTAACTACATTTACTATCTCTCCAAGATGTGGACAAAGCCTCTTCCTGAAACCTATGATACAGTGGAAATTTCAGAGTATTTCACCTTGAGACCTCATGTAGTGGCTCTCCGCCTCCTTGAGGTAATGAAATATGCGTTTCTACATAGTCTTGTCAAGCTTAATGTTAAGCTCTTCTATATCTTAGTAATTCTTGAAATACCAAGCTCTTCAAGTTCCCCTGAGTCTGAGAGGACAAAAAATCTAAACCCAAACTCGAGCTTGGTGTAACTGGAAGTGTCATATTTGTATTTCAATTCGAGTGTTTTTCCTCAACTTAGAATTCCTGCTTTAGTTTGGTACTTGATATCCTTCAGTGATTCTTCAATATTCAATGTTTTTAAGCTCACATGGGTTAGTTTTAATGTAGAAATTTGGAGTAAAAGTTGGAAGATTGTAGGCCTCAAGGAGAGACTATGTTTGATTACGTTTTGAAGTTGTGTTTCGGTGAGATTATTTGATGAGAAATTTATTGGTTTTTAAGTGTGCGTGTTAGTTGAGAGTGTGCATGATTTTATTTTGAGAGGGTGGCCTCCTTTTGCCATTTTAATATGCTTTTGTTTTTTTGTTTAGATAGTGGGTTTTATTTCCATTGGGAGCAAACTCACTATAACAATCAAAATCATATAAGCTTTTTCAGATATTTATTCAATTTTTCCGGCAAAATAATGTGCTATCCCTACACGTTTTCTCCAGATATTTTGGCCAAAACAAGGCTAGAACATAACCAACATTCCCTTAATGAATGAAAGAGAACCTACCATGCCTATGAATTCCCTGCTCGAGAAAAAGTTAACCAACTTATTTTCACAAATATAGCAAAAAGTTAATGCAATTCTTTTATAGTTGTCCTGATGCCTTTCTTTTCGTCTATAAATATGAACGTAGAGGAGGTGTTTGAAAAAAAAAGTTTGAATGTTGTGATGTTTGAATAGGACAAAATTCATATTCATTGAGGCTGATCTCAAGCTGATGCAATGATGTTGGTAATGAACTAGATTATCAATTCAACTCAACCTAACTGGATTTTATCTCTTGAAGGTTTTTACAGCCTTTGCTTCCGCTACAATCAAATTCAGGATTTCTAGGACCAGTTCTGCTGCAGATGAGGATGCTCATAAAAACATGTCCGATTACAGTTTTGGGATTGTATTAAAAGAAACTATGTTGAATTTGGGGCCCACTTTTATAAAAGGTAATATAGTTTTCTGTGTCACTTTAATGGATGCTAGGATACTAGACAGTTAAAGGTGTTGTACTACTTACAGTCATATCGAGAGGTTTCACATTATTATTATTGTTATAGCTATTGTTGAGGTTAGGGTTATTGTTACCCATTTGGGTTTATTGTTGTTTTTTATTGTCTTTATTAGTCTCATTAATTTCCAGTTTCCTAATGCATGGCTTTGCTTGTGCAGTTGGTCAGTCCCTTTCTACAAGGCCAGATATAATTGGTTCTGAAATTTCTAAGGTGTGATGACTGAATCATCTCTATCTGATTTAAATTCCACAGAATTTCAAAGACATGTGTAAATTGACCTTCAGTATAGTGATCATTAATGGACCAAAATCATGTGAACATAAATATGTCAGTGTTGTTGAACATTGGGCATTTTCTTGTTACCTCACTCCCAATATAACATGGGAGCATGATTCTCTGTCTTTTTAGCGATGCTATCTAGACGCAACAGATAATTCATACTTCACTTTTCATTTTTTTGTTTAAGTAATGATTGCAGGCATTATCCGGGCTGCAAGATCAAATCCCTCCTTTCCCCAGGGAGGAAGCAATGAAGATTATCGAGCAAGAATTAGGTTCTCCTGTGCATACATTTTTTAGCAACATCTCAGTGGAACCTGTAGCTGCAGCTTCATTTGGGCAGGTGTAAAAGATTTCCATCCAAGATATGGGAAATGAAATATTTATTTAGGAGAAGAGAGAAGATAATATAATCGTTGCTATCATTTTTATGAATTACTCAACTATTTATATGTTCTGATATATTTGTGCACACATCTTTAGGTTTACAAGGCAAGTACTCGTGATGGGTTTGATGTTGCTGTGAAAGTGCAGCGGCCTAACTTACGCCATGTTGTTGTTAGAGATATTTATATTCTTCGTATTGGGGTTTGTCTCAAACTCTTGTGTTTAGTATCTCTCCTTCAAATTAATTTAGGATGCTGAATTTGATATGAGTAATTTTGTTCAGCTAGGGCTTTTGCAAAAGATAGCAAAAAGGAAAAATGACCTTCATCTGTATGCGGATGAACTTGGAAAAGGCTTAATTGGGGAGTTAGACTACAACTTGGAGGCAGCAAATGCTTTGGAGTTTATGGTAGTTACTTTTGCTAGACTTTCTAGTTTTTCGTACAATTTTCTTCCATTATCCCGAAAATTAGAGAAATTAAGGCACAAAATTAAGGGGAAAATCTTATTATTTCATATTGAACCAGATAGCAATCTCTAATTCGAGTTGAGATAATTGAACTGCAATATTTGCAAAAAGTAATTGAACTAAGCTTCATTTATAGAATACTATTTTAAACATAAATTTTTTTTAAAAAAAACAAAGTTTTTTTTGAGTGAGCATAATCGTTTGACTTTGATCCGGTGGTTACAAGTAAATATCAAGTGATCACTCTATAAATTAACTATAAACCATTCGTTTATTTATTTTATTGGGATGTTCGGCCGTGAAAATTTTGTGTTTGCCGTAATCTTCTAGTGTAATTAAAACAGAGATTCATTGGTAATATAAGTTTTTGCTTCTCTCTCGAGTGAACACTATCAAAAAAGTATATTTATTTCTTGTTTTTACCGATATCATTTATTTCATTGCAGGAAGTTCATTCTCGCTTTTCTTTTATTTCCTTGCCAAAAGTCTATCAACAGTTGAGCAAGAAAAGAGTTTTAACTATGGAATGGATGGTTGGTGACAGTCCAAATGAGTTAGTATCTGTCTCTTCTCAAGAGTCTAATCAAAAGCTTCTTGATCTGGTATGGAGTTGCCTTTAACTTAAGTGCGACATATAAAAAGCTATCAAAACTTTCTGTTTTAGTTGTTAATATTTTTGCATGGCCCCATTTTTTATTTAATTTAAAATCGAAGTAGGACTATTGTCTTGTGTACTAGTTTGATCTATTTTCTACAGAAAACTTATCTTCTATTATTTTATGCTTAATGTTATCTCTCCCTGAGCTTTAGGTCAACAAAGGCGTGGAAGCATCCCTTGTTCAACTTCTTGAGACTGGTCTGATGCATGCTGATCCACATCCTGGAAATTTGCGTTACGTATCACCTGGAAAAATAGGGTACTTTTACATATGTCGGACTCTCTTATTAATAAAGATGCATTTTTCTTAAATAATCATTACAATTTGCAATCTCTTCGTTTAATATCGATTCTGACGGTTTAACGATGTCTAACATTTCTATGCTTCTTCTCCACCTTTTGTTTTTATTATAGTTTCCTTGATTTTGGCTTGCTTTGCCGAATGGAAAAAAAGCATCAGTTTGCTATGCTTGCTTCCATTGTTCACATAGTAAATGGCGATTGGACATCCCTTGTGCATGATTTGACTGAAATGGATGTTATAAGACCTGGAACTAACATAAGGCGTTTCACCATGGTAATGTCAATATCTGGAATATTATTGGGTCCTTCCATCAATAGTTACTATATTCTCTCCTTGCATTCATTGCTGACTTTGTTTTGAGTATATAACTTTCCTCAACTATTAGGTGTCGTAATATGCTCTATGTTAATTTGATCAAATAAATTCAAAACATATTATGGTAGTTACTCTGAAACCTTCACAATTCATAAATAGTAAGTTTATATTGAGTGTGGTTTGTGATTTGTAATGTTATCTTTTATGGGGGTTTCTCAAGATCTTTTATCCGCATAGCTGACATTTGTGTAATGATCTAGGACCTGGAACATGCCCTTGGAGAGTTGGATTTTGTCGATGGAATGCCAGATGCCAAGTTTAGTCGGGTGAGAATTAGAGATTTCTTATTTAATATTTTCAGGATTTCAGATTTATATTAATAATAAACAGATTATTATTGTCTTTAATGCTGAGCTGCTGGCATTATTTATTTTTCCTGAACATATTAACAAAACGACAAGAAGTGTTTATATGATGTCCTATTCATTATGATAGAAGCGCCCCATGATAAAAAAAATTTCTCACATTAATTTTTATGAGAGACCTAAACATCTGAGACTGCTTTTTGTTTCAATATCTGGGTTCCCTTCTTTCTTTCTATTTTTTGGAGCAAAATATGTAGGTTCTTGAATTGCAGTAGTTTGATTATTTATCTGATCACTTTTATTCTGAAGGTTCTGGGTAAAATATGGTCTGTAGCACTGAAGTACCATTGTCGCATGCCACCTTATTATGTACTTGTTCTACGGTCCCTGGCATCTTTGGAAGGTAAGCTCTCTTTCTATATGCTTAGAAAACGAGCACCTTGGTTAGGAAGATGTTCAACACTTGGCTGTTTTATTAGCTTTTATTTCACTGAATCTTGACATAAAATAATATTTTTTTTGGTTTTATTTTGGTTGGTTATTTAAGTGAGAATTGTTGGTGAGAAAATTTTTGGGACACGTCCATTGTTGATGAGATTGTGTTTAGTTTTAATTTGAAAACTGATTTTTGGATTTTTTTTTAGTGAGATAGTGTTTGTTTATGTTTCTAGATAAAAACAAGAGTTACTGTAGCAGTCAACTCATGGAAATTTTTGTCTGTTAGTGATTAGATAATAATGAAAAATTATAATATTGAGATTGTAAGTATATATGTTTATCTAAGTATATTATTATATTACAATTTACAATAATGTATTGATCTTAAGAATATGCATTTATATCGCATATAACTATTATTTAATAAATATGCAATATGTATTCATCATGCTTTATATATTATATGCATATATTGTTACATATATATTTATATATTACATATATATATATATATGTGTGCATCAGCCTGGCCCGATTATGCTTACATGCATGAAATTAGTTGGATACATTAATTGCCAAAACAATTAATGCATATCTCCCTAGCCGGTGATATAAGCAAAAGATTGAACGAAAATGGTTCATATTTATTGAAGAAAATAGTTTTTCTCAGATTTGTCTCATAACATAGCATTAGTTTCTATATTTTGGTGCACCAACTCCCAACTGAAATACATAGATGGATTCAGGATTTACTTATTTCTGTGTAGTAAAGATTTTAAGACTTCTGTTTAGCCAAATATTGCTCTTTGCTATTAATTATATGTATCCACTGGTTTTCATGACAGTAAATTATTGTATTATGAAATAGCTGTTTGTTCATCTTCAAATAGCATATCTTCTCTGTGTTTATATGGTACAATTGCAAAAAAATTAACATTTATTTGATTTGTTTTTCTTCTGTATATAGGATTGGCAGTAGCTGCAGATCCAACATTCAAGACATTTGAAGCTGCATATCCCTACGTTGTTCAGAAGCTTCTTGTTGACAATTCTGCTGCCACAAGGAGAATTTTGCATTCGGTACTACACACACGATCAAATTGATTTTACTTTTTGTTTGTTGTTTTAAATCATCTGCTGACTGACTGTAATGACGTAAATGGCTATAAAAAGTGGCGTAGGTACATCTTTCTTTTACATTATATTCTTTCCTTTTCTGGGGAAGATATTTATATTGGTTATGTGCTTGTGACCAAATATACTAACAAAGTTTGGATATTCGTGAACATTTAAAATATGTACCTACAGTTTGTTGTGAAATCGTGTTGGTTTGTTTACTTAATTTAATGTTTTCAGGTTGTATTCAATAGAAGGAGAGAGTTTCAATGGAAAAAGCTTGCTGTTTTCCTAAGAGTTGGAGCGACAAGGTAAATTATTATTAGCTTTTATTCTAAACTTTGACTTTAATAAAAACATTTTGCACTGTAGTGTTGGCAACTGCTATTGGAATAGAATAACCTCAAAAAGTTGGGTTTAAAAATACTTTACCTTTCCCCCCCTCTTCCACTACTTCGAAAGTCCGAAAAATGTGTTTGACATCCATTTTAACTGCGAATGGTGTTGTTTTCTCATTCTCGTTTGACCCTACCCTCTTTATAACATGGGTTCTCTCACTACCTGTATTTTATCAATTACTAGCAGTACTATTTGATTTTCAGGAAAGGGCTGCATTCCCTAGTGCCATCAAATCCCCAAACTTCTCTTACTCACTCTGTTGCCCCTGAAGTTAATCTTGCAAACCTGGCTTTGAAACTTCTACCATCCAAAAACGGTCTGGTCTTGAGAAGACTTTTAATGACTGCGGTGAGTACTTATTGCTTGCTTTTGTCTAGTTTAGGTTAAGGAGAGGTGCAAGATTGGTATGTTGTTAGGGAGGGGTAAGGCAAATTGCTAGGTAGGTATAAATTACAATTACAAAATAAAATTTCCCATTAATTTCAATTTTGATGGCCAAAAAAGAAAAGGAATAATTGATTGACAACCTAAAGTTACCTTACTGTTTTTATCATACTGGTAACTGCTGATGAGTACAAAATAACAATCTTATTATACTGAGCTCAACATTGAAATCTCATCCTAAAAAACAGGATGGAGCTTCATTAATACAGGCCATGGTCTCAAACGAGGCAAGTTCTTTTCGTCAACAAATTTGCAAGATTGTTGCTGATATACTGTACAAGTGGATGTCTGAAGCTATGATGACAAAAGGCCTCAATCTCAATGTGATGGAACCGTCCGGGGCCCACGACCCAGAAATTTCATCTGAATATGAGTCTGTGTTAAGAGACCGACGGCTTAGAGTTATCTTCTTCAAGTCCTTAAATTCAGCTAAGAAAAATCCCATACTAATGTTGAGATTTTGCTGGGCTTCATTTGTGATGTTCTTCGTGGCATCAGCTTTGGCTTGTCACAGAGTGTTGGTTTCTCTCAGTGGAGCTTACTTGGTTCGTTTATCGTATAATTCAAAGCAAATTGCTGTGGCTTCTTGAGGTACAAAAGTCTGATCCAACATCTTGAAGGAATTTAAATTCGTTTATTATATTAATGACAAAAAATAATACCAATATTGTATAGCATTACTGTGTAATAATTATAAGTATGTATTTTCACATAGGTATTAGCAACAAGGGATCCTTCAAGTATTATTATAGATGTCATCAAAATGTAAAAGTTTTGTATATATGGCACGTTCAAGTTAAGTAATTATTTGCTGTTTGTGTGATGTCGATATAGATGACGTGAAATCAGCCTTCTACTGTCTCAAAGAAGAAGATACAAGGTTTGGTACGTTCTGGGGTCTGTCTATCATGGACCGGGACCAAGGGTCCCGGCCCATATACACCACATGTTTATGGGGTGGTGGGTGGTTTTTGACATACACCCACCCATGTGTGATCCACTCACCACCCCATAAACATGTGGTGGGGAATAGACCGAGACCTTTGGTTCTGGTCCATTATAGAATTTTCCGTACGGGGTTACATTGGGCAACCCTATTAGTTTAGCTTTCACAATTGATGATTCAACATGGGGTATTTAGGAATGAAATCAGTTTCATTTTCACCCTTGGATAACTCAAATTAATGTATTGTACCTCCATACTGCTCCAAACGTCTCTTATTCACAAAATCCTCTCAAACAGTATATTCAAAATGTTGATTAAGTGAACTGATTGTTAGATTTTCAAGGGTGAGATTAAATATGAGATATTATAAAAGTTATGTTCCTGAATTCGAAAAAATCATAATGAATGGAGATTGAACCGGAGATTCAATTTTGGAATTTCTCGCTGTTTGCATACGTGCTCGGGCAGGAGATTCCATTACAGGTGATGGTGAATTTCCTAAGATTGAGGTGGAAAGGGCTGAAACTACCTCAAGTGGTACGCTATGAAAAGGGGTTCATATTGCGGTTTGAGAGTCTAGATGATATGCAGGCAGCACAACAACGGGGTACGCAGTTCTTCTACTCTAAACCGGTTATTATGCAACAATGGAGGGGAGAGCAGGGTAGGTACGAGGAGATAACGAAGGTACCAGTGTGGATACAGCTTCCTAATTTACCGATAGGGCTTTGGGGTGCTTCTACCCTCAGCAAAATTGTTAGTAAAATTGGGGAACCAATCCAAACGGATGTTATGACAGCTAAAAAATTACGAATAGACTATGCTAGAGTGCTGGTGAAAGTTGAATTAGGAAGTGAAATGCCACAGGAGATCAGAATTAGAATGGAAGGGAAGGATTCGGTGTGGACACAACAAGTAAAATACGAATGGTTACCGATACGATGTACGAGGTGCTCAAAATGGGGGCATAGAGAAAGCAGCTGCGCGCAAATGGGGGAACAACAAAGGCAAGAGAAGAGACTGATACAGGGCGAAAGGGGGGATAAGACTAAGGCAGATAAAAAAGATGAATCCACGAGTGTAGTACCTAAAGCACGATTGGAAGGGGGGGAGAAGTCTGAGCCGAAAGGCAAAGAGAAGGTTATAGAGTGGCAAGAGGTGAGTCGAATCAAACAGAGGAAAGGGCAAGGATGGGCTGAGCGGGCCAATACCGAGGAAGTGCAACATGCCCTTGGTAATTTGTTCCAAGTGCTGAGTCAGGTGGGGAGTGGAGCTGAAGAAGGCAGAATGGCCGTCCCACCCCCTATATCTATATGAATTTGGGGGCCTGGAACATCCGGGGGTTGGGTACGAATGCCAAACAGCTTGCTGTTAAGCACTTGTGCCAAGAAAATAGGTTAGATGTGGTTGCAATAATCGAAACTAGAGTGAGAGCAAAAAATTTTGCAAAGGTTAGGAAAATGTTTGGCGAAGAATGGGGGGTGATTAATAACTATGTGAAAGCTCCTAATGGAAGGATATGGTTGGCATGGAAGCAACAAAAAGTGAGGTGTCAGGTCCTAAATGTCACAGATCAGATTGTGACTTGTAAGATGCACTGTGGGCAGTTTGTATTTACCTTGTCTGTGGTGTATGGGAAGAATGATGACAAAGGGCGGACCACTTTGTGGAAGAGTCTGTGTGATAGTAATGTGCAAGAACCGTGGGTGTTGATGGGTGATTGGAATGCCACGCTAGAGTATGAGGAGAAATTGTTATCCGATGGAAACTATGCTGGAGGGAATATGGAGATGAGAAACTGTGTTGATAAAGTGGGCCTTACTGACCTCCCTTATATGGGACATATGTATACATGGTGTAATAACCAAAGTAATGACACTAGAACTTATTGTAAGCTGGATAGAGTGATGGCCAATAGTGAGTGGTTTCAAAGGATGGATGGATTCTCGGTGCAATTCCTGGATAAGGAGATATCGGACCACTGCCCTATGATCCTCTCTTTACATGAGATGAGAAGGGGACTGACACCATTTAGGTATCTAAATGGGTGGAAATTTTACCCAGGCTACGGGGAGATGGTAAAGGAGGCGTGGAACCAATATATAGAAGGGTGCAAAATGTATAGACTGGTGCAAAAGGGGAAAAAGGTTAAGGAAAAGCTGAGGGAGATGCATAAAGGGAGGTATTCTAATATTGAAATTCAAGTAAAACAAGCGAGAGAGAAGTTGACACTGATTAGGCAGGACATGATTAACAGACCATTCGATTGTGGCCTGATTGAGGGGGAAAAACAGATGTATAATGAGGTCCAACACCTCTTACAAATGGAACACGAGTTCCTGAAGCAGAAAGCAAAGGTTGAATTCTATATGCACGGGGATGAATGTACAAAATTCTTTTTCGCTAGGGTCAGGGCGAGGAGAGCAGAAGGACACATCCTAAATTTAAGGAGTCGGTCAGGAATTATACTTACGGGAAAGGAGGAAGTCCAGGCAGAAATTCTGGATTTTTATCAGCAGATGTTGGGTAGTAAGGGACAGGTACAGGATCGGGAGCTGGAAGCTGAAATTATTTCGGAGGGCTATACATTAAATCAGCTTGACTGCAGTGAACTAATGCAACCGGTGACAGATGCGGAAGTAAAGGCAGCAATGTTTTCAATCCCTGAGGACAAAAGTCCAGGTATTGATGGGTTCACTTCGGGATTCTACAAAGCGTCTTGGCAGGTGGTTGGGCAGGAGGTCACCGAGGCCATAAAGGACTGCTTTGGTAAGAGACGGATGCTCAAAGAGATTAATCATACTTTGTTGCATCTTATTCCTAAAAACAAGGCCCCTACTACTGTGCTTGATTTCAGACCGATAACCTGTTGCACGGTTTTATATAAAGTTGTCTCGAAAGTTGTGTGTGCTCGGCTTAAAAAGGTGCTCCCTAAGTTGATTAACCAAGCTCAAGGAGCATTTGTGGAGGGAAGGTCGATTGTGGAGAATGTGATTTTGTGTCATGAACTAGTGAAGGGGTATGGCAGGAGCAGTAAGTCCCCTCGAGCAGTGCTCAAAGTCGATATCCGGAAGGCCTACGATACAGTCGACTGGGGATTTTTGAGGAGAGTCTTGATGGCTTATGGGTTCCCGAGAGAGTTTGTCGACATTATCATGATGTGCGTCACAACGGTTAGATTTTCCTTTATGCTACAAGGGGAAGTCTTCGGGAACTTTGAGGGTAGAAGAGGCTTAAGGCAGGGAGACCCTATGTCTCCATTTTTGTTTGTTATTGTGATGGACTACCTTACCAGAAGCTTTCGAACCCTTTACCAGGATGCGGCATTTAAATTTCACCCTAAATGTAAGAAGGTGGGACTCATAAATCTATGCTTCGCGGATGACTTGATGATGTTTAGCAAAGGGGATAAACAGTCCATTCAGAAATTGAAAGAGGTGTTTGACAAGTTTTCGAGGGTGTCGGGTTTATATGCCAACCTTGAAAAGAGCCAACTGATATGTGGTGGGGTGAGGGATGAAGTGAAACATGAGATTCTTCGAGAGGTAGGGGTGGTCGAAGGAACCCTCCCAATGCGGTATTTGGGGGTCCCGCTCATCTCAGCACGGTTGACAGTTCGAAACTGCCAACCACTCATTGACAAGATCCTTTGCCGAATCAAATCTTGGACAGTTAAGTTGCTTTCATTCGCAGGGCGTGCCTTGCTAATACGTGCAGTTATTTTTGGGGTGCAAATGTATTGGGCACAGATTTTCCCTATTCCAATCACAGTCATTCAAGAAATTGAACGATTATGCCGTGTGTTCTTGTGGAAGGGGAAAACAGAAGGGGGATACCAAGCGGCAGTCAAGTGGGATACAATTTGCGGACCAAAGGAAGAAGGAAGGCTTGGAATAATATCCTTGGAAAAATGGAACATGGCAGCCATATTTAAGCAAGTCTGGAATATTGCGCAGAAAAAGGATTCGCTGTGGATACGATGGGTAAATGAATACTACCTCAAGGGAACATCCATATGGCAAGTACAAGGGAAGGGGACGGACTCTTGGCATTGGAAGCGAATGTTGGCTATTAGGACAGTGTTTATAGACGCTGTGGATGTGATGCAAAATGTATGGAGATTAGGAAAATTCTCAATCCATGGAGCATATGAACATGGTTTGGAGCACCAAGATGAGGTTGGTTGGAAGAAAGTGGTTTGGGGTAGGGGCCCCATAGCACGACATAGGTTTATTGTTTGGTTGGCAGCCCATAACAAGCTGAAAACAAAAGATCGAATATGTCGATGGATGCCAAACATTACAGGGGGGTGTTTGTTATGTGGGGATGCAAATGAAACAAGAGATCATCTATTCTTTCAATGTTCTTTCTCAAGCACAGTAATGAAGTTGGGATGGGATAAAATGGGTCTGAAATGCACCAAGAAGAATTGGAATGATGTTCTTGAGTGGATAAGGAGAGTTACGGTTGGGAAGTCCCCTCTAAGTGCGGCTAAAAGGGCGTTGTTTCACTGCATGACATACAACATCTGGAGAGAAAGAAATGACCGGCTGTTTGGGCAGAAAAGGAAAAATGAAGCTGAAATTTGTGAACTTAGTTGGATAGCTATTAAATGTAAATTTGGTAGTTTAAATTTGTAGAGCTGAATGGGTAGTTTGATAGTCTTGTAAAGTTTTGGTGATATATGAAATATAATACGCTTACGGTTTCAAAAAAAAAAAAAAATTAAATTTGAGGTAAGTTACAGGACAATTTTTCCTGTCTTTTCATTCTTGACGACTTGGTCAACTATTTAGAAAAAAAAAATTGGAGCACTAGAATTTGTCTTCTTCTCTTTGCCATTTAAGCAATTTATTCTTAGTGCTCACAACATTACAAACATGGAAATTTAAAGATCTAGTGGCTCTTTGTATGAAATCTATTTCAGCAATTTTCTTATTACATGTATGACTTAATCATGCATCAAATAAGCTTTCACTCTCAACAAGCTTTTACTTTTAGGACCACTTTATGAAAACAAAGAGATTATGCAAATGGAAAACATTAAACTCTATTGAATGAAGGTGAACTTTCCAAATATCATTATAGGGTAATTTGTACTTTGTACCCTCAAATTACATTGTTTAAACTTAAAAGCAATCACATATAAATGGTCTATTAGCATTAGTGTGGAGATAAGCAAAACGAAATGTATTAAGCTAGAACCTAACTAACATCCAAACAAAATAAATTTATCAAACGGTAAAACTGTTTATGATATTCTTGTAATTAAAATAAATTTATTTTAGATATACTAATCAACTTTTTTGCAACAAGGTCCTTATAGTTTATTTATACTTATCAATTACGTTTAAGGATTTATTATCAATTTTAATTATTTATCACTTATAATCACTTTTCCATAATAAGTTATACTTGCATGCAAATATTATAATTAAAGGGTGCAGCATGTCATAAAGTGATAATTCGAGGACGTAACGTGCAAATTACTCAAAACGACTACGTCAAATCGCGTTTCATCTTTCAAAGATCAGATTCAGAAGTCAGATCAGTAATTCAATTAGTAAACCCTAGAAATTTTTCGTTATTTCCCCTAAATTAATTTCAATCAGATCACCCCATAATTAAAACTCCCGCAATGAGCACCCCACAGCCCCCAGGAGTGAGTACTTATTTGACATTATATTTCTCTGCATTTATACATGAACCTTTTGTTGACTAATAATGCATTCTCCATCAGATCTGAAAAGGGGTTTCGATTATTGGGTCGTTTTCGATTTTTAGTGTTGATGGTTGAAAGCAGTTATCTCATCATTTTTGTTGTGTTTTGTGTTTTAAATTAGGTCCCGTTGAGCAATTACATGGGATTTACAAGGCTGTGTAAAGGATTGGCAGTGGTATTAGTTTGCGGTCACATTTTCGTTCAGATATTGCCATCTGCTGTTTCTTATCTTGCTCTCATCCCTGCTAAGTAATTTTATTTTATTTTTTTCTGCATTTTCTTGGTTTACGTTTTTGTGAATTTATGTGTATAATATGATGTGGGATTTGGTGGCTTAGTTTGTCTGTGTATTTTCCTTTTTAGGCAAACCAATTAGGATATAGTGATTTCTGGTTATCAGTAAGATTACGGTGAATAGATAGATGTTTCATGTTTTGGGCTTACCAATTAGGATAACATTTTGTTGATCATCTGGTTTATTGAGTCGCCACAAAGGTCTGAAAAGTGGGGGAATCATATGTGAATGACATATTAGTTCTGATTATGATGATGTGGCATAATTTTAAACTTTGAATGAGGCTGATTTAGTTCTGATGCTAAACTTTGCTGTCATGGTTATAGTTTTAAGTTCTTGATTTTCCAGTTAGTTTAAAGCCCAAATTCATGACGTTCCTACTTTTGTTTTTATCTACCATAGGACTATCCCTTTTGCTTGGAATCTCATTACAGCTGGATACATTGAACAGTCAATATACGGGGTATGTACCATTTTACTTTCTGTTAATTTATTTATATATAACCCCATCCTTGCCTTTCCCCCTTTATAAGTAATCTTTCGAGTTATTGTGATTATTTTGCAGGTGATTGTCAGCACAATTGGTCTTCTTTTCCTTGGGAAGCTGCTCGAACCCATATGGGGTTCTAGAGAATTCTTAAAGTTTATCTTTGTTGTTAACTTTCTAACATCAGTATGTGTTTTCATCACGGCTATATCCTTTTACTACATCACAAGGCAGGAAATTTACCTGTAAGTGATTCCACATCTCATGCTCCTGTTTCCAATCGCCTTTGATGTTATACATTCAGGCGTGTTCATTGAATTCATCCTGAAAACCATTGAACTGAGGCAATTGTTTTGAACCTATATCCACTTATATTCCGAAATTCTGAGATACACTACTGTTTGAAGTCATATATGGTTGAAACAAATAAACGAAGTTGACCTGTATCTCAAAATACTGACCCCCTCTACTTTCTTATTAGTTAATATTCAACTAGCATATCCTCTTTTTTATAACATTTAATTCTGTTTAACTAATTATTTTGTCTGCAGTTTGCTGCTACTCTGCCCATCAAACGTTAATTTGAACAAATTCTGATATTTTTCCTACTGTTTTTTTGTAGGTATATGCCTGTTTCTGGATTCCAAGCCATCCTTGTAGGATTCTTAGTTGGCATCAAACAGATAATACCTGATCAAGAGCTACAAGTATTGAAGATAAAAGCAAAAGTATGGAAATATTTTTATCGTTTGAAGTTCTCATTTGCTTTCATATTTCACCTTTTGGATAGCTATCTGAAACTCGGACGGGTGGAATAAGATTCTCTTACTCACAATTGTTAATTCTTTCTAATCTTTTGCAGTGGTTACCTTCTCTTGTGCTATTGGTGTCTATAGTTGCAAGCTTTTTCACGACAGATTCAGCAGCAAATCTTCCTACTGTAATATTTGGCACCTATATGGGTTGGATTTACCTCAGATATTGGCAAAAAAAGCCAGAGACAAAATTAAGAGGCGATCCAAGTGATGAATTTGCTTTTTCTACCTTCTTCCCTGAACTTTTGAGGTAACGTGTAATTGTGAATGTCATGTTTGGTTTTTGTTTCCTGTGAGACATATTTGCATTTTCAGTCCAAAATCGTGTTTTCTTTGCTCATTTTTTGTGAAAACATTTTTGATAAAAACTGCCTTTTTAGAGGTCTATGACTTGTTTCAAGCCTATTTTTATAGCATACATTGCGGGGTCTAGAAGCGACAGGCACAATGGGTTTCGCTAGCAACTAGTTCACATTTGGTGAAGAGATCATCTGACATATAAAAAGTAAACTAAACATATATTGGCAAATCAACTAGTAACGTAAAATCTCGCAGTTCATTCATTGAACACATTTTCACAAATGATATATTCTCAAAACATCTTCAGAAATACATACAGAGAGTTGAATAAAATGGATCGAGACATAATAATAATAGTTATGCTGCATTTCGTTTCTTTCCTGTGTCTGCATTTCAACATTTGATGTTGGCTGATGGTGTGCAGACCCGTAATTGATCCTATTGCTACAATTTTCGAGCGGGTGCTTTGTGGTAGAAGATCTGAATCTTTGGCCGAGTCTGGGGACTATACTTCGGAAGGTGCTTCATTGCCTGGTTCAGACACTATTGAAGCATCCAGGAGGAGGTAAGCTTTGGTGCCATTGTACTAAAGATAGGTCAATTTAATCAACTGGTTTCTGAATATGTGTTTAAAATATTGATATTATTACATTATAGAGTCAAATGAGGATGTGATGAAAGAGATTTGTAGAGTTCTTAGATTAATTCAAATAAAAGGACGGAATATGATTGAATGTAAAATTTAAAAAAAATGATTTTGATGATAAAGTCACGAGAATACAAGTGATAAAATTGCTTATAAACCAGAACTAGGAACTTAATAAACTGAAGATCTTAACCAAAAAAAATATTAGATTACTGGTATAAAGGTCAGATATCTTCTATTGCTTACTAAGTAGTGTAGTAAGTTACTTTTCGATGTACCCTCCTATTAATAATACCGTCTCTGATGAAAAATTTTAATAATCTATTTCAGAAGCCATTTCGAACTTGATGCTCTTACATTTTACAAAAAATCAATATAGACATGTTACTTTTCTAATTTTCATGGTAATGGGCTGTAACAAATATTTAAGAATCATCATCGACATTAGACGATAGTGAGTTAATTTAATTGTGTTTGTTGCTATAAATATATACAGAGAAAGAGGTGCTCGGGCACTGGAAGAAAGATTGGCAGAGAGAATAGCTGCTGCAAGAAGGGATGAGACACCAAAGGATGCTACAGAAAATGTGTAGTAATGCTCTACTTTATTTTGCAGAAAAATGTGTCCTTTTACAGGCTTGTTTGTGCACAAATCTGTTGATTCTTGATATATATACACTTTGCTGATTTTGCATGTTTTTCCACAAAAATTGATTGCAAGTGAAATGCAGTAACTTTCTGGCTCTTAACCGGAGATTTAGTTTCATTGGAATTTATGACTGAGAAATGGATCATTCTTAGGAACTCTCGAAAATTATGTTGCAATCTTTTCTGTGATGAGAAATGGATCATTCTTGACGATACTCAGTTTACTATATACTATATACAAATTGTTGCAATCATAAAGAGCTCTTTCATCTTTGAACAAATCATAAGGAGTTTTTATAATATATATTATTTCTTTTTTCGAAAATTGGGGTTAAATTTTCTATTCTAGTTTTGTGTTCCATCTTATGTTCGATTATTGTAATGTTGACATGTGTTAAAATATATATAAACATGTCAGACAAATCTTAATAAATGCATATATAAAATTACACGAATTTAACACATAATGGAATAGAAGATAGGAATAAAAATTTGAAATAAAGAAACTCAACCCTCGAAAATTGTAATTTTATCTATGATGCTGAGCTGTCAACTTAAACAAAAATTTCATCGCGTAATGATGAGAGATTATAAGTCAGTCAACCTTTCAATCTAAGGCTATGTACATCAGCTAGGCAAATTATCACCCTCTTTTCCCTGCCACATCAGATTCCCTACCACATTCCCTATCACATTCCTTTCAACTCCACAGCAGCTAGTCAATTAAATTTTTTTTACTTTCTCTTTCATCCACATCACTAATTTTAATAATTAATTTTATAGTTACAATTAAACCGAATACTCATAAATTAGTAAAAACGTACAAGAAAAACACAACAAACATCGATAAACTTAGAAAATTTGAAATTTGAAGTAAAAATCTAAAAAAAACCTCAAATTTTAAAATATAAAGTAAAAACCTCGAAAAAAATTGGTGTCCAAATGACACAAACTTAGTCTCTATTTATAGAGCTTGAAAAAAGAAAAATAATGGTGAAAAAATAAAAAATTAATTTTGCATAATTAATACTAAAAAAACGATTTAAAAAAAAAGAGGAAAAAAACATAAGGCTAAGACACATGGCAGCATTCCATTGGCTGGCTTTTATTTTCCCTTCCAATTCCTTGAAGGCAAATTTTGCCTACCAAAAAAATTCCCTACCAAATTTGCCTACTACTAAATCATCCAATTCCATTTCCCTTCCATTTCCACCCCAATTTCCCTTGCTGCTGTACATGGTCTAATTGAGTGTTGTTTAATTATAAATTAGGTTTTTATGTCTTGGTATTATTAAAACTATCTTAAAAACTACAATTTTTATGTAGTTGGGAGCTATAAACAATTTGATTTTCTACTGTAATAATGGAGCAACAATTTGGGGACTTGTGGAGCTATATAGTTGATTATAGATTTATAATTAGAGTAGAATACATAGTTGTTCAAGTTTTTTAACTACAACCGAGATTTGAAAATTATACTTTTGAGCTTGGTTTAATTGTTAATTGAGAATTTAAAATACACTTAAATCGAGCCAAATACGATCGAGATTCGAAAACTATTTTTGAGCTTGGTTAATTATTAATTGAGGATTTAAAACGCACTTTAATCGAGCCAAATACGAGTTGATTTGAGTGGTTTGATTATGTTGTATATATTTTTATTATTATTTTACTAATCGAGTCAAATTTTAAAATTTGACCCACATGAAAAATTGTTCGCTGGTTTGATAAGTTATCAACGCGAGCTCGAACGAACTTTTTTCAATCGAGCTCGAGTTGAATATCAAATAGTTTAATTCGATTTTCACTCCTATTACAGTGATAGGAAACTACTTACTAGTATTTATTTAATTCAACCATAATTCTTGACTTGCAGTTTCTTTTTTGGTGACTAATATTTTACTTACCAAAATTAGGTACAAAAATATAGCAAAAATATTATTCTTTCTGTACAAAAACATGAATACAAGCACTAGTAAAAAGAAAAAAAAAATTGAAAACATAAATATGTGGGGGACAAAAAGACAGAAAATGTGGCTTTTCTTTTCTTTGGCTAATAAAGTTGGTGCCGCCTGTCATCCAACCATCTCCCCCTGCAAAAATTAATTAAACTTATTACAAAACTTTAATTTTTTCCACAATATAAGATCACCATAATTGCAAATTATAGCCTAATATAAAAATATTATGATAAATTACAAAACTAATTGTGAGAAAGAAATAATTGTAAATTGATGGGTAAGAAATTGATTAGAGTGATATTTTGAAGAATCGGAGCCCTTAGAACAAAAACATAAGATAGAAAGATAATTTGGTTTAAGACTATCTTCTCGTTCAGTTATAAATGAAATAAACAGGTATGTATTGCATGTGGGATAATTTTATATCAGATTCAGTTAATATACACCAACTAATTTTTACTACCCTCGTTTAACTTTAAAACATTCTCTCTAAAAAAATGTTAACAATAAATTGAATATTATAATATTCAACAAAAATTGCATTATAGTGACACAAACATTTATGCATAGATAGATTATCACTATTAACTATTAGAAACATGTATTTCAACAAGCTAGTAATAACAAAAATCCTCTATCATACATGCTACTCTATACATGTGATATTGGTATCTTTAAAATGAAAACAATAATAATAATACCACTATCAAATAACAAAATAAAATGATCATATATCTATCTATATATATATATATACTTGATTTAATTTACCAATGGTAATCCCATCTGGGGCGAACTTTGGACATGCGATTATGACCGTAGGGGTAGTCCGTTTCAGCTCGCTTCGTGTTTTGAAACGCGCAACATCCAATGGAGTAGATTCCAATGAGGACAACAAGCATGACGATATTGAGAACCGAGAGTTTGTGCCAATTCATACGCACGTCTTCCAATACGCCCGCCTTGCACGAGTTACAATCATAGCAAAGCACCGTTGGGGCGTTGTTCCAACGGTAGCAATCCTCGTCCTGAGGTACTGTTGTAGCGGCATTGTAATCGCACGATGTTGGGGGTTTGCAACAACCAGACTGCAACAAAAATATTTTATTTAATTTGGTAATTTAGGTCATGATTATAAAATTGAGACGTATATAAAGTTGTCTTATCATGTGATTCATAGAAAATTTAATTTTGTTATATAAAAAAAATTGCATATATATGTGTGTGGTTTGCACTTAAGTTGCTTTACATGTCAAAAGCTATGTTGAAGTCCAAATTAAAGTTGAACACACACATATATATATATTATGTATATCGGAAAGGATGATATATAATATGCAATCTCTTTTTCTTTTTCTGTTGGGGGTAAACTTTAAATAAAACTAATAAAGTAGGTATTAATAACTTTGTATTTGTTAATAACTTTTAAAATAAATATGTGGAAAAATTACTAAAGATTCTTTTGAATGATTTCAAATAAGCCCGTAATTGGTAATATATTAATAATTTATTGGACTTGATAAAAAAATGACCAATTGTATTTTTATATAAATTTGTTCCAACTCTTCATATTGCTAACGTGTACTTATCTACTATCTTAATTATATGTTTTCACTTTTAAAAACAAAATTTAAGAACTAAACGGTAATTTTTTTTTAATTAAATACTAAAATAGCTAAAAGTAAGTACATTTCTATTTAATTGAAAATTCAAAAAATAAAATGATCCTTAATTGTTGAAATTTTCTCCATCAGAATCTCAAATGGCTATCCTAAATCAAAAAGTATTCATGAATCCATTTAACAAAAAAATTATACTTTAGTAAATCTTCAATTAGTAACTTCTTCTAAATATAGAGTTGAAACCTAACAAATGAAATGAAAAAAGAATGAACATATTTACTTAGAATTAATATATTATACATTATATATTGTATAAAAGATAAAAAAAAATAAAAGTATATATATATATACCTGAATTGGACTCATACCCTTGTTGGAATAATCATTAGGAGTCCACAAAACAATCTTATTACAAATCTTAGACCCCATAATACACCCTTTAACACTGATCCAATACTGTGAATTTTGAACCCTTTTTCTCAGCCAAGAAGAATATCCTTCCAAATGATACTCTCTGTAAACCCTACCCGGAACCACCACCCCACCGCCGCCGGGGCTCGTAACGACGAACCCGAAAACCGTAATGGCCATTAAACCACCAATTAGCAATAACATAATCACTAAATACATCCACAAAACCCATGCAACGTTAAAACAAGCCCCTATAAAACCTGCAAGTGATACTATTAATATTATGAATCCCATTGTTAGAAGTGGGGTTCTAAGAAAGCTTTCACAGGTTGTGCTACTTCGGGCCATCCATAACCCGGCCCCGATTATCGGGATCGAAGCTAAGAGGGTGAAGAGATTTAGAAACCCTATTACTGAGTTGCTAAATCTGTACATGATGATGATTTTTGAGGTGTGGGTTTTTTTAGGGTTTTTTTTGTGTTTTTTGAGGGTGTTTTTGTGTTTTTTGAGGGTGTTTTTGTGGAGTTTGATTGTTGGGTTTAGATTTATATATAGAATTTTAATGGGTTAATAATGGGTTTTGCTTTCGGGTTTTTTATTTTTTTTATTTGTTCTTTTGATTGATGTGAGTTTTTTTTAATGTGTAGTGTGATGCTTTATGCTTGTGGTGTGGTTGCCTTTTTAATACCTTGGGGTGTGTACATTAGACTTTACTAGGGATCTTCTCATTTAACTTAATGGTTAAGATCCGCGGGTTAGCAGTAGGTCGATGATATTTGGTGATTTTCAGAATTACATGTTTTTAATAATATGTATAAATTAATTTTGGATTTTAATTTTGAAAAGTTACTATAAGTATGATCCCGTATTCCCGTTAAATAGTTAAAAGGGATATTAAATTTGGAGACAATCATAATTGTTAATTAAAGTGGGATATATATTAAATTTGATGAACATCAATAATTACAATTATATTATGAATAAAGGATTCATGAAACTTAAAATAATCACTCAACTGAGTTTAAACAACATAAAGAAATAAACAAAAATAGAAGACTTGCTTTTAGTGCCAATCCATATTTGATTAATTAATCCTAGCTACTACACTTGGAAAGGAATGGTTTTCTTTGTTTATATATTTTTAATTCAATTTTAAAAATTTTGGATTACAAAATTTAAAATACATTTAACCTCAATTATTTTCATTCAAATACATTTTTTCGGCTTTATTTTTCATTCTCATATATAATTACATATCAATTATATTATTATATACACCACTTTCTCACATTCACCAATAAAATTATTTATTATAGTAGTTATTTTTTTTTTCAAATTTTATAAATTTTAATTTATATTTATTACTTTTATTAGCATAATCATTACATGCATAACCAATGAAATTATTCATCATCCATCAACTTATCACTAATAATTTAACATACTTTATAAAATTCAATCAATTTTTAAAAATATAAATAAGTACACACAAGTCTCACACGAATTTTTATTAATATGCATCTTTCAAAATATTTATAAAATTCAAACTCAAAAATACAAACAATATTCAGAACCACTAAGTTCCTTAAAATTAAAATATATTAAGTCTAACTTAAATTAGAAACTCAGATATACATTCTCAAAATTATAAGAAAATAATGCACATCATATGATTGGAATTAAAATAATTACTTTTACTTTTGAACTTGAACAAATTCAAACTAGATGTTACCCAATTCATATCTTCCCTACTACACTTTTCTTTTTTTACCAAAAAAGTTGTAGTTCTTGGAGACTAAGGAAACACTTTTTTTTTTCTTTTTCTTTTTTGAATTCTTGATACTAGTAAAGGGCTGCATGCAAAATGAGGATTTTTTTTTTTAAAATAATCAAGTTCACTGGCCTTCAAACAGTATAAAATTTATTAATACAAAAAGTAGTGTGATCAAGGTTAGGCAAAAAGTACTTGGAGGAATATAATAATTAATATGACTTCTTTTGCCCTTTATGTACTTAATATTAATAGGAGATTCAAATTTTGGACTCGGTCAAATTAAATTTGATAAAATTTAAACAATATATGTAATAACTTATAAGATATTTGAGAGTTCAAGACTTTCTTTTTAATATATCCCAAGCAATTTATACAATAATCTTAATTAATTATATATCATAAATTAAAAATGATATTTTTCTATGGTATAAACTGGTTCAATTTCACTTTTGGTCTTTTAAATTGTCTCAGGGAAATTGGTCATGTTTATTTAATTTTTTGGCTAATTGCATCCTTGTTCAAAATTAATTTAAGTGATAAACCATACAATAAAGTAAATTACACATATATTATTATTAATGATCTAATACTTGAAATGAAATTATTTCCTACCCTAGTTGCAAAAAGGAAAGCAAGGAACTGAGGACAATTAGGTCATTAAATTAAATGTGACAAGAAACAGTGGAGCCAAATTTTCTTCTTTTGAAAGCATTATTACAACTAAAACTAGGGTTTATATTCTTTTTGTGTGTGTGAAAAACAAGTATTATTTGATTTAAGACTAATTAAATTTTTTCAAGATAAAAATGATAATATTATTGAAAAATTTAGTTGATAATTATTCAAATTAATTTAAGATGAATGAGAATTTATTAAACGAATATATTTTTATGAATCAGTTGCATTCATACAGTCTAGCGACTGTGACTACAAAGGCGTAACAATACACTCGTGTAAATGTATCTAATGATGATTGTATACATGTCCATCATATCAAATTTTAATCAATCTGTCCATGAATTTAATTTCTAATCATTTATTCAAATAGAATTTAAAATAAGTCTTTTGTTTGCCGATTCTCGAAATTATTAGTACTACTTTCACATGCGTTGTATTTTGACAGTCAATTGTTATATTCCATAAACACCATGTGAGAATAATATCATTTTAAAGAAAATTGAGTTTTAAACTCGTGCATTTAATTTTCCTTAAATCCATCCATCCTTTTTAAATTATACAAATTTTATATAAAAAATTATCCAACAAATATTATTCTTCACAGAAAAAATTATGAACCCTACATATTGCTAGAATTCATATGGAGGACTAGCTCGCTTCTTGGTGCTTTTTTTTTAATATTTTTTAAGGATTGGAGTATTTCATATTATTGGGTCTTATTTTTTCTATATATTAAGCTTTTGGAAAATTTGACTAAATAATCATCTTTTAAGATATATCCACCAAGTTCCAATGCAATCATTTCTATATATAATCATAATACAGTGAGGATCATCTATTTCAAAATGGTATTCCATCTTTTATTCCAACCGTTAGATGTTTGACATGTGTAATTTGAATTAATCCTTGTTTGGCTTGTACTTTTTTTATATATTTAACTAAAATTAAAGAAGAGATGAATTAGGAAACACAATAAGATAGTTTTGGAAACAAGCTTATACATATCTTAATTAAACATAACACATTTTGATTGTATATTCTTTGTTTAAAATCCATTGTTTTAGAAATCTATTAACTAACATTCTTTTTTTATTTCTTCTCTTGATCCGTGCCTGTGAAGAAGATGAAGAAAATATATATTTTCAATTCTAACTAGTAATCTGTTTCATTAATTTTAAGTTTTTTTCTATTGTTCCGTTGTTTTAGTTTATTTTATACACGAATTTAATTATAAATTTATCATGGAATTTCTCTAATTTTCTTGTTTTATGGAACATACTCCCAAGAATGGCATTAAAGCCCCAAGTAATGAGGATAGAATATTCTATTTCTTGCATGAATTGCCTTTGATTTTTAAATGATAATTGGAGTATTTTTTAATATGTAGTTAGATATTATGATTCCGATGATAAGAAACAAATATGAATCTCCATGTTTTTGGATTAAAAAGCTTAAAGGATAAGAAAATTAGATAGATTTAAACTTGTTATGCAATTGTAAGAATAAGTTATAGGGAACAAATCTGCAATCAGATCCATGATTTCCTTGTTTTCCTTAATCGAGATGTAATATTTGATTAAGATCCATTTATGATGATTTTTCCAAAACTATTTTATTGTGTTTCCTAATTTATCTCTTCTTTAATTTTGATTAAGTAAATAAAAAAAGTACAAGTCAAATAAGGATTAATTCAAATTACAAATGTCAAACATCTAACGGTTGGAATAGAAGATGGAATACTATTTTGGAATAGATGATCCTCATTGAAAAGATTAATTTGTAGCTTTGAGATACCTACTTGCATATTAATAATTGATTAATGGGAAACACATAGCTTGTGGTTATGTCATTCATCAATGGTAAAAATTACTCGGCCATTACCAAATTTGTAGTACAGTAGAAACTCGATAAATTAATACTTGATTATTTAATAAACTCTCTAAGATAATATTTTTGGCCGGTCCCGACTCGGGGATAGGGTGCTAAATTAATAATTCGCTAAAATTATAAGATAATACATTTTTGATAATTTCCATAGGTCCCATATAAAATATAAATTAATAATTCTTTATATACTACATATTACATAAATAATTTATGAAGATTTCTTGAAAAATGACTCAATTGTCTTTTATTTTTTGTTGAAATCAATTTCACTTTGAATCTAGTCTCTAATTTTCCTTACCATTGTAAGAACTTCTGGTGTTGTTTTCTCATAGCTCAACAAAAAATTATTCAATGTGATTGTCACTTCAATAGCCTCGTTTCGCAAGGGGTCTCCATGGTAGAACTTTCATCATCATCTTTATCAGTTATAATAACGCTCTTAATAATTTCTTCATTAGCCAACAATTGTGCAACTACATTTTCTTCTGGGTGGTTTAGTACATGTTGTGTGTATGATTGTTTGTGTTAGCATATTTTAATCTTGTATTTATACAAAAAATATTTTTTTAATTTCCATAAAGTGATACATTGAACACAAGAAGCATAATAAGGTGGGAGATTGAAGAGTTCTTTCAAATTGGACCCTTCATTTGATATACCTACATGCATTGTACAATAATTATGTAGAAATTTGAAAGTATTATAAATTGAGTATTTCATTATAAATTAATAAAATATTAATTAATATATAAATTAATAATTATTAATTTATCGATTAATTAATAACTCTTTTAATTAATAAATTTTGGTGGTCCCGTGAGTATTAATTTATAGAGTTTCTACTGTATATACCATATAAAGTTTATTGAACTGAGTGTGCCATATTACTTCCAGCTCGAATGTGATTTAATCCAAGATGCCATGAAAAAATTCTAATCATAATTGATTTGGGCTATGCACTTTTCAACAACAAGGATAGCTATAATTATTCTATTTTAGGTTGGTTTCAATATAGTCGATCTAGTTTTCTCTATTAAATGACTCAATATTAGATATTTACCAAAACAGTCACAATCTAATAATGAAAACTGGTCACTCTAACTTAGAATTTATCGAGAATTACACTCTAACATGGAAGTAAATCCGAATCAAATTTAAACTTGAATCAAACTTGTAATTATGCATAAAAATAAATAAATTATATAATATATATATATATATGTATACATGTTTGATCTTTTTGATAGACATTATCATCGTATCACGTTTTACATGAGATTCCACTAGTGTGCTTATCAAATAGAAAAACAAATTAGAGAATTAATTTGTTGTATTGTTTAATTTGATTTTAGAGATATCCTAAGATAATAATTTGTAACAACAAAATCTAATCACTTCGATAATTCATTATAGTCTCATTTTAATTTTGAATTGCTAATGAATTTTTATTAGCCCCTACATTAAATGAGAAATTAAATGAAATGGGCCAGGTCCAACAGCCCAAATTAATAATTACCAGCGCGTGAAAAACACGTGACCTCAACGTAATATCACATGGCATTCGAGGGTAATTTTGGAATAACAAGGAGAAGGGTTAGAAATAATCACTTTATTAGAAAATTATATATAATTTATAATATCTTTTTAAATATTTTTTTAGGAAATAAAAAATTAGCGGACGTGAAAGGTGATTAAATTGCAAAGTAATAGTTACTTTCAAATCCGCGAACCACACGCGCGGACACGTATGGGAGGTTGGGATCCAGTGCACCGCACCCTCAGTGCCTTCTTTGCATGGTTGTACGTTGAGGACTAAAATTAGAAACTAGAAAGGCTTCATATAATTAATTTGATATTTGGAATTCTTAAATGGGCTTTGTATGGTAAGTTTTTTTTTTTTTTTTGTAAAAGGGAAATTATTTTTGTATCTCCTACTAATTTAAAAAAGTATTGATGTTTGAGATTTAATAAATTCAGTTAATTATATATTTTTTTGTCGAAATTATGGAAAGTGAAAAAAAATATTGTAGGTAGTGTTACTCGTGTCGGATTAAAAATGAAAAAAAAAAGAGCCAACCCTCATTAGAGTAGAATTGGTCGGACAACTGAATCTTGTGACATTGGTCGTGGTTTAACTCTCTTGTTTGGTTTGTAAACTATTACAAAAGAGCGAGGTTTACTTTGTGCACACCCTTTACATTGTAATCCAAAAAAAAAATTTAGAATAATGTATAGTATTGATTTTCGTGTGAAAATTGTGACATAGAGTGGTAATTTGATGGTATCTTTTTATGGAGCTTCGAATACTAATATTTAATTATGTGAGTTTTGAATGACGTGTGTTATATTAAATAATTTTATTAGTTATTTCAATAATAATTAGGTGAATAATCATACAAATTATTATGTTACAAAAATATACAAAACTTTTATTATTAAGAATGAAATATGAATTTTGATTTTTTTTTCACTCTCATTTATTTCCACCACCACACCATTTGTGTAATTGACTGGGGAGAGTGGGAAAAGAGGACGAGAAATAAAGAGTACTCCTAAAACCTTACATAAATAAGGAGAAAAAAAAAACAAATTCTCAAATAATGTTCTAAAATTATGTCTTCATTTGTGCATAATATTTGTCCATTATTATATTTGATTGTCTATTTTTAATATTTAAGATATATATCATCTTTTTTCTCTGGTAATACTTTCTTATGCGTTGATGATAGATTATATATGTCTTTATAGTATCCAATTGAAATTCTCTTGCAATTTATAAAACCTCCATTCCAAAGTGAGAAAAATGACAAATTATTTTCACATTTTGAATGAATTTTATTCAATTTGATTAGTGAGTTGTCACCTTTCCTCAATTATGTTTAATTAATTAGATATTCTAAAATCCATATTACAATTTATTCATGCTCTTGTTCTACTTTTTTGTGTGAAAATGTAAATCTATACCATACTTAGGGGATTCATTTGATCACGCATTTTACTATATATTCACCATCATAATATGCCTTTGTATATATTTATTCATGAATTGAATAAATCTTCCAGAAAAACATCAAGATCTTTCTTGAAAACCAGAAATGCCACAAATTTTTTTTTTGAAAATATTTCTATTTTTATTTCTTTATATCAATCCTACAAGAGCGGTAATGCGCCAAATATGTGTATGTTCAACGAAGAATGCGCAACAAATCACTAAAATAAATTATTTTTTCTTAAAATAATGTTTCACAAATAAGTAATATAAAGAGATGAAACAAAATCACACTAGTTATTGTTGAAGCACTCTTGCATAATCACCAACCAATTTGTTTTGTCATATTATAATTACCATATCATAAAGATCAAAATCAGATAATAATTAAAATCTAATCTTAACTGAATTGACACGCAATGTTATTTTATATGAAAAGCCTTTATACATTAAAATTATTATAATTTTAAATCACTAATATAAGAAATTAATTTGAGGGGAAAATCACCAAAAGTCCAACTTCCCATAATTTCCACCTATTATGGTCCAAAAGGTACAACCCCATAAAGCACACCACATGCCAAGTGCAAGACAAAAAAGATCATTCTCACACACTCAATTACTCCCTCCCTTTCTTTTCTCTCTCCTCATCTCTCTCTCATCTCTCTTCTCATTTTTATTTTTCTCTCTTTGTTGTGTCTTATCACCTCACAATTCATCTCCCTCTCTCTCACTTTCTCTAAACCCAAAGAGATTTTCATTTCCTTCCAAATCAATCTGCCCCCAATTCCGAAAAATCCATAAAAATTACACAAATTTATGTATATTTTATATATATATATATATAGCTTCTTTTTCATCCTTCTGTAACTTCGAACCCTAATTTGGACGACCCACTGTAATTTTAAATCGCCATTGTTTGAGCCAACGCACAACCAGTCGTTTTGGATGAGATTAAAATTAGGGGGCGTGAAGAGGAGAGAAAGGCAGCTGTAGAAGAACTAGGGTTAGTATTATTTTGATGCCGACGGAGCCGTATAGTTGGGATCGAAGAGATTTTCGGAAGCACGAGAGATCCGGTTCCGGCGCTCGCTTCGGCGGCGGAGGTTTCGGAGGCGGCGGGCCACAGAGATGGAGAGAGCAGAACAACCACCATCCTCATGGTCCGCCCCCTTATCACCACCACCATAACAACCATCAGCAAAACCAACGGTGGTATTCTGATTTTCGCCCCTCTCGCCCTCTACCTCCTGGTGAGTTATCGATTGAAATTGCTTTTAACTTTTTTTCATCGGATTTTATGATTTTTTGTATGTCTGTCTCTAATTAAGCGTCAGTTTTTTTCAAATTAATTATTTTCTTGATTTTACGTTGTTAATAGTGGGTTCTAGGGATTTTCGGTCTATCCAGAGTGTTCTTGCAGCAATTAATTATTAGGTGGAAATTGGTAACTTTTAGAAATTTATTGAAATATACCTGGGGGACTGGGTTTATGGTGGTGTTTCTTTTTATTTACTTCGTGTGGTGTTCGGCTGATGCATTTGGTGCAGATCTGATATGTTTTTCTTCTGTTGAAGGGGTAGTGAGATCCGTGTCTTTTTTTGTTTTCTTTGTGATTTAGAATAGGTATAATTGAAAGCTACCTTTGGCAACTTATATTCTTGTAATGGTTTTTTCCTCAGTATATTTGTTTCCTTGTGTTGATTCTTTTGTGTTTTTCGACCTTTTTTGGGGTTTTCTTGCTTTTTCCTGAAGGTCATGGTAAGCAGGGTGGTTGGCACATGTATCCTGATGAAGGTGGTCATGGGTTTTTGCCTTTTGGGTCTAGGTATGGTGATAGGAATGCTGAAGAAGAGAACTGCAGACCTTTCAATTCACGGAGTGATGGAAGGTATTTCAGGAATAATAGGGAAAATAGAGGGTCCTTTAGCCAGAAAGACTCGAAAGCTGCCTCTAGCGAACCTGCTCCATCCCAGAAGGGTCACGTGGGACCCACTCCCGATGTTAATAGTCAGAGGTCCGTAGAGAATAATACCCAAACGTGCCAACAGAACAATGAAAAGAATAATGGCGATGACCATTCTCGTACTCTTGCTGAGTCTGTAAATCCATTAGACCAATCTCAATCTCTTGTAAAAGAGCAACATGAAGAGAACATGGGCACTGGTGATGGACCGACCGAGTCGATTCAGAAAATCGAGAAGGCAAACTCACTGGGATCAATAGATTGGAAGCCTTTTAAGTGGACTCGATCAGGGAGTTTGACTTCGAGAGGCTCTGGTTTCAGCCATTCGAGTAGCTCAAAAAGTATGGGAGTAGATTCAGTTGAGATGGTTGTTGACGTGCAAGAGAAGAATGTGGTGCCTATTCAATCTCCCCCTCCTGCTGGTACTTGTGTTATCACTGCTCCAGCGATAACTCTACCTTCAGCTGATGAGAGCTCTTCGAGGAAGAAGCCTCGACTTGGGTGGGGTGAGGGACTGGCAAAGTTCGAGAAGAAGAAGGTTGAAGGTCCTGAAGATGGTGCAATTGAAAAGGGACTGGTCATTGGTTGCAATACAGAAAGCATGCCCTCGCATATACTTGATAAGAGTCCTAGGGTTACAAGTTTGACAGAATGTGCATCGCCTGCTACTCCATCTTCAGTTGCTTGTAGTTCTTCTCCAGGTAATTTACATGACCATTACTAAGCACTTAATGATTTCTTTTCTTTGAGTTAGTAATGATTCGTAACCACCTTTTTCCTACTATTCTTGTTCCCATACTGTGGAAAACTGAAATTAAACCTTCCATGCTATAAACAGATGTTTACTTTTCTACTTTAGTTCCACGAGTACCTGTCTGATGATGCAAATATTAACATGTTTCTTATTCATTAAGTCTCGTAAAGCACCTTGTCTGAGTAAGCTAAAAAAAGATATCAATTTTTTTCGCAATATAGCAATCACCTTTATAGAAAGGAGAGACATAGTAATTGAATTACCTCCATTCCTACATGTTTTTGTAAGGTAATTCTGTTGTATCTATGTCCGTTTTATAGGGAAAATGTTGTATAGATTATGCTAATGCATATAAAACTAGCCACCTGGACATTGTTTCTTTAATTCATGACACCATTATTTTCATGAACTTTTCTTTTTAATCTGTTTCAACATAGATCAAAAAGAAAATTACAAAATCTCGATCCACCCTTTTCAAGAAAATTACAAATCTCTGATCCAACCTTTATCAAGACGCGTGTCTGGATTTCATCCTAGGGTACATAAACAGAAAAGGTAGCTTATAATGATCGTTTAATATTTTAGGTGTGCATTGCTCGTTTCTTACTCAAGAGAAACGGAATTTGCTTTCAGGTTCCAAGTTTTACTTGTTCATATGTGAAACATATAATTGTTTTGCCCAAAATTCTTGCACATCCCAATCTTACATGATTGTAATGTTGAAACTGTAGTATGGTTGCATATTGTTGAAAGCTTTTCGATGGGAAGAATTTTTCCATCAACTATAGACGAGTTTATTGATGTTGCATGGATTAATTGCTTAAAAGCACAAGATCGAGCGCATGTGCATATTGTTGACACTTAGATGCTCTTTGTGGTAGATGAGTATCAAGTCCCTCTATTCGAGCCTCTTTAGAATTATTAATCATCTATATCAGTACAAGGTTTATCATTACCACATACAGGCGCTGCAAAAGTTAATTACCGAAACAATAATGAATGCCGTCTTTAGTGAAAGTTTGTACTACCATACTGTAAGTTTGTCTTTTAAGTCATGGCTTTCATTTTGATGGTCCTTAAAGATTGATGTAAATCTATCAGTTTTCTGAAAAACATTTGATTGCATGAAATATCAAATTGAGAATGAGCTGCCGCATCGATAAATGTGAACTTCCATGTGAATTCTTACTTATGCTAGTAGCTTCAAGGTTCAAATGCCAATTGGATGAGTATAATATTTTTTCGGTTGTGTTGGTAAATAGGCCACTTTTCCTTTACTTGAGTATAATTGAAAATCAATTAACTTTGGTATCGTTTAAATGTACCTTGATGGATGATTGTCGAGAGAATTGTTTACCTGATCCTTTGTTCCATCTGTTAAATGAGCCTTGAGAGAATTTGAGTGTTTCAACCCTTCCATACACAGTTCATTTTGTTATTCAGTGCATTCACGGTGTCAGTAATATTTGTGTATCAACTGCCGAGGCAAATCAACTTATTTTGTTAAATCAGATTCAATTTCCGATGCTGTTTCAGTACAATACCTTTTAGCAATATAAGCTTGCAATTCCAAAATTAGGGAGCATTCTTGTAGAAACCGGAAACTAGCCGTCACTTGGGCTAGAGATCCTGCTTTGCCTCTACAGTGTCTTAAAACCAAGTCACCATTGGTGATTAGTTAATAATTTTCTTCTGTTTTTTTTTGTTTGGGAAGCTTTCCGTCCATGTGTTCTACCTTGGCACATAACTGAGAGATGACTGGTTGCGTTTTTCTTCTGATATTTACATTTCCATTTTCTCTTAATTACAGGTATTGATGAGAAGGAATCCGTCAAGGCAGCAAGTATTGATCACAGTACCACTAGTTTAAGTTGTTCACCTAGTATTATGTCCCAGACTCACTCTGAGAGACCAACTTTTAATTTAGAAAGCTTGGATAGTACATCTATTGCCAGTTTGAGCACTCTGATACATGAATTACTAGAACCCGATAATTCAAGTTCTGTGGAGACCAGTTATGTCCGAACCACCTTGATGAATAAATTGTTGCTATTGAAGGTCGACAAACTGAAGGCAATTGAGATGACCGAAACTGAGATAGATTCGCTTGAAACTGAACTCAAATCACTGGTATCTGAACCTAGAAGTGTCTGCCCTTATCCAGCTGCTTCCAGCTCACTACCTGGATATTGCCATTTAAGACCTTCTGATGAACAGGCAACTGGTTCAGATTTTACTACTAAGCCTGCTCCTTTGCAAGTTGTTTCATCTGGAGATATGATGGTAAAGAATGCTCCTGCTGCAGTGGAAGATGGGGATATTGGGTCGAAAGGTGAGGAGATTGATAGTCCGGGCAGTGCTACGTCTAAATTAGTTGAGGCTACCTTTCCTTCTGAGACGGCAGTAGGAACTGAAAGGTTTATGAATTTGGATGCTAACAATTCCAATGACTTGGAAGACAAATGTTCAAAGAATGATATCAGTGAGGAGGAAACAACTTGTCTTCTTGATGATAGTAATCCTGTTGCCATCAATTCTCAAGACATTTCTGGTGCTCGAAATGTGCATTATGATGTGTACGATACTTTTCTATCCATATATGCTTCCAATAAAGATTCTTTTAACAAGGCATCAGAGGGCTTAAATAAGTTATTACCTGCCCAGCAGTGTCTTTTTGATATTTCGACTGCAGCAAATGTCTCTTCTTTGGAAAGGGATTCCTTGGTGATGAAAGAGCTAATTCGCAAGAGGAAGCGGTCTCTCCAATTAAGGGAGAAGATTATCACTGTCAAGTTTAAGGCGTTCCAGCATTTCTGGAAGGAAGGGCGCACACTTTCTGTAAGGAAACATCGACCCAAGTCTCACAAGAAGTTTGATCTAAGTCAGACTGGGTATAAAAAGAGTCGTTCCAGTCGCTCTCGAATTACGTTTTCTGGTTAGTAAGTTTTGTTTTATGTTTGTTTCACGCTTCTTTCTTTCATCCTTTCTCTCTTGCTATAACTATGGCCTTCAATTTTGCAATGATGATGATGTATGATTGCTGTCAGATCACTTAGCTCCCAACCATGGCATGTTTGCATTGTAAACATGGGATTGTTATATGTGGTTATTATGTAAGGACCGTAGCATGATTGTCATTTTTATAACCAAGACTGTCATTGGAATGTGTGGGTTTATCCACAAACACCACTTTAAAAATGATATGAAAATCTAAAGATGAAGCGATTTATATGAGTAATGAGGTCTTAGTTTTACTAGAGGCAATATTACCCGATTGAGTTGTGCATTTCGGATATCCTTTGGCTTGCATGGTATAAACCTCCCTTATCACATTCAGGATAACAATCACCTTCCTTCAGTGTAGCAAACAGTTAGTGGTGTTATTTTTGCGACTTTCGTTCATTAGTTTTAGCTGTTCCTACTCGGTAACTTATCCCTGCCTAGCTGCAGCATTGTGAGCATCTTCTGTAGTGCCGTGAAGAAAAATGAAAGTCACTTATTGTCATCCTTTTAATGGTTTAACTTTTATGCTGTTTCCAGCTGGGGTCATGCTTGGACTATAGGTCTCGATACATTACGTGAGATAGAAATAGGGTTGGGTTGGTCTCCTAATTCCTCTTCTTTTTTGGCTGCTTGCTTTTTATACCTGGGTGTAGTATCTTGTTTTGATGGATGTTGTAGCCAAACTTTTCGGTGCAATTTTAGTTGTAATGTGGTTGTAATGAAATTAATTGCTAAAAAATAATAATGAAGATTCGACATGTAGTTGGGAACTTGGGATAATATCAGGATAGATAATATTGCTGAATTATTCTAGAGATGATTGCAGGTCTGATTGGATATTTGCCTAACCATCCCATATTTGCGTAACCATTCCACAGTGGATCAAACCATATTAGCTTGTTATGGATTCAAACTGTAAATTCTGGTTTATTATTGATTCTTGCTTCTGGCAAAGTATAGCCTACTGGTCCACCAGATAAACTGCACCAAATTGTTGTCACTTGTCAGCCTTCCAGAAATGAGAGTGAGCTAAAAAACCAGAAAGAAAATCGAGTTGGTTTCACTTCGATGATAAAAAGTGCCTTAGCAAAGTGTCCTTGTTATGTAAACTCCTAATTCTCTCCTTCATTTGTTTATAGGGATTTCTAAAATGTGGATTCCATGAAGCTTCTCAGTAAAAATTTTCCTCCCAAAATCTACTAAAGCTAATACCAAACTGCACTCATAGAATCTGTTTGTAGCATTTTGACTTTTGGTAATCTAATAGGTTCTGCTTGCCAAATAAATAACTGAAATTTGATTTTCACCCTTGGGCATTCCTCTTATCAATTCTGTATTTAAGGAGGTTTCTTTCACAAGATCTTCTGTGCATTTACATAAAGCAAGCTCTTCTTTCGCTCGATTCATTTAGTAGACCCTTTTAGGATAGATTGAACCTATCAAGTTTGAACAGTTCGACGGTTGGCTGTTCGCGGACTACCTGTACTTTATCGGGGTTAATAGCAGCAATGCAGTTCCTCCAACGAGAAACCTACTCCAAATCATAGAGGTACGACTCAATCAAACCCGAACAAAGAAAATGTTGAGTTCACCGGTCTCTGCTGGATGTTCTTACCCTTTATATGACGAGCTGAACTTTGTTGGGAGTCTCGGATCACTTTGAGGATAAAGGAAGAAGAATGCCATTTGGATTTGGATGATTACGCCATTGGGGTAGGGGAAAAAGGACAGTTCACATGGTTTTTTGGGGTCAGGGGTTGATGATCAAGTTCCAATAAGTTTTTGGGAGGCTGGTTCAAGCTAGCCTATTATTTTTGGTGTTTTTATTTTTGGATGTTGACTTTGATCTTTCCTTCTCAGTAGTTTATCCTTTTGAAAAGTGGGACAATTTTGATTCAAGCAGTTATGTGATGAGAAGTAGCATAGTACAGTGAAACAATTTTAGAAATTACCTGAATTTCAGCTTGTGCTTGACATGTTTTATTTTGAAATTAGGCGACTTTCTAGTTGTTTTCCTACATTTGTAGAGTTTTCATGGTTTACATGAAGGTATACCTTACCAAAGTTTCTTAAAAAAGTAGAGGGTTGTTATCACTAGAATATGTGAGATCCTTAAGAAGATAATGTCTGTAATTTGTGCAATTGACTATTTTAATCACAGATATAAAAACTATTTAAACTCTCTGAATCTTGAAACTTGTACTCACTTATTTCTACAATATTTTTTCATTACACTTGAGATCTTCTGACATTCCACATATTCTCCCCAACTCTGTTGCAGTTGGGAGCTCTCAAACAGTGCCTGCAGAAGAAGTAATTGAGTTCGTTAATGGGTTGCTTTCAGAGTCCTCATTCAAACCCTATCGGAATACTTTAAAGATGCCGGCTTTAATTTTGGACAAGGAGACAAAAAATTCACGGTTTATTTCAAATAATGGCCTGGTGGAAGATCCTTGCGCTGTTGAAAAAGAAAGGTCTTACAACCAGTGGACAGCTGAAGATAGGGAGGTTTTCATCGATAAGCTTGCTACGTTTGGGAAAGATTTTAAGAAGATATCATCTTTTTTTGATAACAAAACAATAGCAGATTGCGTTGAGTTTTATTACAAGAACCACAAGTCGGAATGGTTTGAAAGAGGTAGAAAAAAGTTTGGCAGTGCAAAGCAAATGAAGCCTCAACCTAACACATACTTGGTTGCATCAGGTAAAAGAGGGATAAACCGTGAGTTGAATGCTGCTTCTCTTGACATACTTGGTGCAGTTGCAGCGAATAATGTCGATGGAGTACAAAATCAGCAAGAACTCACATCTAGGATGATTTTTGGTGCATCTAGTTCTTGCAAAGCATTGCCGATGAATGATGACGGTCCATTGCAGAGATCAAATAGTCTGGATATGTCAAGTAGTGAAACTGTAGCTGCTGACGTTTTGGCGGGTATTTGTGGGACCCTATCATCTGAGGCTATGAGTTCTTGCATAACGACTTCTGTGGACCCCTCGGATGGGTACCATCACGATTGGAGATCTCAGAGAGTCGGTTCGTACACAAGAAGGCCTTTGACCCCTGATGTTACCCAGATTGTTGTTGAAGATGATGAGTACTCAGATGAGAGCTCTGAGGAGATGATGGATTATACTGATTGGACTGACCATGAGAAATCCCTGTTCATTAACGCTCTGTCATGTTATGGTAAGGATTTTGTGATGATTTCGCAACGTGTTGGAACAAGATCTGGGGATCAGTGCAAGATATTTTTTAGCAAGAGTAGGAAGTGTCTCGGGTTAGATCGTATTCTGCCTGGAGTCAGTAATGGAGGTGCTTGTAATGGAGGTGGTGATAGCGACATTGAAGATGGTTGTGTTGTGGAAATTGGGTCTGGCTCAGTTACCAGCAAAGAAGAGGATCTTCAGTCTCCAGACACGAAGTTGAGCAATGAAACTGATGATGTATTAGGAACAAAACATAACTTGGATCCTGATTTTAAGATATGTGAGGAAAATAATGGAAAAGGTGCTCGTGATGATATGCCCGATGAACGTGTTGTAAAGAATTCCTTATTGAAAAACACTCAGGTTGATGATAAGCCAGTTAAAGATAATGGTGCATGTGTACCTGTCCAGGAAGTTAAAAATGTGGTTGAATTCTCTAATGCAGAATCTGTACGAGAAGTTAAAAATGAAAATGACAAAAGTCTGCCTATTGGATATAGCAAGGCTGAAAATAATGGTTTGGTTGAGATTTCTTGTGGGCATTGTTGGGAAGAGAACGAAGGGCAAGGGTTTGTGAATAAAAATGTTGAAGATAGAGATAATGCTAATTCTAGTAAAGTTCAGCTGGCTGAGAATATTTCTCCTGTTGCAGAATCTTCTCTAGAAGTTGATAATATATCTGGATTACATTCTGGGGGAAAATCTCATGCCATCTCATCGGGACAAAATAGCCTTTTAGCATCCATGGAGTCGTCCTCACTGTTCTCGGTTCCTATTAAATATCAAGAACACTCCAGTAGTAATGGTTTATCATCTGTTGGCACTAATGGGATCAATCATAAGCAACCTCAGAATATTGTTATGACTGCTGATCGTCAATCGGGTCATTCACCTTTGGGTCGTGTTGAATCTTCCCAGATTCTGAGGGGGTACCCTGTTTCAGTGCAAACCGTGAAGGAAATAAACGGGGACGTTAATTACAAGAAACCCATTCCAATCAACGTACCCGGGCGAGATTCAAACTTGCAATCAAATCATCATCCAGAGTTCTTCCTTCGAAAGTGTAATGGCTCGGGGCATCAAACTACCCGAGTCGTTGAGGCTTTTCCATACGAAGAACAGATGAGGGAACATTCTAGAACCCACCAATCAGGTTGCTCATCCCTTAGTGATAGACCTTCCAGAAATGGTGATGTGAAGTTGTTTGGTAAAATCTTGGTATCATCCCAGCAGAAGCCTAATTCATGTTCAAAAAGTGATGATAATAGCCAGGATTGTAAGGTGAATGATTCTTCTAACTTAAAGTTCGATTGTAATAACTATCTGGGCTCCGAAAATATCCCTGTTAGAAATTCAGGTTTTTGGGGTGCAAATGGGTCACAAACGGGCTTTCCTTCTTTGCCCCTCGATTCTTCTTTATTGTTAACCAAATATCCAACTGCCTTCAGTAGTAATCCTGTTGTACCTTCAGTGAAATTGGTACAACCTTTTAGCATAGATATGAAGCACCAGCATTCGCAAGATGTATTATTCTCCGAAATGCAAAGAAGAAACGGGTTTAATGTAGTTTCAGCATTGCAACAGCAAGGAAGAATTGGAAGAAATGGGGTTCTTGTTGGAGGGCAGTGCTCGGGTGGCGTTTCGGATCCTGTGACTGCAATCAAAATGCATTATGCAAACGCTGAGAATTTCATGAAAGAGGATGATAAGTGGAGAACGGAGATATAGGCAGGTAACAATGCGACGAAAAGAAATCTCTTGTTTTTGTCGTGATGTAAAATAGTGTTTGTGTTTCAGTTAGTAAAAAAATAGGGCAGTGGACAACTTTTCGAAATCCAACTTTTTTTTTTTTTTTGATTTAGGTCTTGTAATATTTGCAGGAGGATTTGTATTTTGTTGTATTTGATGGAGATACAGAAATAATCTGTCAGATTTGGAGGAGAAAGAGGAATTTCTTTTCCACTGTATTGGGTTTATTTCTTTTGTTTTTCTTTTTAGTGAGAGCTTCAAAGTAGTATGAGGCTTGTTGAAACTATATATGCTTTGTTACTTCAGATATGAGGTTTAGATTTCGATAAATGTTTCTGGTATGAGCTTGATAGTGTTATGATACAACTGCAGTTTCAATCAGTTTGATGTACAAGCAGAAAACTGTCTTATTTGGGATAATCACAACCATCATTTCTGTTCTTGTTATTAAGTATTGAGATTTTTTATCATATGTAAATTGGCTGTATGTATGGATAATTACTGCAAGTCTTTATGTCTGGACAGATGTGAATCTTCAATGAGATTTACATCATGTAGACATTATTAGACAGATGCAGAATAATCTGAAATATTCTGTATGACAATGACTGGCGAGATTTTGGTTGAATATGAAATTTAGATTATGTTACGTCAGTAATAAAATACTTTATACGTTGATGTATTGTGATTTATAGTTTTTAAAAATATATTATATATATAGGGTGTGTGTAGAATTTTTTCCATGTAAATATGGTGATTGATTAAATTTTTCATGGCTCCATGTGATGATAGAAACTCTGAAGAAGACTTGTTCGCTCTTCTTCTCTCTATGCTTTTACTTGAAATATATATATATATATATATATATTATTTTGGGTACAAGTTGCATGTGGTGGGTGGGTAACAGCTGGGGTCATAGCCGTATTAAAGGATTCCAGCTTTGGTGGGACTGTATAAATTATAATCCATGATTGTTTTCTGCACCTTCTAGAGGATATTACAAAATTGATTGGGTGAGCTCATAAGTCAATGCTTATAAATAGATCCTCAATAATATTATTCACTTAGAATAACCCTATTAATGCGTAGACCAAAAACATTTTTATGTACATCATGTGTGGGACCCAAATATGTATTACCAATTACCAACACAACAAAAAATATTGACTTATTTTATACTTTTTATTATGTATTGGAATTGGATACACATTGATTTAGACCACCACATGTATACTATATTGTGAGGTGAAAGCAGCAGCTATATACACCTAACCTGTAAATGGCGGCTTTTCCATGAATATTAAATATAATATTCTCTAGAAATCAATAATTGGGAGACTACAGTACTCTGAACAATCCAACACTTTGACTTGATTACTCAATTGTGTTTTGGATAGGCAAATAAATCATCCAACATTGCAAAGCAAATGCAAAAAAATTTGACAAATTTCAATGAAATGAAAAGAAACTCAAAATGCATTAAGAAACACCTGAAGTTACACTACTACTAATTCCAACCAAAACACAGTTGATATGAACTCTATTCAGTATTAGAATATATTTGAGGGATAATAACTAACACACGAACGAAAACACAAAACCGTCCCAGAAAAGAAAAAAAGAAAAAAAGAAAAAAAACAAGAACTAATCGAAAACTTCTTACAGTTTGTTAGGCTGGGCAACTATGGAAAAGCCACTCAACATTGTCACAAAACTTCGTTTCCTTTCGATTCTTCCAGCGTCTGTAGAATAGATGGGAGAGGTGCAGTGATTTCAACGACCTGTAAAATAAAGAGAGCGGTTACATTTAAGTTTGATAAAAAGTTTTGATCAATGAAAATCTTGTTCAGTAAAAATTGACCTTTCACTCCTCTGAAATTGAAGATTGAATTACAAATAAAGTACTTAAATTCAATCTCTCCTTATGGAAACAAAGAAACGAAATCTCTGAATTACATACGACTCAATTCAATTATCAAAACTTCCATGAAGCTACCAAAAGTTCTAAAATCATGGTCATGAAGATGCTCTATCAATAGCACTTGTTGACATAGCTATAAATATAGTTACAATTCATTCTGAATGATGACAATATAATATTGAGAGTTTTAAGGATAATTATAAAGAAGGTTATGACATAAGCATTAAGATAAAGAGAGGCACAAATGCCACATTTAAACATCAAGATGGGATTAGGGAGGTCATTTAGTTGTGAGATAAAAGAATAAATTTAAATTCCATGTACCAGATCTTAAGTACTTTGATAAATAAGAAATGAAGGTAGAATTTAAATCCGTGCTAAGCCATCTGGACCATATTATTTTTTGTTAATGTTCGTTCACATAAATGCCCCAATCTAAACTGTTGTTTGAATAATTTATCACAATCTTTCTCTATACCACACAACTAAATAACTTCCTCCCATCCCATCTTGATATGTAAAAAAGGCCTTGAAGTAAACATACACCAAATGGAAAAAGTTCTTCACTACTTCCACTTTAAACTCAGCACGGTCCATACAGGTGGGCAGCTAAAAGCCTAAAATTAATGAAGATGATACGTGACTGCGTCAAATAAAACTAAAGGTGCTGAAACATTCTAGACATTAAATGTTTTTCGTATTTTTCATTCATTAATTATCAGCATGAGAGTGTTATTCAAAATTATGGTTAAAATCGATCAACAAAAAATTCCCGATGCACCATATTATTCCCTTGTTGTAATGGTCATAATTACGTCACTAAGATGAGCCTGCCAAGTTGTTTAAGCAAGCAATAAACAAATAGCAATTGAAACACAAACGGCGGATTCGTTAATGTAAATTTGATATTTTTTCACCAACTAAATGTCTAAACATGAACAAATAAAATGTCTATTTAACATTCCAAAAGTAAGATGATGCATGAACCTAACTCTTTACCTACCTCATTCAGCACAGGATGGGTAAAAACAACTCGATGTGCATGTAAATAGTATCCACAGTCTCCAGGAACAGGATTCTCAGGTCTCTCATATCCTCTGAAACCAAGATGAAGAGAAATCATTTGAGCGCATAGTGGCTTCAAGAAAATAGAATGAAAGCAATCAAAATTGATATAGGACATAAGTAAATTGTAAGCAAACTGATACAGTTTCATGAATAAAGGCACAGGGATTAACAGACATGAGATGCTACCCAATTGGATGCCTAACAAATGGAATCTGTTCATAAATTGTGATGTTGTCATCATTTACTTTAGGACATCATCATGTGTACGTGGAAAGCATGATATATCCATGGATATTGAAACTGAGGCTACAAAGCAACTCATCTTAAAGTTTTTTGAGGTACCAATAACCCAAAGAAGGCAGACTTTGGTGCAGAGTGCTGACCTAAAATATTCTAGTAATTGGACTAGTTTTAGTTGAGAACTAGTAATAACTCAGAGGATCTAAAAGTTAGTTATATTCGATAGCTTATGTTAACTCTTTGACAGTTATATTTAATTGCAATGAAGAAAATCAGCTAGCAATTTCTTTAGTCAGTGACGTTCAGCTGTAAGTTATGAAAGTGGTATTGAAAAATCAAAACTCAAAAAGCTTGATGAGAGATATTTTTCAGAACTATCTAATTTTCCAACTTGAGTAAGTATAAGGTGATCCTAATTTCAGTTTCTACATTCAATATATATACATAGCAACTTATAAGAAATGGTAACAAAATGCTATGTCACTAATAAGGGGGCACCAGTTTCTGGTGCACATATTTCAATAGGAACTTGATAGGTCAATCCACCTAGAGGATAAGATATCTAATACACTATCTCAGTCAAATTGTTCTCTTCTGATATCAAAAGAAAATTTTGTCACTTAGATGTTATCTTATCTTCCATTTGGCTGTTAATTTGATATCAAGGATACAGCTGATATAACAGACCCCAGACACACTTTTGGTCCGAGATACATGAATCTACAGTTCTCTAACCAATCTAAATCTTCATGGGGAACATGAAAAACTTCAACACGTATAACTAACAAGTTCAGAGGCAAATTGGTTGGACAGAAGTCAGACTGGGACTATCAACTTTACTTAGATGAAACAATAAATTTTGAGGCCCATTGAGATTCAATTTGAGACTTCAGTACGTAATGCTAATCCACCTTACACTAGCAATGAGGATGTGATTAATGGATTGACTAATTCTATGGCAATGCGAACATAATAGAGTACTACAAACAAGTTAGTGACAGGTGAGGTTTTAACCACATATCTTCAAACACTTTTAACTAAGAGCCAGCTATAAGTCTAGTCCAAATTTGTCATAGGTCTGATAATCATGGCAGGAAAATCAAGTCTGGAATCTTGTTTATAGGACATAAAGGTTTTATTGATATGTTTAAGGGCAAAGAAACTAACTGCAACTTTAAAGCATCATGAAAAATGGTAGATCACTGCATGTCAAGCAGGGTGTACATAAGCAGCTATAGAAAGATAAGGGTGTATGATAATAGCAAAGAAAGCTAAAAAAGAAATTCAGAATATTGATTTATACCCATCTTCAGTATAACTTTGATCCACAAATTCATGACTGGAACACTTTGGTAGTCCACCGGAACTGTAAAGAGGATCCCCTGCTAATCAGTGAGAATTAGTTGTCAGACCATGACTCCTACAACAAACAATAATTGTTTGCACTTCAAAAGATGTAAATATTTCCGAAAAGAAAAATTCCTTTTAGTCAAAATATTTTTGCAAAATTAACACATGTTCATGAGATATTAGAAAACCTTGTGTAAGATGCATGTGTAGACGTAAAATGAAGTTACAAACAGTCATTGTCGACAAACCCATCCGCTATTTGTATTGCTTAAAATTGTCTGGAGAAGAATCATTAACATTTTTTCTAATTCACATAGAAAGATTAATCCAACAATAACATTGTCGTTGTAAAGAAGCTGCGAATTTGGTAGCTGCTCAGTAATTACTAATTACTTTAGGAAACAGAAGACAGAACGATTTACACAACCATTATAGTATTAGTATGTCGCACAGCAAAAAAAATCGTCATTCATTCTGAAGGTTGTAAGTTCGTAATTTGAGGATAGAAAGATTTTTTTAAAAAACCCATGATTTAGAACTATGGCGACATACTTATTCAATAAATAATAATTAGTCAAAACAAGGGAGGGAGAAGTAAAAACAAATCTAGTTAAGGTGCATTTTATAATCAAGAGAGCAGAATCATACTGAATAACATAAAAGGAGCTATGTTTTAAGGGCATGTAGAAGTTGATGTAACTCCAACATTCATCCACTAAAACTTAAATTAATAAAAAGGTATGACGAAAATATCAGAGTTTTACCTATAAGGGGATGTCCAATGAAAGAAAGATGAATGCGGATTTGGTGTGGCCTCCCAGATTGAATTTCAACCTTTCAAATACAGGAAAATTTTAGAAAAGAATAAAAAGAAGGGGAACAAGAACTCTTTAAAGAGTCCATAAAAAAAACTGTGGAGGTAAATCAATCTTAGTTCTGGTAACAATAAAATGTTTGACGCAGTTTCAGCTAAGGAGTAGGAAAAAATTGCAAAATGGAGTATTGTATCCGCCTTTATAAAGGTCGTTTTAAGGTTTTCCTACCAGTATTAAAAAAATCCAAAAACAATAGGTATGCACCTCCAAGTGCTAGAATAACAAACTCTAGTTAGATTCCATCTAAATAAACATTTAGGATCATGCATAAATTTTCTATTTTTATCAAGCAAATACAAGTTCGCTTCAATTATTTTCACCAAGTTATTTTTCTTTGCATTGCAATTCCACATTTTACTCTAATGTGTATTTGCTCTAATGTATATCCAATATACATTGTAAGTTAGAGTTATACCCTGATACAAAAGCATGAGCACTAAGACATTAAATGTTGAATTACCTATTTACACAGATAAATTTTGTAAGTATGTTTCACTGCAGCTCCAGGCATTGAAGAGCTTCACCCATTTATATAATCTTTCATTTTGGTTTGATCAAAAATCAGATAACGTGATCCTTGGCTTTTGAATAAGAGGTCGGATTTGTACCGAATGAAGACCATAAATACAGTTTTAAGTTGCAAACAAAGATTGCATTTATCCAGTGGAAATTTGAAATCTATATATGCATAATAAACATCCTTAAGATGTATCGGATGAAACAATAAAATTAACATAGTATAAATATCACAGTAAACATACTATCAGGTAGGGGTGTAACCGATGAGCTCGAGCCTACTTCTCTCATAAAAAAGCTCGCGATCCTTTTATATTATTTAATATTTTGTCTATAATTATACTAATAAATAAATATTAAATAATTAATAAAATTAAAAAATTCAAATTTCAAAATTTCCCCCGTATAATTTTAGGTCTACAAGCCGGGCTCGACCCGAGCTCAGCTCGTTTACACCCCTACTATCAAGTACAACTACATAAAGAATGTTAGGCTTATGCCCACATATTTTTGCAATCAGCAAACCTGGACCAGTGTGGAGTTGGTCAGCATGTTTCTTTCCAAAACAACAACTTTGCTCAATGCTGGTTTCCCTGGTAATTTTTGTTTTTATTAATGGGGGGTGGGGCAGGGAAAACTTTAAGATAAGTATAATTATAGGAGAAGAGAGGGAAAAAACAACGAATTGTAGTAATGTACAATATTTGAAAGAATTTATAAAATAAAACCTGAAAGAGAGGCAACATACAACCCCTTGGCAACACCTGGATATTTCACCAGCCCAATGGGTTGATCAATGATGACCTGGCAAGAAATAACATATGATGATAAGAAGCAAAATGAAAAGAAATGGATATGAACCCCTACCGGTTTGTCATGTACGAGTGATTTGTTTTTCTATTTTCGAAATTCATTGAATCAATATGAATAAAGAAAATGAAATTTGAGAATAGAAAGACAGAAAAATGGGGGATTATTATTACCTCATCCTCGGTGATTATCCCGCTTGCTAAGGCCCGATATAGTTTTGTAATATTCCTTGTTGCTTTCAGAAGTGGATCGCTTTTCCTGTTCACGTAACAAGATTAAGCTGCATCTATACATTTCTAATACCTATTCATGTAAGCATTCATATCGAAACTTTCGGGCTTCAAACAACTCAAAAATGTTGCTTTATTTATTATGTATCACATCACCAATAAAATAGGTTAAGATTACCTACATGACTACATCAAAAGTTTGTAAATGAATGATTAAAAGATGATAAAAGCAAATTATCAAATAGCTCACTTTTCTTACCTACACATGGATGTTCCATCAGCGAAATATGCTGCAAGATGAGATTTTGCAAGCTTTGTCTTTGCACAAAGTAATATTCCTAGTTACACAAAACAAATGGAAAATTATAATACTTTCATAACCTTGGAATCAAGTTCAAGGAAGACCTTACCAGCAGAAAGTTAAGTTTAAAGTAAATTACATCTTGATGTGATTAAATATAAAGCATAAAAATGGGGATTTATAGTCAAACATCAATGAAACTCACTTGTGGATTAAGCATATTATTCCAATGGAACACTTTTGGGCAGAAGAAAAACAATTCAACTTAGTGTTCATAAATGCAAGTTAGTTCACCATAAATACAAATCCATCTGATCATTTCCAACCAGTATCATGTTGGATGAATAAAGCTAGTGGTGTGCATTCTAGGTATTTGAAAAGTATCATCAAGAATATTCCGTAAAAAAGCAAAGTAAATATTTGCCACTAAAAAATAACACCCTCTTTCAACTGCTATTTTGAATTTAAAAATTCAAAAAGAACTTTGAGTTGAAGTATGTATGGGAAACCTAACTATAAAGACTAACCCGACGTGCCCCTTCCAAGTCGATGAACTGGGACAGGATGAGGCTCTTGACATCCTAACGTGTTAAGTTTGCTTTCATGCCGTTGGAGCTGTGTCAGGACAGTTCGCTGCTGGAATAATCCTCCAGGTAGAACTTGTAATCCGGAGGGCTTATTTAGAGCAATCTGAATGAACCAACAAAGCTTAAATCCTCTGCTTGAGCAACATCTAACTGTAACTGTTGGTTCAACATACATCACTTGAGTGGATACTTTAAGCACAGTTGACAATTCTTTGGTATGGTTGCTTCTTATATAGTGCATCACAAGATATTATTCATTTATTAAATGGATTGAACAGAAAAAATTAACTGAGCATAATACTGAATCTTAGTGAAGAGATAATACAACTAGTATTATAGGTATAATTCACTTCTTCAACAGCTATCAGTTACATATCCTTTTCTTTTGTTTCAATATATTTCTTAATTTACTTAATACTTTGCATGAAGGAAGGCGAGCAATGAGAACCATATAAAAGAATTTCATGAGAATTAACAATTTGTGTTTTTCCTGAAGAAAATACAACTTCCAAAATTTACAAGAAATAAAGTGATTTAATTCTTCAATAAACCACACTAATTCATGCATGAATTCCACTTGACAGATGTTGCAACTCATTATTATAGAACAATAAACAAGTTAGATGATTGCTATGGACTACAAAAAAAAAAAAAAAGCACACACTTCAACTTTATTTGCTTACCACGTCATTGTCCTCGTGTAGAATATCCAACAAGTATGGAGCATCAGGCTCTTTCCATGAAAGCCGATGATAAACTAATTCTGCACCTTCCCTATCAAGAACAGAATTAACATTCAACCATAAAGCTGAAATTGGTACTAGATAAAATTACCAACGTACCCCCTCGCTTTAGTGCTAATTAACGAAGCCCTCCCCAATCTTTTTCGAAATTATATAATGTCCTCATCATGTTAAGACATTCTAACAATTACACCCCCTTCATATTAAAAATTCTTACAAATTCACTCCTTGGAAACCTTACAAATATATCCCTTGGAGGTCTTTACCAAAAGCCATGGGACATTTATGTAATTAACACTAAAGTGAGGCGGGAGCATATAGTCCACCCTTGGACACTATACTTCAAGCATACTGAATCAAGTGTACAGTCCAGCCCCATTCAAAATTGGCAGTAATACTAAATATCAAATAACACCATGACTTGAACCTTAGAATTGTATCGGGGTCGGTCACAACACAGCCATTAATTGTTATCTGCTTATTGTTAATTCTCTGCAACCAGCTGCTCAATAATCAGTACACATTCAAAAACATCTCCACAATTATGCATATTTCAATATATTTTAGCCGTTACCCGTGCAAAGGAGCTGAATTCTCGTACTTTCTGGAGTAGAAATCAATCAGTGTCTTACCTAAACATTAAAAAACAAAACAAATACAGATAGATTATTATATACAGACGCATACTTAAAAATATGCTATTTCAAGAGGTCTACCGGCGTCAGACGATCGGAGGCGGTCACGGTAATATATGCCGTCGTTAAGTTCCGGCCACGGCTCTCCGAATGAGACCATTTATGCTGCAGAAATTTTGAGAGGCTTTGAAGTTTTCTTGAGAAAATCAAATTTAAGTTTAATAAAAAAAAAAAGGAAAATTTGTTCCAAAAAATAAATCCAAGGGAAATTACACAAAGACCCCTCATTTCTTCTGTAATTATTAAAAACCCTAATGTTTTAGAAATTACATAAGGACTTTTCATGTTACAATCACATTGTTTACATATTCAAAAATTCTTATAATTTTATCCTTGTAAATTGTATAAATAGACCATTTAGTGGTGTATTGGTAATTTTAAAAAAAGGGAGGGGTATGTGTGTAGTTTCTCAAAACCTAATGATCTCCTCTGAAATCTCATTGAATTGTTACTATAGTACGAACTTGGTGTATTATTCACCATAGTGTGTAGGGGTGGCAAATTGGTTCCGGAACCGTGGGTCCAACCCGACCCAATTAGTTTTGGGTTTGGATGGATCTTAAAAAAAAGAATTATGGTTCCAATTGGTTTTGAATTTATTGAATTTTCAAGACTTTGGTTTCTTATGGTTTTTGATTGGGTCCAAATTGGTTTCAATAATGGGCCTATTTTGGTTCCCAAATGGATCCAATTAAAAAAGAGAGAAATAATTTTCCATTTTTTCTTTCTTAGACCCAATTGGTTTTCACTTGTAGAGAATATGTGATTGCTTAAACACTAAACCCATACTTGTTTTAGTCATTTGAACTTATACTTTAAATAAATTTTTATAATAAGATCAAAAAATTATTTTATATTATTTTTAGTAATTTGAACTTTTTTATTTTTTTAATATATATTATATTTTTATTATTATATTAATAAATATATATTAAATAATTAATAAATATATATTAAATAATTAAAAATAAATAAAAATATTTGGCTCGGCTCGAGTACGGACTCGAGCTCGCGAGCTTGGGCTCGGCTCGGCTCGAGCTCGAACCCATGCTCGCGAGCTCGAGTCCGAGCTCGAAAATTTTGGGCTCGGCTCGAGCTCGAGCTCGCGAGCTTGGGCTCGGCTCGAGCTTGAACCCATGCTCGCGAGCTCGAGTCCGAGCTCGAAAATTTTGGGCTCGGCTCGAGCTTGAACCCATGCTCACGAGCTCGAGTCCGAGCTCGAAAATTTTGGGCTCGGCTCGAGCTCGCGAGCTTGGGCTCGGCTCGAATCCATGCTCACGAGCTCGAACCCGAGCTCGAAAACTTTGGGCTCGACGAGTTCGAAAAAAATGTCAAGCTCGGCTCGTTTACACCTCTATTCTGAACCGACTAACTTTCAAATAGTAACATAAATTATAACTTAGTATCAATTAATATATCTTTAATTTCTGTAACCGAAAAAAAAAATTATATTTTTAATTTTTGTAACCGAAAAAAAATAATTATATCCTTAATTTCTCTACATTAATTTTTTCGTTATAAATTAAAATACATTAGTTAATAATATATTTTACATATAAATTATTACATTTGTATAATATGATTGGAATTTTTATAAGAAAATTATAAAAATATAATGTAATAAGTTAGTTAGTGAACAAGAAAAAAAAATTATTTGCATTATATTGGATTAGTTGGTGAACAAGAAAAAAAGATTAGTGATTAGTATACAAATGTTTGCATTGTGTTGGATCCATAAGTCACCAACCTCCTATTTTGGATCCTTTATGGTTCCTAAATGGATCTTTGTATAAGAACCATTTGGAACCAATCAAAACCAATAAGGACCCAATTCATATTGAAAAGACATTTTGGTTTCTTGTTGGTTCCAACTTATTTTTTTTACAAACCCAATTGGACCCAACCCAAATCCGATCCGATCCACCCATTTGCCACCCCTAATAGTGTGTGATGAAAACCACCCACATCACATCTAAATATATGGTGTATGTCACACCAAGGACGCGTGTGGCGTAAAATTTCCCAATGTATATATATGACTAAGCATCTCCAACCCAAAACACTAATTTGGTGCAAAAATTGCACCAATTTGGCGCAACTACAGTAAATCCTCTCCAACCTAGAACACTATTCACTGCACAAAAAAGAAATCTTACAGAATATTCCATTTTTTTCATTTTTTTATAATATTATAATCTATCACAAATAAAGCACAAAACTTTTACGTATTGTACATTTTCACATTAAAAATATACTTTGTTAATAAAAATCACATAAATAAAAATAAAATTATTATTAAATAATTAAAAATTATATTAATTGCATTTCGATATTTCAAATATTAATTAATAATTATATAAGTTATTTAATTAATGAATAAATAATTAAAGTTGAACTTTATTATTTGATTAAAAAAAGACATACATAAAAAACATACATTGATACTCAAACACGGTACAAATGACACAAATTTAAACACGGTACAAATGACACAAATTTACTCACTATCCGCACTATTACTATATTGTTCCCATAAATGGTCTATACTAGCATTACCTAAAGCAAAGTGTGCATCTCTGTCTTTGATTTGTCTATGTCGGGCTAGAAACTGTTGGAATCGAACACTTTCATCCATTACCAATTCAACTTCCGGAGTTGGTGTTTCAAATGTATCTACAATTGGTGCATTGAGATCACGTTCATCCTCAATTATCATATTATGCATGATAATGCAAGTAGTCATTATATCATGAAGTACTTTTTTACTCCAAAAATGTGTTGGTCCCGCAACAATTGCAAATTTGGATTGTAAAACTCCGAATGCATGCTCCACGTCTTTCCTGCATGCCTCTTGTTTCATTGCAAAATATTTTTTCTTTGGGCCACTCGGATTATGAATTGTTTGCACGAGAGTAGACCATTTTGGATATATACCATCAACTAGATAATATCCCATATTGTATTCCTTTCCTTGAATAACATAGTGTGCAGGAGGAGCAATACCTTGAGCGAGGTTGGAAAGCAAATGTGATGACTCCAACACATTAATATCATTATTGGAGCCTGACATACCAAAATACGCATGCCATATCCAAAGATCATAATCTGCCACCGCTTCAAGTATAATAGTTGGTTTTCCACTACGTCCTGAGAATTGTCCAGCCCAGGCTGTGGGACAATTTTTCCACCTCTAATGCATACAATCAAGACTTCCCAACATTCCTGGAAAACCACGCTTCTCACCGATATAAAGTAGTCTTGCAATATCATTAGCGTTTGGTGATCTAAGATATTGCGCTGAAAAAATCTCAACAATAGTACGACAAAATCTCTTACAACTTTCAATTGCCGTTGACTCACCAATTTTAATATATTCGCCGGTTGCATCTGCAGGTAAGCCATATGCAAGCATTCGAAATACGACAGTTGCTTTTTGTAGAGTTGATAATCCAAGTCTTCCAAGACCATCTCTTCGTTGCTGGAAATAGCTATCATGATTTTTCACTGCATCAACAATACGAAGGAATAGACTTCGAGACATTCGAAATCGTCAACGAAACATTTCATCATTATATACTGGATTATCAGAAAAATAATTGTTAACTAAAATCCGATCTGCTTCTTCATGGTCTCGGTTGATAACTCTATGACCTGGGATAGATCCACCGTGGGTACTGGGTAGAATTATTTGTGTAATTATAATATTCCGCTATTACCTTATTATTTTCCTCCAATTGCTTGAGAGCTGCTTCCTCTAGCATGAGATCATTTAATATAAAAGCATTCATATTATCGAAAAATGAATTTTCATATTCATTTTCAGATTGCGTATTAGAAGGACCTCAAATATTGTGATTCATTTTGGAAGAGCATTTGATTTTAGATGTATTTGAAACGAAGATAATATTAAGATATGAATAATTTCATCCCTCAATAAATGTTATTTATAGAATAAGTTTGGATAGGATTGTAAATAATAGATATGCAGATGGGTAATTTAAATATTTCATAATTTCTCTTTGTAAATAATAGTTTCAAAATCGTACTATTGCATGCATGGTGCAGATACTTTATTTTTTTGCAGATGCTTTATTGATATTGCAAATGCTTCATTGATATTGCAGATGCTTTATTGATATTGCAGATGCTTTATTGATGTTGTAGATGCTTTATTGATGTTGCAGATGCTTTATTGATATTGCAAATGCTTTATTGATATTGCAGATGCTTTATTTCCACATTTATATTTCTGTATTTATTAAGTTTGGATAATAAAAAAATCCATCCAACGGATGAGATCATGATGAAATCTAAACGAACGGTTGAGATTGTGATAGGATTGCAAATAATAGATATAAATTATCTGTGGCTATAAAATTGCCAAGTCTTGCTCAAATTGGCCACATTTATTTCCACATTTATATTTCTATATTTATTAAGTTTGGATAAAAAAAAATTCCTCCAACGGATGAGATCATGATGAAATCTAAACGAACAGTTGAGATTTTGATAGGATTATGGATAAGATATCTATATAGTACATGTTTCTTATCTATATATAGTATACCATACCAAAAATTTTAATACATCTCACTCTAAACTCTAATCAACAACTCGTTTCTTATTCAAATCTCTTTTATTGCTTCTTTTTATTTTCAAACATGTCTCGATCAGCTGGATACGCTTGTCATGAGGATATCATCTTGTGCAAATGCTATATGCATATTGCACAAGATCCTATTATAGGTGTTCACCAATCACGGATTGAATTTTGGGCTCGAGTGGCTGCAGAATTCAATAGTGCAACACCCGATGGTTCAATGATTCGTAATAGCAGATCAGTGCAGTGTCGAATAAAGACCATAGAAAAAGATATGAAAAAACTACATGAGTGCATCCGACAAATCGAAAACACCAATCCAAGTGGAGCATCAGAACATGATATTGTAAGTATAACAAATATTTTACTATGGTAGAGAAGAAATGCTTGCAAATTCAAGGGCTATGTTAGAATATCAAAGGCTTAGGCGAGAAGATGATATGTTGGCTCGCGATTTGAATACTATAAGTGATTTGCAAGTTCGGGCTGAGTTTCAAGCCGAAAGAGTAGAAATTTTACAAAGACGAGCCCATGAATGAGCTGAACGAAGCCAACAGTCGAATCCGACGAACTTTTTTGGCCAATATTTTGGTAATATTGGTGGAGACGATACCGATATCCCCCTATTAATGTTTTTTAATATTTTAATTATGCAAATCCAAGTAATGTATTTTTAATGCTTTTATTTTATAAAAATATGCATTTATATAATTTTAGTATATGCTTTATTTAAAATTAATTTATAAAATTTGTATTTTATTCTAGTTGAATTAAATATAACTTATATGTTTATGTATATGTTGAATTAAATTATATGTTTTAGTATATGTTGAATTAAATTATATGTTTATGGGCTAAATTGAAAGCAAGTAAAACTAATTAATAATACAATATGCATTTTATATAAGTTAGATTATAAATATGTATTTATAATTTAATTATAAACTTAAATTAAAGCATAATTGAATAAAATATAATAATTAGGATATAATTGTAACTAATTAAACTTATAAGGGTTACATTGAAAATAATTTAAACTTTATAAATTTGAAAAGGACTACATTAAAAATAAACAAAAACTCAAAGGATCAAAATGCAAAATTGATTAAAGGAATAAAAAAAAAAATAAGAGTAGCGCAGCTATGTTCCAAATCCGGCGAAGCACTGTAGCTGCGCTGGGTTGGAGACCAACCCAGCGCCAATTGTACTCCACCCACGCCAATTTGGCGTGGGTTGGAGATGCTCTAATAATTTGCAATATGTAGTAAATTGACATTGTCTAGAATGCTAAATTTATAAATTATCGTGTAAATTATTTTATATTTATAGGACTAGTGAGTTATAAGTATTACATAATAAAGTTCGTCCCTACATGAGTAAATATAAATAAATAGTTTTGGGTAGGTATAATTTTCATTTTCAATCTTATTTTGAAAACGTATAAGCATGGGCAAAATTATAATCACGTTCTACTTAAAAGTGCTGTATGGTCCAAGAAAACAATAAGTTAGGGAGCCTCTGTAATTTTCCTACATTTATTTTTGCATAAATTCGAATTTGAATTACAAAAAACCCCAATTAAAATTGCACTAAAAATAGAAAAAAGAACAAACAATCATCTTTGAAATCCAAATGCTCTAAACTATTAATCACAAAATGAATCTTCTAATATACCATAATATATCACATCGTGAAATTGACAAATGTCAATTTATTATTCTATAATGCGATATCAACTTTTTGTCATGCATTTGAAATAAAAAGCCAAAAACAAAAGTGGCTCAGCAAAAGCTATAACTTGGGTTTTCACATGTTTATTCTTATAGGCTGGGGATAAGATTTCAAGGCATAGTCCATTATACATAAATAATTGTAATTAAGGACCAATATAACCCAAGTTTGAAATAAGTTAAAAGAAATCTCAAATAGAACATTGTCCACCCTTCAGATATTAGTATAATTCTAAGAAACTGAAGGAATATGTTCTGTTATTCACTAGAGATATTGTAGTCTACTGTGACTCCGATTTGTCTTCTGATCTCCTATATTCGGGTTTCAGCTCATATGATCCTTGATTCGCTCCTTTGTTGTTGTACACACACAGAAGCTTAAGCATATCTTTCAGAAATTGCTGCAAACATAAGTAGAGACATAGAGGATACATCAGCAGCAGCCAATAAAGTTTTGAGTACCATAAATCACGTTTCAGTCGAAATTTATGCAACAGCATACGAGGAATGTGTGGATTATGATGGAATACACATGGTTTTCCTTACATGGGTGGTGGTATTTTCTATCAGACTCGGGAGATCTAGGAATGATTATAAAAGGACCAAGCCAGGTTATTGGTCAGGGGATCGAATAGTCCAAACACAGGAAAAGATGGGAGGCAAACTTTTGAATTTCAAAAACATGTACGTAAAAAATGAAATTTATTTAAGGGTGTGTTTGGATCGAGTGATTTGGATTTGCGGAGTGGATTTGAAGGAAGGATTTCAAATGACTAGAAAATGGAGTCATTTGAAATCCACCATAGTGATGGAGAAAATAACCCAAAATGAATGACAAGGGATTTGAAACCCATTATAACTTAAATTCATCCAAACAAACTTAATGGATTTGTTGATAAATTTTGAAATCCATAGCTCTGAAATCCTTCAATCCAAACACACCACTAAGGTTTTTCGGGAGTGGGGCGCCTGCAACTCCCACTGGACAGAAAAATGGTCCATCACATAGTTGAACCGAGTGACTAGGCATTATTCTTCTAGGTAGGGGACTCAAGATACTAACACAATCACAATCATCTACGTGGTGGAGCTACTAATCTATGTCCTAATAGCTCATAGTAGGGACAATATGCTGAAAACATCCGTTATATGTGCCAGTAACAAACAGTTATTATGCCTACTCTTTACATGGAAAAACATCTAAAACACAATCTAGTGCTAATTGTGATAAAAATGAGCAGAAATGTACAGATTTGCCAATTCAGACACAAGCTCAGTGCTAAAAAATGCTGTGTGTCGGAACTTGTAAGTACTAGATTCTCATGATAAGGAATTGAGAAGACCACCGTTGCTATGATCTTGATTGGACTCTGAGTAAGCTTTACAGAAGATTAACTTACTTGGCACTAGTGTAAAGGGGAAAAAAACATAATAATAGAAAACATACCTCAGGCTGATCTGTCTGTTGAATCAGTTGTTTCAGAGTCCAATTTGGTTGTCTTTCAAACAGATTAAACATGATCTTTTCCATTTCTTCAGGGTCTCTTCTAGTTCTTTTCGTTTCTGACCCCTTTGCTGGAATTTTCTTCTTATCCTATTCACACATAACAGCAGATTTCTTATAAATAATAGATTGTCATTATTTAATGAGAAAAGCAAGCAGAGATAACTAAATAAAATGGTTCAGCACCACAGAAGCACATGATTTCAAATTAAGCATCCCATGCATAGGCCTCATTCGCATTCCAGCATCGTTATCGATAATCTGCGCAAGAAAGGTCCCCAGCGTCATAAATGGAAAATTTGCATACTAGGTTATGATTTCTATTTTGTCCAAGTTGAAGAAAGCAAAAAGACCTGTATCTGTCTAGTTCTGGTGTTATATTTACTCGTCCTTTCTCGACAAAGTTTTGCATAGTCTTCAATATTTTCGGTATGAGGCTTCATGTCAAATTTATGGTAGATTTTTCCCTCCACAGAAGGTTTCCCTACACACAATAAATTTTAATAAGGAAAAGGAAATTAAAATAGCAGAAGTTGAAATCTTAGAGAGAATAACAATGGAAGATAGAACTTAAGGTTAATGTATCAACAAGCAAGTCGTGAACCTAAGCGCAGCACCTGAATTTTAATTTAGGATCTATATGATTAATATTTTTATTATCAGTAGATATCCCATGCATTAATCATTAACTTGAACTATGAGAGTAGATGCCAAAATGATTGAAAGAAAGATCAACAAAAAGGTAAAACAGAATGAAGCAGACATGCTGAAGTAGTATTGACACTGTCAGAAATTGTCTAAATGTAAGTTATCATTAAAGTATAATATAACTTTACGTCACAAAATATTGACCCTACATTATTCCTAAACAAGATGGACTACATAAAAGACGATGCATCTTATTTAAGTAGCAATACTACTTATAAGATTACAAAAGCAAAAGCAGAGCTAAATGTGAAAAGAAAAAGTAGGAGGCTGCAAGGAGCCCGTAGTAACACTTGATGCTTAATTAAGATCCATTATTCTATCTTTGGGATTAATGCGACAGTAAATATTTCAAATACCATGTAGCTTTTTCATCAGATTATCGGGCTCAAGCATATGCATTAGTCAGCTCGAAACAAAACCTCCATCAAGATCATAACACAATATTTTCAAAGATGAGATTTATCGGTAAATAACAAAAGCAAAAACACATTTTTTAACATGCTGTCTTTGCCTGTACTTCAATATCTGATCTTTTCAACTAATGGGAGAAACAACATATCAAATCCATCAAAGTGTACAAAACTGATGCACTGACCTTGAGATGACTCGGCAAAAACCGACATCGGAATAAAATCTGTGGACATGTCCATTGTATAGCGCTGCGGTACATTCCCGTTTCCAGGGCCAGCCAACTCCATGGTAAACTGATCAACATGTCAACATTTTATGAGAAGTGGAAGAGAGTCTAAAAAGGGACTGTGCCAAAAAGAAAACACCACTACTCTCCTCAATCTGGGGGGTAGATGACAAACTCAAATGCAAGGCATGTATTTACGTAGATGATGCTTTGCGTATTAGGGTACAAAATAGACAAAGTTTCAGAAATACATTTCTATGGTTAGAATTTGTAACATAGTCAAAAAAATGTATACTTTATCAGTTTAGATGCGATGAAAGAAAACCTAATCAAACTAATAGGAGCTTATGCGCTGGGAGAGAAAGACAAAGCTTCACAATCTCTCCTTCAAACACCTTTTTTAAACAAGTTTCTGCTTCTTAACATGTACTGAAGATATGAGTTCTCAAATTGAAGTCACAAAACCTAGACTTATGCAACAAGCTTAAGGTTTATATAAAGCAAACACTTCCTTTTTAACTACTCTTAACATCTACATCTCAGTGGCTGTAAATCAAGTGAAAAGGATGTTTAAAATGAATGAAAGGTTAGCTCAAAAGAAGATACATTTAAGCAGCAACATGACCACATGTCGTTCTTAAACCATTTTCTGTTCATCACCCAGGCATGAGCCCACAGCAATAGGTAAGTTTATAAAAAATTCATGAAATTGACACAATAAATAGCATCTTCATGAAAACTTTTGCATATAAAATACATAAGTAGTTATCTCCTTCAGTCCACTATTTTGTGCAACAATGTATTCCAGAAAGCAATTCCAATGGGGTGATATGCTTGGTCACTGTAATCAAAAGAATGATTTCGACATGGGAGTGCATTTCTTAAGGATGTAGCATGTTACTTCTACTGTGTTTTCTTCTAGGAAAGGGATATGAATTAGGAGCTTAGTAGCCAATATTAACTACAGGTCATGGTTAGATTGTTACCAAAAACAACCAACAAGAAATAATAGGAAATGGAAAAGGGCAAAATGAATACCCTCTTTCCAATACATAAGCAGGGAAAATATAAGATGGCCCTCCAAAAAAAGTAGGGAACATATGAATAAATAAATAAATAAAATGGGGTTACTGGTGTACTAGCCTACATCAAAATTGGTTTTAATCAATATTTCATAGCACGTGAGATTTGCAGCTTCATTTCATGCTCTTGTACTATTTTGGAAAGAAGACTTCTATCAACACCTCTTTTGGTAACTTTTACAAATTCCACTGTGAAAGATTGCAATATATCAAAACTTTTAACAAAAAGGAAAAACAGAATGAAGCAGACATGCTGAAGTAATATCAAAACTATTTTAGGTTGTCCAGATGTAAGCTATCACATTAGTATAGTATAACTTTATCTCACAAAACATCGACTTTACCTCATTTCCATAAGAAATGCTCATCATTTCTACACAGATTGTAGAACAGTAGAAGTTTAAGTCAAAGCCCAAACTCTACTGCAACCCCTTGCAAAACAAGAAGTTAGTTAACCTTAGAAGTTACGTGTACTAGGAGAATAATTCACTGGTTAGATGGTTTCCAACATAAGTAGCTCTACAAAGATTTTACTATGTCTTATGATCTGAAAAGGAAAGAGGTGAATTAATTGAAACCAAAGGATGAAAACAATTATTAGCCCTCAGATTGAAGCTCTGAAATTGGGAACAATTGAAGATCAAAACAGAAGCATCTAACAAGAAGGGAGAACAAAGATGGGTTAAAAGATTCTTATGAGGAGTGAGGACGACCTCGTTTTACACATGAGACCACTGAAAACGAACGGCACGGATGAAAAGCAAATGAACGGCCAAGATTATTCTGTTAGCAACTGAATCTGGCTGGAAGTGTGGATATTAGCACATTCAGGGGAGCTAACCAGACACTCATACCTGGTAATGGGATTTTAAATTAGATTAAAATTTCGTTTCTGAAATTTTCCATTTTTGAATCCTGTTTATACACTCTATCTGAAATTGTCATGAGTGAAGTTATTCCTTAGATTATTTCCCTGCTCCAGTTTTTATCTAATTTCCCCATTTCCTTCTTAATGAAAAATCCTAAAATACTGCATCATTGTTAACACTACACCATCATCAATACGGTCTTGATGTTCTTCAAAGAGTCTCCAGAAAGAAATTCGACTTCTACACAGTATTTCCTCATCCAATTTCAACCTTCTATCCGAAAACATTTAGTCACAAAAATTTTCACCGCAGATAGTGTCACCTCAATTAAAACATAATTCATAAACAATGCCGTGAATCAACAACTTTCCAATTGTAAGAAGCATTATAGATTCCCCACCCAAAAAAGGAAAAAACTAGAGATGCATAATGAGATTTTTCTCGCAGTATACAGCAAAATCTCCAATTTTACAGAGTCAGAACTACTAATATAGAGAAAGATAAACAAGAGAATAAAAAATCACACGCATGCAAAAAATCACACACTATAAACATGAACAATCTCTCAGAACCTAGCGCATGCAATTAAAAAATTAAATCACAAATAATCACAATTAAAATAACATCAATAAAATCAAAATCGAAAACAGAAAACAGAATCCGACACCCGAAGCGATAATACATTTCGTGTATTAACTATCCAAATATACCTGAGTTGACGAGAAATCGTCATTCGGAAGGAGTGGATCGACGGAGACGATCACCTTCGCGACGGTCTGTCCAGCGGCGCCTCCGTCTGAAGAGAACGACGTCGGAGGCAGGTAATCGTGCTGTTGCTGTTGCATGGCACGCGCGACGACGGGAGGGCACTTCATTAGCCACACGTGTCGCTCCGCCTTGCTCGCCTCCAACTGACCATCGCCGTTCCCCATCGACGCCGCCATAGCAGGAGGAGTGTTGTGGCTGTCGTGGTTAGAATTCTCCGCCATGGAAATGCTCTCCGGTGGTGTGCTGTCGCCTACTCACTTTAATGGTGCACTGCCGTGAGGGAAAATAAAAATAATATCAATTTCGATTTGTGCATTGATGATTTAATAGTCATTGGAGGGATAAATGCAAATTACCGAAAACCCCTTGTGAAAAAAATATATGCTAAAAATCCCCTGTGAAATTTTTAAATTGCATAAAACCTCCTGTGAAAAAAATTGGCTAAAACTCCCCTGTCAAATTTTTAAATTGCATGTAAACCCCTCTGAAAAAAGATCTTGTAAAATTTTTAAATTTACAAATTAATTAATAGTATTAATAATTAAATTTTAGGATATTAATTAAACTTTATCCAACAATTAATTTTCAATATAGTTATATTTCGTAATGGTAAAATTTTACAAGGGATTTTTAGATTATATTTTTTTTCACGTGGGGTTTCATGCAATTTGAAAATTTCACAGGGGGTTTTATTATTTTTTTCACAAGGGGTTTCATGCAATTTAAAAATTTCATAGGGGGTTTTTAGTCTATATTTTTTTCACAGGGGGTTTTCAGCCAATAAAATATTTCGCGTGGGGGTTATTTGCATTTATCCCACTCATTGGATAAAATCTCATTTTATTTTAAATTAATTTTTGGGATAATAATTTATTGGAATTGATTATTAAGGTTATGTAAATAGGAAAATTATATAAATATGTGGCGAAGTATAATTTTTTAGTGTCCTTAAACATAATCTATTCAATAGATTTAATATATTAATACTCCCAAATACTTGTATTAATTTTTTTTAGGTAACAAATACTTGTATTAATAGAATCTATGTAACAATTGATATATGTGTGTTTATATTGGTTGGAATATTTAAATTAGAAACTTTTATTTACAACTTCGATAGACACTTTTACCTCTTAATATTGTTCGACTTAATTACAACTATCAGCATATGATAATATCCACTACATAATTGATTATAATTGTCACATAATTTGATTTTAAATATAAATATATGGATGTGTTCATATTAATCGGCTCACATATGCATAATATGGATCCACTGAGATAGAAAAAAGTATGGTTGTAAACTATCGTGACTAATGGTGTTCATCAAAATCGCAATATGTATCTTTTAATATGACTAACATATAATTATAAAAACTAGTTAATATTATTAGTAATAATTCATTATACAGATAGTAGTATTTTGTACATAATACTTGATAATTACTTAATGTAATTAATATTCACTTTATTACTGAATTATATCTTTGGCACAATGTATTTTAATATATTATATTCTTAACAATTTTTTTTTTCCTTCATATGTGTGGGCGTGATACATATTCTTTGATTGACTAGTAATTCAAAAAGATTTAATTTATTTGCTTATACTACCCTAATAACAAATTCCAGATAAGCAAAAAATAACTAAGTTAAACGTCATAGTTTAAATTGAAAATAAATAAATATTATAACCGAAAAAAAAATATTATAACCGAATATCGTAGTTACTCAATTAACTAAATAGCTTGTAATGTAAACATCAAATATTCCTCTTGGATGCTAGTATTAACAATGTGTTAGTTGTTAAATATATAATATCGTTGAGCATAAAATAACTTCACTAGTCTCATTAGAATGATTCTAATACGCTAGTTTTTCAAAATTACAGTCACCGAATAACTTTTTGAAAAATCGCAAAAAATGGCTCTAACCTTGGGTCGTCGGATAGGGCTTGGGCTAAGGCGTCCCATAACCGCAAACGTTGGGCCCGTCTAAGATATAGTAAAATCGCCTCAACACCCATATTCGTGATATATAGACATGTAAAACTGCAAACTTATCTGGACACAAGCATATCAAAACTAATACACCATGTTTTACATTGAATTCCCTGTGTTGGTCGAAGGAATTGAAATCTATGAATTTCAAATTCATCGACAAATCCATTTAAATTCGTTTGGATGAATTCATGTTACGATGGATTTCAAATCCCTTGTCATTCATTTTGACCTATTTTCTCAATAACTACGGTGGATTTCAAATGACTCTATTTTAGTTGTTATTTTCAATCCTTCCTTCAAATCTTAATCACTCAATCCAAACACACTGTAAGGGTGTGTTTGGATTGAAGGATTTGAAATCCAGGGATTTCAAATTCGTCCACAAATCCATTTATGTTTGTTTGGATGAATTCATGTTAAGGTGGATTTCAAATCCCTTGTCATTCATTTTTACCTATTTTCTCCACAACTATGGTGAATTTCAAATGACACCATTTTAGGTGTCATTTGAAATCCTTCCTCCAAATCCCCTCCTCAAATCCAAACACACCCTAAGCTATTACATGTACCAATACCAAGCATCTTCCACCTCTCATAGTGATTGCAAAACCCTACCAAATAAGGTACAATGACAAAACAAAACATTGGGGCTAAAAAAGTAATGACATTTATGTCTCTACAAACATTAAGATAGAGAAATCAATCCTCTCAAGTTCCAACTACTCATACCATGGAGCTATATTTGTCTTTCGCTTCATTACTCTTCAGACTCCATGAAAAAATACAACGAAATTCAAGAGAGGACGTGAGTTACTTAGAGGGCTTTTTCTTCCTTCTTTTTGCAGTCTTGGCAAGTGCATCACATATCTCTCGTTTACGTTTGGAGACAATACTGTTATCGTTCTTGGTAGCAGCATTGGGAGAAACTGTGTTATTATTATCGTCCTTGTTTGAACTCTTACACCGATCCTTCACATCCCTCACAAATAATTTCAACCTCCATAATGTCGATTCGCTCTGATCCAAGACATGAAACGGCATTAGAATGTTGCAAAGACCAACTACGAGTTGGAGAACTATCTCAAAAAAGGATAACTATTGGGTAATTACCACAAGGCGCATGCGGTTTTACCAATTACCACAAAAGCATATTACAGTATTTGTTTCCCCAAGTTGTCAGGAATTGACAGGGGTCTCTTGGTAATTACAACAATTGTAATATGTTTTACAGGCAGTAATTTGTCAAACCTCGGTTGGTTATCAAAATTAAGGTCCGATTGGGCGTCTGCAAATTTACCCCAAAAAACATTTGAAAAAAAGTAGAGTAGTTTATAGGTTGATAATAACCTGAGCATTTATGTCGAGCTCGATTTCATCAGCAGTTGCTTGGAAATTCATGTTATTTTGAGCAACAATCTCCAATGCTTTACAAAGATCCTCAGGACATAATTTGCTGAGGGCAAACCCGAGTTTTCTTTTCTCCACAGTGGATATTCGTCTGTAGTGTTGAGTTCAGATAACATAAAAATGACTATAACATAAATAATTAAAAAACATGTATTTTTATTTTTTACTCAACTATTGTTACTCTAGAAAGCGGACCGCAAGGTCGACAGCTAAGTGGCAAATAAAGCAGAAAAATAATAGACTCGGAACAGTTTAACCAAACTTTTTTTTGAAATGATATTAGAGATACTATTTTGGGTTTTCTATTCATAGTACAGCAGCCATTCATATGGCTCTAAGCACATGAATCATTGTCCGTACTAAGAAAGCATGCCAATGAATACTAATGTGTGTGGTAAATATGAGAGGCCAACATATTAGATATGAACTAATAAAGCAAGTAGCAGCGCAACCAGGGATATCCTTTGGTGGAGGTGAAATGATAAGAAGATGTCAATTTGCTTTTATTTAAAAGTTAGCATACTGTTTAAACAGCATTAATATCAAAATTCAGGCAACAATAATTGTGCAATTAATAGAACTCATATCATCAATGTTTGAATAATTTAGGTATTGCACAGACAAACACATGAATCTCATCCACCCGTACATGACAAAGGGATGTGAATATTCCACAACAGTAAGAACTTTAAACAAGTTAAGAAGAAACAATGAGCCTCAACTTACTAATTTACTACTACTGTTACTTTCCTCTAGTATTCAATATAATGCTTCACAAATCCTCCCTGGTTGAATAAGTTAATTAAAGTCTCACACAGTATACTTTGAAGTAGAGTTCAGATACCATCAATTTCTACCACAGTCCTAATACCTCACTGAAACTTTTCTTTTGGAATTCCCCACGATTTACTAATTTTACTGTATGAAATTTATGGATATAGATTTGAACTGCGAAATAACTTCCATATGATGAGTTGTATAGTGTGAAGACATATTTTGAATTTTTTTTGAGGTCCTTGTTCCAAAAGTGGGATTTGCGACCTTATGCTGGCCGAATATGATCGTGTAAAGCTGCTTATAATGTGGTATATTCCGTTATTCCTAGTTTTCTTTTAGTTCCTTAGTTCTATTAGGACACTAGGTCATTGGAAACTACTAAAGTTCCCACAAAACCTATTTTCTTTTTTGATTCGATAAAAGCTTAAAGAGGTGAAAAGATATAGAAAAAGAAGGTCCAATTACGCTAAACAGATTAAATGTTTCTTTATCCACCAGCTTAAAATTGATTAAATATGTCTGTGCTTCAGGAAGGGTTCATAACAATCAAAACTCCTGAAGCTTTACAGGAGGTAGGGAGTGATTAAGATGTAAATATATATCCTTGCTCCCAATGTGTGATATGAGTAAAATGGCAATATGAAATCATCAAGCAAATTAAGCATCATATTAAAGGCAATTAAACTAACCTGCACTTTTTAACCACCAATTCTCTGAGTTCATCTATATGCATATCGACATCATAAAGCTGAAACGAATTTGATAAAAACATTCTCAACTTCGAGTATAAGTAATTCCTGGTAAATTCTTTTCATAATATTATCAATATTAAAACTAGATATCTTAGCATACCTCATTACTTATATCCCTGGCCAATTTTGCATGAGCTGCCTCCTGAGCAAGCTGCAAGTTTATTTGTGCTTCAGCTTCCTCCTCTTCTCGTTTTTTCTCCTGTCAATGTAGGCTATCAACAAAAAATCTCCAAAATATTTAACAAACTAATTATTTTTATGGGGAATAAAAAGATGAACGGAGGGCTCAGGCATTAGCAAATGAAACCTTAGTCGTCATAAACTGAGTAATATACCTCTTCAGTAACTTTTGGCAAAAGCTGCAGCCATTTCTCCTCAAACTTTTCGAGTAACGTTTTAGCCATGACATGAACGTCGCTCTTTTCATCATTGTACTTCATTGCATTTTTAAAAACCAAACGTACATCTGAACATATCTCGCGCACATGCTTATATCCAGCACCATCCTTCGCCTCCATTTGGTTTTTTATTGTACTGAAGTCCATGGGTCTGTCAATAATCTGAAATACATCATTCGCCACGAATCAATCTGAGTTTATGACAAAGCTTTTGTAGCATCACTTCTTTAAAAAGACAGACCCAGAAACAAGAGACAAGGCAATAAATTGTAAATGATTAATTTACAGGATAATGAATTTAGGGGGAATGTGTGGTGTCGAAAAACTAAACAGTTGACTAACCACTTGTACTTAGTTTCATACTAATAGGACAGCAAAGTTGCTTCTAAACTGGCTACATTAATTATATCTCAGATCTAATTTGTCAGATTTCCATTGTGATGCCATACCTACATTTGATTCTTTGAAAACTTCGAATAGTTTAACCCAGAATTTTCCTGTGTAAGGTGCAACTGTTGTCACTCTAATGTACTTCCTTTATATAATCAGTATGGAGGCTAAACGTACTTCAAAACTTACAAAATCCATTTTGAAGACTTTTCATGCTTTTTCAGACCTTCAGGCTACCATTAGAGGCAGATATATCTTCATACGACTTCAGATACTATCCATATTCTTCTGGTGAAACTCTAGAGTGTTATTAACTTACTGTTTTCCAGATTACTTTTAAATAGATTTAACAATCTAAAACTAACTTTTCTCATAATTTCTACTTTCTAATTTACTTTGTGATTCAGAATAGAATATACATATAGGTCCCAGTCTTGAATATAAAAAGATGGCCAGAAATTCTACTTCTCCATCATATAGTTGAGAACGCTACAAGCTATCAATTTCGAGAGCTCATGATAATGAATAAATGATATAGCAATTCACCACAAGCTTTTAGTTAGGGTTTGTGTGGATATACAAAACATTGATGATGTACTATTACTAGCACCAAGTTGTATATTATCTTGATCATCTGCCCTATGTTTCTTGTTTATTAGTGCAGGAAGGATGAATTTATTAAACCGGGCTTGCATTTATAGCCAGATGTAGGTATATATGCAACAGAAGAGAAGAAAGAAGAAAATACAGGATAACAAGCGAAAGGATGTACCTTATAGTAATCATGCAAGCCAAGTCCTTCAACATCTACTGGTTGCATAAAAGGCCATGCCCATTTGTGCTGGGTGATCTAACACATTAGAAAACACATACAAAATCATTTGATAATATTCAGATAAAAGAACATCTCCAAAGAGAAGGAAAAATCAAGAGTATAAGATATTCTCATAAAAGAAGACATCAAAACTTCCTCCAATTTCTATGCCAGGATATATTGGGAAAGACTTAGCAGCTATTCCTAGAGCAATAGGATAATAATCTTGCGCCAAAATATTCCCAAATGTCCCTGAAATCCTTTTCACCACAAAATGATATAATCTTCAGAGGTCCTCTTCCTAGTATGATACCAGTCGATGACCCCCCAAATGGAAACCCGGATTTTTCTGGTGGATAATCAAGAATCTCCAGATACAATCAGAATGCACAAACAGAAAGTTTGTTCTTAACTTAAATCATCTTATGTAGCACTTATTGCTACTTAACACATATCCAGATACCATAAAATGTAACTGTACCATATTATACCTTGTATCGAAAAACAGGTGATCTCTCACCATAGTATGCTTATTTTACCTAAATCTTGAGGAAAACTTTCAGGACAAAACCAGATGGAACTACCCTCTGAAAAGTGAAGTGAATAAAAAGCAGTAGGAAGAACCTTAAAACATGAAACTTGATCACTTTGTACAACTAAACTCATTCAGTTTGATTTTTAACTAAATTACCATTATGAGAAGAATGAAAACAAGCACTACACAAAGAAAAAAGAAGACTTCGCTTTTAATTATGTCACGGTGTTTCTACTTCATACCAACAATCAGTAATCCCATATAAGAGACAAAGAGCGAGTTTAAACTAATCATCCTCAAACTCAACAAACATAGCCCTGCCACAATATGCAATCTACAATTTTTATCGCCAGCACAAAATACAATGCCCTTACTACTACTACAATATCCAATTGATCTCTTCTAGCAAATATTCTGTGTAGAAGATGAAGGCAGTCATCCACTATTTAGTGGATGTTAGAATAGGAATAATATATTTAGGCAGATATTTAGACATATGATTTATTCAGTTACCTAATATAGACGATAGCGTTTGTGTATATATATGTAGTTATGATTGAATTAATAATATAAGAAAATTACTTTATCTCTTTCTACATGGTATCAGAGCTAGGTCTGAAAAAAAAAAAAAAAAAAAAAAAAAAAAAAAAACCCTAGTTTTTTTTTCGAAACAGTACTGTTTTTCCGATCTGCCGTGTTCCCGTGTTGCCTTTATCTCACCGCCACCAGAACTAGCACCGCCGTCCTATTTCCGGCCGATCGCCGCCGGTCCGGTCGCCGTCCGATCAGCGCGTGAGCCGCACGCGCCGGCCATATGATTCGGCTGTTTTGACACGCGCCGGCGCGTGAGGGCGCGTGCGAGCTCGTCTCCTTTTCCGGTTGTCACCCGCGGCCTCAGACTGATCTGTTCTGGGTTCCTTCGATGTTTATTTCGCAAAATCGGTACTTTTTCTGATCTGGGTATCGTATTTTTTTCGATTTGTGCGACTGTTGTTGCGTTTGTTTATTGGGCTGCTGCGTTGTAAACCAAATTCTAGCCTTAATTTGTGGTTTTGCCGATTGGCGGAATATGGGTGACCAACCGATGTTTAATGTCTCTGCATCTGAATATGCTCGGTTCCTTCGGTATAAAGACACATCTAGCACTCCATCTCATTCTATCACTACCATTGCTGAGTCAGGTACTCCTCATACGACCCTCCTTTGCTCTTCCTCACGATGGGTAATTGATTCTGGTGCGTCAGATCATATGACGAGTAATTCCGATTTATTTACCCAATTTACCCCACACGTCTCTTTGCCTAAAGTTACGTTAGCGGACGGTTCTACGTCCAATGTTCTTGGCTCTGGCACTGCTCATCCTACACCTTCTATTTCACTCTCACATGTTTTACATATACCAAATTTCTCTTTCAATTTAATGTCCGTCAGTCAAATTACTCGTACTCTAAATTGTTGTGTTACTTTCTTTCCAGATTATTGTTTGTTTCAGGATCTTGTGACGAAGCAAATTATTGGTAAAGGACATGTATCAGGAGGTCTCTACATTCTGGATATTCCAGAGCAAGTGTCCAGGTCTGTTTCTTGCTCGGCTGTCGTAACTCCTTTTGAGGCCCATTGTCGATTAGGACACCCATCTCTACAGGTACTCAAGAAACTCTGTCCTCAATTCCATCATATCTCATCTTTAGATTGTGAGTCCTGCCAATTTGCCAAACATCATCGTCTACCTTCTGTCCCTCGGGTCCATAATAGAGTACAGTCTCATTTCGAGTTGGTTCATTCCGATGTTTGGGGTCCTTGCCCTGTTGTGTCTAAAACTGGTTTTCGATACTTTGTTACCTTTGTTGATGATTTTTCTCGCATGACTTGGGTTTACTTTATGAAGAATCGTTCAGAACTATTTAGCTATTTTACTGCCTTTTGTGCCGAAATTCACACACAATTCCACACATCTGTGCGTATTTTGCGAAGTGATAATGCCAAAGAATATTTTTCCGAATCTTTCCAGTCTTATATGCTTAAACATGGCATCCTCCATCAGTCATCATGTGTTGATACACCATCTCAAAATGGTGTGGCTGAACGTAAAAATAGACATCTGCTTGAGACAGCTAGGGCACTCTTATTTCAGACACATGTCCCTAAAACTTTTTGGGTTGATGCTGTCTCCACTGCCTGTTTTCTCATTAATCGCATGCCCTCTTCAGTTCTTCGTGGTGATATTCCTTACAAAGTACTACAACCTACAAAACCTTTGTTCCCTATTGAACCTCACTTGTTTGGTAGTACTTGTTTTGGCCGGGATGTTCGTCCGCATGTTACTAAATTAGATCCAAAGTCTCTCAAATGCGTCTTTTTGGGTTACTCTCGGTTACAAAAAGGGTATCGGTGTTACTGTCCTACACTTAATAAATTTGTTGTCTCTATTGACGTCACCTTTATGGACCATTGTCCTTTCTTTCCTACTTCCACCCGTACCGACAGTCATGAGGAGAATGATAATTTGTTAACTTATGAAGTCATCTATCCATCTCGCACTACAGCTACTCCAAATTTAACACCTCCAGCACCACCACCATCTCGACCACCTATTCATCAGGTTTACTCCAGACGACAGACCTCTCCTATTACATGTCCTGCACCGGTTTTGCCTTCGCCATCAGATCCAGTAGACAATGATCTTCCTATTGCTCTTCGTAAAGGTAAACGACAATGTACTTATCCCATTTCCTCATTTGTTTCATACGATCATTTGTCATCTTCGTCATACTCTTTTGTTGCCTCACTTGACTCCTTATCTATTCCTAAAACTGTTAATGAAGCCTTGTCTCATCCTGGCTGGCGATCGGCAATGATAGAGGAGATGAATGCTTTAGATGTTAATTCTACTTGGAATCTAGTGAATTTACCTGCAGGTAAGAAGGCTATTGGATGTAAGTGGGTTTTTGCTATTAAAGTTAATCCTGATGGATCAGTTGCTCGGCTTAAAGCTCGCCTTGTCGCCAAAGGCTATGCCCAAACTTATGGAGTGGATTACTCAGACACTTTCTCTCCTGTGGCTAAGCTTACATCCATTCGTTTATTTTTGTCCCTTGCTGCCACTAATGATTGGCCCTTGCATCAGTTAGACATTAAAAATGCCTTTTTACATGGCGACTTATTGGAAGAGGTTTATATGGAGCAACCACCAGGGTTTGTTGCTCAGGGGGAGTATGGAAAAGTTTGTCATCTTCGAAAGTCTCTTTATGGTTTGAAACAAAGCCCTCGTGCTTGGTTTGGAAAATTCAGTCAGGTAATTACACAATTTGGGATGAACAAGTGTAAGTCTGACCATTCTGTGTTCTATAAGCAGTCTTCATCTGGTGTCATTCTTCTCGTTGTATATGTGGATGACATTATTATCACTGGAAGTGATGTTATGGGAATATCATCTTTGAAGTCATTTCTTCACAGTCAATTTCACACTAAGGATTTAGGGTCATTGAAATACTTCTTGGGAGTTGAGGTGACAAGAAGTAAAAGAGGCATCTTTTTATCTCAGAGAAAATATGTCCTTGATTTACTAACCGAGACAGGAAAGTTAGGGGCTAAACCGTGCAGTAGCCCGTTACAGCCGAACTTGCAACTCACTAAGGACGGAAACTTATTCGAAGATCCAGAGAAGTATAGGCGATTGGTGGGCAAACTTAACTATCTCACAGTAACTCGCCCGGATATTGCATATGCTGTTAGTACTGTGAGTCAATTTATGTCTTCACCAACTGTTGATCATTGGGCAGCTTTAGAACATATTTTATGTTACTTGAAGGGGGCTCCTGGCCGAGGCATATTATATAAAAATCATGGTCACACTCATATAGAGTGTTTTTCTGACGCAGATTGGGCAGGATCCAAACTTGACCGCAAATCCATTACAGGCTACTGCGTGTTCTTTGGAGGAAATTTGGTTTCATGGAAAAGCAAGAAGCAAAATGTTGTATCTCGCTCAAGTGCAGAATCGGAGTATAGAGCTATGGCTCAATCTACATGTGAAGTAATGTGGATATATCAGTTGTTAACAGAAATTGGTGTTCTAGTTTCAAAGCCGGCAAAACTTTGGTGTGATAACCAAGCAGCTCTCCACATTTCCTCTAATCCAGTGTTTCATGAACGAACAAAACACATTGAGATTGATTGTCATTTTGTTCGAGAAAAGGTGCAAGAAAACTTAATCTCCACAGGATACGTGAAGACAGAAGACCAACTAGGAGATTTGTTTACTAAAGCTCTAAATGGAGTTCGGGTTAATTATCTTTGTAACAAGTTGGGCATGATTAACATTTATGCTCCAACTTGAGGGGGAGTGTTAGAATAGGAATAATATATTTAGGCAGATATTTAGACATATGATTTATTCAGTTACCTAATATAGACGATAGCGTTTGTGTATATATATGTAGTTATGATTGAATTAATAATATAAGAAAATTACTTTATCTCTTTCTACAGTGGAATCTTCTAAGAATCAACAAATCACCAGAGACAGGAAATCAGATTTAAAGACTTGATTGGCAGGCTTATTAGCAACTAGTAGTGGAAGCATACTCAATGAGTGTGCTTAATTTCTTCAACAGAAAATATTTTTCAATAAAATAGTTTTATTTATAGTTATCTCATATATTTATATAGTTATAATAAATCATTACTTGTCATAGTTGGAAAGAGAATAAGGAAAAATGTAAGATACGAGAGGTGAAAGAGAATTAACCAAAAAGGACCATAATTGGGAGAAAGAATTGAAAATGTGGAATTGTGAGGAGAGAGGAGAGAGAATGTAGAAGTAATGAGAAATTAAATCAACTAACACTTGTCAAAACCTGGTAGATGTGCCATACCAAAAAATGGCTCTTTGTGTATATAGTATAGATAGATACAATATTCACCATAAACGGGAGGTTTTTTTCCTAATAATTACCATATATGAGAGTTTGGTCCAGTAAAAATGAGCCACATTGTAATCAACTCAACATAAGAGGGCATGCAGTATGAAAGGCAAAACAAAACATTCTCGTCTAGGGTGCAGGACAACAATACACAGATGCATATTATGAACCAAGTCCAATCAAATATCATCAGCTGGCTATAGATTTTATGTGGTTTGACATTTTCAGCAAGCATATAAAGTAAAAGAATTCAATAGCTTAGCTCAAGAGACCTGCCTGACGAAATAAACTTCCAAATTGGCGCATAAGCTCTTGCATTCTCTTTGCAGCAGCAGCTTCTCTACGTGAAGCATCCTGCTGTAGCTTCTTCATACCAGGGATATGTTTGTCCTTTCCTTTATCCTTTACAACTGAAGTACTTCGAGAAGTGTTTGGTTCCTTTATTTTTGAATTTGAGAAAAAAAGCTCAACTTTATTCACTCTTTGCTCAAGCTGCAAGGCAGAACAGAGATTAAAATAAGCATACAATAACTTGAAAATGCCAGTGGAACAAATATTATTGTTGGTGTGCATCCATGTACGAGCATGTAAAACCATTCTCAACTATGATCATTATTGAATAAAACATAAGCCAAAAAAGAGAGGAACCAGTTACTTCCCCCAGAGATAAAATTAAATGTCATCACCATTTTGCTAACAGGGATTAAACATGTCAGTTGACCTGATTCACTTAGTCTAAATTCTAAAATGATATGCAAAATGACACTGTTCAGATTCAAGGATTGCAAATTTTCAAGGGCAAGTACTCATGTTAGTTTAGAACATGGAAGAATAAGAGAATACTTACTTTGTCAACCTTCGAGAATAGCTCATCAACTTTACTCTTAAGATCATCCACTGGAGGAGCATTACCTTCCATATTTCCTTGTCCCATGTTTGAAGCATCCTCAAGTAACGCATTCACCAAATCCATCTAAAATTGGATATAGAATAAAGATTATTTTTAACCAATCAATATTTTTACGAGCCATAGGTCCTTACTGTGGTTTCAACTAAGCAAATGATGGCGCTAGTCAACAAAAGTAAGACGCCGCAGCACTAAAAGAAGGGTGCGAGATAGAGGGAAGAAAACTATGTAGTGATCATATGCAATAATTAGAATAAGCTCCTCAAGAATCATTCATAAACCACCTCATAAATTATCCTTTTCATCTCAGTTTTTTACTTCTTTCCTTCACTACTTTCTAATTTACTTTTTTGGAAAGTGGGAAACATATATATTAATGCGTGCAAAATTATACCGTAGAAAAAAAAAACACTTGCTGATCTACCGCTCATAAGTAGTTCTTGCACATGAAACACGATCCATAGAAACAGAGCAAGACTACACGAGCTATCATCAACCAAAAAACAGAAACCAACATTTAATGAAGAATTGTGGCTTGCTTCAGACACATATAACAATCTAGTCAATCGCAATTAACACTGTGCCGATGGATCAGCTATGTGTAGCATGAGCAATCTATAATTCGCTTATCACGAAAGACCAATTTGATTGATACCGCAAGCTGCGAATTAATACCCATTGCAAAAAATACATACAATTCGACATTATGCATACCTAATTTAAGTTTTAATTCCTAAATTCCTTCCAAATATTTCCAAATTCTAGCAAGGTTAAAGTCTTAAACATTTCCGGAACAAACACAGATATGTATAATTGAACAGGAAACATCGGCATATTAAACAGATCAACACGCACAGATATATACATGTATACAGATAGATTGTAATGCACAACCATAGTAGGATTAACGCACCTTCTCGTGGGGCTCCGCCGGATTAACAACTGAAGAAAGCATACGTCCAGTTTGCGGCAGTCCTAATTATATAACCTAAATCGCATTCGAAGGTATATATCATTTGTTTGTAAGCGGTCACACGACTTTAGTTTGTGACATTATACAATTTGTTTTTGGAGAATGAGAGGGCATACTTAGAAATATTAGCAAAGATCTCATTTTTTTCACCTTTTCGGTTATATTAATTTTGTAGCGACTAAATTACTCCCGACTTTTAATTTTAAAAGTTAATAATCACTTATGATGTATTTGATAATGGAAAAATATTAAAAAATTGTTAAATGAAATAATTAAAAAAAGCATTTCACAATTAATTTTTTTTTTCAAATATAGCTCTACTCTTTAAAAAAAAATCATATTAATAATAATGAGTTCACTTTGTGATCTAAATTTTTTATAATTTATTTAAGTATATAAATGTAACCCAAGTGGTTTTGTAAACCTATATAATGTTTTATTAAAAGCAGGAAAATTAAAAGTATGAAAGTAAGAACCTAAAAAATCTTTATATGCCTAATTTTTGGTAATTTAAATATGCTTCTTCATAGCTAAATTAAATCACTTTCTCAAAAAATAATGCTACTTTAGTAGAATTTTCAATTTAGAACAAAAAATACAATAAAAGTAAATATAATTCTCATATTTAGCATATTTTTGTTCTTAAATAGATATAAAAGTATTTTACATGGTAATATTTAAAAAATAATAATAGTTTATTACTATCTTATAAACATAATGCTATAATTTATTAAGAGTAAATTAAAAATCTTTCTTTCTTTATTGAACCAGGTCTTAATTAAAAATAAATAACAACTATATATCACCACAAATCTTTTTTTTTTTATTAATCTCATGCTCATTAAGCTTAGGGATGTCGTTGCAAAGTCTTTCGATATGATTTGGTACCTCAAATTAGCATTTGTAGGTTACAGATGTATGGTCGTAATTTTCACGAAAAATTGCACTTTTGGATTTTGAGGATAGATATCTTGTGTTTATTGCATTATTGCAAAAATTTGAGCCATAATTTATTGTTTTGTACTTTGGTGTCTGGTCACAATTATAAATAATGAAAGATCAAAGAAGCTAAAATTTTTAACCTATTTTGTATGACAATAATTACTACCCACAATAACTTGTCAAAATTCAAAAAAAGTAAAGTGTTCTTATATTGAACGAAAAGAGATTTCTCTTCATTACATCAAAACAAAAGGGACAAAACAAACTTGGCTTCTTTCTGCGTACTCAAATACACAAGCTTCAAACCTTTAACGACTTACATTATATTACACACAAATGAGTGGAATTTGAGAAACCTCTTTCCGATGTGCCGACGAGGATGAACTCCTCTTGATTTTTCAATGTAGAAGCAAAATACATAAAGAATTTTAAAGAGAATTCTAAGTTCTTAAAAGTCTTTAAAAATCTTGAAGATCGTAAATATTAAAAGATTCATTATATTTGACACTCCTTTCATACTTTCTTTCTTTGATTAACTATAGAAAAAAGAGAAGAAAGAGGAAAAAAGTATTTTTCACACAAAAATTCGAGATTGAAATACTCAGCCAGTTCACGACTCACGGTTTGACTGGTTCACCGTCGAGTTGACCGTTTCAAGTCCGGTTTGTCACGGGTCTACGGCCACCCGCTCATTGTACATACACCCAAACCGGTTTTATTCCTGATCAACCCGGGTTGTCTAGTCCAACTTTGAAAACCACAATATATACAACATTTCATGCATTCACCAATCAAATCATTTATTATAATAATTATTTTTCATTCTCTTTTATACTTCAAAAATCTTAATTTATATTTTATTATTCTTAATCTGCATAATCATTATATAAACAATTAGTAGAATCATTATACATATCATCCATCAATCCATTAGCAAATGAGTCCATCATTCAAGGCATTCTGTGATTGTCGTAAGTCCTTCAATTTCATTACATCAATGTGGATTGTCCCCGAAATAGCAATAGAACTTTTCCAGACATTTGTAATTCGTGGTCTAATTAGACGACATCTTGCTCCAAACATAGGAAATGTTAAGAGTAAAATTCAGGAAAAAAAAAAAACAACCGATTGCATGAAAAATACTTCGATACTTCGAGAGGGCATCATGTATTGCTGAATAGAGCACCCACTCAGCATAAATTAGGCACCTAGGCAGTCCAACTCATTTTAGTGAAGGGACGTGCTATTTGTTTACATCCATTAGTTCGTAAGGGATTCAATGCAGATTTTGATATGATTTAACACATTTGACAACTTTCAACACATGTCTAAAAACATAAACAAACACTTACTATTCTCATACGAATTTCAATGCTACGTGCGTTCATGAACAATTTTTAAATTTTTAACTCACAAAAATAATCAAACAAATCCCATATATTTAGTGCATATTTAGAACATGAGATTAAACAAGATGATGATTCAAATTTACGAAGTAGTTCACGAAATATTGTGCAAATGCAAAAGTCTACCGGTAGTCTATTCAAAACTAACTACCAATCGATATAGCTTTTACGAATGAACCACCTCTAGAAATCCATTTGACATAGGATTCCAAACTCTCCCTAAATCTATCATCAACTCAAGTTCTACAGACCAAGGTAAAAGAAGGAAGACAGAAAAAGATCAAGCTCTATAATCTTTGCAATCATGTCAATTGCCTCAAATTCTTCACTTCAGTCAGAATCAGAGGAATCGTGATTCAGGGATGATCTTATTGTCTTATTTCTACCTTCAAGATAATCATCGTCCTCTTCATCTCGTTTCTTCTCCTCGATTATACCTGATAATAACGCTTTAGAAGCTGCAATAAGGTAAATGTGAAATAAGCATCGGAGATAAATAAACACATTACCTTTCTTCAAAAGGTAAATCTCGAGGGTTCTTGTGGGGAAATCATCTTTTCCTCCCAAATCTTGAAATCCAACTAGCCTATCTGCCGCGACTCCTTTCCTGGATAAAGAGCAATGATTGTTCAAATATCTTAAAAGGTTCTGTATGTAAATATATATGTATCAACTATCGAGATATATTACACGTAACGCAAAGGAAGAAAAATAGCATTTCACAAAGTCACTAGTCTTCAAGATGGCCAACTTTTAAGATATGATGCAGTATGAATGACAAGTTAATCAGTGGCCATAATAGACAAATATCAACAAGCTCCCAGAGTATCTAGGAAGACTAACATAATTTGTTTGATTGTCCTGTGTTAATCCTCTCTTCTGTATCGCATGAATCATGGTTTCAAAAACATATCGTAAAACATGGCATAGCAAGTATATACTAATAATACATAGGACTATGAACAGTAAGATGCTTTAGCAACACAGCAGCATTGTTCAATTGGGCATGTTTTTCTGCTTTAGAGATATAAAGGAAAATAAGATGCCAAGACGTAAGGTGTTTGGATAAGCTACTTAACTCATCAAACGTCTTATAAGATTTTCAAGAAGTGTATCGTAAAATTTAGAATAATAAACTCTCGAAATAACATGTTCGGATCTTAAAAGCTCCTTAACAATAAGGAGTGAGATACTAACTTATTTTTTAATTTAACAAATCCCTTAAGTTTGACCATCTTATACTTGGCATTGCTCCAAGATTCAATTTTATTCAAATACTCGTAAGAACTTATTTTTAGAATAATATTCAAATCTCATAAGCTCCAAAAAGGATTAGATATAAGAGTCTATAATATGTTTTAGATAACATTAGCTGAATACCTCTTAGTAATAAATGTTGACTCTAAGCATTCAAGGTACTACTGGTAGAATGTGAAAGTGAGGAGAGGGCCAAGAGGCCCTTCAATATGCTATTCCTCACCACTTCATGTCAATAACAAACCAATGAAATAACAAATTTTGCTCAGAAGAAATAAATGAATCGGATAATTAAGAAATAATTAAATGACAGTATGACACACCTGAATAGTATGACACAAGGCAGTGTTTTGATTCCTAGCTTAGCAACAAAGAAAGGAGCATTCTGCAAATACAAATACTGTCATGTTTCAACAATAAAACTCAATCTGAACATATATATAAATATGTTTAATCGACTCGCTATACTGACCTCAGCATCCAATTTGATGAATTTAGTACCAAAATGCCTTGGAGCAAGGGACTTCAAATGTTTATCCACAATCCTATGAAAATCCACCAACACAATGAGTGCATGTTAGTTAGATAATATAACGACAAATATTTGTAAAGATGGAGAGACCTCCATAAATATTTCCAAGTTTATTAGACCTTTCAAATACTTCCCTTTTTGCCAACAGCTTCACTAATAAAAGCAGGTTTATATATAATACATTATTCCAATTTCAAATATCAAATCCACCCTCCTTTTCTACAAATGCTTCAAATGAGAGAATTTGAATATCCTTACTTGCAACGATAGAACTCTCGATGGTAGAAATGACAAATCACTTTTTCACTGCCAGTAACTTCACCCAAAAAGTCTGCCTCAGTTACCTCCCTGTACTCACCATGCCCTTGCATTTTCAACTTTTCCCGCTTCTCAGCTTCTTTCTATAAAGAAAATCAATCAGAGGAAACATCTCTACCATCTGGAAGCTAACTTCCAGTTTGTTTATAAGCATAAATTACAGACCTTAAGAGACAAAATTCTGTCAGCATGCAATTTTTCCAGCTCAGGATCCTGGACATAGCAGACATATGTAAATGAAAAGACTATTCAGAGATAACGAAACAGTTAGAAATGTGTTCTCACTCACATCCATCAATTCGTCCAGATCTACTTCCTGGTTAACAGAGCTGGATCCTTGTTTCTCTTGAGCCAGCAATTCCTGTAAAAGATATGACACTTGAGATCCAATTATTTTGCCATTTCTAGTCCTGGAAATATAATAAACTTCAAGGTGAACACGCATATTTATAGAATTTAAAGAAAGATACATGCCTTTACTTTTTCAAAAACCAGCTATGTTTGGATCAAAGACTTTGGTGGGAAAAGGAAACGAAATTACAATGGGGACATAAAATTGATGGAATTTTGAGGACAAATTCCCTCAAGGAAAATAAACGTTATACATCTTTGAAACATCTAATGCTATGTTTGGATCAATGTTTCTAATGATGAAACATAAATAGAAAAGGAAAAGATCTAACAAATAAAAGACAACATTACACCACATGAAGTGACAAAATTGATGTCATGAGAAGAATCTAAGGTCCAAACTCCAAACATAGGGTAAATGATTAACCAATAACTATCCAATAGCCATAGCATTACGGAAAAGAACCCGAGTAGCATTTTCACTAGAAAATCAAGACAATGGAACGATATTTCATCATTGTTGGCATGAAATAGAAAAGGATCAATAATTTTTCACCACATATAAAAGAATCCTAGAATTAACTTCAAACTTTGTAGTTCTCTACTTTAACAATTGAAATCAGCTAGCATTCAATCTACTCCATCGAATACGAACTGGTAATGTACATCACATTCTCTAATTCCCCAATCCACACGGCATTACAGGACATTAGATTCATAAACAATCGACACAAAATCAAATACCTATTTTAGGAGAAAACAAAAAAAAATTGAAAAATTGAAAAAATGAGGGCAGAAAAACACTACCTTTTGATAATCGCGTGCTGCAGCAGCCATTACATTTCCGTAATTTAAATTAGTAAGAGTCGATTTCACTGTATTCGGATCCATTGCTGCTTCTTCCTTTTCTTTTCACAGTTGAAATCAAAATCAATTAACCATTAAATACAAAAGAAACATCAAATTATGAATTTTCAGCATGTTTTATACAATTATGTAAACTTACTGAAACGCAGATCTGGGTTAGAGACGAAGATTGAGCACGAAAATCTGCAGTAATGTTGAGAGAATTGAGAGATCGAGCTTAAAAGAGAAGGAGCAATTCAATTTTATTTAAAATAAGGGCAAGAAAGGCTATATTTGGTTTTATTTTTTGAGTATTTGGGTGAAAATTGTTTTTGAATTATTTTTTTAGGACAAGTACAAATGGGCATGTAGTTGGTTTTAATTTGAAATTAATTTTTAATTTTTTTTAGATAGTATTTATTTTTATTTTTAAAGGGAATATAAGTTAATATAGCTCTAAGTTTTAATCGGTTAGTGATTTAAATATAATATTGAAATTGTAAATATATATGTTTATCTAATTATAGAATTATATTATAATAATAGATTGATCTTAAAAATATGTATTTATGTCGTATATAACTATTAGTTAATAAATATTTATTGTGCTTTTATGTATTGATTGATGTCTTAAAAATATTACATACATAGATTATTACATGTTTATATATATATGAAATATATACATATATATTCATATGTTATATATGTAAATTATATTCTTAAAATTTATTATTAAAAATATAGAATATAGATATACATATGGGGTACAAAGCTTTGCTTGTTTATGTTTTTTAAAAAAAATTAACTTTTTTTTGAAATCGCGTATTATTGAAATTCATGTGGAATTATAGGTGTTTATTTATGTGTTTAAAAATAGGTTGAAAGTTGTAAGAGATGTCAAATCAATAATGATAGGTGATGGATGGTGTGTAGAATAATTATGTTAATGATGTATATAAAGTATGTAAGATAAAGTGAAAAAATGATTATAACAAATGATTTGATTGGTAAATGTGTGAAGTAAAGTGATGTATATATAAAAAATTGGAAAGTAGGGTTGAAAAAAGTGAGAATTGAGATGGAAATTTAGGGCCTAATTGGTTGGCATGTCTATCTCCGAAAAATTATTTTCATGATAAATATGAGAAATGTTCTTTAAAAAATAAGATTTTTAAGAGAAAAATAGGTATTGATTGAGGTTGATATGATTTGTTTTTTGTTGTGAGAAATTTATTTGGATTTATATTTAAATATAATTTTTATTAAATGTGTTTAGTTAAACTCATTGATTTAAACGTCAGAAAATAGTCACAATGGATCTTATTTTAAACGTTGCATTATTTTGCATTAAAATGTGTTTATTTTTGGCTTTGAAAGATAGTCGGAAAAATTATTTTAATTAATTGTATTAACTGTCAAATCATGAATAGTAAAATTCAATTGTTGCAAGAATTTTTTCAAACTATTTGAAATTTTGAGAGATTTTTTTTTGTAAGATTTTTTCACTATATGCTAAACAAATGTATTTTTTTTTTTATAGTTTTTTACTCTAAAAATTTATTTTGGGAGAACAAGTGGCCATCCAATTGAGCCCTTAGTGCGTTACGTTTATTATAAATTTTTTAATTTAAAAACGTGAAATAGAATTTAAAAACATAGACAAAAAAGGCCCAAGATTATGGGGAGTTGATATTTGTATTTGGGCCAAAAATGAAGGCTATGTTTGGATTTGTTTTGGAGACTGTTTTGGTCAAAAATTTTGATCAATGAGTGTTTGGCAATGATTTTTTTTATCAACAAAAAGTTCATATTTTGGGCCAAAATTGATACTTGGCCAAAAACACTTTTTACTATCTCTCTCCTCAGTCATGTCGCATGTCTATTTTATACACTCTCTTTCCCCCTTACAACTATCTCTCTTTCTCTCTCTCTCATTTTCTCTTTCTCATTATCCCATTTTCAATTTATATCTTCTCCTTTTGTTACTTTTAGTTGTATACACTAATTTCTCTACTAGACTCACCTTGTATTATTTTATGCAAAATGATGATTTTGAGTCCAACTCCAAATGGTCAAAAATTCAGAAAAAAAATTGAAATGATCACATGAGTCCAAATACCACTATAATATATGATTAATAATCATTAAAAAATAATTTAAATACATGATACACATTGTTAAAACAATTATTGCTTTTTAATAAGCTAGTTACATAATACTTTTATGTATATTAATTGAATATCAAATTAATGATATGAAGTCAAATTGAATGATAAAATTATTTGAAGTATTGATGACATGTCCATAAATTTAATAAATATATATCATGATAATTTTTGCATCTTATTAGATGCCAAAGGGTAAGAGAAAATAGAAAGAGGTAGACGACTCCATAACTTAAAAAAAACGTCGCCAAACATGGTACCATTGCTCATCAAATACAAGTAAATATAGTAATCCTAGATCACGAAGTTGACCACGTGGAACGCGTTAGTGTCGCGCTCTTTTTTTATGAAGTTGTACGATGAGCAACATATATTTATTTGATGACTTATTTATTTAAAATTATTTTGTTTTAAAATAACTGTATCCTATCTAATAATATATTTTGATTTAAATTATTTATATTTCAATAGTATATATTAACTTAAGTCATTTATGTAAATATTTAATAATTTATTTATTTATTTTAAATTGTAATATATACAAATAAATATTCATCTATAATATAATTATTACAATCTTAATATTATAATATAACATTTAATCATTATTTTAATCACTAACAGACAAAAACTGTCATGATTTGACTACTACAATAACTTATGTTTCCTCTCAAAACAAAACCAAACACTATCTCACCAAAAAAACCAATCAAAAACCAATTCTCCAATTAAACCAAACACTATCTCACCAATAATGCACGTGTCCCCAAAAATTTCTCACCAACAATTCTCACCAAAATAACCAACCAAAACAAAACCAAACATACCCGAAATATTTGAGCCAAAATTTTGGACCAAAAAATAATAATCCAAACCCATTTTAGTCAAAAATTTCGGCAAAAAATCAACTCAAAATAAAACCAAACAAAGATAGGAATCTTTTCACCCTCCAATGTGTTATTTGATGGGATGAATTGTAATTTTATCCCACAATACATGTATGGTTACAAAGTTGACAGCATATTTATAGAAAGATACAAATTTAGTCGCATAATATCACTTTTCGAGGCAGAAATAGCCTAAAACCGTCAACTTTTAGAAGTAAATGTCATGTGCAGAATGCGTGACCATTAACTCAGCATTTACTACTCCTAAAAATGTAAATTTAGTTTCATATTTTTGCACTTTAATTCGATTTTGATGCTATCACGTAAAATTTATTGTCAATTTTTTTGTTTAATTTTGGTGTAATATTTAGGTACTATACAAATCAACAACTTACATATGTAAGTAAAAATTGAAAAGAAAATAAATATTTTTAACGTACATATGTTAGTTGTTAATGGGTGTAACTTCAAAGTGTTACACCAAATGTAAGATAATGCTTACTCATTCAAGAGGGAATCATCTAGCTACTTTTATTTTATTTTCACGAATTGCAAAGGATACTTGGTTATGTTTGTTTATATTTTTGTGTTTAAAATTTATTATAAATATTTCAAATGATACATACCATGAAAATTCATGTGAGAATCATGCTTGTATATTTTTTCTTTTAAATTAGTTAAAAATTATAAAATATGTTAAATTAATAATGATAGGTTGGTGAATGATATGTTGTATAAATGTGTCATACTGTCAGTTTTGTATATAATGATACATGAAAAAAATATAAATTAAAAATTAGGGATAAATGCAAAAAAACCCTCATGTGAAATAATTTATTGGCTGAAAACCCACTGTGAAATAAATATAGGCTAAAAACCCCCTGTGAAATTTTTTCGTTGCAAAAAACCCCCCTCGGTCAGTTAGGTCAGCTATCCCTGTGAAATAAATGCAAAAAAACCCCTGTGAAATAATTTATTGGCTAAAAACCCCCTGTGAAATAATTTATTGGCTAAAACCCCCTGTAAAATTTTTTCGTTGCAAAAAATCCCCTCGATCAGTTAGGTGAGCTACACGCGCCGTATGTGCGTTTTTTTTTTGTGATTATTAGACATTAAATGACTTATTCATTTACTTTTATGTCTCTTTTGTGTATTGTACTTATATATTCATTTGGGATACACTTTTACTCATGTTTACACAAAAAAAAAAACAATATTAAAGATAGTTTTTCATAAAATATTTTTTTTATTTTTAGTAAATATGCCTCATAATATTTAAATTTTAGACCATTAACATATAAGTACTTATATATTCATTTGGGATACACTTTTACTCATGTTTACACAAAAAACGATATTAAAGATAGTTTTTCATAAAATGTTTCTTTTATTTTTAGTAAATATGCCTTATAATATTTAAATTTTAGATTATTAACATTATTGTTTTTACTATTATGAGGCATATTTACTAAAAATAAAATAAATATTTTGCAACGATCGGGGGGTTTTTTGCAATGAAAAAATTTCACAGGGGGGTTTTAGCCTATATTTATTTCACAGGGGGTTTTCAGCCAATAAATTATTTCACAGGGGGTTTTTTGCATTTATTTCACAGGGGGTAACTGACCTAACTTTCACAGGGGGTTTTTTGCAACGAAAAAATTTCACAGGGGGTTTTTAGCCTATATTTATTTCACAGGGGGTTTTCAGCCAATAAATTATTTCACAGGTGGGTTTTTTGCATTTATCCCTAAAAATTATAAAGTACAAAAGAGAAATAAAAATAATAATAATAATTATAATTAAATGATTTTGATCGATGGTGAATAAAATAATGTATATATAATTGATAAGTTGCATAATGTTTAGTGGATTAAAAAGTAGAGTAGGAAAAATGTAACTTTGGATAAGAATAATTTATATTAAGTTTATTTAAAACTTTGTAATCCAATTTTTTTCAATAACTAAACAAACAAGGCCTCATAATTTCATGCAAAATATGACAAAATATGGTTATGTAATAAAAAAGTTTTTAAATTGTATAAGAAACACCTTTTAATTAATTAAGTAGATTATAAATAAAATTGTATATGATAAAATATATTTTTGAGGTCGTTTAAGTAATTAGTCACAAATGTCTTTCGGTATGTGAGACATGGTTGTACATCTAGTACTTGCTCAAGGTGTTTCGGTGCTAGTGAGAACTCTATCCATGCGATTAGGGATTGCCCCCTCTAAACCAAAGTTTGGGAAGCTATCACCGCATTGACACAATTTAAAGAGTTTATGTCCATCTCTTAGAACGTATGAATTACTTCCAACCTTAAGCGCAACTTCAACAATCTCCTCAATTACTTCCAACCTTAAGCGCAACTTCAACAATCTCCTCCTTCCTGATTCCTCCTGGAGAATTGTTTTTCTCTCGATGACTAGGACAATTTGGAAAAGTCGGAATCATTTTGTCTTCTCGGGCCAATTGGAAATATTGGGGCGACCTTGTATAACATTAAACTGTTCGCCCTTGACATGGAATCAATTTTCAAGGGGACAAGTACAAGTACAGACCACGACAACCACAAACCACAAACAAGATGGTTAGCCCCGACAGGGGTGGATCAAACTCAATACGGATGGAAGTTATTGGGACACTACCGGACAAGCAATGGGGGGATGCCTCTTAAGAGATGATCAAGGTTGGAGGATGTAGCTTGAACATTGGGTCACATACCATCACCACGGCTGAGCTGCTCGCCCTTCGAGCAGGTCTTCAATTTGTGTGGGACAAAGGAATTTCGTAGATTGTGGCGAAAATCGACTCGGATGTTATTCTTAAATTGGTATTACAAGCAGACACGATAACCCATTTCGTATTTAGGGGGCTCATTGAGGATTGTAGAACTTTGTTAAATATGTCATGGACTAGTCGGCTACAACACACCAAGCGGGAAGGCAATGCGTGTATGGACGCACTTGCTAAATTGGGCAACACGCTTTCTACAAGTCTCCATATTTGGGACCAACTGCCGGACATTTTGGGAGAGCTTATCCCGGAACCTATTTAGGATTCTTTTTTGTTTCTTTCTTTCTTTGCCATTGTGTAACAAAAAAAAAAAAAAAAGCATATACGTGAGTGAATGATCTAACTAAACTCAAATTTGTAAAAAAAATAAAATTGAATATTTATCTATCTAAATATATATAATCACTCGCTATCACGTGTGCCAAGACACGAAACACTAATTATGTAAATAGTAAGGTCTTGTTTATTTATATTTTCAAATTTCATTTTCAAGTTTTTAAATTATAAAATTCTAATAAATTTATCATATTAAATTTCATTTTCAAGTTTTTAGATTACAAAATTCTAAAAAAATTTATCACATCAAATTCCTATTCAAAATTTTATTTTTTCAACTCGACTTATTCAATCTCCTATATAACTATCTAGCAATCATATATACACCATTTTGCATATTTACCAATCAAATCATTTATTATAATCATTATTTCACTTTTTCTTTCATATTTTATAATTTTTGTTTATTTTTTAATTTACATGATCATTATATACACAACTAAAGGCAATCGTTTTACATATCATCTATCAACCGATTACTATTAATTTGACAAATTCAACATATTTTAAAAAATATAAACAAACCACTATTATTCTCATAAGAATTTATGAAAATTCTCTATAAAATTTCAAATTTTTTATTGAAACCATCAAAGCCCAAGTCTTTGTTTTTACTTTTATCACTTTTTTTTATCAAATATTGGATCAATTACGAGTGCTCTAGAATTATATACAATTTTCTCAAATAAACTTATTGAGAAACTTATTCTAAACTCTGAAAAAGTATTTAAACTAAAGATGATAAGTGAAAAGAATGAGAAATACTAACGTTATCGAAACCAGACTCATATATTCATATGCGTAAAAGTTATTTAAGATTTCTTAATTAACAATATTACCTCAGTGGAATTAAAAGATAACAAAGAATAAAGTAAGATCAAAATAATGTCACAAATTTAATTTGAGGTGAAAGAATATAATGAAATTCATTTAGATGCTTGACTAAGAAAAAGGCCTAATCCCTTTATCATAAAATCCATTGGACTTATGTTAGGCCTTGTTGGTAGATGTTTTTTTAGATATCGTTTTTTAAAATTCTCAAAAATATGTACTAAATTTTCATGTGAAAATAGTAGATACATGTTTATGTTTTTTTAATTAAATTTAATAAAATATGTCAAATTAATAATGATTAGCTATGTATGTTGAGTTAAATAATTGAGATTAAAGAAAATAATTAAAGATAATTTAAAAACTATAAAGTATGAAAAAGAAAAAGAAAATAATTAATGTAAATAATATTGATTGATGAATGTGTGAAATGACTGATATGTAATTATATAAGAAATCGAAAAGTAGATTTAGAAAAATATAAAATTGAATGATCAAAGAATATAAACAAACAATCACATAGTATTTTAAATGTAACATACATCAAACAACAAAGAAGTGAAAATGGTTTAACAACACTAATAATTAATAAGCACAAAAGGTGGTAGATTTCATATCACAAGGAATGGAGTAAATTCAAAGAGAGAACTATGCGATCATATTTGTTGTAAATAATTACCTCAAACTATTTTGGTGAATCAAACAGGGAAACTATTTTAATACCACTTATTTTTATTTTCCTTTCATTTAGAAAATATGAATATATTCGATTTCTTAAAATTACTTAATTGCAAGTCATAGAGCTGTTAAAGTTAACAAAATTGAATATTTTCTACCAAATAGAAAAGGCTAAAAATTTTCAAGAACTTAAAAGTCAATTCAAATTAGACAATTGACACCAAATATGCTCTCCTATTTACCTATACTATAGATAGTACAAATTAAAATATTATAGTGATTATTTAAGTTTGTATTGTGTCAAAAGTAGCAATTTGTTTGCTGCAATATAACAAAATATTCAGAAATGGAAAATTGCATTTTTGGTACACTAATATGAAATGCACGTTTATTTGGTACACTAATATGGGGGAGTGGCAATTTGGGTACACTAATGTAGGACATGTGTGGCAATTTGAGTATAAATTTCGCCGAAAAATGTCATGTGTGTTGCACATGCTTGTAAAATTGGGAATTTTGACTGGATTGCGGATTTTTTTACAATTTTGACCAAAATTAAGGAAAATAATTATTTTTTAGGGGATTGACCAATTTTGACTATTATAAATACAATAAACTTTGATTTTACCAAATTGACCCTAACCCCATCTTAGTTAATTTCATCTTCTTCATCAAAACCCTATAACACAATTTTAGTTAATTTCATCTTCTTCATCAAAATTCTAGAACCCCATTTTAGTTAATTTATCTTTTTCGTCAAATCCTAGAACCCATTTTAGTTAATTTCATCTTCTTCGTCAAACCCTAAAACCCCATTTTAGTTAATTTCATATTCTACACCAAAACTCTAGAACTCCATTTTTCCTTGTTCTTTGATTTCTTGTTTCTGGATCGATGTGGAGGTGGTGGTGTTGGCGGCGACGGTGGTGGCAGCGGTAGTGGTAGCGGTGGTGACGGTGGCGGCAACGGTGACACGGTGGTGGTGGAAAAATTAAAGAAAAATAAAATATATATTTTTTAACAAATAGTTAATTTGAAAATAAAAGAGAAGAAAAAAGTCAAAATTAATTTTGGTAAAAATAGGTCAATTAGTTTTTATACATGCTATTCTAAGTCAAAACCCCCAAATTCAGTCAAAATTCCCAAATTTGGTCAAAATTAATTAATTTTCCGGCTAAAATCGAATTTTCCGGTGAAATTTGTACTCAAATTGCCACACTTGCCCTATATTAGTATACCCAAATTGTCATCTCCATATTAGTGTACCAAATAAATGTATAGACCATATTGGTGTACCAAAAATGCAATATTCCCACATTTTCACCCTCCAAAAGATGATTGAAATTAATTCTGAGTGAGTTGAATATTTGAGAGTGCAAATTGCTAAGGTATATGCAATTTAATAGTATTTAAGTGTCAAAAATTAAATTTAGAAATGCATTGTACAAAAGGTGGTAATTCGGGTATATATAAATTCGTTCAACCCACCCAAATTGTCAAAATGAGCCAATCAGCCTAGAAACCATCGGTTTTATATTTTTAAATAGTTATAACGGTTTGATGTTCTTGTCAAGTTAGACATATATAATGTATATAAAGATTTAAAATAGTATATATGTATACATACTCTCTATCAATAATAATTTTATGTATATTTTATATTAATTTAACATAGTTTTACATTTATTAAAAATAGAGATTAAATACCTTACTTCAACACTTAATTTTTATTAGTTTGAACAATTTAATTTCGCAACTAAGAAAAAATGTTATACATATTTATCACTAAAATTTTATGATATTTTATTTTAAGAATTTATAGAGTTTTCACTTATTTCAAATAATAATTTTTATTGGTAATACACTTGATCTTCTACACCCCATTTACTAATTTTTTAATTAAATTTACAACGATAAATATATTTTTTAGTTTATTACTTACTAATTTTAGCTATAAATAAAATGAAAGAGCTAAACCCGTCAATCCATCCGTTAAATTTATTAAACTCGACCAAGCCAAATCGCTCAATTTGGAGAAATAATTGTTCAATTTTTATTTGATATTTTGTCCATCTACTTATATTGAATCGAACTGCATATCCTAACCAAGACTACAACTTTCTATATGATGTTTTAACCTAATAGTCAGCATCAAATTAATGAAAAAGTGATCCTAATAATAATTACTTTCCAACCAAAAACAGAACGTTTTAATTATTATTGAAGATATAACAATCAATTAATTAGACGATATCAAATCTCTCACTTTTAATGGAGAAATAAAGTTGTCTATTATATTTTTGAGTTGAAATTTAAAAATTTATCGAGAATTGTATATTATAAATATTTGTGTGATAATTGTAGATGATTATATATATTTTTAAAATAGGTTGAAAGTTGTAAAATATGTCGAATTAATATTAATACGTTGATAAACGCGGTGTAAAATGATTGTGGTAGTTATGTATATAATGATTATATGAATAAAAAATAATAAATTTAAATTTAAATTTAAAAATATGAAAGAGATAAAAAGATAAAATTATAGTATTTAATTTACATTGATGAGTATGCGAAATGATATATATATATATATATAATTTATAATTATTATATAATGACCTGAAAAATAAGAGTTGAAAAAAATATATATTTAAATAAATTTTTTATATTATTACATTTATTTAATATTTATAATTTAAATTATTAAAATAGATATAGAGCCAAATAAAGTCAAAGACTCAAAGGCCGGCGGCCAATTCTTAACTCTTAAGGTGCCGAATTGGTGGGCCCGGTTCTAGATATACAATGACTACACTAGATGACGTGTAAACCTAACTTTTATTTTTCTAAAATAATCAATTTTTATTTATTTATTTATTCAATTAAATAGATAATAATTATTAAGGTCGTAGAGTTAGGACATGGACACCACTTTTGATTTAAAAGGAAATTGTAATTCCAATTTTGATTCTAAGACAGAGACCCAAATAGGACAATAAGTCTAGGGCCACCAACCTCGAACGATTTATTAGTGTAAAATTATAAAAAAAAGAAGGTAAAATTATCAATTTATCATTGGGTATATATATATTATATATATTTGGAATATTTTTTTGATAATATGTGTATATATGTGGAATATTGATAGAGTAACTTAACTATGAGGGAAAATGAAAAGTAGAATAAAAGGAGATAATACATTCCACGTTCCAAGTAGTATATATCATTTTAAATACTTTTGAGTGTTGGGATTCCAATTTTATGAAAAATTATAATTATTTAGGTGATAAAGTTTGATTTAAGCGAAGAACTATGCTACAAAGTTAGACTTTTTGACCATATTTTACCGGGACCAGATTTTTTGTTCCAAATCTCTATTTCATCTCTTATTCCATGTATTAGATATATGACACGTGTTAAAAAATTTACACATGTTAAACATCTTTTAATAAGTGTATTTATGAATAAAATATGTCAAATAACTAAATATACGAAATAGAAAATGAAATATAAATTTGAAATAGAAATACCTATCCCTATTTTACCACCCACCCCAACACTTTGGTTTATATTTTACACATCTAAAACAAACCCAAAACTCTAAAGTCATGAACACATCAACCAATCCTTTATTTATTTAATACTTGAACACAACCCTTATTATATATATGTCCACCTTAAACTTGTCAAAATAATCTAACTACCTTTTGCAACAACAACCATAATGCTAGTCCAAGAAAGCCTTCATTACACAAAAGATGAATTAGAGGATACACTTTCCCTATGTGATCTCCCATTGTATAGTGTTGAATTGGAAGATGATTTATCCCTACAATCACATGATTCAACCTTTTTATCTTCCGAAAACGACTATTTCGAGTTCTCTAGTCAAGAATTAATAAGCTCTAATTCTGTTGCCACGTGTTTTTCACATGATCACAACATCATATTCTGCGGAAAAATCATCCCTCGTAAAGAAGAGTACTCGTCAACACCAGTCGAGCCAGTGAAGCAAACGAACGGTTTTGGCCTTTTGAAATCGAGGTCTAATTCCAATAATGGGAAGAGAAATACAGGCCTCATGCACAAGAAAGACCATGATGATCAAGTGAATAAAATGTCCATTTGGACACCATATTCATCATCCTCAGGGAAATCTAAATGGTATTTGTTCTTATTTGGATTTTCCACATTTTCGACGCGAGTGGATGTGAAAAAAAACAGGCGGAGCCGCCGACAATATCCAATATCGCTGCCACCACCGACGGAGGAGAATATTAATGAAAGGATAAGTAGTAGAGGTTCCGGGTGGTGGTCGGGGCTGATTAGGGCCCTCAGTTGCGGCGGCAACCACCACTCCACCACCGTGGCAGCGGCGCCTGTAAACTGGAGTTCACTCGAATGATAACCCAGTTTAAATATCATCTGAATGGACGAGCATTTGACTCTCTTTTGTATAACATACAAAAGAACTTGCTAATTAGCTTGTTTGGTAGTTCGAATTTCTATATAATCATATTTAATTTAAAAGTATTTTTTGTTGAGAAACCGTAATTAAGTTTAGTAGTATCACTTTTTACGTAATTAATTATGTAATAATTGAGCTCTCGTCTTGTAAGTTGATTTTTTTTAGTATTTAATCCTATCAAGAAAAAAAATGAAAGCAAAAAAAAATTGGGTATTTATCAATTGAAACAATGTTTCCTCGGTGTAAAATCTTTTCAACTTTGAATGAAGTGTTCTTTTATCCTTTTTAAGCACTACTAGGTATTTTGTGTCACGGGCCGAAACTTCAATAGCTGAGGTTTCCTAAATTCTGTGGGCCGTGACATTTGTCTACCTACTACTCAATACATTTTAGTATAAGAAAGAAAGAAATAAATAGGAAAATTATGTCCAATGGAATAGGAATTTTTCAAATTAATAAAGAAATACTAAATTTTAACTATTAAGGGAGAGGAGATTTTTAAACTTTTTTCTTTATTACGATGGAGAAATCTGCAGCCGCTATTTTATAAACCTCTTTCTTGTGTAATTAGTGCTCACAGTAGAGAAGATACATTTTTTTAAAGAGAATCGAACTCGTGACTAAGACCACAAAACTCAATTGTCTGTCCGACCAATTTTACTTGGGTTACTCCTAACATGTTAGTAAAATGACTAATTCAGGGGTAACCCCTGGTAGAGTTGGTAAGGGCATCTGAACTTGTGGCCTAGGTCATGGGTTCGAATCCCATTGTGGGAATGCCTATTTGCCTTATCTACTATGAGTCTGTCAGCTAGTGAGGTTTACCCAGTGCGCACCCGAAAAGGTAGCGGCTGCGGGTTTCCCCCGTCATCCAAAAAAAAAAGACTAATTCAATGGAAGTTCATTTTTGGATTACCTCATTTAATATTTTTCTATGAAAAATGCATATTCTTCACACACATCTTTTTATTCACAATTAATGGAAGTTTATTTTCCTTTTTTAGATAGTTATCCATTAAATTGATTAAAAATGTAAGAAATATTTTATTTTATATTGGAACTAGATTTATGACAGTTGGAACACTTAAAATAGCTAAATAATATGTATTAAATAGAGTTTTTATTTTTTTATAGGTAAGAACTTCAAATCATGTTGCATCATCTAACAAGAAATCTGTTATCTATTATATATATTATAGCAAATCGGTGTTTGATTTTATTGACCAAATTCAACCAAATGGAATTTTCTTAGAATTTTAAGTTTTTCAATTCATGAGAATTTTTTTTATTGGTTACACAATATTAAAATTAGTATTTTGATATTATTTTATGTGATAATGGATACTTAATTTGTGCAACTAATTCATTAATCAGAGGAATATTTTTTTTATCCTTAGCTAAAATACGTGTGGGATTAATGGGATTATTGGATTTTTATTAGGACAGTTTCCATATCTAATGCTTTTACTCTTAATTAAATTCCGACATCTACAATTCTGAAGAGCAATATTTTATTTCTTTCTCAATTCCATTTCTTGGTTCCATTATCCTCTTTATTTTCTTCTAGGCAGATTAATTTTGTTTCACATGACTCAGCTTTTCATATGTTGCAATGAGGGAAATTTGCGTTTGATTCATTTCACTACAATTTACCATGATTGGTTAATCAGTTTTTTTTTCTTTTTAAATTTTCAATATCTTTCAGTACTTTTGATTTTAATGTCCTACATTTCCTTTGCTTTAAATTTAATTCACTTTTAATAATTTTCATGATTTCTTAAATTTTTTCTCAATTTATTTATATTTTCCCCATTACTTTTATATTTATTGTGATCAATAATCAAGTATTTTCGGCTAATTATCTTCAGATTTTTCTTCATCTTACATTTTTATGGATTTATAATTTGTTTGCTATTGTTTGAACTTTTAATATTAATTTTTTTTTAATTATAATGAGTTTGAGTGAATCCTCTCTCCTTCTTATCCATTATTAATCTTCTTATTTTGACTTATTTTTTGCTCAATTGAGGGGAAGTGATCCATCCATATTCTGAAATTGTTTATTTAGTTCATAATCATTCCCCTTTCTGTTCTTAAAATTTATGAACAATTCAAAGTACAAAGTGCGTTGTTCCTATAGAAAATACATTTTGCTTATTCACTTTTATCGTATTTAAGTTCCTAAATCCAAAATGGTCTATGATAAGGCATAAAAAGTTGACAATTATATTGATGTAATAGAGTGAATTAAGAGGGCGTTTGGCTAAGCTTATAAGCTCTTTTCAACATCTTATAAGATGTTTGAGAGCTTATAAGCTCTATAAAAGTATTTGGATAATCACTTTTAAAAAGAGCTTATAAGACCAAAAAATAAGATGTTTGGATCTTATAAACAAATAAAAAATAAGTTAGCCAAACCCACATTATTTCTAAATCTTAAACTTTGGATGTTGTTTATATTTTTAAAAGGCATAAATAACTCTAATTAATTTTCTTCTTTCCAACAATACCATTCTCCGAAAAATATTTATTTTTATTATTGCACAAATTCTCTCTTATAATATTTGAAAATATTTTATAAGTCCAATAGACTTATTTTATCCAAACACTTAACAACTTATTTTTTAAATAAGACTAAACATCTTATAAGCTCTTAAAACATCTTATAAGGTGTAACAACTTATAAGATGTTTTAAATAAGCTTAGCCAAACACCCTCTAAGTTTCATCATTGTTGAGTTGTATTCGTTTATGCACTGATTGAGTGTATCATTCAAGTATGTTGATTATGCAACTGAGTTTTTATTATTGATTCTCACCAAATTGAAACTATGCACTTACCATTTTAGAAATTATTTAGGCGGTTTTATACCTATTTTGTTTCTATCTTTAACTTATATGTTGAAGTGTGGTGTTTCATTTTTGTGGATATACTTCCCTAATTTAGCCAATCGATATTACTTATTCTTTCTTATTATTAAATTTCAAATTTACATTAGATTCATTTTTCATTAATTTATTTTCTCTATGATTCAACCGCTTAACTTTATTTCATTGGACTTTATCTTTTGGACAATCTTCTTTGATTCTATTATATCAATTGAATAATTGAATTGTTTCCGATGTATGTATATATAGCGTTTGTACTTAAATGCAGCTATGCTCTTATTTCTTTAAAATTGTAGTAGTAGATTTTTTTTCTACATTCCTCATTTTATTTTTTCAGCTTTTATTTTAATTCTACTTTTTTTGAGTTTCCAGGTTTTTTTCTTTCACTTTTTCTACTTCCCATTTTTTATTTTAATTCTCTCTTTTTTTTTTGTATTTTCATGAATGCGAACCATCCAGTTTAGATTTTGTATCAATTATTTCTTTGAATGTTCTAATTATTTTTATGTAAAAGTTGATGTACTACTTTTCAGAATTGTTAGAATTGATATATTTTTTTCACTATTTTTTTCTCATCTTTCACTTTTTATTTAACTCTATATTGATGTATTGATTTTCATTCACTTATCACATCCAAAAAAAATTGAAAAAAGTTTATTCAGTTATTCTTTTGTTTTAATTCTCTTTTTTTTCAATATATGTTTTTGTGAGACTTCTCTTTGTATTTTTTTATTTTCTCTTTCAGTCAAAATGATGGATGGAAGTTATTCAATTTTTACATAATGTCCAAAAGGTTGAATCCCCAACCCCAAGGGCCCCCCATGCCCCGGCCCGACAGAGCTACAATTTTTACCTATTATTTCTACAAGTTCTTAGCTTTTCATTTTTCTTTAATGTTATTTTTTAATAATTTATTCACTTTTTTAGTTTGCTGATCTCCCCTAATATAAAAAGATGATGAAAGTCATAAAATTTTTGTGTTATAAACTATATTTTCATTGAAGTTTACATAATATTTTATTATATATTTTTTTTGGTAAGTGTAAGTTATAATATGAATTGAATATTCTATACTTTTTGATTAATTGTATATCACAATCATGTCCTTTAATTTTTTCTTAATTGAACGCTTTCAATGTGATAGATTATGGTTGTTAGCATCACATTATATTATACTTTGGTAAGGATCTCCCTGTAATAATGATATTTGATTATCCACCACCCATGTATAAGAGAATTTATAATATCACCCATTTTACCTTTAATTTCTTTTGTTTTTCATCTAGTTTTTTACTTTCTTCCTTCATTTATCTTTTTGAGTAGTGAAACAAAAATAAATAAAACTGAACTTATGAAAGCCACAAATCTATTATCTATTATATATGTTATAGCAAAATGGCATGTTGACCACAAGGGTTTGTTTATGTTTTTGGGATGACATTTTAAATTTTTCTCGAGAATAATGTACTATAGAAATTTGTGTAAAAATGATAGGTGTTTGTTTATATTTTTTAAAATTAGGTTGAAAGTAATAAGAGATGTCAAATTAATAGTGATAGGTTGATGGATGATGTGTAAAATAATTATGTTAGTGGTGTATATAATGATTATGTAAATTAAAAATAAAAAAATATGAATAAAAAATTATAAAGTATGAAAAAGAAAGTGAAAAAATGATTTATAATAAATGATTTGATTGGTAAATGTGTGAAGTGATGTATATATGAGTGATAGTTAGTTATATAAGAGATTGAAAAAGTAGAGTTGAAAAAAGGGGAATTGAGATGAAAATTTGGTGTGTTTAGTAGATTTAAGATTTTGTGATTTGAAATCTTGAAATTGGATTTTGAAAACATAAACAAACATAGAGATTTTGAGTTTTTTAAATGTAATGAATTTTTTTTATTGGTTGGTTTGGTTTTTTGAATAAATTGGCTAATCAAAATTAATATTGATTATCATTAAATTTGTCAATCAATATTAATTCATACTTTTCTAATACGTCAAATAACTTGCAGATGAAATAAAAAGAACAGACATCATTGTTATATTCTGACCATGATTTGCAACTGAAATTACAAGACCAAAATTTACTCCCTATTATAACTCTTAGCATTTCAATGGAGATTGTCTTGAAAATTGTAAGTGTTTTACTATTATTTAATTTAATTGATGCTAACCTAACTAAAGAAGGAAAGTGAATCTCGGTAAACAATTAGCATTGCTTATTATTAGGGGGTGGCAAATGGTTCTCAACCCATGGTTCCAACCCAACCCAACCCAACCCAACCCAACTACTTTCGAGTTGAGTTGGTTCCTATTTTTTTTTTTAATTTTAGGTCCACTTAGGTTGGGTGCTATTGCTTTCTAATAAATTTTGGATTCATAATGGTGTTAAGTTGGATTCATTTGATTTTAAAGATGGGTCTATTCAGTTCTAAAGATGGATCCACATTAATTTAGATTGGGCCTAATTTAATACAAATTGGATCATTTTGGTTCAAAAACATATACCAACCTTTACACTGCTATTAATAGGCATAACTATTCTTTCACATAAAATATTTATCATAATAACTCAAATCAAATTTTTTTAAACCAATAATTTGATTGAATCTAAAAAAAAAATTGAAGTCAATAATTTGATTTTTTTTAAATTTTAATTCTTGAATATTAACAATCTATTGAACTTAATTATTTAAAACTTTTGATAATATTAGACTTGACAAAAAATGAATGTAGTTTATAAACGGAGTTTTTTAGTAAATTAATTGTTTTTTGTTAAATATTATTAAGAGTTCAATGTATTTTTCACTATTTGTCCAAATCTCAAGTCTTCACAATTGAATAAATATATTCTTTATATTTTGAATATATTGGGTCTTGCTTAAGCAATCAATGAATAAAATGAGTTTAACATTATTTTTTAGTATGGAAAGTAAAAGCTTATCCGTTTTGTTTTAAGAATTTTTAAATAATTAATTTGCTTTAATATTGAATAATTCATTATGATTAGTTTACTCGAACACATATTTTGTTGGCAAGCAAAACAAACATGCAACAAAATATTTATTAATATACAACAAACAAACATGAAACAAATATGTGATCTACTCTATCTATATCATTCATCCTCATTTTTGTGATATTATGGATCCATATTAGGTCCGTTATGGTTCCATAATGGTTCCTTGTGTAAGAACCAATTAAAACCAATACAACCCAATAAGAACCCAATCTACATTGAAATCATACTTTTGATTTTATTTTGAACCAAATTCATCTTGCTTTCAAATCCAATTAGACCCAACCCAAACCCAACCCGATCTATCCATTTGCCACCCCTACATATTATATTATTCTCAAATTTGAAAAAAAATAAAAATAAATATATGAGTAAGAACTAAATTCATAATATATATCATGGAACAAGCTACCAATTTTTCTTTAAGGTATAATTTTACTATTTATTACTATTCAATTTTTTTATTACATGCATTATTCATGACAATATGTGGCTTGGATTATTGGCAGAGAGCTCAGCTATTCCTTTTTGTTCATCCGGCCACGTTAAGGTACATGTAAAATGTAAATCATTCTTTTGATTCAAGTATATTTGTCATTTTTAATAAGATTTTAATAATATTTTAATTTTAATTATTACACTTACAATATACTAAAATTAAACCCATGATCAAGTAATTTAGAATATATTATCTATTATCTATTCAATTATACATACTATAGTAAAGCGGTCTATGGATCACAATGCTACAATATGTATTATCAAGTGTTTTTTTTTAATTTAATTAATTTATGATCTTAATTATTATTATGGCTACAATATGTTTATTAACAATCAACCAATATTTGGTAATCTCGAATATATACTTTTGCATAAGCCTACATCCGCTGAAGATATACATGTAACTATTTTTACATTCATATAAGATTTACTTACTCTCACATTTTATATTTTTATTTGGCATTCTTGGTTGGATCATCAAAGCTTATTTATTATTTATTTATTTACTTGGTATTTTATTTATTTATTTATTCAAGTACTCTCATTCTTCTTTAGTTTTAATAATCAGTAAATATAATTTATTTTGATTTCTATAGGTGGTTAAGTGGTTGACTACGTACATAAAGAATACGAAGAAGCAATTGCTGGTGAGTTATGATTTCGTTTCGTTAAATGAATTTTGGGATAATAAAATGATACATTCTATCTCTCTTTTTTTCTGGTAATTTTGAATTATTTTAACCGTCACAAAAATTGTATTGGTTAATTTGATTTACTATGAAATTTAAAATTTTGAAATTTAATTGATTAATTAACATAATATATGGATGAAAAGAGAAAATAACATATTTTGCATTCATGATCCATATTAGTTATGGTATGTCTTTTAATTCCTTAATCTTTCAAACTCAATAAGCCAACATTCAATCTTATGATTTGTAGTATTCTTTTATCACATAAACATTGCCAAATTCAAATCCCAACTAATCAAATCCAAAATGCTATTAATCATCTTTAAAATTTTCATAATCCCATTTAATTTTCTCATTACAAAATCATTTTCAAACGTGGTGAAGAATTTTGAATTTTTTAATTTAATTAGAAATTCTCATTGGTTGACTTAATTTTCGAATTTGAAAAGCCAAACAATCTTAGAATTATTTAAATATTTTTAGTAACTTTTGTAATTTAAGTCCACCAAAATAAAATCCAGCCCTTTTCAATTCTTTTTAAGAATTTCATTCTCAGTTTTACTAAATAAATGATTTGACAAACAAAATAAAATTATTATAAATGTAAGTTCCATAAGTCAAGCTAATCAAAAGTGCAAACTAAGATGCGGCGTGATTTTCGGTGAATAAATCTTAATTATTATTGGTTGAATTGACCTTTTAAATTTAGAAAATAAATAACTTTGAATATATTAAAACAATTTATGAACTTGCATAATTTCAGTAAATCAAGCCAAGTCTATAAAATTTCATTTCTATTAGGACAATTTCATCTTTGAATTTCTTTAGATCAAGGAAGTAAGAAACAAGATCAAATTATTATACTAATAAATTCCATGATTTAAGCTAATTAAAGAGAGTTATTGGTTCTTCTCAAATTTAAATTGCTACTCTTTTAAAAAATTTAACAAATTGGCATTTTCTTAACTTGGTGTTTATGAAAAGAGTCTTCGAGTTTAATTAGCTTTATTACGATTGTATTTAGTTTGTATCTTTATGTTTATAAAAAGGGTCTTCGATTTTATTCTCAAATAAAAATAATTATACATTATAATCTTTCAAAATTAAACAAAATAATATTCATTTTTATAAATCAAATTTAAATTAATATAACCCGTGCATAGCACGGGTTACACTCTAGTATATTATAATAACAAGATTCGTTAACCATAATGCTAATATTGATTGTAAATCCTAATTTTTTAGAATTTTGAATTATTTTAATATAACAAAAAAATTTATTGGTTGCTTTAATTTTTTTCGATAGTAATTATTTTACCTAAATTAGTCAAGTAGTACCAATTGATATTTTCCTAGAAGACTTTAATTAGAATTTGCCTTGAAAAGGGAAAGGTCCAATTTGCCCTCATATTTAGTTCCCATCACCTAATAAGAATTGCCAAATTTTTCTCGGGGTAATTTGCACTTTGCATTTGATAAACCTCGATTATACGTATTTTTTAGCCTAAGATTAGACATTTTTATATTATTTTTATATAATGATTTATACCACATATACGTTTATAGGTTTGTTACATGATTGTAGGGTAAAATCATTGATTTCGAGAAAATGACGAAAAAACGTATGAAATGAGATAAATTAGCGCTGTTCGGAAATACAATCATATCTTGAGCTACAAACCTCCAATGTTAATGATTCTTATATAATTAGAAACCTAAGATGATGACCTAAAAGTTTTATGAAGAAGACAAGATCGAATTCAAAAGTTTCAAGGCCCGAAAATTGTAAAGTATATTCTGATCCGAACCCAATATGGCAGTTTTGGTAGAAAGATCATACCTTGAGTTATACAACTTGGATTGGATCCAAACTAGTTGGCTTGTAAAGGTAAGACATAGATCTACAACTTTGTAGAAGATGTCAAAGCCAAATTCGGACAGAAAGATGGTCAAACAAGCGATCGAAAATAGCAGAAAAATGTCAAAATGTGCAAAATACACTGCTGCCAGCATTTAAACCCTGGCAGCAGCTGTGTCTAAACGCCAGAAGCGTTTTTCCAGCGTTTAAACGCTAGTTTTTCAGCGTTTAAGCGCTGGAACATAATCATTCTGTTCTGGGCATTTAAACGCTGATTTCCACAGCGTTTAAACGCTCGAATCCTTCTAGGAATAGGATTCGATTTTATTCCTTTATTTATATCAATTCTTTCGATTCAAAAGGGGACTCTCGAACTCGAAATTGGGAGAAAAGATTAGATTAGGGGTTGCAATTATTTTCAAGGCTTGAACAAACCAATCTTGCATGATAGTATTTAACATCTTCATCGATATTTTAATCGAGATTAAGTTTTCTTTATCTCTCCTTTTAATTATTGTTGATATGTTGATTTTAATTATGTTTATTGTTTGTCTCTTCGAATCTATGGAGTAATCCATTTTATTCTGGAATCGGGAATAGCCCGATAATATGTTATCAGCCTGAATTATAGAATCTGTGACGTTACATCGCCCTTGCTTATGATTTGAATTCTTAGCAATTAACGCGTGTGAATTTGCTGGCCACTAATTATTTGCATGATCATAGATATTAGGTGAAAATTTTGAAAGTGACATTTAAATCGAAACCTTAGTATTCAAACCTAGGATCCTAAATCACGAAAGTAGTTTTAGATCTTTTGAGGAATCGATACACTATCACAGAGATTAATGAATCTGAGCTTAGTCTAATCGTCATGAAAGTAGGAGATTAATTAACTTGGGTAAATTATTATGCTTTGACAGAAGGTAATAAGTATAATTGGATGATGTCCTTCATAAGTGGTAAATTATTAATTCTCGTCGCCCGTTTTTCGCACATGCGACTGTCGAAAAAGAGCTCCTCTCGTCACCAGTTGGTCGGACGACAACCCAAGTAGACGATTTTGGGGGTGCAAGGTGTAAGTTTACATCTTTAATAATGCATTTTTGAATAATTTTGTCTAAATTTCTTGAATAATTTATTTTATTTTATTTTGTCATCTCAGAAAGGTGGATGTGACTATTTCCAGTGGGAGGATCTGCCGCTGTGCCCCAGGTCCGTAGTTCTTATACCTAAATTACACCGACAGAATGTTAGATTAGCTGGTGAAGTTGATTGTTTAAGAAGACAACTATCGACCTTGGGTGGATATACTGCCAGATTGGAGGATGAAAAGGCTAACTTTGGGACGATAAGAAAAATTTCCAATCTCGAGTTAGAGCTATCTGCAATGGAGCTTCAAGTTGATGTGCTGAAACAAACAATAGCAGACCTTGAAAGTGAGAATTTGAAGCTTGTTACTGAGGTATCCCTACTATAGAGACACAAGATGATAAAATTCCTTCCTGTAATGTCTTGGTTGATCTTCTTAGTGTTGTGGTTTGTGTAGGAATTGTATTGTATTTTGTGTAGGAATTGTATTGTGTATTTTGTTGGTTTGATCTATCTTAGGTGGTTTGTTATTAAGAATATCTGTTATTATTAAAACTAATTCAATTGTGGCTTGTTATTGTGTTGGTTTGGTTTTGAATCTATTTTGGTGTGGTATGTTATTGTGTTGGTTTGGTTTTCAATCTGTTTTGGTGTGGTTAGTTATTGTGTTGGTTTGGTTTTGAATCTGTCTTGGTGTGGTTTGGTTTTGAATCTGCTTGCTTTTATCATGTTTTACTTGTAGATGGAATAAAATCTGCTTTGAATCTGCTTTACCAGTCACCAAGTTTAACATAAACAAACAAGGTTCAATAAATAAGGTTCATAAACAAGGTTAACAAATCAAACCAAAACAAATCACCAACATAACCAAAATAAATCACCAACATTCTGACCAAAACAAATCACCAACATAACAAATCACCAATCAAACCAAAACAAATCACCAACATTCAAACCAAAACAAATCACCAACATTCAAACCAAAACAAATCACCAACATAACCAAAACAAATCATCAACATTCAGACCAAAACAAATCACCAACATTCAAACCAAAACAACATTCAATACAAAAACAAGGTTCAATACAAAACAAGTTCCATAAACAACACAATGAACTAATAGACTAGCAAGTTTCAATACAGATTCTAAACATTCTTCAAAAACCAAAAACTAATACAGTTTTTCTCTTCAAAAACCAAGTTTCAATACAAATTCTAACACATTTGATTCCCTTAAAAAACACCACTTCTTTTTCCCCTTGTCTTTTGAATCAGCAGTGGTCTTTTGCTTCTGTTTTTGTAGTCTGGTGCTGAATGCATGGGGTTCTTGCTTCTGTTTTTGTAGTTTGGTGCTGGGGGTTTCCATTGACCTTGCTGCAGCTGAGAATACATTGAAGGCCCTACTGATTTTTTTGTTCTTGGTGGAAGTTTTGAGCTAACTGCAGCAGGCCTTGATATTCCCTATTTCACAATACAATAAAGTTAATAAAATGGACTGTGTGAAGTTAAATAGAATCCTAAACACAACAAACTTACACTTGTAGTTCCTTCATTTAATGGAGTCTGTGAAATTTGTGTTGTAATTATGTCAGATAATGGGTATGGTTGCTCCTCTTGTGTGGTATTGATATCACCACATTCTTCTTCATCCACCGGCCTCAAAGAAGTTTTTTTTGATTTTTCCTTGTTACTCACATTTACTCCATGTCTCTTTCTCTTTCCCTATTTCATAATGCAAGAAAATATTATTATGTTTAAGTAATAGATAATCTAAATACATTTCAAAGCAAAACCACTTACAGTTGATGCTTGTACCACTTTTTCAGCACTCCTTGTACTTGATCTCAAAAATGCAACTTTCGTAGATTGAATCTGAGGATTCCTTAAAGATGTGACTTTTCTTTTTCTCACCTATGACACAATAATCAATTAATTGGTTAGTTTTACATTCTGTTATTTGAACACATATAAGTATTTGAAATTTCAATACATCAAGATCAAATTTACCTTTGAATGCTGACTGTTAGAGGCTTGACTGTTAGAGGCCTGACTGTTAGAGAGACCTCCAAGCACATTACTTGTATCACCTAACTCAGTATAAGGCTCACTGTTAGACTGTTGAGTCACATACATAGGACATTTCTTGTTTGTTTGATTGTGTCCCTCAGCACCACATTTCTTGCACTTACAAGTTCTTTGTTGTCTCTTAAGTTTGAATGGCTTATTGACTAGCTTTGGCTTGCCCCTACTTCTTTTCTTGGTCTTTGAGATCACTTCATCTACTCCTGGTGTTCTAACATTGGTAGGTCTTCCAACTAATCTTCCACCATTTGGAGGTAGAGGAGGGATGAAGTCAGATTTCTTCCATTCTTTTCTGCCATTTATAGGCATTATTGTTGGGCCATACACTTTCTTATAAGTTTCAACAATGTAGCACTCATCAACAAAGTCTATAATTTTCAATCCTTGGCACTGTATTGCACTAATGCATGTGTGCAAGGGATTCTAGTTAAATCCCACCTTCTATAACCACATGTCCTCATCTCCAAGTCTACAGTGAACTGGTCACCATCATCATCCATGCATCTAACTTGATAATGCATATCATCAGCTTTAATTGGGTTACATCCTCCCAATATTTTTATTAAGAATGTTTTGAATTTTAGGACACAAGTAGCCCTGCCATTTGTTTTTTGTCTTGCTTTGTCTCTATTCATTTGTAATCTCTTCATACATGATTCCATGATAGACTCCAACAATGAAAGAATATGCTTCTCTCTAGCCTTCAATATCTTGCTGTTGAATGATTCACAACAATTGTTCAGCAGCATATGACATTTTGGATGACAACTGAAGAATGCTCTAGACCAGTGTTGTCGTGATCTTTCATTGAACCACTCAACCAGATCCTCATTTAGACTTGTCAATTCTTCAAAATTTCTACAAAACTCATTGTAAGTTGTGGCTTTAGCTGCTCTCCAAAGTGCATCCTTAAATGCCACACTTCTGAAACCTGCTCTTGTTAAGTTACCTAGTAAGTGCCTCACACAAAACCTATGTTCACAGTTGGGAACCACATTCTGAAATGCTTTTAGTAAGCCCTTTTGCTTGTCAGAAATGAATGTGAAATCACATTCATTTTCAATTTTCAAATCAATCTTCAATATGGTTAGAAACCAATCTCATGTATCCTCACACTCATTTTGTACCACTGCATATGCAATAGGGTATATATTGTTATTAGGGTCAATACCTATAGTAGTCAACAACACCCCCTGATGAGGCCCCTTTAAGTGACATCCATCTACCCCAATTAATGGCCTACACCCAGCCAAAAATCCATCTTTTAAAGCATGAAGACATACATAGAATCTGTCAAAAGGGTTCTCACCATTTGCATTTAATGTACCAAGAATAACTGTACTACCAGGATTGGTTCTCCTAATTTCATCAGCATAGTCCCATAATAGTTTATACTGCTCATCTGGAGATCCCTCAATCATTTTTAAAGCTCTCCTCTTAGCTCTATAAGCTTGATCTTCAGAGATATGACAATTAACTTCATCAGATGCCTCTAATCTAAATCCTTCAACAGTTCTATTAGGCTCAAACTTAAACTTTTTCATAAACCTCTCAGCTAACCATGATGACTTCATATTTTTCACATTGAAATTACCTCCACAACTATGGTTAGGTTCATATGTTCTTATTTCAAAGGAACATTCATCTTCCACCTTATAAGCATGCAACCTCCACTTACAATCAGTATTTACACACTTGGCACAAAGTCTCTTTTTGTCATTGGAGGTGATCTTTATAGTCCTTTGTGACATAATAGCATGTGAGTGTATTGCTTGCTTGAGTTGTGTTATAGTGCTAAACTTCATTCCCAATTGAAATTTTGGACTGAATTTCTCAGAAGGCCTAAACATTGGAGCTTTGGTTTGATTCTCCTAAACATCAGACCCCCTTGTGCTATCAAAATCATCTTCACTCAGATTCACATCTTCCTCCCCAGAATCACTGTCATCTAGACATTCATTTCCATCTCTTGTCAATTCTTCATCTTCCTCCACAATATTTTCATCACTGTCTTCATCACTGTTAGTATGACCCTCAGATTGCATCTCACAGTCACTATCATATAAGTTCTGATCCAACTCATGTTCTTCTAAGTCATCATCATCATCATCATCATATCATCATCATCATCATCATCATCATCATCATCATCATCATCATCATCATCATCATCATCATCTTCAGCTTCCTTGTTTTCTTCTGCAGCACCATCAACTTTCTTGTCAACTGAAGGACCATCACCTTTCTTGTTTTATGTAACCCCACCACCATTACCTTCTGTTTCCCCACTAATGACTTCTCCAAGACCATCTTCATGACATACATAGAAATGTGCCTCTCTATCATTGTTTAAAGTTTTTAAACAAAGATCATGGAATTCCAGATCATGTTTAACTTTTTTAAAAGAAGTTTCACATTTCCAATACAAACCATGAAAATCAGGTAAATTCGTTTCATCACAGAACTTAGTTAAGCCTCGAATAGTAATCTGGTCAATCTCAAAATTGTCAAGTTTGAACAGAACCCTACTTCATATCTCGGTGTATTACCATATGCGAACAACATACCCCCAACGTGCATACATAAAGTTATAAGCTTGGATTTTGGATCTGTAAAGTAAAATAATAAACAAATCAATATAAAAAGAAAAGTACGGACCACTTCAATAAAAAATAACAAATTTAGACCACTTTTTCATAGAAATGGCAACTGATTCAAAAACAAACAAAAAGCCCCATTCCCAAACTTTAAAAAAATTCGTAAATATTAACAATTTCAAAATATAGAACCTAAACCCAAGAAAAAACATTATATTTAGGGATTATAACCAAAAAACCCTAAATTTTACTAAAAAACATGAAATATATCATAAATAATTCAAAAACCCTAAACTTTACCGTATATTGGGTTCGGTTTTGAATTTTCGTCGGGATGTCTGAGAGTCACCATCGCAAATGGTGAAGGATCGTATATGATTTCTCAATGTCGGGTGAGGATTTCAGAATGTCGGGTAAGTATTTCTTCAATTTCGTGAGGATTCTTGTGTTTAGGGTTTTTACGTGCGGGAAATCGTGGGCTGGGAATTTTAGGGTTCATCAATTAAGTGATTTGAGGATTTTAGGATTTTTATGAATTGTTTGTGTAATTTTGGAGAAAAAATGAAGGCACGTGATGTGCACATGAAAAAACTCCATCCAATTTAATGACACGTCAGAAACTCCCTCTAAAATTGGTCAAAATCCCCAAATTATAAGGCACGTGACCGACACATGTTATTTTTCGGCGAAAATCGAATTTTCCGGCGTATTTTGTATTCAAATTGCCACACCTACCCCAGATTAATGTACTCAAATTACCACCCCATATTAGTGTATTAAATAAACTTGCAGGCCACATTGATGTATGAAAAATACAATATTCCCTGTTTTGTACATAGGCCCTATATATGGTGAAGAGATCTTCTATTACAAAATGGTGTTTCAATCTCCTATTGCAAGCGATGACTGGAAGCCACGTGTAAAATTAACATATTTATAACATATTCATATAATAGAGAATAAAATCCCTATTAAAATCTACATGGAAAGAGCAAGATTTTGTGAAATTGGTATTGAATTAAAGAAAAAAAAATAGAGAAAGAAATTTTAAAAATGGAATGGGAAAAAAATGAGCCTCTCTAATCCCACTTGATCGGCTGTGAAGGAAAAGTGGCTGCAATGGATGAGAGAAGCCATTTATCAAAACTATATCCTAAAACTATATTTCATTAGTTTGAAAAAATCATTATAATTTTCTCATTTTAGAATATATATGATCCTTGGTTAATCGCTTTGGCATTAGACATATATTTACACAAAACAATATCCCCTCATAATCTAATTAAATTATATAATGATCATTTGGTACTTCAATCTGAAATTCTCATATATATAATATATATATGATATCTATATTAATTATAAATTATATTTGACTTTCTCGAATCATCCCACTTTCTGTGGGTAGTTCTGAGAAGCCATTTAACATGTTATGACAAATCTTGTTAAACACCAGGTCTACATAAAACTTACTATATTTAATTGTTTCACCAAATTAAAAGGGTTTTCACCCCTTGTGTTGAAAGGGTTCTCTGATAATTAAATGCATGCAGAAAAAGGAAGAAACTGATAGTTATCCTCATTTTTCCATCACCGCTGATCAAGTGGCTGAAAGGGATGAGATATGTTCATTTTTTTTTTCATTCCATTTTTTAAAATTTCCTTCTCTATTTTTTTTATATTTTCTTTAATTCAATACCAATTTCACCAAATCTTGGTCTTTTGAGTTTAATAGGGATTTTATTCTCTATTATATGAATATGTTAGAAATATGTTAATTTTACACGTGACTTCCATCCGTCGCTTGCAATAGAAGATTGAAACACCATTTTGTAATAGAACATCTCATCCCACATATATGTACCATAGAATGACTTTGAATCCTGATTTTGTTTTAATATGTCAAAAGGAATAATTTTAATTTGCATGACATTAAAAATAATTTATTTTGTTAATCTCTTATACAATATGTGTAATTTATTATTAAGCACACAATTGTGTGGTGGGGTAGTAAATATCACCCACCCACCATCAAAATATATTGTGTATGCTACAGTACTAGATGCCTCTCCACACAATTTTGTTAATCTTCTTCTCGATGTCTCAATTTTGCTAATCAATAATCTTTAGTTTTTGAAGCTTTATGAAAAACTCGTTTGTCTGGTATGTCATAATTTTTTTTTAGAAAAATCTTTCAATTTTAGATAATTTGAAAATATTTATGCAAAATGAGTAAATATTGATTTTCTATTGCATGATTTGACAATTAACACCATCAATTAAAAATATTTTTCAGATATTTTTCAAAACAAATAATTAACACATCTTTTAATGCAAAATAATGCAGCGTTCAAAATAACATCATGACTAATTTATATGTGTAAATCAACGAGTTTGACTATATTTTTTTTAAAATTATATTTAATATCAACCCAAACAAATTTCTCACAATAAAAAACATATCACCTCAACCACGATTACCTATTTTTCTCTTAAAAACTCACTCAAACGCATTTTTCAAACCATATTTTCTTATCCCTAAAATTTTTTCACTCATATTTGTTATAAAAAATAATTATATGAGATGGAAGTGCCAACTAAATGGATTTTAAGTGTTACACAAGATAAAGTGATACTGTGCTACACGTACGGTAGACACATTTCACAATGTATATATAAGAATCATCGTTAAAGTCTCAATAGCTAATGACAAATCACGTACCGAGTCACATCGAGACGAGAACGTCGCATTTCAATGGAGGTTAGTAGTGAAACCCATTGTTAGATTAAGTATAGATAATTGAACGAGTTACACTTATTTATCTAAAAATTCAAATATGGTAATGTGTATTCATTTTATATCGGTGTCTAAAAAGTCAAGAAGATATTTTTATGATTTTGTTGATCTAGCAATAATTCACCTAGCAATAATGCAACTAAAATTGATTGCCCCACAAAAAAAATGCAGGAAATGAATGGATGAGAATATGGTTAAGGATATGCCCATAAATGCAAATAAATTTAGAGCCAATCGTGTCACATTCATACAGTTAATTTAATTTGGTCCTATTAATTTCTCATAAATTGAAACTACTAAATTTTCAAGTCAACTATTTGAAATATTTGTTGCCATATGAGAGCTCATATAACTCGAAAATACACATTATTGATATTTATATATATTATAATCTGTAAACAAGTCAATTTTTGTGGATCATAAATCAAGCAAAATATTGTTTTTTGTCGTCAAATTCAATGGTCTAATATTAACTCGAATAAGATGTAACTGTAATTTATGTCACGGGTGGCTATAAACAAAATAGTAAGATTTGACAATAGTTATCATTCTTTTGGTGATTTTCTTGAGTTCTAAGAGTATAATTTACTTAACTTTTATACACATACTTATTATTTTCATAATACAATCAACTATAACATTGCCCAGCCAAATAGTTCAGTGTATATTTCAAATAAATTTGTATACTATTTTAAATTGGAGAATAATCTTTGTATCATTTCAAAACTCGATATTCCTTTTTAATAAGACAATTTCATAGAAAATTAATTATATACAAAATATAAATAATAGAAATTAATTTTTATTTATGACTTATTAAGTATCCAATGAAGAATTTCAATGATAGTATGAATAAACTGGAATAGGATTTAGTCCTGTTGATAGAACTTTTAATCAACCATTAAGTAAAAAGTGTGAAACGACAAAGTTGTCCGTATGATTGGTGGGGCAAAGGCACGTGCTATGTTTTCGGCTTTTATCTTTGTTGGAAATTATCAAAACTACCATATTTGGTTCGAATACATGTCGAGGGTCGAGCGAACCAAAATGGCAGAAAAACAATATCACCGCGTTTAAATGCAGGACGTTTAAAATGCGGGTTCGGGATCCTGATTTATTCTTTTTTCGGGTATAAATACCCCCTTCAAATATTGTATTAGGGGTCGAATTTTATTTTCTTAATTTTGATTGTAAAAATTGGAGATCGAAGAACAAGATTCATACTTGATTGTAAACAGATCTTTCGACAACGAGTTTAATCGATTTTATTTCTTTAATCTCTTTTAATTCTTGTCAATTTATTATGTTTACTTTTATGATTGTTGATTGTGTTTTCGCATCTATGGAGTAATCTATTTTATTTTGGAATCAAAAATAGTTCGATAATATGTTATCAATATAAGTTATATTATCGTTGACGTTACATCGCCTTCGCTTATGATTTGAATTCTTTGTAATTAATGCCGGTGAATTTGCCGGCCAATTATTTGCATGATCGTAGATATTAGGTGAAAATTCTGAAATGTGAGATCTAAATCGGAACCCATAATTTTCAAACCTAGGATCCTAATTCACGAAAGTAGTTTTAGGGCTTTTGAGAATCGATACACTGTCACAGAACTAAATGAATCTGAGCTTGGTCTAATCGTCACGAAAGTAGGGAATTAATTAACTTGGATAAATTATTATGCTTTGACAGAAGGTAATAAATAACATTGGATGGTGTCCTTCATAAGTGGTGATCGTAACTGAATTGATAATATGCTTGAATTGATAACGTATGTCATGGTGAAACCTGATTCCAGAATTGCTAATCCCATATAATCAAAACCAATTTTCTACATTCTGTCTAGTTTTCTTTACAACTTATTTCGTAATTTCATTAGGCTTAGATTACCGATAACTGAAGGAATTAGTGCTTAATTACTCGGTCCTCATGGGAACGATATCTTTTGTGCTACAAGGAAGCCGTGCGCTTGCGGTATTACACACATCAAGTTTTTGGCGCCGTTGCCGGGGACTAGAATAATTAATATTAGTTCTTATCAGATTTTAGTGAGACTATGTCATTTTGTTTTTAGTTTAATTTTTATTTTTCATTTTTATTTTAGGATTTTCTGTCTTTCTCTTGTATGTAAAGCAACATCGATTTTCCTATCGAGCTAGATCCGGAAATCGAGAAGGATTTTGCAGCACCGAATGCGCAGACCCTTCTCTCTAGCATTACCAGGCCTACTGTTGATGCCAACATTTTTTAGCTCAAGCCATCCCTTCTGCAAATAGTTCATCAGACCCAGTTTGGGGGTGTACCTACTGAAAAGCCAAATCTCCACTTGTCTATATTTTTAGAGTACTACGACACTCTAATGATGAACGGAGTTTCACAGGATGCCATCCGGCTGAGATTATTCCCGTTCTCACTGAGAGACAAGGAGAGATCTTGACTACACTCTTTACCATCGGGTTTCATTAGAATGTGGGATCAACTTATGCAGTGCTTCCTACCGAAGTATTTTCCCCTGAGCAAGACTACACAAATGAGGAACCAAATCACTAATTTTGCTCAATGAGACGGTAAATCGCTGTATGGAGCTTGGGAGAGATTCAAGGATCTTCTGCGATAGTGCCCACATCATGGGCTGGAGAAGTGGCTCATAGTTCATACGTTCTACAACAGGTTGATCTATAATACGAGGATGTCTGTTAACGTAGCAGCAAGAGGAGCTCTGATGAACAAAGGTGTTGACGAAGCTTACGATCGAGGTTATGTCACTGAACCACTATGTCAAGCGAAAGATCGATTCTATAGAAGACACCAGGTAAGTACGATCTTGACGCTGTTAGTCTACTTTCTGCACAAGTAGAATCCATATCTAAGAAATTAGATTCGATGAATATGCATGTTAATTCTGTTAATTCTTTAGTTCCTATATGCAAAATATGTGGTATGTTGGGCATGTTGCATTAGAGTGTGAACTAGAAAATGTACCTAATGATCCCTCTATGGAACAAGCCAACTTTGTGAATAACTTTAACCAAATAAACGACCAGTTTTCAAATGCTTTTAATCCTAGTTAGAGGAATCATCCTAATTTTTCGTACAAGCCAAACCAAAATGTAGCTCCACATCCTAACTTTAGGCAACCACCTGGGTTCCAACAAAAGCCTTACAATCCCGTTCCACCACAGAAATCGAACCTAGAATCCCTTCTTGAGAGTCTTGTAGTTGCCCAGACTAACCAAAATGAGATAGTGAATGATGCAACTAAGCAACTAGCAACTGAGGTCGATTCTTTAGCAACTCACAATAAATGCTAGAAAATCAAATTGCGCAACAAGCTAGTAACTCAAGTAGGACTTCAGGTTCCTTTCCCGGACAACCTGAGACAAACCTAAAGGAACATTGTAACGCAATTACTTTAAGGTGTGGAACCAATTGTGAAGGTCCAAAGATGCCTACTAGGATGAGTGAAACTGAGTCAACTGAAAAGTTCAAAAATGAAAAATCATCTCATCCCGACAATCCTAATGACAGAATGAATGATGAGGGTGAGAAAGAGTCAGTCTACATTCCTCCACCACCCTACGAGCCACCCATACCCTTTCCTAAAAAATTAGCAAAGGCAAAGTTAGATAAGCAATTTAGGAAATTTTTAGAAGTTCTTAAAAAACTGTACATTAATATTCTATTTACTGATGCACTATCTAAGATGTCTTCATATGCTAAGTTCTTAAAAGAAATTCTTTCTAACAAACAAAAACTAGAGGAATATGAAACTATTGCTTTAACTGAGAAGTGCAATGCGATAATTCAAAAATAAATTACCTCCTAAGCTTAAAGATCCCGGTAGTTTCTCAATTCCTTGTGTAATTGGCAATATGAGTTTTAACCAGTCTCATGCCATTATCTGTGGCAAAAAGTTAGAGATGAATGATTTAAAGTCTACAACCATAACTTTGCAATTAGCCGATCGTTCTGTTAAGTATCCGGTAGGTATGTTAGAGGATGTGCCTTTCAAGGTTGGTAAGTTCTTTATTCCTACGCACTTTGTTGTTCTCGAGGTGGAGGAGGATTCTCCAATCCCCATTATTCTTGGTAGGCCTTTCCTTGCTACAGTAGGAGCTATCATTGATGTTAAAAAAGGAAAGCTTTCCTTGAATATTGGGGACGAGAGAGTTGAATTTAATTTATGTAAATCTATTGCTTACGACTCTCTCGATAACTCTTGTTACATGATTGATGAGGTAAATCAAATAACTAAGGACAAGCTTGCTAGGCACCACTATAATGATCGTTAGAAGCACGACTAGTGAGTGGTGGCTCGATCGAGAAGAAAGATGAAATTATCACTGATATTGCTCGAATGTTTGAGGGAAATCCGCCATTGACATCAAACATCGCTAGATAAGATAGGAAGTTTCGACGTCATGAGCTAGACAAGTTAAATTTTGATGTGCATGAGAGTGCAAGAATTAACAAGGAAGGTATGAAAGTATTGCAAGACAAAAAGATCCTTCGACAAAAATTCAAAAAAGAACGATTTAGTTCTTCTACTCGACCATTGCATGAATTTTCTTTACCTAGAAATTGAGATTCTAAAGTCGATTGGAGAATTACCAAGTCGTCGGGTCCAATATGAGATCTACCAAACTAAGTTAACATGATAAAGTCAAGCTAATGACTATAAACAAGCGCTTCTTGGAAGGCAACCCAAGTGTTTTTTTTTTTTCTCTCTTTTTTATATTTAACCAAAAGAAAAAAATTATCTTTGCATGTTTTATTTTTGTTTTGTCGTACAGGGTACATCGTAGCTTACATCGGATGATAAAGATGATGCACCACCTTTACTTGGAACGAAAATTCTTTTTGGGTATTCGGGCATGTTTTTCAACATCCCATTAGGTTAAGTTTTCCTTTCCCACTACTTATGTGTGATAACATTGAGGACAATGTTATAGTTCAAATTTGGGGGTGGAATTCAACTTAGCATATCTCTATTGTGTGAGTTTGTTTCGTTTGGGTTTGGGGGCGTTTGAGCTATTCATGTGACATGCATAATTTTTTTTATGAGTTCTAACTTGTCAATTTGTACAACTTGCAAAAATTAACTTAAGAAGATGGCATGACTTCTACATATAATCTGGAATAATGAAACAAGCATATCTCGATTTTTTGCTCATGTCGACATAAGATTAGGATTAATTTCTTTAGATGACACTTTATACACAATCTATGGTATAGGAGTTGAGTGGAGATAGGTAAGGAGTAATTCCCAATGATATTAACTAAAGTTTTCACAAGGTATAAGGTTTCATAGTCACATTTATGCTTCATAATGATTGCTCAAATTTAAAAATATTGATGTGTCGGATATTATGACAATGTGAAGCTAACTCAAATAAAGACCTAGTTTGTTTCGTGGCCTTTGACACTCGAGTGATTAAGTCCGAAAGGAGTGTCTCGACACTCAACGCCCTAAAGCTATCTAGATTCGGAGTCGTTAGCCCAAAACTCGTTACATGGGTGTCATAGAAAGTCTAAGGGAACAAGCATTGCACATGGTCTAATGAGCTAAACAGAAATCCACACATAACTGTGTAGAAAGTAAAAAATGCTTAAAAGCTTTAATCTTGAAGCGTGTATTTCTGCCTATAAAACTTTATGCCTTTTGAATAATTGAAAGTTGATAAAAATTGGGATTATATCCAAAATTTGGTAAGGATGCCACTCGACTATAATGCCTATGATTGCATGCACCACTTTGGAAGTTAATTCGACTCTTAGTGTTATATGTGGCAAAATTGAGAGATATGTACATACTTTTGAGCTTAATTTTTAAGACCATGTACAGGTAGGCAAATTTTTCCCTTTTATTCCCTGCCACATCAGATTCCCTACCACATTCCCTATCACATTCCTTTCAACTCCACAACAGCTAGTCAATTAAAATTTTTTTACTTTCTCTTTCATCCACATCACTAATTTTAATAATTAATTTTATACTTACAATTAATTTTAATAAAAATTAATTTTATAATTATATTTATTAATTAAATATTTAAAATATTTATTTTTTATAAAATATTAATTTTGAAATTATTGAAAACGTACAAGAAAATATTAATAAAAATTTGGTGTCCAAATGACACAAACTTAGTCTCTATTTATAGAGCTTGAAAAAAGAAAAATAATGATGATTTTTTTTTATTTTTATTTTGCATATTTAATAATAAAAAATTGATTTAGAAAAAAGGAGAAAAAGAAATAAAGATGTAACACATGGCATCATTCCATTGGTTGTCTTTTTGTTTTTTGTTTTTTTTTTAATTTAAGTGGGCCCCACAAACTAATTTCCCTTCCATTTCCTCCAAGTGAAAAATTCCCTACCTCACAATTTCCCTTCCACATTCCCTTCCTACTAAATCACTACTTTTTATTTCCCCCACATTTCCCCCCAAATTCCCTTCCGGATGTACATGGTCTAATGATGTTATGCTATTAGTCTTTTGTTAATTTTTATAAGTTGTATTATCTGGATTTAGCTTGAATTCCATAGATTTTGTGGGTATATCGAAATGCAAACCCTTACAAAACTATAACTTGTCCTTTTGGAGTAACTAAAAGGTTAAAGGCTTGTTGCACATGCTAAGTACGTACAATCGTGAACTCTACGAAAGTGAGCTAGTTAGCTTTTTTTTAGATCGTTGCAAGAATTTGGTTGTTCGTTTTCAATGATATTTATTTCTCGAGGACGATCAATTCTAAATTTGGTTATATTGTTTGACAATGTGATAATAATAAGCACACCAATATTGGTCAATTAATTTTAATTGGAGAGAGAAGAGTAATGACGTCTTTTTTGGACAATTAGAAGAGTTAGAAGGCTTGGAAATATGTGATCGTGAGACCTTTTTTTTTTTTTTTTTTTAATAATTATAAGAGTTAATATCTAAAAAATGTATGTAATCATATTTCTTTCTGATTGGTCATTTTTTGTGTCTAATTTTCCTTTTTAAAAATTAGTATTGTAAAATTTTGAATAATTTTTTTGAGTGTGACTAAATTAATACGAGATATATTGAAATTTATTATATTAAATATTTGAAATAAATAATATCATATTTGATTTGAACTTTAAATTATGAGATGGAAAATATATATTTTCTAATACTGGTGAGGCCAGATGCTATGAACCCAACATAAACATGTGGTATTGAAGGGGCTAGCTCCATTGATATGGGAGTGTGATAGATTTTTCTAGATGCCATTAGTATAGCTAGCAATGTCTATATAAACTTATGTAGTAACACATTCACTCTACAAATCTCAATAAATATATATCATTCTATTATTCTACAATTAACTTGAATTTCAAATAAACCATCATCCAATGGTCTCCTCCTCCTCCTCCTTGTCCACCGCCGGTGTGGCGGTGGTGATGTTGCCGTTTGGAGCCCAAGGCCATCTGAACCCTCTCCTCTACTTCTCGAGCCGCCTAGTCTCCGGTGACGATCAAAGGATATCTGCAGTTTACTTCGCCGGAGCCTCCCGCCACATCCACCGCGTTAAGGAGCGAGTCCACGGCTGGGACCCTTCCTCCGCCGCCAACATGCATTTTCACGAATTTAATACATCTCCATTTGACCCCAGTAGTGGTTCATTTTCGGCCTTCATTGTGACAGAAGCCAAGGCGATGCGCGACCCGTTTTACAACTTTGTGAAACAAATCTCGACCAAATACAGAAAAATTGTCGTTGTGTACGATTATTTCATGTCGTATCTTGTCCAGGATATTCACTCCATACATAACGCCGAGGGCTATCGCTTTCACGCAATATCTGATTGTTACACCTTTTGTTATAAGTACCTGCAAGGCGATCATCGCCGTCAGTTGCCGCCGGAAGTGATCGAGGTGTTGAAAATAACTTCACCGCCGGTGCTCCCCAGACCGGAAGATGTTGAGTTTCACAATATGCAGGAAACTGCCAAAAGGGTTTTCTCTGGTGATATTTTCAATTCCAACAGAAATATAAATAGTACGTTTCTGGATTTACTCGAGAAGGAAAAAATGGAAGGAATGGACAAAATATGGGCCTTAGGTCCATTATCGCCAATCCTCGACGAAAACACAAGAACCCACCATGAAAGTTTGGATTGGCTTGACAAACAGGATGAACCGAACTCTGTCGTTTTCGTTTCGTTCGGGACGATTGCTTCATTCTCCGACGAACAACTCGGAGAAATCGCCTTCGGTTTGGAGAAATGTGAACAAAAATTCATATGGGTTTTGAGGGAGGCAGATATAGATGGTGCAAGTACAAGAAGATCGTTGCCACTAGGGTTTGAAGAGAGGGTGAAAGAGAGAGGGATTATTGTAAGAGATTGGGCCCCGCAGATGGAGATTCTGAGCCATTCTGCAACTGGTGGATTTTTAACGCACTGTGGATGGAATTCGTGCATGGAGAGTATAAGTTGTGGACTGGCTATGGCGACCTGGCCACTACTATTTGACCATCCGAATATCGCTGTGTATATAACGAAAGTGCTTAAGATTGGCGTCGAAGTACTGGATTGGGAGCATCGGGAGGAAATTGTTTCGGCTCTTACGATTGAGAAAGCTTTGAGGAAATTAATGATGTCCGAAGAAGGAAAGGAGATAAGAGAAAGGGCGAAACAATTGGGAAATATTGTGAAGAAGTCCATGATGGAAGATGGGAATGAGATGGATTTGTTTATCGCTCACATTACTAGATAAATTTTTTTTTATCGTGGAAATTTGAATTTTTAATATTTTACCAATAATTTTATATATTATATATGTGTGTTTGTTTTGGATTGTTTTATAAGACCATCTCCAACCCACGCTAGAATGAGATGAATTTGGCGCTGGGTTGTCTCCAACCCAGTGCCAAAAGCTGTGCCAGTTCATTTTTTTTTTCTTTTGGCATTTTTTAGGGTTTTCAATTTAGCCTTATTTTGTTCACTTGTTTTCATTTTAGTCCACTTTTAATTTATGAAGTCTGAATTATTTGTAATTTAGCCCTTATAAGTTTAATTAGTTATAATTATAGCCCATTGATTATATTTAATTCAATTATGCATTAATTTGAGTTTATAATTAAATTATAAATAAATATTTATGCTCTAAAATGTATATTTTATTATCGATTAGTTTGAATTGCTTTTAATTTAGTCCATAAAAACTTAATTTATTATAAATAAATCATATAAGTTATAATTAATTCAACTAGAATAAAAAATAAATTTTATAATTTAGTTTTAAATAAAAAATATACTAAAATTTTTCTTAAGTATGTATTATTTTAATCAAATAATAAAGTTAAACTTTAGTAATTTATTCATTAATTAAATAATATATAGAATTGTTAATTAATTTTTGAAATATCGAAACGCAATTAATAAAATATTTTTATTCTTGTGATTTTTTTAGCAAAGTATATTTTCTTGGGTGAAAATGTACAATACGTAAAAATTTTGAGTTTTATTTGTGAAAGATAGTGATATTATAAAAAAGATGAAAAAAGCGAATATTCTTTAAGATTCATTTTTTGTGCAGTGAATAGTGTTCTGGGTTGGAGTGAATTTCCTGCGCCAAATTTGTGCAAAATGGATTTTTGGGTTGGAGATGGCCTAAGAATGGCAAATTTCAATTTCATTCAATTTGTATGTATATTGGAATTGTGGATTTGGTAAATCAAATTTCATTTTAAAAATTTGAATACTGCTTATTGAATATTACTTGAAGTTTTTTTCTTTTACAACTTTAGTTTAGTTCCTTATCACAATTTGATGCAAAATTTGTTGATAAATGTAAATTGAAATTGGGAGTAAATTTAAAGTTAAATTTCGTAAATAATAAAGTAATAGTTTTATTACAAAATCTCATTTATATAAATTTTCACCTTTTTTTTCAAGGAATTTTGATTTCTTGTTCAATATTTCTGTAAAACCACTTAATTTTTCATCTTTCAGTTTGAAATATTACTTTTGATCATTTTTAAAAAGTTCTTTTTTAAGCGATTTCGTAGTTTTTTAACCATTTGTTAAATTTTTAATATGTAAATATCCATGTAAAATAAAAAGAGTCATTCTCCCTCATTCTACCATATGCATAAAGAAGTCATATGGTAGACACTTTTGTGCTCGTGAGAATCATTATTAAAGTGTCGATACCTAATAACAAATAGTGTATCGAGTCACATAGTGACGAGAACGTCGCGTTTTGAATATGACAAACTGTAAATATGACAATTACAAATTCCCTAAACCCTAAATGTAAATATGACAATTACAAATTCCTTACAAGTTCTTTATTGCCAATATTGTTGCAATAGAAAAGTGAATAACTTTTTTTTTTAAATAATGAATCCAAGAAACATGCACATATCCAGAACATAAAACAAAACTCGTTTACACTCACTCGAAAGTGTTATATACAAGATATTCATCCCATCCAAGCAAATCTCGTAGCTAAAGCAAAATTTGTGTGTGTTACCATCATGTGTAACAGAAGATTTAGACATTTAACCGAGAGTGCTCGATCTAAAGATTTGCCTCAAATAGTTGCTCAACTGATTAAAGCACGTTTTAATGTGAATTCAAGAGCACAATCCTAAGAGTCTGCGCCTTATGATGCTCACCGTGATACTCCTAAAGGAAGGACAATAAGTTAGCAAATCACAAAGGGATTGTGCATATACAAATAACGATTCAGCACAAAAAAAATAAATTATAAACCCATTAAATAGTGATTTAGCTTCTATAAACAAAAACTCTGAATGAAAACCGAGTATCAATCAAATATATACCTTCTATGTGATTCGATGTTGTTCAACAACTCCCGAATTTTAGTCCCAGATCTGACCTCGTATTTCAACCAATAACCCGGAACCCTCTTTTTTACAACAGAAGTAGAAGACATTATGACTTTTTTACAACACGATAATACTTGGAAGTAGAAGAAATTATGACTCTTCATGCTTGAATAATGATTTCTGAGTACCATCTCAATCCATTATATGTGTAAATTTTAATCAAGTATGCACTAAATGGAGCTGCATAAACAACAGAAGTAACCTAAATAAAATTTAATATCCAAACTGCCAAATTGAACTCAAGTAGTTCTATATTAGTATATTAGTGTTCAATCACAGTGTATCTAGCATTCAACATACTTTTAGGATTTTGAGAAACATAAGGCCTTTACTCCAGTGGATCAAACCCTAAACTACCGATCCAGGAAAAAACTATGCCCAAGAACCCAAGAACAGAGAAATAAACTAATTCGAGAACAGAAATTCAGGGCTTTATTGGTAACAATTTAAAAATTATTTCCAATAAAAGAAATCGAGCAAAAAGTTATTATAACAAGTCGAGCAAATGACAAATAGGAAAAAATCACAGTAAGCCAAACAACAAAGATTTCTTTGCTCCCAAGTTTAATATAGAGGAAATTAAACCTTCAAAATCTTAGGGATTTGAAAGGGCTGAGACCTCCACATCTCGAGGAGACTATGTCGTATAGTGGTGGCTCAACGGTGGGACATCGGACCAACATGGCTTCGCGCAGCGAAGGAGATATTGCGGTGGTGGCTGTGGTCGTTTACACCGATTTGGTGGCTAGGGTTTTGAATTTCTGTCCCCTCCTAATGTTATTTTTTGGGGGAGATGTGAAGAATGAAGAATATATGGTGGGAATTTTACCGCTCGGAATATAAAAAAAGGGTTCAAACTATTAAGGGTATGTTTGTTTTTGTTTTGGTTGGTTATTTCGGTGAGAATTGTTGGTGGAAATGTTTTAGGGACATGTGCATTATTGGTGAGATAGTATTTGGTTTAATTTGAGAATTGGTTTTTGATTTTTTTTTGGTGAGATAATATTTGATTTTGTTTTGAGGGGAACATAAATTATTCTAGCAAGTCAAATCATGACAATTCTTGTCTTTTAGTGATTAAATAATTATTAAAAGTTATATTATAACATTAAGATTGTAATAATTATATTATAGATAAATATTTATTTATATATATTATAATTTAAAATAAATAAATAAATTATTAAATATTTACATAAATAACTTAAGTTAAAATATACTATTAAATATAAATAATTTATGTCAAAATATATTATATTAAATAAGAGACAATTATTTAAAAAGAATAAACTTAAATAAATGATACATCAAATAAAATGATGAGCATATGTGTTGCTCATCGTACAGTTTCATAAAAATGAACACAATAATAACGAGTTCCACGTGGTCGATTATGTGATCTAACATTGCTGAATTCATTTGTACTTGATGATCCGCTTTCACGTTGCTCATGGTATAATCGTTCCCCCAAAAATAAGAGCAGAAAAATTAACTTTGACATTTATCAAAAGTTTTAGTGGGTGCAAGAGCAGAAAATAAACAAACCGAAGGTGATCATCTTCTTAATAATAGAGGACAAATGTTAATCGATTTATTACTATTGATTCAATATATTTTATAAATTTAAAATAATTAAAAATAAATAAACATACCACACAATCATATTATTTTCACCTGGGTGGAATATATGGCTATGTTTGGTTGGATATTTTGGTGAAATTATTTTTTGGACGCGTGCATTATTAATAAGATTGTGTTTTATTTTAGTTTGAGAATTGATTTTTGAGTGAGTTTTTTTTTTTTGTGAGATACTATTTGATTTTGTTTCCAAAGGGAACATAATTTACTGTAGAAGTCAAATTGTCCTAATTTTTATCTGTGATTAAATAATGATTGAAAGTTATATATGATATTAAGATTTTAATATTTATTATATAGATGAATAATTATATATATATACAGTATTAGTTGATATTTATATTATATTATAATATTTTTTAATATATATAAATAAATTATTAAATATTTACATAAAGAATGTACAATAAATGCATAAAATTAAATTGAATGTTGTCAATTTTCATAATTGAGTAATTGAGTTAATAACTAAATTTGAACACATATTTTAAAATAATGAAATAATTGATACTAATTTAACTTATATTTTTGAATTTCCAAACAATTGCTATAAAAGAATTGATGGATTGCAGGTGGGTCTTGAAATTATTTAACCTATATTTGACCTAAAAAATGGTAGGTGGACCTTAGAAAATTTAATGGTTTGAAATTGGATATCAATTTTTTTGGCCAAAATTTTTGGAATTTTTCTGGCCCAAATTGTGTAGGCCAAACACTATTTAATCAGATTTTTGGGCCAAAATAGGCCCAAAACAAAACCAAACATTGCCTAAACGTTTTGTAAGGAATTATTGTTGTTACAAAATAAATTTATTGTAACAATTCAAATATTGTTACAAAAAGATACACGAAATTGTCACAAAAACATTTAACTGGAATTAGGTTTTTTACTTTGGTAACGAAGAGTCATTTAAAGTAACGACATATTTACTGATGAGTTTAATAGCTTACTAACTTTGGCTCGTATTTATTATTAGCCAAATGGATTTTTCAAATTTAAACGCCACCAAGAAAGGCAACTTGTCCCATTCATTTCACCCTTCTATTCAATAGCTAATCTTGTTTCTTAACTCAATGTCTCTGAAGAAGTCAGCTCCTAGTTTCAATCGAACACGACATCGAACCACACTCCAAAGATTTAACGTAGTATAGCTTGGATACTATCCAAGATCACATCAAAATCCCTCAATTATACAACATGCCGCATAGCATGCAATTTTATACCTCAATCAACAAATTACACTAAAAACAATACATGACATTGAAAACAGCATCACTGCCAGAATTAAATCATAAACCAAAGATTCTGTCTTATTAAAATAGGATGCAAATGATAGTGATACAGATGATATGTTGCTCTTTTACAAAAAAATGAGACTTTAGGTCGGTTAATCATTTCCCTCCATGAATACTATTCTCATCATTTATTACACATGCTCGTCATGTTGTCTACAGAACCCCATCCTGGGCTCTAATACCACTAAAATGTGACACCCTTATACGAAAATAACGATAATACACACGTCATTTTTCAAAAATTATCATACGCATTGATACGAGGTATTTACGTATACGCTGAACGATATATACGAGGTGTATTATACGGGATCCGTTGCGATACGAGGTATGTGTGTTATACGACCCTTATTATACGAGGTGAATTATACGACGGTAAGGACAAATCCAAACCTGAGAATTGGGCCCATGAACAGTGGACACGTCATATAAGGAGGCCCAGCCCACGGAATATATGATATAATAATCCTTCAGCCATCAGTTTAATGACAAGTGGTGGCCAATATTTAGGTTACAAGTCAGATCATGAACAGTTGTTGAGAAACCTATAAATAAGACAAATAATGCTCTTTGTAGGGACGGATGTTTAACCACCTACGAGCTATTCTATATACAAATCAATCCTTAAATTAGAACTACGTCAGACTTGATCCCCTTTGAGTGGTACGTAGGCAGCTTGTAGTACGAGTACAGTCTTTACAAACATCTACACGAATATTTGACTAGATAATTTTGGCGCCGTCTGTGGGAAACCACTAAACTGTTAAACGAATTAGCATGGATAAAGAACACCATCGATCAGGGAAAGAGCCAATGAATTCGGAAGAGGCTGAGCATATTCATACCGGTACACCCCAGTCAGTGGAAGAAATACCTGAGAAAACGATCACAATGACCGAGTCTGAGTTCGATAGAAGGGTACAAGAAAAGTTTCAAGAGTTTATATCGAAATTACCACCAGTTACCCCGAATATCGGAACGACACACCCTCCCCCGAGTACCCCAAGAGGACCATTCCCACAACTTGACCCAAAAAGGGAACAAGGGGAATATGGTCACAAGAGCGGTACTCGGCGACGGAACTTCCCACAACTTGACCCTGCGGGGGTGCAAGGGGAACAGGGCCGCGAGAGAGGGACACGACGAAAGCTTTTCAGCAGTCGTGGTAATGAACGAAATGAAAGTCTCAGATCGTACGAGACGAGTCAGAGCGAGTCAGATGAAACAGATACGGCATCTTACATGCCGAGCTCTCGTAGTCAGGTGTCATCACGAGGGAAAGTAGATAGAACAGATTCAGGGAATCAGATGATATTGAGAAAAGGATTCGGGGCTGCGTCGTCAATACAGCGGAGAAATAACCCGTTTTATAAGGAAATCGTGTCAGAATCAATGCCTGCGAATTTTAGAATCCCAGATCTCCCTAAGTACAGTGGAATGACAGATCCCCGAGAACATCTCGTTACCTTCGAAACATTAATGACGTTGCACGGTCTGAGCGATTCGTTGAATGCTCGAATATTTGCTACTACATTGACAGGTAGAGCACTGGACTGGTTCGTCAACCAGCCCACAAATTCCATTAGCTCATACGATCAACTCGTCCAGAAGTTCGAGTATCATTTTGCCAGTAAGAGGAAAACCAGGAAGTCGGTCTCACAGTTACTGGGGATAAAACAGAAGGACGATGAAACATTGCGGGAGTTTGTGGACAGGTTCAATAACGAGGCCTTAGATGTCCAAGGAATACAACACGAAGTGGTTGTACAGCTCTTCATTAACGGACTGAAGATGGGTCCTTTAGCAGGAGCACTCACTCGTAACCCACCAAGAGACCCTGAGGACATGATGATCACAGCTCAGCAATATATCCATGAAGACGAGATGTATCGTATGAAACGAGCTGAGCAGGCGATCAATAAGCAAAGTAAGGATAAAGGTGTCCAAAAGAAAGAAGAGGTGAAAACCGAGAGGGCAGGAGACTACCGGCGAGGTCGTTTTGATAACTATGCACCGTTGAATGCTTCGAGAACTCAAGCGTTGATGGCAATTGAAAGAGCGGGTATTCAGGTAGAACTTCCTAGGAAGATGAGGGTTGACCCCAAGAAGAAAAATAATAGCAGATACTGTAAGTTCCACAAAGATACGGGCCACGATACAGAGGAGTGTCGTCAGTTGAAGGATGAAATAGAGAAACTCATAAGGCAAGGTCATCTACGGGAATTTACAAATAGGAGTAGTGGTGAAGCGAGGTTGGACACTCAAACTGACAGGAGGAACGCCCAAGATAACGACACGAGGCGTGAACAGGGGCAGCGATATAGGAATCAGGAACAGCAGGGTAAAGAGCACGTTGATTATAGGAATAATGAGACGGAGCAAGATAGGTACAGAAGGGGCAGTCAAGGAGAGAATAGACCGAAATACGGGGACATACACACAATATCGGGAGGGCCTATTGGGGGTGATTCCAGAAATGCGAGAAAGCGATACGTTAGGGAGATTACGAGCTACGAACATTACGGGCACGGGGTGAATCACGTCCAGGGAAATCCTAAGGAAATGATCTCTTTTGGAGATCGTGATTACGAAGGGGTGACAACCCCCCACAACGACCCGATGGTGGTGACGATGGACATAGCGAACTACTCAGTCCACAAGGTTTTGGTGGATAATGGCAGTTCAGCCGATATCGTGTTCTTTACGGTATTGGATAAAATGAAAATCTCTACGAACAAATTACAGCTCGTGAGCACCCCCCTCGTAGGATTCGGAGGATCAGAGATAGTACCTCTTGGTACGATTGAATTACCCACTTCGTTGGGATCCGAGCCAAGGAGGAAAACAATGATGATCAGGTACCTCGTGGTCGATTTCCCGTTCGCATACAACGTGATATTGGGACGACCTGGGCTGAACCAGTTTGGTGCGATTGTTTCTACACCCCACCTAAAAATGAAATTTTTGACAGATTTTGGGGTAGGAACGGTGCAATGTGACCAACGAACAGCAAGGGAGTGTTATGCAACATCTCTCAGAAAGGATACGAAGGAGAAAAGTACGAAACAAGTGATGGAGACAAGCGAGATAGTGAAGTTTGGGGTAACAAAACAAGAGGAGCCGGAGAGAAAACGAGTTCCTATTGAAAAGAGCCGGGTACAACCGGCCGAGCACAAAACGATTGAACTCGTCCAGGGAGACGAGGAAAAAATCACGAATATAGGTACAATGCTGCCAAAAAATATAGAATTAATGATAATAAGCTTCCTTCGAGCTAATATTGATATGTTTGCGTGGCAGGCGTCAGACTTTAAGGGAATTGACCCCGAAGTCATTGTACATAGGTTAAATATAGACCCGTGTGTCAAACCTGTGAAGCAGAAAAGAAGAAATTTTGGCCCAGACCGCAATAAAATCATCGATGACGAGGTAAATAAACTGTTAAAGGCGGGATATATTAGGGAAGTCAATTACACTGAATGGTTAGCAAACGTGGTGTTAGTTCCAAAAGCTACGGGGCAATGGAGAATGTGTATTGATTACACGAATCTCAACAAGGCTTGTCCACGAGACCCGTACCCATTGCCTCGTATTGATCTCCTCGTAGACTCAACTGCCGAGTGTGCTTTGCTTAGTATGATGGATGCTTACCAGGGCTTCAACCAAATCAAAATGGCACCTGAAGATTGTGACAAAACTTCGTTCGTAACAGCCAGAGGCGTTTACTGTTATAACGTTATGCCATTCGGATTAAGAAATGCCGGGGCCACATATCAGAGACTCGTGAATCGTATGTTCAAAGAAGAGTTAGGTAACACGATGGAAGTGTACGTGGATGACATGCTGGTTAAAAGCAAGGACGAGTCAGATCACTTAGGGCACTTAAAGAGGTCGTTCGCGATCATGAGGAGATACGGGATGAAGCTAAACCCAGCTAAGTGTACGTTTCGAGTACGCGGGGGAAAATTCTTAGGTTACATGGTTACCCAACGAGGTATTGAAGCTAATCCTGAGAAAATACAAGCGGTCTTGGAAATGCAGTCCCCGAGTTCTGTAGCGGAGGTGCAAATGTTAACCGGGAAAATGGCAAGTTTGAGCCGTTTTATATCAAGATCGGCTGACAAGGGTCTCCCCTTTTTCAAAGTTTTGAAAAACGTTAAGCACTTCGAATGGTCAGAGGAATGCGAAGAAGCGTTCCAGAGTTTGAAGAGGTACTTAACGAGCTCTCCATTGCTCACCAAGCCCGTAGAAGGAGAATCACTCCTGTTATACTTGGCTGTCTCGACAAATGCAGTCAGTGCGGTATTGGTTCGTGATGACCATGGGGATCATCGCCCAGTGTATTATGTGAGCAAAACTATGTTAGGGGCCGAGAAGAATTATACTCAAATTGAGAAATGGGCACTGGCCTTAATGACAGCAGCTCGAAAGTTACGACCCTACTTTCAGTCGCACCAGATAATCGTCCTTACGGACCAACCTTTGAGACAAGTGCTCTCTAATCCAGACATATCAGGTCGTCTCGTAAAATGGGCAGTCGAATTGGGCGAGTTCTCGTTGGAATACAGACCACGAACTGCTATTAAAGCGCAAGCCTTGGCGGAATTTATAGTTGAAATGGCATCACCCAACGAGGCATACAATGCACGAGGTGACTTAAATATAAGTTACGATATATATTATCCCACACAATACTACGAGATTGTGAAATTTTCTTTTTCCTTCAAATAGATGACAGACTGTGGACGTTACACGTCGATGGCTCGTCTACGACACAAAACGGAGGTGCAGGGATATGGCTAAGAGATCCACAAGGTATTTGATGTTCTTTTGAAACGTATACGAGAATCTATATTAAATAGACAAAGATATGTGAATAAAACGACCTTTTGTTTAACAAGGTTATGACCACGAGTTCGCCGTAACGCTGGATTTCAGTGTGACGAACAACGAGGCTGAGTACGAAGCAATGCTTGCAGGTATATAATTTCATAAAACGACCACATTATGCATATTCAAAATATTGAGTACGAAGCAATGCTTGCAGGCTTGAAAATGGCAAGAGAGCTCAACGTAAAAAGGTTGGACGTATACACAGACTCTCAACTTGTGGCAAATCAAATCAGTGGTTCTTTTGAAGCACGGGAGTTGAGTTTATCGTCGTACTTATCAAAGGTGAGGGAATTAATGGCTCAGTTCTCCAAAATAAGCATCTTTCAAATACCTCGCGAAGAAAACGAGAGAGCAGACGTATTATCAAAGTTTGCGAGTTCCGCCATAGGTCTCAAAACGAGGAAAGTAACATTGTTGGTATCCAGCCAGTCGCAAATCGACAATACGATTCACACCCAAGAGGTCGTAACGATTTACACATCGGATGACTGGAGATCCGATGTTTATAAATATTTGAATGAGAAGGTATTGCCCGACGACAAGAACCAGGCCCGACGGATCGTTTATAAAGCTTCTAAGTTTACCATAGTAGAGGAGAAGCTGTATAAACGATCCGCGGCGGGTCCCTTGCTTCGTTGTCTGGATAGGACGGAGGCTGAATATGTAATGAAAGAGGTCCACGAGGGCAGTTGCGGTAATCACTCTGGCGGACGAGCTCTAGCTCAGAAAATTTTGCGCCAAGGGTATTTCTGGCCAACCATGGTTGCAGACTCACGACGTTTTGCAAAACGATGTAAAGGATGCCAACTCAATGCGAACTTGACACATAGCCCGGGCACTGAACTAGAACCTATCAAGATAGCATACCCATTCGACCAATGGGGAATTGACATATTAGGACCATTTCCATTGGCGTCGGGCCAGAGGAAGTTCATGATCGTGGCAGTGGAACACTTTACGAAGTGGATCGAAGCCGAAGCAGTGGCGAAGATTACCGACCACGAGGTAATGAAATTCATCTGGAGGAATATTGTATGTCGTTTCGGGATACCTCGTATACTCATCTCTGATAATGGAACCCAGTTCAACAGCAAAGGTGTGGTTCGTTGGTGTGAGGAATACAAAATTCGACAAAATTTCACGGCAGTCGGCCATCCGCAAGCTAACGGACAAACGGAGGTAGCTAATAGAATACTACTCCAACATTTGAAGGCTAGACTCGATGGGGTAAAAGGCAATTGGGCTGACGAATTACCAGGGATCCTATGGGCATATCGAACGACACCTCGTACTTCCACAGGGGAAACACCGTTTTGTTTGGTATACGGTTCAGAGGCTGTTATTCCGGTTGAAATAAGTGAAATGACACACCGAGTTGAGCAATACGACGCGGAATCAAATATAGGGGAACGGTTATATGAGCTAGATGTTATCGAGGAAACTCGAGAACGAGCATATGCAAAGATTTTAATACAGAAGAAAGCCATGTCTCGAGCTTACAATAAGAACGTAAAGACAAGGTCTTTTGAGGTCGGTGACCTCGTACTAAAGAAGGTCGAAGTATCAAGACACGTAGGCAAGTTAGACCCGAATTGGGAAGGCCCTTCAAAGTCGTCAAAGTAACAAAGACAGGGACTTATCGCCTACAAGATTTAAAAGGCAAAGATTTACCTCGTCCATGAAATGTTCGTAACCTACGTAGATATTATACGTAGATTGTTACTGCTTTTTGAACAAACTGTAACTTCGTATAAGTATGTTCATTCATATACTGTACAAAAACTTTTGGAATGCATCGTCTCGTATATAAACGATTACGTTACTGTGTTCAACTTAAATTATTAATGTCATTCAAATTAATCTTTCGTCTCAATATGAGCCTCGTACGCGATACAGAAGCACAAAATGCTCAGATTAATCTACAACTCACAGTTCATAACAAATATAAATATCGAGCAAATCATTGGGATTCATAAATCCAAACCAGTTTAATCTTAAACCTACGAAATACAAGATGAAGTAAAAGATAAATTATAAATACAATAACTCTTATCCTTCTTCTTCAGCAGCGGCCGGCATCTCGTCCCCTTCAGTGCGCGGAGCACCTGCCTCATCATCATCAGAGTCCTCGTGTTCCAATGTTTTGAACTCCGGGAAATCACGATACTCCACGCACGAGGTGGCACTTGGTGGACGAAGGGCAGGAGCATTTACGAATTCCTCGAACGCAATTGGATCGAACCCAGGAACGACGTGGCCCTTCTTCTCCATGTAGTCGATGGCTTTCATAAAACCATCGAACAAATAGTCCGCGGCAGGTTCGAGGGCGATATTTCGGAAAGAGGTCGAAAACCTGAAATCGTGAGCCCCCTGGAACCTTGTCTGCTCCAAGACCCTCTTATACTCTGGGGAATTCACATAATTGTTTCGTCCGTCCACCAGACCAGTCTCGTACCTTGCAGCAGCTTCGGCTTGGAGCTTCACGATCTCAGACTCCAAGGCCTCTATTCTGTTATCCTTCACCAAGACTTCAGATTTCAGCTCGTTATTGGTTATTTTCAACTCGGCCACCTGACGAGCCAGCTGTTCTTGTTCCTGAATTATAGCCTCGGCTTCCCCTCGTAGTTTACGAGCTTCTTCAATCTCCGTTGAAACTGCGTTGAGCCGAGTACGATAATCTTCATTCGACCGCTTCACCTCCTTGTTCTCATACTTAAGGAAGGACATATTTAGCGACATGGAACGAGCAGCTAATGAGGCCTGCACAAGTAACACGACTCGTGAATACATGAACTAACACGAAAGGTATACGAGATGAATATATGAACTAACACGAAAGGTATATGCGATTACCTCAGCTAGAGCCTTGTGGATCGTGTCCTCCATTCGTGTGTGTGGCATCGTGATAAATTGAGCTAAGTCCGCTGGAGGCAAGAAGTGTCGTACTGCTTCAGAAGCAACTTTAACGCCACCCACACCGAGTATGGAACTGTTGGGGTAGATACGCCAGTCTGGAGTGAGAGCTGTCTGACCGGGCTGAAACTCGGGGCGCCAATCTTCGCCTTGTTGCTCCATCCGATCACGCATCGCATGCACCTCGTATTGATGTACGATATCGATGCTCGAGACGGGAGAGCGGGAAGGTCCTCCTGACCGGGCCTGCACATCCCTGAGGTTCACAGGATCGTGTCGATATTTTTTTCGACCCTCGAGCTGGGCAGCTTCTCGCTCACTCGACTCGTCCGTGGAGAGGGAAACAACAGGCTCGGTTGGCCTGCTAGGTCCCTCGGGGGAGTGGTGAACCTGCCTCAACGGAGTCGGGTTAGGAATGACTGCCTCTGCGGTTGATGGCTCGGCCTGGGAGCTAGGGCGACGATAACGAGCGGCTGGTGCAGCTCGGGGAATGCCTGACGAGCTGCCAGCCCCTGTACGAGCTGCAGCGCTCCTTGCTTTCTTTTTGGCCAGATATTTCTCTAACCGAGCTGCTTCCTCAGCCATACCTGTGAAGGGACATATTCAGACGAGCTCAGAGTTAATACACATGCATGTTAAGGAATACACAAGGATAACATACGAGCAAAATAAAATGCTAAACTTAGTTGAATCTAACATATGAGGCAGCACTCACCGACTTTCACGTATGGGATAGGGGCTTGACTAATCCCACAACGGACTAATACACCCTCTCGAAAGAGGATTTTTGGGTCGTAAAACCAGTTGAAATGACCCTCCACAAAATTAGGATCCCAGGTTGGGTTTCCTACATCCTCTATACGAGGAGGCTCTAACCTCCATATACGCGGGAGATTCCACGAGGCAAGGTGAGGTAAACCGACAAAGAAATATTTGTCTTTCCATACACCGTGGGAGGAAGGAGAGTAATTTAGAAACCTCGTCCTCTTATTACGAGGAGATAGATAGAAAAAACTCTTATCCCCCATCCCGGATTTACTGACTCGATACATATAGTGGAAGTTTTCAAAAGTTGGTTCCTGTTTCCAGGCTCGCATCAGAATGATAAAGCTGTTAAGATGACGATACGAGTTGGGAAGTAATTGGGTAGGGCACAACCCGAGTCGATGAAGGACCATACGAATGACGGGATGAAGGGGAAAACGAACACCACAAGCTAAGTGTGCCACGAAGAAAGTTCTGTACCCACGAGGCGGACGATGCATACGCTCCTCCTCGTGGGGAGATAATAGGAAGTATTCATCAGGGATGTAATAGTTACGTCTAAGAGAGTCTAACATGTCCTCGTCCACCGTTGACGGACGATCGACCCAGGAATAAACGTCGGAGGAAAGGAAATTATATTCTGGGTCGTCCCCTACGGAGGAGACCTCAGGGATATCCGCGACGAGATGCGAAAGGTCAAAGTTATAATCAGAGGGTGACCAAGTATTTACGGGTGGCTGACCCTCGGGATCATTAGACTCTATATTATCATTTACGAAGGTACCTATGGGCCCTAACGAGGTGGAGCACTCATTAAGATCCGGAATTTCTAACCCTTCCAGATTGGAAAGACCTTGACTCGAACTTGAAGAAACGTGTTCAGACATAATTACAAGCAAAACTTACGAGCAATATTAACTCGTAGAGGTCGAAGAAGAAGAAGATAAGGATAGAAAAGTACCTAGTTGAAGGAGATCGAATGTGAATAAGGCAGATACGGGTTGGAAGAACTTCGAACAAGACAGAAGACAAAGAGCTCGTGACTTTAAAAATTCTCTCTCTAGGATGGTAAAAATGCAAAGTGACAAATGAATTCATTTCACGCCTATTTATACAAATCAGGGGCGGGAAAATGGACGGTTGAGATTGTAAGTAAAAATTCGAAATGAAAGGCTCAGATCAGAAACCTTTCAAATCCTTGTGATGTGATTGGAGAGTCAGACGGTTACAGACCGCGCGTTGCGAGCGCGTGGAGTTTGAACCCTACGATGATAATGACATGGAACCGTATATGGCTTGGAGTTACTGAGCGAAAACAAACACAAGGCTAAGATCGTTTTCTCTGAGAATTGCTAGGATCCTCAAGGACTTACGATCTGGGGGACTTCATGATACGAGGTATTTACGTATACGCTGAACGATATATACGAGGTGTATTATACGGGATCCGTTGCGATACGAGGTATGTGTGTTATACGACCCTTATTATACGAGGTGAATTATACGACGGTAAGGACAAATCCAAACCTGAGAATTGGGCCCATGAACAGTGGACACGTCATATAAGGAGGCCCAGCCCACGGAATATATGATATAATAATCCTTCAGCCATCAGTTTAATGACAAGTGGTGGCCAATATTTAGGTTACAAGTCAGATCATGAACAGTTGTTGAGAACCTATAAATAAGACAAATAATGCTCTTTGTAGGGACGGATGTTTAACCACCTACGAGCTATTCTATATACAAATCAATCCTTAAATTAGAACTACGTCAGACTTGATCCACTTTGAGTGGTACGTAGGCAGCTTGTAGTACGAGTACAGTCTTTACAAACATCTACACGAATATTTGACTAGATCACGCATATTTTACATATATTGCGTTTGGTGAGTCGCAAACTCAGCAAGTATAATAAAGCAACAAGCTATTTAACATCACATCTGCATACACAAATCACAATCAATCAATCTTGGAAGTCACATAAGAATATTATCCAAAATCATCCCACGTTAATTTCATATCATTCGAAACATAAGATGCACGTGATTGTCATTTTCTTTTACTGTTAATGGCCTATTATAACCAAGAGTAGATCGTGATTACAAAATTGGCAATGACACTCTGTAATTCATATAACACATGGGAGTTCAGTAAACTGAGGTGGCCGTACGGTACTCTGTGGTCCAATCATCTGGACAATCTTTAACACATGACTCAAGGTCTATAACAGCCATAACAGAGCCTCTTATCTCTGATGAATGCATTTTCGTATCACATATCTCATTTTCATCATCAATTCCTTAACCACATTTCCACCATGGTAAGGATCATACCATTCACATGTATTACACAATGAGCTATATTCATCACTTAAACTAAACATAATCCACGTTATAGCACAATAGGCTCTTCAATCAACATAATTAGGAAAATAAAAGATTCATTTAGAGCCATCAATTAATCAAGTATCAATCAAATAGCAGTCACCAAATTATACTAATATGGAGATGTCTTCACCTAGTTGCTTTTTAGGCTCCTCTATTGGAATCTCAACCGTTTTAAACACATTACAATCCATAACTACATTTGATATAACACATAAATGCAAATGAATGCATTAGTACTTCATTGATAACCTGTCCATAAACTTACTTAAAACTAACAAAGCATGATTAAGCTATATACTTGAACGATTTTACTACATAAATTATAATAAATTCTAAACATATGAATTTTTCTCTCAAATTTTTCCACAATATAGGGAACATATTATATAACATGACATACAATGTTCAGATTAAATTAACATCTTTAATATGGTCATTTGATCCCCTAAATATAGGGAAAATTGCATTTGTTTGATACAGTAATATAGGGGGTGGCAATTGCGGTACATTATTGTGGGGTAGGTCTAGTAATTTGGGTACAAATTTCGTCGAAAAATACGGTATTCGCCGGAAAATGTCATGTGCATTGCACATGACTTGTAAAATTGGGGATTTTGACTAGATTGGGGATTTTTTACAATTTTGACCAAAATTAAGCAAATTAATTGAAATTTTTGGGGGGTTGACCAATTTTGACTATTAAAAATATAATAAAATTTGATTTTACCAAATTGACCCCAACCTTATTTTAATTAATTCATCTTCTTCATCAACCCTACCACCACAAGCATGGCCAACAGCCCACGAAATTCAGTGGCTCGGCCCAGCCCGGGCCCACAAAAAGTTTAAGTGGGCCTGGGCCAGGCCGAGCACACCACGGGCTGACCATAAGAAGAAATTTGATGGCTCGGCCCAGTCCACCACGGGCATGGGCCAGCCCGGCCCGGCCCAACCCATTTGGTGGTAGTGGAAATATTAAATAAGATATAATTTTTTAACAAATAGTTAAATTGAAAAAAAGAAAGTCAAAATTAATTTTGGTCAAAATAGGTCAATTCTCTTTTATACATGTTATTCTAAGTCAAAAATCCCCAAATTCAGTCAAAATAACCAAATTTGGTCAAAATTAATTAATTTTCCGATGAAAATCGAATATTCCGGCGAAATCGAATATTCAGGTAAAAATTGTACTCAAATTGCCACATATACCCCCACAATAATGTATCGTAATTGTCACCCCCATATTACTATATCAAACAAACGTGCAGGCCATATTAGTGTACCAAAATTGCAATTTTCTCCCTAAATATACTGCACTAAAAATCAGTTTCAGCAGAGACACACTATATTAAAATGATTTTTATAAATTCTTCTATTTTTTTAAAAATTCCTGAATTCAGTGAAGAGTTTCCTAACACATAAGTAGTGATGTAGTAAAAATTACAACCAAAACAAAAATACATAGCTACGTCAAATAATTCCAAATCAGTAGTTATTTGTAATTCTGCAAAATAAACTTGCTATTTTATTGTATAAATTTTAGAAACTCTCCTTATTCCAAAAATTCCCAACTTTTTACACACGGTTACTAACAAATATATGTGCCTAATTTAAAATACTCAGAATAAAAACAAATGTCTAGGTACCCCAAACAAGCTCAAAACAGAAAGATTTCTTAATGCCGCATAATAGCCTTGCAGTTTCATTAAAAGAATTTTTAGAAAATTCCATAAACCTCTAATTTTTACCAAATTTGGTACAATGGCTCAAAGCACAAAGAAGTTGATCCAGGAAATTTAACATAATCAAAATCACACGTTTAGTCACTTAATTATAGCCTTGATTTATAGTTGCAGAAACTGAAAATTTAAGAATGTTGGGAAAGTAAGCCAACATGACATACTTTTCCTACGTTCTTAACTAACTATTGTTATGTAATGAAAACATGTTAAACAAACAAACTATCTCACAACATAGCAGCAGCAACCACTAATTGTTCACCTCTCCATCATCATAGTTGTTCACCTACACATATATGGTACAATCAGCTCCTTCATACCCTCCTCTCATTCTCCTAATTCCATGTTTTAGTAACCTAGTTATATGCTTGTATTTCTTCTATTCATCAAGTCCTCAAAGTGATAAATGAAATTGGTGATAAGTAATTCAAAGCAAGTAGGAGGTGACAACCTTCTAGGAATTATATTACAAAGTGTCATGTTTCCAACCCCATGTCTAATTATTCAGCCCCTCAAGTGGACCCCATGTATACTTTTCCAAGGAAAAGGATTGCAGGAACATATAATTGTATTATGAAATGAAAAAAATGACACCAAGCACGTATTTACAATTGAGCCCTTGGATGTAATTTCTTGCAAGCATTACAAGTAAAATGATACATGGGACCACTTATCTTACTATACTATAAGAATGAATTTATTTAGATTAAATACTTAATATTAAGCTAAAATAGGATGTTACAGTCGGGCCGACCCGATCTGATATTTCTTATAGGATATGGTCCCATGATATTTTTATGTATTTCGGTGCCTTTACCATATACTCAAAGTATTTTCAACTATTTTAATTATATCCAGATATTACTTCATCAATACAATTAAAAAAGTTTAAAAGGTTTGTAAGTAAGACATTATTGATATATAAGTCAATAGTGTTAGACAAATAAATTAGTATATTATACGTTTTCATTTGATTACCAAGTCTATGTTTTCATTTGATTATAAAGTCTCTAAACTTCAATATTAAAACTATAAAAAAATTACGTGATTATTAACATTTCCACAAGATTTGATAATACGATATAATCAGTTAAATTTTTAATTTGTGAATATCCATGCAAAACAAAAAAGTGTCATTTTCCCTATTTCTTGTCAACTAAACAAGCATAGCTTGCATATGAAGAGACGCAAGATCATTGACTTTGACAAAATAATCACATGGAAAATTGCACTTGAAGTCCCACAAAACAATTAAATACGCACTATTTATTATAAATTTACGAAATTTGCACAATAGGGTTCACATGACAAAATTTCGTTATACCTTTACCCCTAATAATTAAACTAAATTGACGAAACCGTTAGTCAACTTTTGAAATTTGCATAAAATTGTGGGGGTATTATGCAATTTTCAGAAGTTGATTGACTGTTTCAGGGGATGTTTTAATGCCGCGATAATTGTCTTGTGGACTCAATTTAAATTTTTATATCTTTTATTTTGATTTTAACATGACAATCATTCACAAATCCGTTCTTTTTAACTTTTAAGAAGATCAAAATTCTGAAAATTTAAGTGAGAATAAATATAAATATTGATTAATATAATCATTCTAAAGTGAAATTTCTATTTTTTGTCATTTACAAATTCGTTCTTAACTTTTAAGAAGATCAAAATTCTGAAAATTTAAATGAGAATAAATATAAATATTGATCAATTTAATCATTCTAAAGTGAAATTTCTATTAAAAAAATACGTGATTAATCGTTAATCCAAAGGGCTAAGAACAAGTAAGTCCATCAATTTATTAATCTAAATATTTGAAATTTTTATTGAATGAAAAGTTGGGGAATAAATTTTCTAGCTTAAAATTATACTATCATGAAATTTGGACAATTTTTTTTTTAAATCATTTTACATGCTTTTAGCCAAATCGAAATTTAGCCCAATAATTTGAATTCATGCTAATTAGCCTATTATAAGACACCATCAGCCCTCATTGTTGACAGTAGTTAATTATCGGTGTTCAAATGATTAATTAGGAGACGGGTTGTTGGGGGGCTGCTATTGACTCAATTAATACTTAATGCATAGTTATTTTGTTTTTAATGTGTTAAAAGATTAATTTAATTTGCATGACATAGAAGATAATATTTTTTTTGTCAATTTCGTACAAGAAGTATAGTCTTCTTGGTTCAATTTGCAATTTTTTTCTATTGAAATGAAAAAAAAAAAACTTTAAATGGTGTTGAATAAACACGAAGAAAAACCCAACATTCTTAAAACAATAACACATAAAATATATATGTATATATATATAATATAAACAAGACTTTGTAATAAAAATTATTTCGTTAATAATTTGTAAAACGTAATTAACAATCTATTCTTCTTACACCGTCTCTCTCTTTCTCTCAACCTAGTCAATCCTTTTTTCTCTTTTTTTCCGCGATGATGATGCATATCTATTATTTATTAGCGTCGCATCAAATGATACACTTAAAAAAAGTTTATATTTAAAATATTACTTAATATATATTATTTATTAGTGTCGCATCAAATGATACACTTAAAAAAATGTTTGTACTTAAAATATTACTTAATATATAAGTCGACAGATCTTAGGCAAATAAATTAGTATATTACAAATTTTCTTCTTATTACAAAGTCTCTAAACTATAGTATTAAAACCATAAAAAACTTAGTCATTGATAAAATTTCCACAAGATTTGGTAGTACGACATAACCCTTGGAATTTTTAATTTGTGAATATTATGTGAAACAAAATGTGTCATTTTCCCTATTTCTTGTCAACTATACAAGCATAGCTTGCATATATAGAGGCACAAGAACATTGACCTGTCTAACAGTTTGACAAAATAATCGAAAAATTGCACTTTTAATCCCACAAAATAATTAGGTGTGCATTATTGATACTGAATTTTACTGGATCTGCATATTGAGTTCTACATGATAAAATTTTGTTGCATATTTATTTAACTCATTTAAAAAATTGACGAAAATCGTTACTCAACATCTGAAAATGGCGTAAAATGTCAATCTCTTCTTTTTGTTTAAGAAAAAAATCTATAATATATCGGGTCCAACAGATTCAGTTTTTTATTAAGCACACAATTGTGTGATGGGTAGTATATATCATTCACCACCAAAATATATTGTGCATACTACAATACTAGATCTGATGTAACATAAATTTCTTCATTTTTGTTTCTTCTTCTCAATGTCTCTCCACTGTCTTGTCAAGTTATATCTCCACCTAACTTTGGCACGTTTCCACCATGCTAATCAATTTCTTTAGTTTTTGAAGCTTTACCAAAAACTCGTTTGTTTGATATGTCGTAAAAACTTTTTTAAAAAATCTTTTCAAATTTTAGATAATTTGAAAATATTTATGCAAAATGAGTAAATATTGATTTTCTATTGCATGATTTGACAATTAATATCATCAATTAAAAATATTCTTTCAGCAATTTTTCAACACAGATAATTAAATTAATCACATATTCTAATGCAAAATAATGCAGCGTTCAAAATAACATCGTGACTAATTATATGTCTAAATGAACGAGTTTGACTATATTTCTTTAAAAAAAATTATATTTAATATCAACCCAAATAAATTTCTCACAATAAAAAATATATCACATCAACTACGATCACCTATTTTTCTCTTAAAAACTCACTCAAACGCATTTTTCAAACCACATTTTCTTATCCCTAAAATATTTTCACTCATATTTGTTATAAAAAATAATTATCTGAGATGAAAGTGCCAACTAAATGGAGTTTAAGTGTTACACAAGATAAAGTGATACTGTGCTACACGTATGGTAGACACATTTCACAGTGTATATATAGAAATCATCGTTAAAGTCTCAATAGCTAATGACAAATCATGTACCGAGTCACATCGAGACGAGAACGTCGCGTTTTCAATGGAGGTTGGTAGTGAAACCCATTGTTAGATTAAGTATAGAAAATTGAATGATTTACAATTATTTATCTAAAAATTCAAATATGGTAATGTGTATTCATTTTATATCGATGTCTAAAAATTCAAGAAGATATATTTATGATTTTGTTGATCTAGCAATAATTCACCTAGCAATATTTTAACTAAAATTGATTGCCCCACAAAAAAATTGCCGGAAATGAATGGGATGAGAATATGGTTTAGGTTATGCCCAAATAAAACTAGAGCCAATCGTGTCACACATAGAGTTAATTTAATTTGGACCTAAGGCTGATTGATTTCCATTTCATTGATATTACTCACAATGGCAAGAATTAATTTCTAATAAATTGAAAGTACTATTTTCAAATCAAGTATTTGGAAATATTTGTTGCCATATGATAGCTCACATAACTTGAAAATACACATTATTGATATTTATAAATATTATAATCTGTAAACAAGTTAATTTTTGTGGATCATAAATCAAACACAATATTGTTTTTTTGTCGTCAGATTCAATGGTCTAATATTGACTCGAATAAGATGTAATTGTAATTTATGGCTATAGACAAAATAGTAAGATTTGACAAATAGTTATCATTCTTTTGGTAATTTTTTAATTTACTTAACTTTTAATACACATACTTATTATTTTCATAGTACAATCAACTATAATATTGCCCAGCCAAATAGTTCAGTGTATATTTAAAATAAATTTGTATACTATTTCAAATTGGAGAATAATCTTTGTATCATTTCAAAACTCGATATTCCTTTTTAATAAAACAATTTCATAGAAAATTAATTATATACAAAATATAAATAATTTTTATTTATGACTTATTAAGTATTCAATGAAGAATTTCAATGATAGTATGAATAAACTGGAATAGGATTTAGAGGGTGTTTGGCTAAGCTTATTTAAAACATCTTATAAGTTCTTACATCTTATAAGATGTTTTAAGAGCTTATAAGATGTTTCGTCTTATTTAAAAAATAAGCTTTTAAGTGTTTGGATAAAATAAGTCTATTGGACTTATAAGATGTTTTCAAATGTTATACGAGATAATTGTGCAATATAAAAATAAATATTTTTTCGGAAAAAGGTATTGTTGGAAAGAATAAACTTAACTAGGTTTATTTTATGTCTTTGAAAAAATATAAACAATATCCCAAATTTAAGATTTTGAAATAAGTTGGGTTTTGCCAACTTATTTTTTATTTGCTTATAAGACCCAAACATCTTATTTTTTGGTCTTATAAGCTCTTTTTTAAGAAAATTATCCAAACACTTTCATAGAGCTTATAAGCTCTCAAACATCTTATAAGATGTTTAAAAGAGCTTATAAGCTTAGCCAAACACCCCCTTAGTCCTGTTGATAGAACTTTTAATCAACCTTTAAGTAAAAAGTGTGAAACGACAAAGTTTTCCTTATGATTGGTGGGGGAAAGGCACGTGCTATGTTTTCGGCTTTATCTTTGTTGGAAATTATCACTTTCGGGCTAATTGCTATTAGTGTTAGGTTGTGATGTACGGACATTTCAAAAAATTACAAGATGTCGTGTTGGATATATGATTGGACATGACAATCGATTGATACTCTTTGACATTGTATCCAATATAAAAATAAATTTATCTGCTTAAATAAAATAAATAAAATAAATATGAACACCGTAATAGACGCAATTAGAGAATATGTCTACTATGTTTATTATTTGTGACACTTAATGTTATTTCACTTATTTTTTGTGATTTTGAAAACTCAAGTATGTAGTTTTCTTTCAAACATATATAACTTTACAAATCAAATACAAATTTATAATGTACAATAATCATTCTTATAATTTATTTGTCTAACTAGTCATATTTAAATTAGAATGAAAAGACTAATTTATATATTTTAATGTAAATTAATGAACATATATGTATATTGATATATATACACATTTTATTAGTAATTTTGAGGTCATGTCGTGCCCTAATATTTTTAATATGTTGTATTTCGTGTCCGTGTTGTGTTGTGCACATGTTTCATGTCTGTGCATCATATGTGCTAAGTTTGTAGAGGGGTTGGTGTCTTTTTGTGCTTTGAGGGGATAGTGCAAAATCAAGTGTTTTAGGGGGTGAAGTGATTTTTTGCCCAACTTTTTAATCTGCAGTTGGTTTGTTTTAAATTTGAACTATTTAACATCTATTTGATGAAAAATATTTTTTGATAATACAATATTGATATTAACACATTAAAAATGAGATTAATATGAATTGTCATACTATAATTAATATAAGATTTTCATGAGATAAAAATGTACAAAAAATGAATCCTATATTTAGATACCAGACGAAATTGTAGATTAAGAATAACTAATTGAAATTCATCCAAATTTTAAAATAGATGTGGAGCTAATTATAATTATATGTAATTATGTGGGATTATTTCTTTAATATTTTATGTAAACATGGCACAAGTTATCAGTTCATTAGAGCAACAATTAGTGACTAATAATTGCTTGTAAGGCAAAAAAATGTAAGGCAAAAAAATCTCACAGACAATTAGCCAATTATAAGACAAAAAAATGAAAAGCTTTTCCCATGAATTCATGCTAATTAGCCAATTATAAGACACCATCAGCCCTCATTGTTGACAGTATTTAATTATCGGTGTTCAAATGATTAATTCGGAGTCGGGTTGTTGGGAGGTTGCTATTGACTCAATTAATACTTAATATATAATTATTTTGTCTATAATATGTTAAAAGATTAATTTAATTTGCATGACATAGAAGATAATATATTTTTTTTTTGTTAATTTCGTACAAGAAGTATAGTCTTCTGGGTAAAATATTAATAATAATAATACTTTAAGGAATGGAATCAAAATAGGGAATATGATTCCCAAAAATCAAATAACCTGTTTGGTATTTTTTATTTAATACTATGGAATGCAATCTAATTCCCAAAATGTGGGAATTATCCTCTCAAATAAGGGAATCACAATACATTATTTATTGAGGTATTGTGATTCCCATATTCAAGGTAATCCTAAATACAATACTTTAATGACCTTACTACCCCTATATCAAATATAATACAAAATCAACAAAAATAAATATTTTTTATGCATTTCATTTAAGTTACTATTTATTAAGAAATAGTTTCGTATTTTTAATTTATTTGAATATTTTTATTGTCAAAATATATCGGATTTCATTTTATTTGATATTTATTTATTGAATGAAATTGAAAAATTGTTATGTTATTTTTGTGATAATACTTTTGAAATGGTTGTTGGTCACATATGATTAAAATATTTTATCTATTAACAATAGTATGTTTCCGACTTAAAATATATGAAATATGTATCAATTTTTTAAAAGTCAAACAATGGTAAATAAATAATAAGCATGTTCAATTTAATTCTCATTTTTCTAAAAGAGGATAATGCAATTGAACCAAATTGATATCTTATTTATTTTTTATTATTTAATCAAATTAAATATACATGTGTATATACACTTATATATATAATATCAAATACTCTAATATGGTTGAAAATTTATAATTAGATTATACAAATATGATTTAAAATAAGGGTATTTATGTCAAAGTCTTTACTTTTAAATTTCATTCTTTATTATATGTGTTTGAACCAAACATAAAAAAAGGAAAAAAAAAAAATATATATATATATATCCTTACCCAATTTTTTTGTACAAACCAAACACTATTAATGGAATCAGATTTCTAGTAATCAAATTACCAGAAATCTTATTCCCATTTCAGATTCCATTCCCTGTCAAACAAACGGAGCCTAAGTAGTGTTGAATAAACAGGAAAGAAAAACCCGACATTCTTAAAAAAATAACACATAAATAGATATAATATTAACAAGACTTTACGATCAAAATTATTAGGTTAAAAATTTGTAAAGCTTAATTAACAATCTATTCTTCTTAAACTGTCTCTCTCTTTCTCTCAAACTCTAGTCAATCATTTCTTCTTTTTTTTTTCCGCCCACGATGATGCATATCTATTATTTATTAGTGTGACACCAAAATCGTACACTAAAAAAAGTTTTTAATTAAAATATTACTTGATATATAGGTCGACGCGAATAAATTAGTATATTACACATTTTCTTCTTATTACAAAGTCTCTAAACTACAGTATTAAAACCATAAAAAACTACGTCAATAATAAAATTTCCACAAGATTTGGTAGTACGACGTAACCCTTTGAATTTTTAATTTGTGAATATAATGTGAAACAAAAAAGTGTCATTTTCCCTATTTCTTGTCAGCTATATACAAGCATAACTTGCATATGTAGAGGCACAAGAACATTGACCTGTCTAAAAGTTTGACAAAATAATCGGAAAATTGCACTTTTAATCCCACAAAATAATTAGGTGTGCATTATTGACACTAAATTTTACTGGATCTGCATATTGAGTTCTACATGATAAAATTTTGTTGCACATTTATTTGTATTAGTTAAAAAATTGACGAAAACCGTTAATCAACTTCTGAAAATGGCATAATTTTTTTTATCGAGAAAAATCTATAATACATAGGGTCCAACAGATTCAATGTATCATTTAGTCTCTCCACTGTCTTGTCACCATATCTCTACACTTAGATTGCGTGCACCTAATTTTGCCAACTTTTCCACCATCGTGACCAAATTTTTTTAATTTTTGAAACTTTTAAGTTTGTTTGGTATGTCGTAAAAACTTTCTCGGAAATTCTTTCAGAATTTTAGATAATTTGAAAACATTCCTGCAAAATGAGTAAAATTCAATTTCTCTTGTATGATTTGACAACTAACACCGTTAATTAAAAATATTTTTCAACATAAAAAATTATTTAATCACATATTATTTTTGAAAAAAAGTTATATTTAATATCAACCCAAACAAATTTATCACAACAAAAGACATATTACGAACCACCATCACCTATTTTTCTTTTAAAAACTCACTCTATATTTTAGACAAGATAAAGTTTGACACTGTAGTAATCATTGTTAAAGTCCCAATAGCCGACGACAAATCATGTAGGTTGATAGTGAAGCCCATTCTAAGTATAGAAAATTGAACGGTTTACAATTAGTTATCTAAAAATTCAAATATGATAATGTGTATTCATTTTGTATCATTATGTAATAATTCAAGAAGATATGAGAATTTAACTATAGCAATAATTCAACTAATTAAAGTTGATTGCCCCACAAAAAGATTGCATGAAAAGAGTGGAAATGAATGGAAGAAATATGGTTAATATTATGGCCATAAATGCAAATCAATCTATAGAGCCAATCGTGTCACATTTATAGACTTCATTGATATTACTCACAATGACAAGTATTAATTTCTAATAAATTGGAACTTCTAGATTTTCAAATCAAGTATTTGAAATATTGCTATGTGATACCTCACATACCTCGAAAATATACATTATCGATATTTATAATATTATAATATTATAATATTTATAATAATATTATAATCTGTAAACAAGTCAATTATTGTGGATCATAAATCAAGGATAATATTGTTTTTTGTCATCAAATTCAATGGTCTAATATTTGACTCGAATAAGATGTAATTGTAATATATGTTATGGGTGGCTGGCTATAAACAAAATAGTAAGATTTGACAAATAGTTATCATTCTTTTGGTGATTTTCTTTAGTTCTAAAGTATAATTTACTTAACTTTTATACACATACATATTATTTTCATAATACAATCAACTATAATATTGCCCAGCCAAATAGTTCAGTGTATATTTCAAATAAATTTGTATACTATTTCAAATTGGAGAATTAATCTTTGTATCATTTCAAAACTCGATATTCTTTTTCTAATAAGACAATTTCTTAGAAAATTAATTATATACAAAAAATAGAAAATAAGTTCGATTACCATAATGTACTCTTAGCTTTCAAATTAACTCATTTTCAATTGCCAAACAAGTTTTTTAGGGGGTGAAGTGATTTTTTACCCATTTTTCAGTCAATAGTTAGGTTATATTGTTTGATAATGTGATATTAACAATCCCACCAATATTGGTCAATTAATTTTAATTGGAGAGAGAAGAGGAATGACGCGTTTTTGCAGAAGGCATGGAAACTTGTGAACATAAGACCATTTTTTTTATTATTATTTTATAATTAGAAGAGTTAGGTTTGTTTGTTTATATTTTTGAGGTAAAATTTTGATATTTTATTGAAAATTGTATATTATGAAAATTTTATGTGAAAATGATATTTGTTTGTTTATGTTTTTTAAAACGGCAGTGCTAATCTCACATATTTCTGTGAGATTAGCCTTTGACAGACCCTTTTTTACTTAATGTAATAAAATCTTTTTTTTAGAAAAGGCTTCCTATAGTTTTCTTATTTTGGTTATTGACCCCTGTTAAGATTCCACTATACCAAATTAGTCAATTATATTGTGATTTTTCATCAATCTCTATTGGTTAGAAATATTCATTTAAAAAAAATCACTTTCTCAGCAAACCATACTTGAACAAGTAATTTTTAAAGCTTATAGTTGTTGAATGATAAGATTAAAATATCAAATTGATGAAAAATATTTTTCATATAATATCTGTTATATTACACTCCTAATAAAATTTATTTATACAAAAACATTCTATTGGAGGTGAATGATTGTAGGTCAAATGGTTAACCAAGAAAGAAAAGTTGGGGCTAAAATACAAAATTTTAAATTATGTGTGGTCTCATCATAATAATGCAAATGTGAGACCTATTCTATTAAATAACTCATACAACATATGGCAACCTTAATCACACGGTTAATCTCAATCAAAATTTGTGGTTAGGATATGTCTGTAATATTTGAAAATATTACAGACGGTTAGAAAATCTTTTTCCTTTTTAAAATAGGTTGAAAGTTATAAAATATGTCAAATCAATATTTATAGGGGTGATAGATGATGTGTAGAATAATTGTGTTAGTTATGTATATATATAATGATAATGTGAATAAAAAATAAAGAGATATAGATAAAAAATTGTAAAGTATGAAATAAAAAGTGAAATAATGATTGATTTGATTGGTAAATGTGTCAAAATGTGTATATATAATTGATAGATAGTTATATACAGTAGATTGAAAAAAGAGAGTTGAAAAATGAAAATTTGGCGTGTTAAATTTACTTTAAATTTTGTGATTTAAAAACTTGAAAATGAATTTTAAAAACATAAACAAATAAGGCCTTAATATCTAAAAAATATATGTAATCATTCTTTCTGATTGGTCATTTTCTGTGTCTAATTCTTTTTAAAAAAAGTTTGTATACCAGATAGAAATTTTTTTTTATCGTGAAAATTCGAGTTTTTAATATTTTACCAATAATGTTATATGTTATGTATGTTGTGTTTGTTTTGGATTGTTTTATAAGAAGACAAATTTCAATTTCATTCAATTTGAATGTATATTGGAATCGAGGATTTGGTAAATCAAATATCGTTTTAAAAATTGAATACATCTTTAGTTTAGTTTCTTATCACAATTTGATGCAAATTTGATAAGTGTAAATTGAAATATGTGCAAGTTGAGAATATCTTCATTAATTTGGAAAAGTTTGCTTGTAAATTTACTCTTTTCCAATGCCTTTTAGAAACTATATTACCTCTTCTTGTTTTTACCGTTTTGATTGAGAAAAATGGCCAATGAATCAAGAAAACTATACTTTATATATAAGAAGTAGGCACATTATTTCTTTATTCTCTCTATATATTTTGAACATTTGAACCTTTCTTCCTTTTTTTTTTTTTTTTTTTTTGAGAGGGATAAATTTAAGGTTAGATTTCGTAAATAATTATGTAAAAGTTACGTTTTAAATGAGACAAAATGCTACAATCCTACTCATATAGTAGATTAGTAGACACTTATGAACCCGTGATAATAAATAGTGTATGGAGCCACATCGTGACGAGAGCATCGCGTTTTGAATGAGGGTTGTCTATAAGAGAAAATATAAAAATTAAATGGTTTGAAATTAATTCTTTAAAATTTAAATATAATAATGTGTATTCATTTTGCATCGTTGATTAAATATATAAATATATTCCTTGCCATTTAAAGACAAGATGAGATGAGAATTAAGTTATTATCATTTATATTGTAGGACAGCCACTGAACTAGCAATAATTCAACTATAGTTATTATTCGTGTCACATTCATAAAGTTTATTTGGAATAAGACTGATTCCTGTTTCGTTGATAGCTCACGAAACTTGAAAATACACGTTCTTGATATTTGTAAATATTGTAAACAAGTCCATTTTTGTGGATTATAAAATCAAGCAATACATTGTTTTTTGTTGTTAAATTCAATGGTCTAATATTGGCTCAGAATAAGATGTAATTATAATTTATTTCATAGGTGGCTAGCTATAAGTAAAATAGTAAGATTTAACAAATAGTTATCATTCTTTTGCTTATTTTTTCAGTTCTATGAGTATAATTTCATACATACCATTTTCATAATAAATCAACTCTAATTCCCAGCCAGTGTATGTTTCAAGTAAAATTTTGAATACTATTTTTCAAACTGGAGAATTAATTCATCTTTGTATCATTTCAAAACTCAATATTTTTTTCTAATAATAAAATTTCATAGAAAATTGAATGCCACTGGCCTACTAATAAAATTATAATAATTTGAATGCCACTGGCCTAGTAATAAGTTAAATGTCCCACAATAAGAGCATGAAAAGAGTGGGAACTAAGATATATATTCTATAACTTTATATATAACCCTATAATTAAGATGCAAATGGCCCATAAATGCAAACGAATCTTCATGAGCCAAACGTGTCACGTTAAGATAGTTTATTTGGTCCAATTAGAATGATTCTCATATCTTTTAAAAATGCCACATAACTTTCAAGATCGTATTAATTTTTAATAAATTGATATGTTTACATATTCAAGTCAAGTATTTAAAATAATTTACAGCCATGTGATAGATCACATAACTTGCAAATACACGTTATTGATACTTATTAAATATTGTTAAAAAAAAAAAAAAAACTTTTTTTTGTTGCCACTAAAGAACATGATTATGTATCAATCTCCATTAAATTATTCTTAATTGTACACATTTCTCGATATAAGTATTTATTATACATTTTAATCTAGAGCCAATTTCTGTCACATTAAGATAGATTATTTTGACCAAGACTGATTCCTTTTCCATTGATTCTATGCGTCATGACAAGAATTAATTTATAAAAAATTGATTGAAATTTGAAATGTGTTTTCATAGAGATTCGGTGACAAAGTGGGTAACTATTTTTTTTTTTAAAATTATTAAGAGTTATAAAATATATTAAATACATAATTATTAGTTAATTAATATATGATGAGTTAAATGATTTGAGATAATAATTTATGCAACAATCATTAGAATTAAGAAATTAAAAATATAAAGTGTGAAATATAAATAGAAATAATGATTAAAATAAATAACTTTTATTGATGAATGCATGCAATGATTGATAGATAGTTTACATAGAAAATTTAAAAAAGTAGAGTTGGAAAATATAAATTTGAATGTGAATAGTTAGTGTCAAGATAATTTAGGAGTTTGTGATTCAAATTAAAGTTTGACATCCAAATACATAAACAAACAAGCCATTTTTTTTTTTTTTTCCCTATTTGCCTTCTCTACTGTGAGCCTGTCAGCTATGGGCAATCTAGGCTGGTTTACCTCTCTTGTGTGGTTTGCAGGCTATTACACAAGAGCGGGGTTTACCCAGTGCGCACCTCACGGTAGCGGCTGCGGGTTTCCCTCGTCATCCAAAAAAAAAAAAAACAAGCCATTTTTTTTTGGTGAATTTCTTTAGTTCTATGAGTATAATTGACTTAACTTTTATACAAATACATACTATTTTCATAGCATAATCAACTCTAGTCTTGTCCAATCATATAGTTCAGTGTATATTTCCAATCAAATTTTATATACGATTTCAAATAGGAGAAGTTAATTATATTTGTATCATTTCAAAACTCAGATATTCTTTTTATAATAAGATAATTTATAGAAAATTAAATTAAATGAAAAAATCTAAATAATAGTGGCGTATTAAGTATTCAAACTAAAATATCAATGATAACGTGAATAAATTGAAATGAGATTTAGTCCAATACCAAATATGTATCAAATTATTAAACTCTAATAATCATTTAATGAACGATAAATGTCTCTCAGCAAAAACTGTTGCTTGTGGGAATAAGGTAGAAGAAAATTATGAAATGCCCCATAAATGGAAATTAATCTTGAGCCAAACGTGTCACAATAAGATAGTTTATTTTGTCCAAGAACGATTTCCATATCTTGTAAAAAATGCCACATAACTATATCCTATTATTTTTTAAGAAATTGATATGTTTACATTTTCAAGCCAGGTATTTTAAATACTTCATTGCCATGTGATAGCTCACATAGCTTGAAAATACACCTATTAACAAAGTTTTCACCATATTAACAAATTGATCATACACTATTATATCTCATGCAGTGATTTGGGATCTTCAATTATATCTCACCATGCGAGAATATAATTAATCACAGCATTTTTTATTAAAAAATATAAATTATTAAAATATAATTCAAACTGTAAAATTAGAATACTAAATTATATCAAAGTTCAAACTATAAACACTATATCAACAAGATTTCCAGTCAAACTACAGTATATACACAAAATGTGTAGGTGAAAGGTTTGAAACTTTTCCTAATTTAAACAAAAATACAGGGTATTGGACATTTGGGTGGACCTACTAATCCGAGTAAAATACATATAAATTATACCTAGAAATTTACCCTACTAAAAAACAACATAAATTAGTATTCTAATTTAATCCTAACTAAATTCAACATTAAAGTTGAAAAGAAAAGTTCAAATTAACATAAATCCTACGACTTAAAACGTACACTTCAAATTAACAATAGCAACAAATTGAATAAATTAGAATATTAAATTATATTACCTTGACTCTAAATTATAATTAGAACTAGAATTTGAATTAGTATAAATTTTAAAACAAATTAATCATAAGTTACAAAATACAATTATCAATTTAATAAAATAGTAATAACATTGAATTAAAAAATTGCTTGTAATTTTTTGGGAAATTGGATATTTTTTCACAAAAGTGAATGAAAATGTAGGAGTGTCAAAGTTTAGATGAGTTGAACTAGAGTTCAATTGTACGAATAAATAGGAACCAAATGTAATATTTCTTGAAAAGTTTAATTTATCGAAGTATTTTTTGATTTTATTTTCATTACATTTCTTGAATTTATTTTCAAATTTATAATTAGTTTTGCGGGACAGCCACTGAATGAAAATGAATCTGGAGCCAAACATGTCACAAGATTAGTTTTTAATAAATTGATATGTTTACATATTCAAGTCCCAAGTATTTAAAAAAAAAATATTAAATTGCCATGTGATAGATAGCTCATATAACTTGCAAATACTGAAATACATGTTATTTTGATGCTTATGAATATTGTAAGTAGGGGTGTACACGGTCGGGTTCGGGCGGTTTTACAAGAAAAAAATAACCCGACCCACTATGAGCGGGTGGGCAAAATAACAACCCGAAATTACATATTTATTTTTCCAAACCGAGCGGTTCGGTTCGGTCGGGTTGGCAAATTTAACGGGCGGGTTAGCGGTTTTTAGCTTTTTTTATTTTATTTTTTGTTGTTGTTAACTAGTTCGCAATATACTAAAATATATTACATATTTGTACATTTAATTATAAAAATTAATTTGGTAGAAGGTGGAAAATTGCATAATTTTTAATAAAAATCATCATAATTTATAATGGGTGAAAATTTCAATATTATTAAAAATAAAATATCATAAAATTTTAATCACAAATTTATTGAATATATTTCGTTGGTTGTGAAAATAAAATTGTGTTCAAATAGAGTTTTAAATTTCCCCTAAATAAAAGTAAAGTGTGTTATATATATATATATGAATAAAATTATTATTGTTAGAGAGTATATATATCTATATATTATCTTAAAGCTTGTTTTTAATTTTTACACATTTGTGTGTATTTCATGGAATTCACGGTCGGGTTGCGGTTTAGGCGGGTTACAAATTTTAAACCCACCATCCGACTCGAAAGTGGCGGGTGGCAAGAATATCAAACCGCGCCTATTAGTTAAAAGTTTAAAACCAACAGTTTATGAGCGGATCGGTTCGGTTTTAGCGGTTCGGGCGGATTGGGCGGGTTTATGTACACCCTTAATTGTAAGCAAGTCAACTATTTTTGTCTTTAATCACCATTAAATTATTCCTAATTGTACCACTTTCTCCATATGAGTATATTTAATAACATTTTAATCTGGAGCCATCTGTCACATTAAAATTGTTTATTTGGACCAAGACAGATTCCCATTTCATTGGTACTATATCTCCGACAACAATTAATTTTTAAGAAATTGATATAGCAAAAACTTGACAAATAGTAGCCTTATTTGTTTATGTTTTTGCAACAAATTTTATAAAATATCTCAAAATGCATACAATACAGATTCGTATGATAATGATATGGGTTTATTTATATTTTAAAAATTTATAAAATTTATAAAATATATCAAATTAATGATGATTAATTTATATATGACGAGTTAAATGATTGAGTTAGTATCATGGATCAAAATTTCGGTACGACCGAAACAGCCGCAACTTTTCGGTTTCTCAACCATTGGAAACAAAATCTTTAAACAATTTCGAAATTACTTATTTTCTGTTGAAACTTAAAAAGTTTCCATGTTTTCCTTCGAAACATGGAAATGTAAGGAGTTTCCTAGAATTATTGTAAAAAATCCCAAAAAATTAGGAAAAGAAAAGGAATTAAAATCTTGTATATTTTTTATATCTACGAAATATAAATTGAATCAAAGATGGACTCAAAGTCCTAAATAAAATCAAAGTAAAGCAACCCCTTTCAAAAATTTCTCTTGAAAAAAAATTGAAGAAAGAAAAATAGAACAAAATCAATAAAGTTCAACGTTGAAAAACTTGAAGAATTTCTCCAAGGTATGATAGCTAAGTGTTTTTTTAACACGTGATATTTGTTGCTATTTGAAAATAAAATTATTTTACGTTTGTGTGTAGAGGAGACTCCATAGCCATCAAGGGAACCCGCAGCCGCTACCATTAGGTGCGCACTGGGTAAACCCCGCTCTTGTGTAATAGCCTGCAAACCACACAAGAGAGGTAAACCAGCCTAGGTTGTCCATAGCTGACAGGCTCACAGTAGAGAAGGCAAATAGACATTCCCTCATCAGGATTCGAACCCGTGACCAAGGTCACAACATTCACATGCCCTTACCAACTCTACCGGGGGTTGCCCCCTTTTTGCTTTATCTTCTTCGAATGAATGGTAGAGGAGAGAGAAAATGTTGATATATTTAATAGTTTAATAACTTTTCTCGGTCATTGAAAAGTTGAAAAGTTGAAAGTACTTTTGCAGGCTATAATGACAAAATTTGTCTATAACTTTTGTAGTATTTTGAATTAATTTTTTTATGGAGGATTTCTTTAAGTGTCTTACATTTATTTTTTCTGGATTATAGTGTTGTATAATATATATTTATAAATTAATGTTTCTATTTTACATTTTTTAGATTGTAATTTGTGTGCAATATGTAATTTGTCTTACAATAATGTTTTTCTGATTTATTTACAAAAACTATAAGTTAATTGATATCAATTTTTTTGTTTTAAGAATGGCATTCTATGATTTTATATTATATTTATGCTAGTTATGTTAGAAGAAACTTGTTGAGCATGTATCTTATGTTTACTTTTTAGCTTGTTTTACTTTATAATATTTTGTAAATTTATTATAGTATTTTCGATACGTTTTTAAAACGTTTCCAATATTTTACTATCCGAAACTCACCCTCAAAACGAAACTTTGAACCATGGTTAGTATTGTGGTAATTATTATTAGAGTTCAGAAATTAAAAATATAAAGTATGAAAGAGAAATAAAAATAATGATTAAAATAATAATTTTAATTAATTGTCCAAAAGGTTGAATACTCAATCCCATGGAATGATTGATAGATGGTAATGTATAAAAATAGAAAAAGTAGAATTGGAAAAACATGAACCTAAATATGAATACTTAGTATTAAGTTGAAACGAAGGAGTTTGTGATCTGAAATTCTAAAGTTGAGATCGAAATATATAAACAAACAAGCCATGATTTTCTTTAGTTCTATGAGTATATTTAATCAACTTGAATGAGATCCAAATACATAAACTTTAATGAGATATTATATCAAATATTACTTGTTTAAATTTTTTGATAACGTGACACAGACACCCCACAAATAAAATATTTGTTTTTGGATCATTAGAAGAATTATAAGACATGGTAACATATAATCATATTTTTATTTCTACTTGGTCATTTTCTGCCTTTAATTTCAATAAGAGAGAAGAATCATAAGATTCTCTTTATTTTTTATAATTAGATTAGAAGAGTCCATATTTGAAAATTGTATGTAATCATAATTTATTCTGATCGCTCATTTTATTCTTTTATATTTTCTTTAAAAAATCATCCACTTGGGATTAATTACCGTAAATTTTAGATTAAAATGTTAATTGTGGTTATTTATAAGAAATTTCACAAATTATAACACTAAATATAAAGAAACACATAATGAATAAAATCATAACTGAATTTAAATTAAGTTATGGTATAAACTTATTTACGAACATATCCACCTTTACAAATGCCTTCATCTCAATTTTTATATGTTATTCAATGTCATCTTCATTTTTCTGCATATTGTTTTATTTAATAATTATTATTGTATTTTTATGAAATTTAACGGTGCGTGAATATTATACACTATATTTTCTCCAATTAAAAAGTATTTTTTTTTTTTTTTTGTCTTATGGACCAAAATTGATAATCACAAGAACGAACATAATTAATTTGAATGCGACAAAATATGAATACTTATAATTGATATCATTCTATCACCTACTCTAGTCTCCAATCTCCATCACCAAATCACTCACCTAACTCTAAAGATTGATTTTTTTTTTTTACTTTTATTTATGTTACATACCCACTAAAAATTATGTATGAATTAGAATATGAGATCTCAAGCACTTGTTATTTCGCAAAAGATAACCAATTAAAAAAATAATATTTAGTCATATTTTTTTGTAATATTTTTTAAAAAGTTTGATTTTTTGAGGTATCTTTCCTATTTTATTATTATTACATTTCTTTTAAATTTTCAAAATTGTCATTTGGGTTGCAGAATAGCCACTGACCTAGCAATAAGTTGAATTTCCCACAAAAAGAGCATAAAAAGATAGATGATTTATTTGGACGAAGAATGATTCCCATTTCAATTGATATTATACGAACTGACAAGTAGTAATTTTTAATAAATTGATGTGTTTACATTTTCAAGTCTATGTATTTAAAATATTCAGTGCCATGTGAAGCTCGCATAACTTGAAAATACACGTTATTGATGCTTATAAATATTGTAATTAAACAAGTCAACTTTTCTTTTCTTTTTCTTTTTTTTTTAATCTCCATTAAATTATACCTAATTATACTGTTTCTACACATATATATTTAGGAAAAATATATTCTAACAGTCTGTAAGGCAATCAAACCCTTACAGACAAATTCCAGCCACAAATTGTGGCTGGAAAAAACGGGCAACTTGCTAGGCAAGTTGCCTCATGCCTTTTATTATTTTTAATTAAATTATTCATATTATTTATATTTTCTAATTAATCCCATATATAATTGAACTTTATTTTATTATAATCCCATATATAGTTTTATAATATAATAAAGTTCAATTATATATGGGATTGATTAGAAAATATAAATAATATGAATAATTTAATTAAAAATAATAAAAAGGCATGAAGTTGCCCGTTTTTTCCAGCCACAATTTGTGGCTGGAATTTGTATATTTTTCCATAGTTAATTGGAAAATGCTTTTCTTACAGACCTGTAAGATATTTTAGCTTACAGCCAATTTTTTAGCCACTAACTGTACTAATAAACAGACAATTGTGTAGTAATTTGTAATGTTTTATTAAAATATTTAAAACATAATTCCACGTAATTATATATAATTATAGTTAATTCCAAATATATTTTAAAATTTAGGTGAATTTTATTAATTATTTTTAATCTACATTTTGTGCAACGAAAAATCTTATATTAACTATAAAATGAATATTCTTATTTAATTTCATTTTTAATCTATGAATATCAAAATTGTATTATTCAAAAAATAATCTAATATCAAATAGATGTTAAAATGTTATGATATTCAACACATTTGATAAATTCAATACATTGTTAATTTTTAAAACATAAGAAAATCTCAAAATCACACCTTAAATTGGATTGGGTAATTATTATTTAATTGCTTACTTTTTTTTGGAATAGAAGATCATCAAATCATATCTTATTTAAGTGTTTAACTACAATAATTTTTTTACCTAATATATGATATAAAAATAATTAATTAAATAACTACAATAAAATTTTCCCTTAACTATTCTACGGCTGTACATGCTAATCTCACAGAATTCTGTGAGATTAGCATGACCCTAGTTAATTTAACTTTTTTGACGATGTGATACTGACTGGCGCCCACGTAAATATATTTTTTTTTGATCATTTGAAGAGTTATAAGACAGGAAACATGTGATCATATTTTTATTTCTAATTGGTCAATCACAAGACTTTATATCTCTATATAAACTTATGTAGTAACACAAACATCTCTACAAGTAAAACCAATTCCCTTCATCTCAAACATATATATACATACATATATATATATATATATCATCCAATGGTTTCCTCCTCCTCCTTGTCCACCACCGGAGTGGCGGTGGTGATGTTGCCGTTTGGAGCTCAAGGCCATCTCAACCCCCACATCTATCTCTCGAGCCGCCTACTCTCCGCCGATGATCAACGTATATCCGCCCTTTACTTCACCGGAGCCCCCCGCCACATCCACCGCGTTAAGGGCCGAGTCCATGGCTGGGACCCTTCCTCCGCCGCCAACATGCATTTTCATGAATTTGATACAGCCCCATTTGACCCCATTAATGGCTCATTCTCAGCCTTCGTTGTTGAGGAAGCCAAGGAAATGCGCGACCCTTTTTACAGCTTCGTGAAACAAATCTCGACAAAATACAGAAAAGTTGTCGTTGTGTATGATTATCTCATGTCCTATGTTGTCCAGGATATTCAGTCCATAGATAACGCCGAGGGGTATCGTTCGCATGCAGTATCCGATTGTTACACCTTCTGTCATCACTACCTGAGCGACGGTCATCACCACGAGCTGCCGCCGGAGGTGGCCGAGGTTTTGAAAGCAACGTCGCTGCCGGTGCTCGACGGCAGCCCGGAAGATATGGAGTTTCACCACATGCAGGAAACTGCCCACAATGTTTCATCTGGTGAAATTTACAATTCCAACAGAAATATACAACGTGTGTTCATGGATTTAATGGAGAAATACAAGATTGGAGCATCAGAAAAAGTGTGGGCTTTAGGTCCATTATTTCCAATCCTTGATGAAAACACAAGATCCCACCATGAAAGCTTAGATTGGCTTGACAAACAAGAACCAAACTCTGTCGTTTTCGTTTCGTTCGGGACGACTTCTTCGTTCTCCGACGAACAAATCAGAGAAATCGCGATCGGATTGGAAAAAAGTGGTCAAAAATTCATATGGGTTTTGAGAGATGCGGATAGAGAAGGTGAAAGTAGAAGAAAATATTTGCCACTAGGGTTTGAAGAGAGGATGAAAGAGAGAGGGATAATCGTACGAGGTTGGGCCCCACAGATGGAGATTTTAAGCCACTCTGCATCTGGTGGATTTTTGACGCACTGTGGATGGAATTCGTGCATGGAGAGTATGAGCTGTGGACTGCCTATGGCGACCTGGCCGATACAGTTTGACCAGCCCAGTAATGCTGTGCTTATAACGAAAGTGCTTAAGATTGGTGTGGAAGTATTGGATTGGGAGCTTCGAGGGGAAATTGTTTCGGCTAGTACGATTGAGAAAGCTTTGGTGAAATTAATGGCGTCCGAAGAAGGGGACGAGATAAGGAAAAGAGCGCAACATGTGAAGAAGTCCATGATGGGAGGTGTAACGGAGATGGATTTGTTTATCGATCAAATTACCAGATAAATTTTTCTTTTATTTTGAAAATTCTAGTTTTGAATATTTCACTAATAATTATATATATATATATATAGACATATATATATATATATATATGTGTGTGTGTGTTTGTGTGAGTTGAATTGTTTACTAGATAAATTGTAATTGAAGATTTGTTAAATCTAATATTGTTTACTCAATTTTACTTGGAAATCTTGAATTTGTATACCATCCAACATTCAAGTCCCAGCTTCAGCTTGGAATTTGAATAATAGATTTTTGATATAAAGTACTTCAAAATTCATTTCTTAGTTAGAAAATGAGCTTGGAATTTGAACATTTTCCAATGGCGCATTGAAACTATATTACCTTGTAAAATATATATGTTCAAATTTGAATGAAGTATTTCTGATTAAGCATTAGTATTGTCTCAATCTAAGACAGGGTACGAAACTTCTAGCTGAAAACATTTCTAGCCCATCAAAAATGATGGCTCGCGCCGAGGTCTAGAACCTCACCAAATTATTAAGTCCATCTAGGGCTTCATCAAGTCAAAAGTTGTAAAAAATAAATAGCTGAATTATAATATGAAATATAAGAAACAGATAGTGAATAAGATTAGAATTGAATTCAAACTAAGTTATTGTACAAAAATGCAGTTTTGTTAATGTGGAATTTGGTACCATATGGTTTGTATTAAAATGGTTTTGGTACCATTCATTATAATTTACCACTTTTGGTACCAAATTAGTTTTTTCTTATCAACTGTTGTACCAAAATTATAAACCCCAAAATACCCCTTTTAATTTAAAACCTAACATCGTCTTTTTCCTCCCATCTCTGTTAATTCTCAATTTCTCTCAATGAGAGAGAAATCCACCACCGGCAAAAATACGGGTCAAATTGGGGAGCTTGCTGCTCAAACCTAGCAACTCCGGACGCATTTGGGCTGCGGAACCACAGCCATTCAACGGGATCCAAAATTCTCTGGGTATGTTCAAATTTTTACTGCATTTTTTCAGACATTCTGCTTGTCTTTTTTCCATTTTTTATTTTGTATGGGAGAATGTAAGAAGTGGGATCTCTGAATGTTTTCATCAATTTAGCGAAATGATTGATACATTCCTCTTTGTTTTTCTGTTTTTTACTGAGATTATAGTTTGTTTTAAAACAATTGTAGTATGTTTTTGGTCTACGTTCAGATTAGGAGCCTGCATATTGTGCTAACAGTGGGTTAAGGAATTAGGGCTCTTTTATGCTCAAGATTTGGGTTTTGTGATTTAAGTGCTTTCTAATGCAATTGACAGTACGAGGTGTATGGTATGATTGAGTCAGAGTACAAGGGGGTGAACTGGAATTTCCCCAGACTTTATGAAGCTGCAGTCTCATTTTTTCTTACGGATTTTCCATTTCCAAATTGTATCATTTTCAGATCAAATTCTCCGACCAAATTTCACTGGAGAATTCAGTTAGAGACAATCTCAATACTTGTGCTGCTCTCCATGGAGAATTGTTCAACACTGCCACTTCTAGAATGCGTCCTGCCGCATTTACACAACTAAAACAGGCCCTGAAGATGTCGTAGACAAATTTATTGCTTTCAATTTTGGAGAAGGCATTTTTCTTGTTATGGAGGTTCCGTACTTTTCTTGTGAACCTATGTTCTCTAATTTTTGCTTAGCTTGTTATGATTGCACCTTTCAGAGTCATCTACAAAGAGGCTATATGTGCTATACAAATAAATACATTTTAGTTGACCTCATTTTGCATTTGGATTGAAAGGTTTTAGACGTAATGGTTTCAAGTTCACTGACTCCGTATCTTTTGTACATGGCTTTTATTAGTTTTTTAATCATTATGGTCGATTTTGAATCTGAAGTCATTTGAAAACCATCATCCAAATAATTGGGTGACTATTTAAGCAAATTTGTTTTGGAAACAATTGATTGTATTGAGAGTTTTAGTTGGAAAAATAGAGGAAAGACACCCGTTATTATTTATCGTGCGTGATGTTTTGCTGTAATGTATGAACCTGAACAAATTTGGTTCAACCATTATTACTCAATAATTTTCATCGTCATGTTCATTGTTGATGTGAATTGTTTATAGCACATCTTTGCAATTTATGTTATGACTCAATTCAAACCTGGATATCATTCTTTAAAAAACACCAGAAAATCACCTCCACATAATGTATAAAAATAACTACAGACCACTTCCAATGAGAATCAAAAGAATTTAGTATACAACTAATACCTCGACCCAGTGAATAATTTTTGTGCTTCCTTTGTTGTTAGATAACAAATACAGAATTCTCAAGAAATACTAAAATCACGTGTTCCTATTTGAGTATAATCAAGCGCACGACAAACACTCTTAATTACTTAGTGAACTTCCACATTTCAATAGTCAATTTCTTTGAGATTTGTAATATCTTTTGTATCAAAAACCAAAATGTATACAGAAAAGGTCACATCACGACTAAAACAACCAAACACAACGATTATCTTTACTCTTGGGAAGCAGCGGCAGCATCCATAGGCTCAGCATCAGCTGTTGTATCATTAGCCTTGTCTCCTTTCTTACCTGCACAAAAACATGTTACCAATAGTTAGACCGAAAAGTTAAACAAAACCGTAAGGATTAAATTGCAAACTAACCTTTCTTCTTTGTCTTTGTGGCAAGTGCCAACCAAGCTTTATTTTCGGGATCATCTACAGTTTTTGTGGGCTGCAAATCTTGTAGAGAGTGAGATGTGATTCGATCTGACCCATTTGGCATTAGCAACACAGTAAACTAGTATATAGATTACAGCAGCACAACATAAAACAGTAATTTCTGAACAATCTTCATCAATGTCACACTCCATTAACATATCAACGTAGAGCAGACACTCACTTTGAATTAAAAACAATCTATTGAATACAATTCTCGACAACAAAAACTCAAAAGCAATAACTAAATCTATACAAGCTTGCTTTTTTTTTTCAACGATCAAAGAGATCAAAATTCAATCTTTATGTATGATTCGAACCGTATAACTACCGAAATAAATTGATAGATTGAATTAGAAACAATCAAGTATTAAAAAAAACCTAATTCAGAATTATCAAAACCCAATTCAAAAAGATACGAAAAATCATAACATCGGTTAAAATAACATATTAATTCAATCGAGTAAGGTATTGCATATAATCTTGATCCCAGGACATACAACATAAGGCATACCTTAGCGTGAGCGGAGGAGGAATGATATTCAGAAAGCCCCCGGCGAGCCCGTCTAGGTGAATATTTTAGGCTTTTAGCAATATCCAATTCGAAGTTGAAATCCTTTCGGAGAGACGTAGACAGAGAGATGAGGGTTGGAGACGTGAGAGAAGAGAGGTTGGAATGGAGAACGTGTTCTTTAAGAGGGTATTCTCGTCTTCTCGTCAAATTTTACAAGGTGGGTTTATGTGTACCACCTTATGAGGTGTGTCCCATTAACCTTCATAAACCTATTGGCCCGTTAATAAGTAACGGGCCGGAGGTAATTAATAAAGTTTTTCTATTTTGAACCAAACATAGGAAATAATGGGCTAAAATAAGCCAACCCTTGTAATCCTTCCAACCAAATGAAGCCTAATTGTCAAATAATTCCTTTATCATCTTTGAATCTGACAATTCTAGTTCGTTAAAGCTTTATTTAATTCATTACTAAGTCGAATATAGCAAAATTAATTCTACAATAATAAATTAGGCCAACATGCTTCCAAAATAAAATTAAACATTCATAAATTCATACCACTGTTTGACCTCCTTATTGCAGGGTATTCTAAGCCCTCATTTTAGCTCCAACCACACGACTTCAGACGATAGTTCGTAGGTCCTTATCTACTTCAGCAATATAAAGCACAAACTTATCTCGTGTCCCTTAGGGTGTAAGAGGGTTTTCAGAATGCATGTCTAGCTAATTTGGATTTTGGAAAATAAATTAAACAAAAGCCAACAACTTTATTTATGAAATATAATTAAAATTATATGCATATATATATTCTATTCCGTTGTTAGAGGAAAAAACTATTTAGCGTCTCATAAGAGGACATACCATTTTTGGGAAAATTCCCATACACATGAAATCAAAGAAAATAAAAGAAAAGATTAAAAGAAAGAAAATGATTTGATTGTTAAAGAATATGGACTTGGAAAAGAATTATGTTGAGAATATCATCAATGTAAACAAATATAAATTCAAAATAATCTTTAAACATATTATCCATTTTGCTTTGGTATATCTAAGGTGCATTGGCAAGACCTAATAAGGTCGCACATTTTAGATATACTAACCTTGTGGTATGAAAAATGTTATATATATTTTATAGATTTATTTTTCAACTTGATCTGATAGAAAACAGATTTACAATTGAACTTTGAAAATACTTTGGCTCCTTTGACTCAATCAATTCAGTGTTCTCTGTTTGAAATATAGTAACCATCAAACTCTAGTATTTTGTTAATACCTTGATAGTTGATTTTTTATTTTGTTTTTCCTCTTTTTATTTTACCTTGATTTCTAACAAGGAAACTATGGTTACTATAAGCCGAGACTCCAGGTTCAATGAGTTTAATATTGATATGTTTTTTAATAATCATTTGCATATCTTTCATATCCATCATATTTATCTGGATAAGCTTGTATCGAACATACTCATACTTACACTGGTCTTTAACCTTTTGAGTAACATAGATCTTGTTTTTGTTCCACCAACCAAAGGGTCCTCATTGTAATTCCTTAGGATTAGCCTTTTAATATATTTGAGAGAAAGCTTATTCTCCACATCTATACACCAATCGAGTTTCTTGTCTTGTAGAAATATCTTTCTTTTTCAATGGCCTTACTACAAAACTCTTGTTGTATGAAAGACAGAAGAGCTTCACCAAATTTTCTTTTATCATGCAGTTTAGGATTAGTTAATTTGGCCTCATCATCACCACGTTTGCTGTGAAAGTTTATTGGCATGATACGATTAAATGGCTTTTCTCATTGCAAAACGTGTATCTTACTACCACAATTAGTAGTAAAGATTAATAAGTTTCGCTTATTATCTTACACAACCTTGCAAATGTTTGGATAAAGTTGTTACCCAACAAGATATTTGCTCCAGTATCATGAAAGTAAATTGGGGGCATTTTTATCTTGAACCAAGGTGTTCCAAATTTATGCTCCTCCCATCATAATTTTTGTTTCTCGTTTACTTTTATTGAGTATAAGGATTCTTCAAGAAAAATCACAACCTACAATAATAGGTAAGGTTTCCATAGCATTGATAGGGAACCGGATTTTTATGTACAAATCCCTGAATCAATATATGCTGTGAAATATTTTTTTTTTTTATATTGATCATAAAAATGTTGGATATTTTCAAAATCGTTATTAGCCATTGTTGAGCGGTTGATTAATCATTCAATGGTTGTAACTTTTAAAATCATTTTCAAGTTGAAATTATTTTTGTAAAACATTCCGTCCATTTGTCGATTTCTGAAACAGTGCCAACCTTTCTCAAGAGGCATGTTTTGTCCTATATAAACAATGGAATAATTTGAGAAATTAATTAATTTTCTTTTATCTTCCACCATAACAAAAACCTTTTATTATCATTTTCTCTTCTTTGCCGTATAAAACAGGGCACTGATTCCCTTTCAATTTCTTTTCAGTAAACAATGTTTATACACATCAATTTTGCTATTTTCGTAGGCTTGTAACATTGAGTATTATGATTTATCTTCGGGAGTGCAAACCGCAGATAAATAATAGTTTCTTAAACTAGACTCTATTGTATCTAGGACAAATTCACTATAAACTCGTTTGCATTCGGTAGAGGGCGAATATTGTCTTGAGGAGAGCGTAAAATTTTATGCGACTTGGAGGACAAAATTATTCGTGGAGTTGATGACAAAATTATTCGTGGAGTTGAGGACAAATTTATTCGTGGAATATTTTCTAACAATCTCAAGACAATATTATGGCTTCTCAAAATTTGCTACAACTCACGACTTATTTCATGAAATTGGAGCGGTTCGATGGTGGAAATTTTAGAAGATGGCAAAAGAAAGTTCATTTTTTATTGTTGACGCTTGCAGTGGAATATGTTTTGACGACACCAAAGCCAGTTGAACGTGAAAATGAGACGTTAGCGGAATCTGGGAGTCGAACGAAATGGGGAAAAGATGATGAAATATGTCGATGCCACATCCTCAACACTCTTGCCGATAATTTGTTCGATGTTTATCAAAATGTGAAAACGACAAAGGAACTTTGGGATACTCTCAATGCACGGTATTTAACCGAACATGCGACAAGTAAAAAATTTTTTATCTTCCCAATTTATGAACTATCGCATGGTTGATGAAAAATCTGAGTGACCAATTTAATGAATTGCAATGCATCTTAGGACATATGAATCAACTAAATATGAATATGGATGAATGCATAACTATCTCTTGCATTATAGATAAACTCCCTCCATTTTGGAAAGATTATAAGAAAAGTTTTAAACATAAAAAAGAAGATATTAGTGTTAAAGAGTTAGAAACTTTGTTTCGAATCGAAGAACAATCTAGAATGCAAGAAAGGGAAGAACTATATAATAGAGATTCTTCTAAGGTGCATATGGTGGAGGAAAATAGAGTGTTCAAACATCCTCATCACTCCAGACAGCACAAACAAAATAAGAAACGAAAAGGCTACTCCAAGGACTCTAATCATCACAATAAGAAAAAGAAGAGCGTATGTTATAATTGTGGTGCTCCGAGTCATTACAAACGAGATTGTAAAAATATTAAGAACATTATGGTCGGGCAAAATTTTAACAAAGAAAAATTTGTTGTTGTTATTTCTGAAGCTAACATGATTGATGATGATAGTTCTTGGTGGGTTGACTCCGGGGCTACGAGGCATGTATGCAAAGATAGAAGCTTTTTCACTAAGTACGAAATTGTTGAAGAAGGAAATGTCATGTACATGGACAACTCGTCAACTGCCATTGTGAAAGGCAAAAGGTTGGTGGAATTAGAATTTACTTCAGGAAAGATTTTATCTTTAGGAGAAGTGTACCATGTCCCCGAAATTAAAAAGAATTTAATTTCTGCTAGTCTTTCGAATAAGCATGATTTTAAACTTGTCTTTGAAGCTGATAAGTTTGTTCTGTCTAAGGGTGGAAACTTTGTTGGAAAGGGATATTTGTATGAGGGGATGTTTAAAATTAATATTAATAAAGCTATGAATTATGTTTATATTGTTGATTCTTTTTCCTTATGGCATAATAGGTTAGGACACGTAAATGTAAATCACATGAAGGATATGATTAAATTTAATTTAATACCTAAGTATGAAAATAATATAATTTATAAATGTCAAGTTTGTGCATATACAAAAATAACTAAAACTCCATTTAAATCTCTGCAACAAAATACAAGTTTATTATTTCTCATTCATAGTAATTTATGTAATTTACATGATACTCCTACTAAAGTTGGAAAGAAATATTTTGCTACTTTTATTGATGATTATTCAAAGTATTGTTATGTTTATTTGTTACATACCAAAGATGAAGTACTTGATAAATTTAGAATTTATAAAAATAAAGTAGAAAATTTCTTGAATTGTAAAATTAAGTGCTTAAGGTCTGATAGAGGAGGTCAGTATAATTTTCCTGCTTTTTGTGAATCTTTTGGCATAATTCATGAAACTATGACATCATATACTCCTCAAAAAAATGGAGTTGCGGAAAGAAAAAAATAGAACTCTAAAAGAAATGGTAAATTCCATGTTATATTATTCTGGTTTAAATAAGAGTTTTTTGGGTGAAGAAATGGTAAATTCCATGTTATATTGTTCTGCATAATTCATGTTATATTGCATGTCACATACTCAATAGAATTCCTCGTAAAAAGTCACATGCTACACCTTATGAACTTTGGAAGAAAAGAAAACCGAACTTAGATTATCTTAAAGTTTGGGGATGTAGAGCGGTTGTTAGATTGCTGGAACCTAAGACTAGAAGTTTAGATGCTAAAGCTGTTGAATGTATTTTCTTAGGTTATGCAGAAAATAGTAAGGACTCTAAATTTATGGTTATAGAGCCTAATGATTCAATAAGATTAAATACGGTAATTGAGTATAGAGATGCTATTTTTCAATTTTTAGAATACAAGAAAATATGAAAGAAAATGAGTGTGTCGATAAACCTATTAAAAATATAGAAGAAAAAGTTGAACCTAGAAGAAGTAAAAGAAAAAGAATTGAAAAATCTTTTGGTACTGATTTTATAATATATCTAGTTGAAGGCACTAGAGACTCTCATTGTACACAAATTGCAATTTCGCCTAGTATTGAACCGGATCCTCAAACTTATGAAGAGGCTATTAAATCTCGTGATGCTAGTTTTTTGAAAGAAGCTATAAATGATGAAATGAAATCTATATTAGAAAATAATACTTGGGTTCTAGTTGATTTGCCACCCGGTTCAAAACCTATAGGTTGTAAATGGATTTTCAAAAAGGAAATGAAAATAGATGGAACAATAGAAAAATTTAAAGTTAGATTAGTAGCAAAAGATTTTACACAAAAAGAAGGTATTGACTACTTTGACACATATGGGGAAAATCCTAATTGTAGTCCCACCCGATAGGGCCATTTTCAAGTCAGTCCCGCGCTTTATGAATTTTTAGGAAGTGTCCCAATAATTCCGATTTTGTTGCAAACTTGGTCCCACAGTTCATTATCAGTCCCATAGCTTTGAAAGATTACCAAGTTGGTCCCATAAACTTGAAAATTAGCAGAACTAGTCCCATTTCCGTTATCTTTTCCGTTAGAGTTAACGGAATTTCAAAATGGTCCCATACGTTTTGAAAAGTTTCAAAATGGTCCCATATTTTTTAAAAAATGGGGAAAATTACATCTTTCTTCTTTTAACTTTATACTTAACACAATCTTGTTCAACAACCAAGAATCAGGCCCAACATGCTTTCGAAATAAAAGTAAACATTCATAAATTCATACCTCTGTTTGACCTCCTTATTGCCGGGTATTCCAAGCCTCCGGTTTTACGGACTCCCTCCAACCACTCGACCGCAGAAGGTGGTTCGTGAGTCTTAGCTCCTTCAGCAATACAAAGCTCAGCCCTATTTCGTTTCCTACCTTAGGGCGTAGGAGATATTACAGGATAAATGTTTATTTGAAGTTCTGGGAAACAAGTTGAACAAAAGCCTCAAATTTTTATTGATGAAATAAAATTAAAATTACATATTATATTCTACTCCGCTATTGGAGGAGATAACTTTTTAGCCTCTCATATGAGGACTTACAAATTGGGGGAAATCCCCATTCACTCGAAATTTAAAATACAGAAAAGAAAATATTACAATATAGGAAATGATTTTATTTTAAAGACTATGCAAGAAGATATGTTGAGAAGAGTTGGAGAAAATTTTCGATAATCTCCATCTGCTTCATGTCTCTCCTTTTATAGCCATCGACCTCGGATTCCAAATGCGGATTCCAAACTTGTAAAATGTCCACCGACGCTCTTGCCATCTTTTATCATGTGGTCGGTCCCGCCGCTTAACTTTGTCTGCCATTACTTTGCAAAAAGTTGTGGCTGAAATCGTTTTCTTTTTTAAAGGCATGGCCCGTTGGTTTTGTAGTTGGCCAGTCCTTATCTCGGAGACGTCACTGCGTTCGTCATCCAACTTGTTCATTTCACAGCTGTTTATTTAAATTTTATTTTATTTTTTTTATTTTTTTTTTTCAGCTGTCTAACTCTGAAATTACATATTGTAATTTACATTGGACCTATGTTAATTAGGTCCTCCTTTGTTTTTTACATTTAAAAGTTTTTACCGCGGTTTGTAAAAACCCCGCGGATTTCTTGTCCTTTTACCCTTATCCTGTTCGTGGTCGGGCTTCTCTTTTGTAACCCTGATTCGTGTGTCGAACAAGGGTTTCTCCTGGAGTTCACAACTTGAGCAGATATGATTGAGCCATTGACCCACATGCATCATATTGCATGTTTTCTTCCTTGTGTTCTCAGTTGCTGGTAACTTGTTCATCCAAATTAGCGTCCTTTTTTGTTCAAAAAGATTTTCCGCGAATTCGGTACTTTTCCCTGTCATGGAGTTCAACAGGAATGATCCATTAATCTTGTTTGAAAAGATTTTGAATGGATACTTCACTTTATCCATCTCGGTTAGACAGACCCAAAATCCCCACGCTCTTCGGGTAGAAATGTCATCTTCATTGATTGAAGCCACCAGAGGAGCCTCTCTTGTCTCGACCTTAACTCTGTTGTAGGTCGTTATATCGGGCCTCTGTAATTTCATAAAATGAAATGCCGAATGAGATGCCTTTCCTGCAATTTCTGGAGCAATTGATAAGAATTTTATTTCCAGAACATCTCCTCTCTTCAGATGTGGATTATTTTGCCATGAGTCAAACACAGCTTCACTAATCCATTCCGGTAATTTAGAAATTTCCGGAAATCCTGGTGACATAGTATGGATCGAGGCTAGTGCCCCAAAATCATACCATTCGCGAACTTCGTCGGGTTTTGACCCTTCTCGCATCCAAACCCTGGGATATTTTTCGGATGTATCAACTATTGTTTTTCTCGGATTTATCCCCTTTCTTGAGATCAATTTCTCCCATGATCTTTGGTAAACCTGCCAATGTAAATTAATCTCGTTAGTATTAACCTTAGAGATGCCAGTCTGTGGCCTAAGGTTAATCTCCCCCTCTTTAACCCCAGAGGTGCTGGGTTGACTTGAAACAACCGGAGATTTCTCTTCCTGTTGTTCAATAATTTCCCCTTTATCAGAGTCTGATATGGGACTTGGGCAAGCAGTACTTGAATCTGCCGCTACAGGTATAGAGCCCTGTACTCTACGCGCAGGGTTAGAGGCCCGCTCTCTTAATTCTCGGGTCATCACCGAAGTAGATGCCTTTCGAATTGGTTCTTGTAATGCCTCAAATAAGGACCCTGAGGCATAAATTAAACTCCTGATTGAATTCTGGACAGTGTCCAGATCAGCTCGTTGTATTTTTCCAGCTGCCTCAGCGTTAACTGATAGCTGACCAAATTGCTTGTCTAGCTCCTCAAGGTTTTCCCTGAGATGCCTATACCTCGTAAGGACGGAATTTGCTTCAGCTGTTTCCATCTCTTGTTAGGAAATCTGCAAGTACATTTTCATGAGATTTCACAATGATAATATCAAAACAATAGTATTGACATTCTGCTTGCCATCTCATAATACGAGCTTTTTCTATTTTTGATTCTAATTTGTTTTTCAAAAATGCCTTAACATTCGTATTATCAACTTTTAAAATAAATTTCTTTGCTAAGAGAAATAATGGTCATTTTTTAAAAGCCTTCCAAACAGCAAAGAATTCTTTTTCATTTATATGCCAAAGTGCGGCTTGTTGTTCAGTGAACAACCCCCCTGCATATCTACAAGGTTCTTCCCCTGTAGTTGTCTTTTTCATTAGAACCGCTGCCCAATGAAAATCATTAGCGTCTGTATAAACAACTAAATCATCATTATCTTGAGGAATTGCGAGTTTTGGTAAATTATTACAAACTTGTTTTAGCTCGCGAATTCTTTGAGTGTGAATTTCTTCCCACTTCCACTTTGAACTCTCTGTTTCTTTCAATAGAGGTCGAAAATCCTTTCTATACTTCGCAAGATTTTTGATAAATATTCCTGCAAAGTTAACAACTCCTAAAAAACTTTGAAGTTGTTTTTTATCTTTAAGAATATCGGGGAAATTGCGGATTTTTTCCACAATGTGCTCCTGAAGTTCAATACCTGCTTCGTCAATAAGAATACCAAGAAATTCAATCCTATTGACCCCAATAATTGCTTTCTTTTCAGAGAGCACTAATCCTTCCTTATGACATGCATTGGAAAAGATCTCTAAATGTTTAATATGTTCATTCATGTTTTTAGATGCAATTAAAATATCATCAATATAAACAAACATAAATTCAAAATAATCTTTAAATAGATTATCCATTTTTCTTTGGTATATCTGCGGTGCATTGGCAAGACCCATAGGTAGCACATTCCAGATATACTGACCTTGTGGTGTAGAAAATGCTGTATATTTCCTAGATTCATTTTCTAACTTAATCTGATAGAAACCAGATTTGCAATCAAATTTTGAAAACACCTTAGCACCTTTGATGCAATCAATTAAGTGTTCTCTACTTGGGATATAGTAACCATCAAATTCTAATATCTTATTGATACCTTGATAGTTGATTACTAGTCTAGCTTTTCCCCTTTTTATTTCACCATGATTTCTTACCAGGAAACCAGGGCTACTATAAGCCGAGACTCCAGGTTCAATGAGTTTAAGATTGATATGCTCCTTGATAATCATTTGCATATCTTTCTTATCCATCATATTCATCTGGATAGGCTTGTATCGAACATACTCATACTTACATTGGTCCTTAACCTTTAGAGTAGCTTCGATCTTGTTCTTGTTCCACCAAGCTAAAGGATCCTCATTGTAATTCCTTTGGATTAACCTTTTAACATGTTCGAGAGAGAGCTTACTCTCTTCGTCCATATACCAATCATGTTTCTTGTTTTGTAAGGCGTTTTTGAAGAAATAAATTTCTTCTTTAATGGCCTCACTGTATCCTTCATTACAGAAACCTTGTTGTCTGAAAGACAACAGTGCTTCACCAAATTTTCTTTTATCCTGCATTTTAGGATTAGTCAATTTGGCCTCATTATCACCACGTTTGCTGCGAAAATTTATTGGCATAATGCGGTTAAATGCCTTTTCTTGCCGCAGAACCTGAATTTCACTACCACAATTAGTAGTAAAGATTAATAAATTTCTCTTATTATCTTGCACATATCTTGCAAATGTTTGGATAAAGTTATTACCCAGCAAGATATCTGCTCCGGTATCATGAAAGTAAATTGGAGGCATTTTTACCTTAAACCAAGGTGTACCAAATGCTCCTCCCATCATGATTTTGGTTTCTCGTTTACCTTTATTGAGTATAAGGATTTTTCTTGAAAAATCTCTACCTGCAATAATAGGTAATGTTTCCATAGCATTGCTAGGAAAAACTCCGGGTTTTGCTGTGCAAATACCTGAACCAGAATCAATATACGCAGAGAAATATTCTGTCTTATATTGATCATAAATAACACCTATGGAAATGTATATAGAAAATGGGCTAGTCATTCTACTCTGATGAGATGACCATCCAAACTGAATTCCATACCTTTCCCTTTTCGTCCCCAAGGTTTATGATCCTCGAGGAAACTTAGACCCAGGGTTACCACTCCTGGTTCTCGTCCAGCTAGACCTACTACAAATACTTCTTGGCCTGCCATTTCTAGCATACCTTCATATTTGCCAACTGTTGTTTGCTGTAGGTGATATAAGTCATCACAAGGGAAATAATTTTCCATTTTTGTGATGTCGAATATTACCTGCTCTTCTTTCCATCCTTCAGGGCATCTAAATTTTACATTATCCACCCTAATGACTTGCGGGGTTGCATCTATGAGCAGCTCCTTTCCCTTTAAACCTTGTATCCTTTCTTCCGAGAAGGACATCCGACTATTAAATTCCATCCTAGAACTAAGTGTTCTATTTAGGATAGGATGGTCTTTAATGATAATGTCGACTCCACCAATTCTAGGTATTTGAATTGGATCAGGTGTCATGACTTTAGCAAATTCCTTGAATATTCGAGGAATTTCAATATACTCTTTCCTTAGGAAAAGATCTGAATGATGTGTGTTGGAAAGTGCATATGCTATTCTATAAGTTATATAATACGGTCTATTCCCTTCCTTCATAAGATCCTTTCTTTTGAAATCTTGATGAAGGGTTAAGACTCGACTGAAATCTTGGTCTGCTAGGTTATATGCAATTCTTGGATGAATATCAAACATAAGTTTTCCTGCATATAAATTTTCTACCATTGTACCAAGGCAGCCATCTCTTAGGTTATTGATTCTTCTATCCATTATTGATAAATGGATTTCTGAATCAATTCCTTCCTTGAAAGTGGCCTTTATGACCACCTCAATGGTTCCTATATGGATCCATTTCATGGTCACTGCTACTTCCTCTCGTAGCCTGCCTAATTCCTCAAGAATTTCTTCTCTATGAATTAACTGCATATCCATCACATTTCCCGTAAGTTCCATCGGAATTGCAAATTCACCTGAACTTACCTTGTATATGATGTGGTGTTTTCTTTGGTTTAGTCCTATTTGATTTAGGACTCGGCCAAAACCTCCAATTCTAAACCCATCATTTGGCCCAATATTGGAGTTTTGCCTCATAATTCTTTCCAGTGTTCGGTTTGAAACTGACATTCTTGAAAAGAATCCAGAAAGGCTTTCAGAAGTCTGAAGCCTATCCCCTTCACTGTACTCAGTCTGATTCGGTTGAAGATCCATCCGAATCTCCTTCAATTTCTTCCTCATATACACTTTTGTCTGAGGGGAAATTTTCGAATTGGTATATTGGTACCAAATCGCCATAAAAGACTGCATCCAATATATCGGCCGTAGCCTCAAATTGGCGGACTTCTCGCTTCTGCGGACAATCCGGGGAAATATGTCCCTTTGCTCCGCACGTCCAGCAGTTACAGTCTTTGAAACTTTCATTAGCTCGTGTGTGAGCTCTTTTGAAAGTCCGTCGAGTTGGAGTTCGGTCACTGGATCTTCTATCAGATTGTCTTGATCCTTGTGAGGAAGCCCTCATAGGTCCTTGCCGTTGGCCCGATTTATAAGATCGACCCTTGGTTTTGGACCACCATGACCTTCGTTTAAACGAAGGTTTATTTCTGTAACCCCGATTGTCGGTGTTACTCTCCTTTTTTCTCTTCTTCTTTTGCTCACTTGTTTCCCCAATAATTGTTGGGAAATCGTTGTTTTCGCAACAAAGAGGAGTTCTCTTTATCTTTCCTCTCAGCTTCTTCATGTTTTTCTGGAGCGAAGCTTGAGCACACCAGTCTTTTAATTTGTTTTTGAGGAAAGACATTTTCCTTGCTACCGAATTTAGCTGGCCTTCGGGAACCTTATAACTTTGTATCAGCATTTCTCGCCATGGACTGCAAATCTTGGCGAAGAACAAAGGTGCTGCTACATCTGTTGTGACTCCACTTTGAAAGAAGTATTTGCGAAACCAATAGATATATTCATCTATTGCACAAATATTTCTTAACTCCATCCCAAAGAGAGCTTGCATGTTCTCTCTAGTTTTTTCGGAATTACTTTCATCGAAGTATCCATCTCCGATGAAATGAAGCTTTATAAGCCTTCCGAATCTTTCTGCAATGGTGCTTTTGGATTCACCATCCAGAACTCCTTGTTTGGTTGAGGCAGGTGTTTGGTCCCAACCAATCTTGACTGATCCCTCTAGACTCAATTCTATCAGTCTGACGAAGTTTTCTTTATCGAGTTCTAGAGTGGTGGCCGCTATTTTCATGGCAGCTACCCATTCATCGATTATTTTTTCGATATTTCGAAAATCGATGATATCCAGATTTAGAATAGTTCCATAAGGGTGCAAGGGCTGGGACATCGTCCTAGCCCATGGTGTATTTTCTGGTACCCTTTTTGGATTTCTTCCTGGATTCTCCTTGAGACGCGTTCCAACGAAAGTTGGCGTCGCATTAGTGTGGAAATCCACACCCTCACGCATCGAGCTATCCTCTGGAGGATTATTAGATGCTGTGCTTCCTTCCGGAGGTGGTAGTGCTGGTGGCACCATAGTTGCCACCTCGTTAGGTTTAACATTGACTAAATCTACCATCCCTAACTGGGAGAAAGATTCAGCCAATTCTTGTAGATCGGATAGATCTACTCGTGAGATTTCCATTAATTAATCCTTTTGAGGATTTCATTAATTTTATCTTCTTGTGTTTTGGGCCGCGGAATTTCCGTTGCCTTACCTTTCTGGTGCAAAAGGGGTACTGGCCCAAAAGCATCACGGATACGCTCCGTATTGGATGATCCAATACGACCCTTCCGTTTTTCACCTAGATCTGAAATTTCTTTTTTCAGATCTACAATTGATGTTTTCAGATCGGGGATGATCTGTAATATCTCATCCATCTTTTGGTTCAAATGCTCTATTTTCATAGGTATACAGATCAACCTATGACCATAATCTTGAACCGTTTTTTGAACTTCTCTAAGATCGTGGGTAATCTTAGAGGTATCAGTCTTAGTATCGATTTCTGTCCATGTAGGACAAAAATCTCTCTTTTCGTAACTTGTTGAACATATGTTCTTATGTTCCATTCTTGTTTTAATCTCCTCCGTTAGAGAATAGAGTAAATATGCAATAATAATTAATTATTTCATCAATAAAACCTAAGGCTCTGATACCATTTTGCGGAAAGATCACAAAATTGTTGTTAAGTTACAAATATCAAGATCTAAATGTAATTATCCCCTGAAAAAGCTCAATTTTAAAACTTTTAATGGAAACCATCAAACAGGACGAAAGTTGAAATCTTACGGGACTAACGTTAAAATCCTACGGGACTAACGTTGATTAACGGAAGGACCAGATTAGTAAAAATTAACGATTATTGGGACTATTTTAAGAAAAATGTAAAGCTTGGGACTAATCTGAAAACCGGCTTATCCTGTGGGACTACAATTAGGATTTTCCCGACACATATGCTCTTGTTGCTAGAATTTCTACTATTAGAGTATTAATTGCTTTAGCTTCTATTCATAATTTTGTGATACATCAAATGGATGTTAAAACAGCTTTTTTTAATGGCGATTTAGAAGAAGAAATTTATATGGAGCAGCCTAATGGATTTGTTATGCTTGGACATGAACAAAAAGTATGTAAATTAATTAAATAATTATATGGATTAAAACAAGCTCCTAAATAATGCTCATGAAAAATTTGATAAAGTAGTTGTTTCTAATGGATTTATGATACATGAATCAGATAAATGTGTTTATAGTAAATTTCATGGTAATAGAGGTGTTATTATTTGTTTATATGTTGATGATATGTTGATATTTGGCACTGATTTAGAATCTGTTAAGCATGTTAAACAATTTTTATCTTCTAACTTTGATATGAAAGATATGGGTGATGCTGATGTGATACTTGGTATAAAAATCATTAGAGATAATAATGGTTTAACTATTTCTCAATCTCATTATGTTGAAAAGGTGCTAAAGAAATTTAATCAATATCATTGTAATCCTGTTACTACTCCTTTTGATTCTAGTATTAAGTTGGTTAAAAATACGGGTAGAGCTATAAATAAACTTAAATATGCTAGGTTATTGGTTATCTCATGTATGATATGACTAGCACTAGACCGGATATTGCCTTTGATGTTGGTAAGCTGAGTAGATACATGAGTAACCCGATTTTTGAACATTGGGCGGCTATTAATAGAATTTTGAGATATTTAAAGAAAATAATAAATTATGGAATTTGTTACAAAGGATATCCTTCGGTTTTGGAAGGATTTACTGATGCCAGTTGGATAACTGATCGAGAAGATCATACATCCACAAGTGGATGGATTTTCACTCTTGGTGGGGGAGCCATATCATGGAGCTCCAACAAGCAAACATGCATAACCGATTCAACCATGGCATCTGAATTTGTTGCACTTGCTTCAAGTAGTAAAAAGAGGCTGAATGGCTAAGGAATTTATTAATTGAAATTCCGGTTTGTCCAAAGCCGATGCCACCAATATCTATTCATTGTGACAGTGAGGCCACACTGTCAAGGGCCTATAGTAAGGTGTACAATGGAAAGTTCAGACATATTAGACTACAACATAGCTATGTTCGATAATTACTCACCGATGGAGTGATTACAATTGATTGTGTACGGTCTTGTGAAAATTTAGCGGATCCTTTGACGAAAGGATTAACAAGAGACATAATACAAAAGACTGGTAAAGGGATGGGACTTAAGCCCATAATTTTGGATCACCAATGATGGAAACTCAACTTCATCTCAATATTTTGAGAATCGAAGTTCAATGAGTAAAGTACATCATAAGATGTGATTGAAGCACTAATACTACTATTCATCTCGAAGATTTATACTCTTAATAGATTTATAACTCTTGTGTGTTAAAGTACTTTTATTACGGGGTACTTTTGATAAATCTACCTATGTGAGTGTCGAAGGTGGTGCCGCCTTCTATGTGTTGAGGGCTTAACACTAGAGCACTCATGAAACGGGATATAGACACAAGGCCACTCCACGTGTCGGCTTCTTTGAATACTCGTTTGCATTTGGTAGAGGGCGAATATTGTCTTGAGGAGAGCGTAAAATTTTATGCGACTTGGAGGATGAAATTATTCGTGGAGTTGAGAACGAATTTATTCGTGGAATATTATCTAACAAAATAACACCAATGGATATGTATTTAGAGAATGGGCTAGTCATTGTAATCTAAAGAGCTGACCTTCCAAACTGAATTCCATTTTTTCTTTTTTCTTCCCCAGGGTTTATGTTCCTCAAGGAAGCTTAATCCTAAGGTTAAGATTTCTTGGTTACGACCTGCAATACCTGATACAAATACTTCCTGGCCCACTATTTCTAACATACCTTCATATTTGCCAATAGTAGGTTGTTGAAAGTGATATATGATACGAATATTATTAGGGATATTATATTTCCTATTATTCTTTCTTATTTTATATTTAGATAGATTAGATATATTTAGTTAGTTATTTAGATAAGGAAATGAATAATTTGGATAAGAAAGAAATTTAGATAGATTTAGATATTCTTCTTTTATTAGGTTTCGTTTTCTTTGAAAAGTTTACTTAGTTAGCAAAGTTTTATTTTAATAGCAAGTAAATTTGGGAAAATATCATTTTTTATAGGATTTTTACCAAAATTAAGATTCTTGTTTTTGCCTATAAATAGGCTACATTTTTCATTAATAAAGTGAGAATATTTTTGAATAAATTTTGTGAGTTTTGAAACTCTCGTCGTTCTTTAAGAACGTTTTTGAACTTATCGAATTTTATATCTGTGGCGTTCGTTCCCGACTTATCAAACGGTTTTCCATCCCGTTTATGGCGTCATCATAATTTCATTCCGAGGTTCGTGTTCGTTGACTTCATCAGGTTGAGGTTTTTATAGTGAGGTTCGTTGTCGCAGTCGGATTCAGGTTAGGGATATCCATCCATCCATTCAACTTGTGTGCAAATTCAGATCTTGTAAAATTCCGCAATGAGTCAACCCATCGTGGGAAGATTCGTATCAATATAATTCATCACAAGGAAAGTAATGTTCTATATCCATTATGTTGAATAAAACTTATACTTGTTTCCAACCTTCGGGCATTTAACTTTTATATTATCCACCCGGATGGATTGAAGGATTGAGTTATTGAGCAACTCTTACTTTCGTCTGAAAATGACATATGGCTGTTAAGTTCAATTATTGAACTAAGTGTTTTGTTTAAGACAGGATGGTCTTTAATAATAGGGAAAATTACAAATACCTCCCCTAACTAATGTCGTAATTCCAAAAAATACCCAAAAACGACCATAATTACAAATACCTCCCCTATTTTGTATTTTGCCTCCCCTGCCCGTTTTTTTACCTGCCCGAAAGGGTGAAAAGTCCTATTTGCCCCTATTATTTCTGAAAGAAAAATAAAATAATAAACAAAACAAATTTAGAAATATGAAAAGACCAAAATACCCTTCAACCCTAATATTTAATATGTTCTCTTCTCTCCTCCTTGAGAGCAGCCTCCATCATTTCTCTCTCGTCCCTTTTCTTCTTCCTCTCTCTCTCTAGAAGTTCCATAAACCTTTAGAAAGAAAAAGAAAATCAATTGTGGTGGAAGATCTTAATTTTCATTTTCTCCAACCTCCATTAAAACCACCTGAAAACACAAAACCCACCATTAAAACCACCTGTAGAAGATCTTAAATTACCACCATTATCCTGAGGTCACGTGGTGCGATGAAATACCAATTGTGAGTCCAATCTAGTTGTAGACGAGCAAGTTTGGTCAAAGTCCAGGCCCATTCTTTCTAATGCTTAATCTCAAACGTCAGCTCAAAAGCCTTCTCACTTCTAACTGCCTTTCCCCCTAATCAATTAAAACGTAGAAGATCATTTCAAGAGAATGTTCCTAGTTAATCTTCTCAATGATTCGTAGAGAATTTCATTTCTGGGTAGTCTATTTTTCAATCGGGTAATTGTTTCTTGGAACTTTTCTCGATTTATTCAAGTTCTAGTTCACATTTCATCTAATTACATGCCAAATTCATTGAATTCAGTGTAAATCGTGTTTACTTGTTGGAATTAAATGGAAAACTGTCTGTGATTCAAATTTCGGATTGTTGGATGAATATTTGGGTAATGGAAGATTATGTGAAGGAAGAATGGTATATGGTTGATAGGGTGAGTCTTCGATGTATTAATGAGATGGTACCCGGGATTTTTCCAATATCGCAGTGTGACAAATATGTTTTCTTAGCAACACATAAGAAGGTGTTAATGTATCTCCGAGAATCCAGAGTTTGGAGGGAGATGTATACGGTGAATGGCATTGCTACTTTCCCGTTGTGGTTTGTTGCTCATTCGTTTCGAAGCTCCATGTTTTCTTGCCAGTAAGGTTGTTTCTTGAGCATTGATGATGTATATACAATTCTGAAAATGCAATTATTGCTAGTTTTACAATATGGTGTTCTGAAAATAGTTCAATTGCTTTGAGCATTGATGTACATAAACAATTTGGTCATCCATAATGGTTTTTGAGTTAGCTCTATATTGTTACTTGTTCTAATCTCTTTTTGTGAAGGTAGTGCTAGTGGTAAAGTTTATGTTTATTATGGTTTGTATAGGATTATCGAGACTTGGTTTGATGTGGAGAAGTCAGGTTTTGTATACAAGTTTAAGCTTGTTAGGATTGAAAATCAAGTCGAAATGGGTAGTACTATGATGAAATTCACTGCGATGTTGAGAACTGTGCATAAGAGAAGAAGATGTTTGTGGTCAGATCCATCAACGGCACCGGGCTTTCACCAAATATAGAGAGAGGCATCATTTTTTTGTTGTCTACTTTGTACATATATATATATGAATGAATAAATGGATGATGATGTTTGTGTATTAGAATGACATATATTATTTGCTTAACATAAAGAAAAAACAGAAATTGTAAATTCTCATCTTATTACTTTTAACTTTGGTGATTTATTATAGGGAAAATTATATTTAATATTGTGGTTAATCTTTAATTTGTATGTTTCAATTACTTTCGTGATTTATATTACGTTTGGACCCTCTCAAATGATCAAACAATATAACATGCCAAGACAAAAATATAACATTTACACCCCCTATAACGGTCATATCATGCCAAGAAAACAATATTACATTTACACCCCCTGAGGGTATTTTCGTCAAAAAATATATAACATTGGATGACGTCACCAATTGATGACATCATCAGGGGTAAAATAGGAAAACCACAAAAAATTTTCGCTGACGTCAGCAAAAAGCAAAAAACTGACCGAAAAAACGGGCAAGGGAGGCGAAATACAAAATAGGGGAGGTATTTGTAATTATGGTCGTTTTTGGGTGTTTTCTGGAATTACGACATTAGTTAGGGGAGGTATTTGTAATTTTCCCTTAATAATAATGTAGACTCCTCCAATTTGGGGTATTTAAATTGGATCTGGTGTCATCACAAATTTCTTGAAAATTTGAGAAATTTCAATATAATATTTCCAAAGGAATAAATTAGAATGATGAGTGTTGAAAAGTGCATAAGATCTTTCCTATACACTATAAGATTAGAGGCTACGATCTATTTCCTTCTTTCAGAAGATCTTTTTTTAAAGTCTTGATGAAGGGTTAACACACGACTAAGATCTTGGTCACTAGGTTATATGTAATTCTTTGATAAATATCAAACATAAGTCTTCCTGCATATAAATTTCCTACCATTGTACCAAAATAACTATCTCTTAAGTTATTGATTCTCCTATCTATTATTGATAAATATTACCCAAGAGTAAAAAGCTGATTGTTCTCAAAACACGTAATAAATTATAAATAAAATATATTACAATAAATTAAAAGTTAAAATTAAGTTCACTACTTTTTGACAACACGGAACTTAATGACTCAAGTCTTCTCTGCAAAAATCATTATATATTAAGAGCATAATTTTTTTTTTAAATGTAATTAAGATAAAAATAATCAAACAAAAATTTAATGGTTTTTTATATATAATACAAAAATTAAAAGCTTAAATAATGAGGTGGTATGAATCACTAAAAACTAATAATATTATGACAACCCGTAAGATATATTTGCATTATTGTAAATAGATTCAATACTAATATTTCTCAAAAATGAATATGACAATGCGTAAGATATATTTGTATTATTGTAAATAGATTCAATTTTACTAATATTATGAAATTCATTAGACCGTTATTATAATAATTAATATTCAGAGCAACCAATATTTCACTAAAAATTATATATATATATATATATGTGTGAGTGCGCCTCTTGGATTGTTTTAGAATAAGGCAAATATGAATTTCATTCAATTTGGTAATATATTGTTATTGAAGATTTGGTAAATTCAAATATCATTTAGTCAATTGAATATTGCTTAGTGAATGTTACTTGAAATTTGAATTTATTATATATATATATATATATATATTATTTTTGTCAAGTTATTTAATTTGGCCAAAACATCATATATAATTTAACAGAAATTGTTATTGAAGTTCCACAAATTGCTCAACACTTGTAATGTTAATAAAGGTGTTTAACTGAAACAAAAAGAAGTACTGTCATATCAGAGAAAGATAATTATGTTTTTTAAATATAAAAGGTTGAAAGATGTATCAGCCCATACAAACTATTGGGCCATTTTCATTTTAGCCCAATTTAATTTGCATTAGTGATTAATGGAGTTTTGGGCTTTCTTCTCATAAGCCCCATATTCCAACTAACAGTCAAGGCCCATTCCAGTTGTCAACTTGTTATTGGACCTTATTGCTACTCAATAGTTTTTAAATATAAAGTACTTCAAATATTCAGATCTTAGTATGATATTACCTCAATTTAGTGTAAAATATGTTCAAATTTGAATGAAGTATTTCTTAATAAGCATTAGTATTGTCACAACTTAAGAACTTAAATTATTAAGTTCATCTAAAGCTTCACAAGTCACAAAATTGGAAAAAACAAATCGAGCTTGAGCTGAATTTTTACAATTTTGCAAGCTCTTGCTTGTTTATAAACTTTAAACTCACTTGAAGTCATCTTTAAAGAGTTTGCTCTAGACGATCAAGTCAATGTGTAATATTTTTCTCTCTAGGGAGCAAGTTGTTATTAGTGGCGAGAATTTTTATTTTTGTAATTTTTTTATATGTACAAAAAATTTAGAAATATTAATATTGATGGGAAAATAAAGATAAGTAAAGTACTTCTGCTTAATGATTCAATTCAAAAATAGTATCATTCGATAAGTGAACATTTTTTGTTGGAAGAATCGTTAAGTCTAGGAAAACATGTAAAACAGGAGTAATTATTCGCTTACAACAAAAATTAAAAAATAAAGCATAAATTGGTTGTATGGTTTATGATCATTTAATTGCATATGTTCTTATTGATAAAATTGATTCCAGTCATAAACAATGTTTTAAGTGACGAATTTTGATAATTAACTTTTCATTTACCAAAAATCGAATCTGAGTAATAAAATACTCTAAATTTATCTACTCGAAACGTCGAATGATTTGGGCTAAAGACATTATGGCCTTGTTTGTTTATGTTATCAAATCAGAATTTTAAATCACAAAATTCAAATAAACTTAACAACACAAATTCTCATCTTAATTCCCTTTCTTTCAACTCTACTTTCTCAATCTCTTATATAGTTACTATAAATCATATATACATCACTTCACACATTTACCAATCAAATAATTTATTATTATCATTTTTTCACTCTCTCTTTCATACTTTACAATTTTTTATTCTTATTTTTTATTTTTTTTATTTACATAATCATTATATACACCACTAATATAATTATTCTATTGCTCGCATTGGCAGCCCAGTTGGTCACAGAAGGGTGAAGTTTGGACAATGACCAAGGATCGAGTTCCACCAGCGGCAGTGTGAGAGCAATCTCTCAAGTGAGAGGGGCTCCTTGTGCGCAGTGGGCACTGGTCTAGCCCCCTATGATTGGCTAGGTTATCATAATTTATTCCTCCCATAGCTCTGTCGGGCCGGGGCATGGGGGGCCTTTGGGGTTGGAGACTCAACCTTTTGGACAATTCTACACATCATCCATCAACCTATTACTATTGATTTGACATGTCTTACAACTTTCAACCTAATTTTAAAAATATAAACAAATAATTACCATTCTCAAACGAATTTCCATATTACGCGATTCTCGTCTCAAAAACAATTACCATTCTTAAACGAATTTCTATAGTACGTGATTCTCGTCTCAAAAACATAAATAAACAAAGCCATGTTTTCGACATACGAAATTTACTTAACTCTTTTGATAACTTATGATAAGCACAATTTAATCAATCAAGATTTTCAACAATTATAAATACAATAAATAATCATGGTGATATCCACCATGAATTAAATTAATTCAAATGCATACTACGCAGACGCATATGCAGACTAGCAGACATTGGGAGAGATGAAACGAAAATGTATTGCATTAGGATATGTAGCTTATGGCTTTGAGCCTTTTTTAGTAAAATATCATCGGATTTACTTGACTCTCCAATGAACGTGATGTCTTGAATTAGTCAGTCGTTTGTGTAAAACAAGACGATGATCCTCACACAATAATTTCTCTAACAAATTTTGTTCTCTGTTGGGTCCATTCTAGCTGGAACACCATTTGAATTCATAAGTGTTTCAATTTGAAGTGACACACACCACTTCACACTTATACAAGTGACCTCCTATAAAAAAGTATCTTATCATACTCCACTTTATTATGTTTCAACTTAGACAATCCTATAATATTACTCTAAAAAGGGTTTTTATTTAAAGTCATTACAATATAACATTATAAATTATATTTACTTTATAGGCATTTCTTTTTTAGTTTTAAAATATAAATTTTATTTTATTCTATTCAATGATTTATTTGTTAATAAAATTGAAAATGAAATAATTTTTATGTATTGACGAAATCATTGGGTTTAAGTAGAATTATTTTTATAGGTATATTTGTGATTATTATATTTAATATTATATATTTAACTACACTATTTCTTTGCAATTTAATTAACTTGAATTAAAATTATTTTAAAAATAAATTTAAAATAATTTTATTCATAAATAAATGTATGTATAATATATATGTGTACATGTAAAATAATATATAATCGGGGCTGACTGGTTCTTTTATAATAGTCGGACCAGTCGAACCAGTGACTCAATGACCCAGTAAATTGTTCGGTTTGATTATCGATTTGGTTTTAAGAATATTGATTCGGGTTATTAAGTTTTACAACTTGATAACGAACTGATATACTCGACTTAATTGAGTTCGAGTATAATTCGGGTTTGGACTTTGTTTTATTTTTATTTTAGAAAAAAAATGACCGCTTTTATTAAGTTGATAAAAATAGACTCCTCAACTATGACTTTTTCATTAAAATCATGAGCGTTTATAAATTTAAAATTTTTTAAATTGAATATGTTGTAAATGCATAGAAGAATAGTAGGCAAGATACGGTTTCAACTTTCAAGTATAAAATAATACAGAAAATGTGTGATGGTTTGTATAATTTTAGTATAATTTTAGTATAATTTTTTAAACAAATATTCGATTGAACATAACTCGAACTCGATTTACCCCGATCCGTTTAATCTAAACCCAATCGGATCAGATCAAATCATTATCTGAAAATTGAATCTGATTGTCACCCCTACTTTTAAATTAATCAAGAATCAAATGTTATTAACAACGTTTTTCACCGATGAAATTCTTTCACTCAAAAATCCTAATTTTGTCAAATCGAGTATAAGAATTGCCACTAAAAACTAGGCTTAGTGGAAGTACTTTCAATAATATATATGTATAAACCATTTTTTAATCACTAGAGACTATGATTAATATAAAAATTATCAATAATTATGAACTATAATTATCTCAAATAATACACCCCCACCCTCAATAAATTCCACAATTAATTCACCACGAGGCCATACCATATCCCCATGCACTCTACCCCACCCTAGTCCATTTTCCCCACCGAAAGTCAATCCATCCAACGGCTATGATTCACCCTCACCATAGCTTACCCTGGAGACGACCACATGCTGACATATATACTCTCTCTCTTACTATTATTATTTATTACTCCACACAGCACAAACTGCAAATGTTTTCTCTCTCTCTAAAAAACTGAACAACCAAAAAGCTTCACTTATCTTCTCACACAAATGTGAGCTGAAAACCTTAACATAGAGCCAGAAATATCAACAGTAAAGGCTGTGATCTCGATCGGAGCATAGTTTGTATCGATTGATTGATGATTTTTTTCGCGATTTCAATCATCGGTGTAAAAATTTAGTGGTGTAGTTGAATTTATTTAATTTTTTGTTTTTTGGTCGGTGTTGCGATGTATAAGAACCAGCTGCAGGAGCTGGCGCAGCGGAGCTGCTTCAATTTGCCGTCTTATGCTTGCATCAGAGAAGGTCCTGATCATGCTCCGAGGTTCAAAGCCGCCGTTAATTTCAATGGCGAGACGTTTGAGAGCCCTAGCTTCTGTTCAACGCTTCGTCAGGCCGAGCACTCGGCCGCTGAGGTGGCGCTTAATTCGCTAGCTACCCGCGGCCCTTCCAATTCGCTCGCCGCCAGAATTTTGGTAATTTTCGTTTTTTTTAAACTTTATTTATTAATCTTGCTTGCTTTACAATTAATTTTCTATCATTGCATGTTCTTTTTATTCATTCTGTTTCTTTGATTCTCTGATTGCTGTTTCGTTTGTTGGATTTGTGAAAATTCATTAATTGGATTAAATATATAGAGAAAAAGATGTAACTGAAATGAACCTGGTGTGTCTGGATGAGCTCTGGAAAATTGGTTTTTTGTTAATTAATGAGTTTTCAGGCGAGTTTGTGTTTGGAATTAAGAGAAGTTAAGATGGTAGGTGAGAATGCGGTGGTGTTGCTTTGTGTTTGTTTTATATGGATATGAGGAAGAGAAGAATTTTTATTGGTGAAATTCTGTGAGTGTTCGAGTCAGCTTCTTGAGTGAAGTGTTCAATTAAGTCGGTCTTCATCAGACCATTCATTTTAACGTTATGTTGGAGATGGAAATATTTAGTTGCATAAATTTTTGTGATTCATTTTCCTCTTTTGTGTCCGTTGAAAATTACTATAGTTTCAGTTTGATTATGTCCTGGGTGATCTGGATGCTTTGTTTGCCATGATGGAAAAAAAATTAATGAGCTATAGTCATATACCTTAGTGAACTTTGTGTTAGCTACAACAAGATTTAGTATGTAATGTGTTTGTTAGAGGGTATGTGCAGAACGTTACAATGAAACAATATTTTATTGAACAATCTGATTTGCTTTACCTTGAGAGATAAATAATTAGGTATGGGGATTCATACCTCCTTGATTTTGTTAAGACTTCTCCAATTCACTTTTTTTTATGCCCTATCACTACTTAAAAAGCATGCTTTTGGAAAGGCCATAAGACCAGCAACCGTCTCCATGTCTCCCTATGGGAAAGTATTTTGCCTTTCGGACGTATACAGGAGTTGGCAGCTTAGAATTGGTTTCGGATTTTGCGTGACTTTAGTGGTAACGGACCTATCCGTGGTCTAAAATAATTTAAAGGATATTCGTTGATACCTTTTTGTCGGCTGGAAGCCAGCTAATAGTTGTCGCGTTTTGCACCTCACTTTACATGACTTACATTAAAATTTGTTATTTATGTTTTTAAATACCACACCACGCGGTGGGCCCACACCACGCAATGCATCAGTTACACATACTTGGATCAATCTGAGCTGTAAAAGGAATTGAGTATTCTAATATTTAGCATTTTCATTTTTGTATCTTCTAACCCCATTTTGGGTTATGCTTGAGATTAATGAACTTATTAAATGAGTTGAGCACGACTGAAGCCTATTGTCTATGATAAAAACACCTAGCGAGATAGAAAGTTTATGATTTTCTGTTCCCAATTGCCAGTTATTCTTCTGATCTGCTTGTCTCGTAAGTCCAATTCTTTTTTTCAAATTCTTATGCCACGTACGTTTGTACATTCTTGAACTCATTATGAGACCATATTCTGTGGCTTCTAGGAGAATATACTAGCCTAATATTTAACTTGAGACCTAGCATTAAAGTATTTGCAATTTGAAATTTAGTAGGTGGGATACTGTGTGTTATTGATTTTGTACACATATATTGAATTGCCAAGCCAGGGTGATGATGGGAGTATTTATGTATTTGTGGGACAAGTTCAAATTATACTGCTTGACCAGAACCCCACTTGAGCACAACCCTAGCCGAGGTCAAATGACCAGTTACTCCTGGTGTATTTATGACTAAGCTTAAATTTACTACTTAGTCCATTTGAATTTCTGGTAAGCTGTGACAAATATATCTTTAACACACTTACTGTCCTTGGCCAGTGCAACAACTGTATCCCAAGATGGTTACATTGATGATCTACTCTAGCAGTCAATCATCAGTGCTAAAAGTGCTTGGTAAGAGCACTCTTATGGAGGAGATGATTACTTCTATCATGATTGTTCTGGAGTGAAGTGCTATAAGTTTTAAAGTTAGTTTGGTGGGGAACTGGATATAAAGATACATAGAAAAGTAAGTTTAGGGAATTGATTGATGACAGTATCTGGAAGTATGGTAAGTGCATGTTTTGCATGTTCACTTGTCCAAGTACTTCCTTACAATTTACCATGATGTAAGGAACTGAACTAGAAACCAGTGGTTGGCACATTTATCTGAACTGCAGGCTAAACTTTTCAAATTTAAAATTTTATGTTTATTTGCCTGAAGCAGATTTTTTAATATATTTAATTATGTGTTTAAGTATTCTCATTGCACCCTAACAACTCGGTAATGTCATAATTGTGCTAAACTCTACAATACAGGATGAGACAGGTGTCTATAAGAATCTCTTACAGGAGGTCTCACAAAGAGTGGGAGCATCTTTGCCTGCATATACAACAATCAGAACTGGTCGAGGCCACCTTCCTGTTTTCACCGGTACTGTAGAGTTAGCAGGCGTAGTATTTACTGGCGAGCCAGCTAAGAACAAGAAGCAAGCAGAAAAGAATGCGGCCATGGCAGCTTGGTTATCGCTGAAATCATGTAAGTGATCAAAATTTACATTTCAACGCATTATGAATTTGTGAGGGCTTATAAAGAGTTCAGGATATGATTTTATAAATTGCTAAATTTACACGTCTACAACTTGTACCTTTTTCTACTCTTAGCACCTTCGTCTACTCTTAAAATACTGAACATGTAAGCTTTGCAAGTTTAGGATGCAGCCGTAATGTTCCTTACAATATATTTTTCTTATAAAGTTTTGAAAAAAAAGAGTTGAATCAAATAAGCGACAGTGGAACCAACTGGGTGTTGCTGGTTTCAAATATGAACTCGTGCTAAGAATGCGATTAATTGAGTGACGGACTGTGATTTTAAGATGAGTTATGATGATGAATGTCAATATGGTTTCTTTTGCATCTCACTGGCTTCTGCATCTTCCATATTAGTATATTTATTTTATTTTGGTTACACCATATTAGTATATATTAGTAGCTGTCCGAACCCCCTCAATTTGAGTTTTAAGAGCTCTTGAGTTAGTGTCTTGTTTCTCGAAGTGTGGCAGAGTGAGGCAACCACATAAAAGAAATTGGTATATTTTCGCCACAATTCTTTTGTTCAAAGCCTCTAGATTCTAAGTTTGGGTTGTTCCAGTTTGTGTGATTGCCCCTACAAACTCCAAGGTGTTAGATGGCACCAAAATTGCTCAAAGAATTCATTATCAAAAAGTAGATTTAATGAAAAATGAATAAAAAGAGAAAATATAGGCACTGTTTCATCTTATTCAAATTGAATTACTTGTTCGATTTTAATCACTCTGAAAATTTTATGGCTAATACTTCACATCTTGTGTCTTCTATTTTCTTGTTTTGCCTGTAGTGCTGCAAACCGAGGGCTCAACATCAGAAAAAATCCATAAGGATGAGCAGGAGCACGTTACCGTCGCTCGTGCCCTGCAAAAATATCTCACAAAAGCAAGAATGACAAGATTACCCTTCCCAATTAAATTCCCCACATTAAACCCAAGACCATCAACCACCCTACAATCTCCACCAACAACATCAAAAATTCTTCCTCTGATATGCCCAAAAACCGCCCCTCCTCGCAATAGGCCCATTTCATCTCCAAAAAGCAGTTATGCATTCCCGAAGTTCGTTAAAACAACTGAAAGCCAACCCATAACTACAGTCACAACTGAAAGCCATTCATCACAAATGGAATATCTTATTGCCCAATTACAGAAATTCCCTGCTGCAGGAGCACCACCTTATATTCCGGTCCGCCATTGTACCCCTCACCATAGAATTGCACAACCCATTACAATAAGAAATTCCATTCCCGTTTTCTCTGCACCACCACCTCCTTCAACTCAATCCTCACTAGTAATGATTCCTCCAGCATTGGTCATGCCACCGCCCGTGCATGTGAGACAAGCCGTTCCTCAATTCAATGCTCCTCCTAAGCTACCCATATTACAACAAGCTGTTAAAATTGGGGACCCACGACTTTCCAAACCTCCAACAGCTCAAGTGGATGAATCAAGAATCCCTAAAATACCCCTGGCCCGAGTTGAAGCACCCAATTCCGAAGTTCCGAAACATCCAACAGCTCGAGTAGATGAATCACGAATTCCTAAACTACCCCTGGCTCGAGCCGAGGGCCCAATTGGTTCTGTGCCATTGCCTGTTTGTGAATCACCAAAGTTTGAAGTTCCAACTGGTTCAAAAACTCGAGTGGGCCCACCAGCTTCGAAGGTTTCAGAGGCGTCTGCAGAATAGACTATTACAGTGGATCGAGAGAGAGAGAGATTGAAGACCTAAAAGAGCTGAAGAGATGGAGCTTATGATCTCAATTTCAAGAACTACAATCGGCTTCTTTCCATATGTATTATGTAGCCTTTCCTTTCCTTATATATTTTTGGTTCATTTATTTTTGTTGTTTTTGTTTTTTTGGGAGAAATGACCTGTCTTAAGAATTAAACCTCTATGGTTGCTGGGCAGTTGCTCGGTAGAACCCGTGAAAGTGCTTGTCTTGTGGTATAAATTGCTCTATAATCCTGCTGTGAGTTTAATTGCTGTTAGTTCATATAATCTTGTTTATCAACGGCGGGGAGAATGTCGAAAACGACCTTTTTTAAGGGGTATATTACGTCAATTTAGATTAGTGCTAGTTGTATCAGTTTACTAAATTGCATTATATGGGTCTGGTGTAAAGGTTTACGTTGTTTATAGTGCCCGTTGATTGGTTCTAGTCCTGAGAGCATGGTCATAGAATGAGTTTTCATTTTTACCACTCTTATTCTTTTGATACATGTGTTGTAAGGATTCATATTGTTTAGGTTAATATGTCTCAGTATCATGCATTATTATTGATCGAATTGACATTTGGGAAATTTAAGATTTGCGCATACAATCTGTAGTTGTGCATGATGGTAGGGTGACAAAATCCTCTAGGATTTGTGCTTAATTCTGGTCAAGATATCTCTCAGTTGCTCAAGTTACTCTTCGTCAAATAATTTTTGAACCAGGGTGTTCATTGTTTGGTTAATCAATATATAGACTCCGGAAAAAAAAAATTGTTTCATGCCCAACTGAAACTTTGGACTCACTGTTTTTCTAAACCTAGAGTTACTATATATATTTATTCATGCTTGTTTTTTGGTAAAAAACTACAAATTTATATTTATGGATTTTCACGTTTTAAGTTGTTAAAACTGAACAACAATAGACAAAAGACAGACATATTATTGTTCAAATCAGGAACTAAATACCATTTCCTGAAAAAGAATGTGGTCATTTTGCTTATCAAACTATAAGAATTTTAATATTCCAACAGAAAACCAAACTGCAAAGGTTATCCCAGTTTGGTACTCAAGACACATTTTTGTTTGCAAAAAATTTCCTAAAGGATCAACGAATCACATCTTGTTATCTATTTATGCCGTAAGAAGAGGGATGAATCAAAGAACAAGGTATATAGCACCTGGAATAGGCTATGAAATTGGATCAACATGAATTTTCTTAACTAATATTGGCCCGATAATACATTACCCTAAAATCAACTCAAAAAAGTAGGCATCAAGATAGGCATCTTGAACACTAATTCTTAAACTCAGAAAACGAGCTACGATAGAAGTCAACACTTATTCATAATTTGAAAATACTCTCCCATGCTCGTTCAGCCGTTCCCAAAGCTTGCTCTAACCTACATGACAATCAAAACTTAATCAACACTAAACCACATTGAAAAAGGAAAGGAAGAATTAAAACTATACAAAAACATCTAATCTGATCATAGGCATATTTGAAATCTTTATCGAGAAGATTTATGCTGCCAGAGAAATTTGTTTTTAAAAATATTTATGATTGGCTCCATGATTCTGAACTTATCGAACTAATATATGAATGTATATATATATTTATACACAGATTTGTGTATTTATATTTGTCTCGGCTCAGTGATATTGTTCTTCCTACATGTTTCAGCACGAGGGAACAACTAATTTTAGAAAAACTTCAACTCGATGAAAAGAGCATATGCATTTTTTAACACTAAACTTCGCGCAGCACAAAATCCTTGGAAAACCCAATTCGAGCATTAATAAGTGGCACTTAAATCAATGGAATAATTTAATTCTCTAGACATTTTCACAAAGCAGAAGATTCATATTAAATGGTAAAGATAAACTTGTAATGATCCTCCACGTCAATACAAACTTCATTGCCAGAAATAATAACCGAGGATCCAAGCCAAAAGAAACAAAATAATTGGACATTTTGAAATTAACGGAAAATTCATACTTCACTGAAAATATAGGAATATTACCATCACAAAAAAACCCACGGTGTGCTTCAGATATACCTCCAAGGTCAGTCCACTCAGCAATAGGCACATTAAACCTCCCACCTATTCGGTTTCGACAATTATTCACCAAAATCACCACTTTCCCAACGGTGCCCAAGAGAAGGACTCTTGCTTCACAGTCAAAAAGAAGTATTTGAGCAAACACTGCCTTGTTTTAATACTGTATATATCACTCTGTCACCTACATGCGTAAGTGTGCATGTCAGTATGTAAAATAAGTAGATCCTATAACTACGACATTAACCACGTTTATCAAATTCGCTAAGACAACACAAATGCTGCAAAAAGGGTAATACCTATAATGAATGTTCGAGTTTGTGATTTCTCGTATAGAGGAGACATAACTGGTTCAAATACTAAGCAACTTAAAGTTGCATCTTAGGAGCTTCACATATACATACTCTTTGTTAAGTATTTCTCGCTCAACATTACCACGTTCCGGATCTAGGTAAAGTTTTAAAATATCATTTGGAGAAAGTCCAGAACCAGATAACTCCTACAATATAAATAGGGATTGATTAAACGAAAGGTAAGTAATAAATTTGAATCAGGCAGATATTTTGATCAAAAATAAAAAATGCTTCAAAGGAAGGAAGTTTGTGGTCCGATCTGTATTTGTTCCATCAGATTAAAACTAAAAAATTATGATTGTAACCAAAAGCTACTGATGAAGCAAGTAAAATACATCATTACCATCCACGATTTTGGCACGACCCACAAAAGAAAGAAAGAACAATTTTACAGTAAGCAAAATAAAGATAGTGAAATTCCAACAAATGTATTAATATGAAGAGAAAGTATAAAGTACCTAATGCAGCAAGAGGTGCACCAGGCCTTAGCATATTAGCCGACACAGATGAACACCAAATGAACTGGTGGAGGTAAATGATGAATTTACTGGTGAAGGAGCATAAATCTTCCAGTCACGCCTCCATTGTTAACAAATAAATTGCTTCCTATAAAAGGGAAAAGACAAAAACTTTACACTAAGTTGAAAATAGAAGTGAATTATTTTTAATATAATGATACAAGTTTCTAAAAGAGATATTAGAACATAAAAGCAGGTCAAGAAAATGACAAAACATGCTGTAAAATCATATATTTGAAACGAACAAATTTCAAGATGACGTCCGTGGTCATTCACACTCATAATTCTCGACACCTTATCTTGTCGCATATGTAAAAGTAGGAAAGGGAATTTCTCTAAGAACACCTACATAAGAAAATATGTTTACATAGATTTTTTATCTCCTTAATTGACGCAATTGCATTTAAAGTTGGGTCCAACTTATGTTTGAAGTACATAATCTTATTATTACGTGTTTTGCCAATCCTTTTCCTTAAATTTGATTTAAAAAAATCCATCATACGCCATACATACTCGTAGTTGCTAATAACAACAATGGATTTAGTGCCATTTGATCCACAATTTTCACATTTAGTGACGTAAGCATTTAATTTTTATCATTTGGAATATAATTAACAAACCTGAAAAAGTTGTTTATCGAGACACTTTCGCGTACTACTACTTATCCAGCTCGCCTGATTACAAAGTTACAATATTCTGCCAATTTAAAGTAAAGTTATCTAATAAACAGGGAGCACATTATAACTTAACCAAGATACTGGTAATCCGCTGCATGCCCGAAATACACGTTGAATACAGAATCAATACTAATACCTATTTTAGTATTTTTAACAAATTATTTCTTTAAATTCAATTTGGTAACAGTTTTATAAAAACACAAATACGTGAGAAATTTCTAGAATATATACATTTGCATATTTTTAATTGACATATCACAAGATCGTATAAATGATAAAATTCTTTGAACACATGCAAGAATATGACGTCGGGTTGAAGTTAAATTCAAGTAATTAAAGAAAAACATAGGATTTATGTCTGTACAAATGTGTAATATGCATACTTGCCTTTGATCAACCTCCATCCATGATGTTTTGAGATTTCACCTAGATTCTGACTTGGTAAATACCTCAGGAGCGAGAAACGAGAAACGTCTATTCAGGTGTATGGATATGCCAAGCCCCTTTTATGCAACTTTAGAGGTTCACAGTATGTGAACCAGCTCTGTATCTACTATATGAGATGTCTCAAACCGAATGCTCAAAGACATTTATTCCCCTTGTTATGCAACTTAAAGGTTGTGTTAATGAATTTGAGATATGCGGTCAGTTTTGAGGTTATAGACTCCACTTAATTTACATGCATTTCTTGCCCATATAGGTGATAGAGTGATACATACAGGATTAAAACATGGCAGGGCTTACTCAAATACTTCTTTTTGGCTGACATGTAAGGGTCCTTCTGGAAACCGTGGAAAAGTAGTGAGTTTGGAGAATAATTGTTCAAACAGAATAGGTGTGAGGTTTGATGTGCCTATTGCAGAGGGAAGTGACCTTAAAGGTTTGCGTGCAGCACTATGGATTAAAGAGATCTAATGGAGATTTTGTGATCGCCATAGTGCTTTTAAAATCAATCCGCTATCAGTACATCATTCCTAAAAAACACAAAAAAAAATAACAATTAGAGGATGAGAAACAAAGTGGAATACATCAAAAGTCTTGGAAAAGCATGACTACCAAAGCATAAAAGGAATCGCATTAAGCTGTAAAGGCGTTAGTGGCTCAATAATCAATATAATCCTTCACATCCATACAAACTTACTAACTCATACAACAATGATCAAATCTAAACAAAAGAATGGATTGCTAATGTTTCTTCAGAAATGCACTGTGAATTCAGTTTAAGAACAAAGAAAAACTGACACCAATCGTTAAAGGGTTGATTATACAAAATTACACTAATTCACCTTCAAAATTTTCTCATATAACAAACCTAAACAACGAAGTTGTTAAATGGCAACATTTTTCCAAACAAAAAAATAAGAAAAAAAAATCAAATAGTTCAAAAAAAAATAAAATCAATTGGATCTAAGATTGAACAAGGTTAGACTGGATCTATAAACTGGCAAAAAAAACCTAATTTTGACACATGATAACATAAAATTACTTTGCTTACACTCCTCCTGCCGTCGCTACACCGTTAACCTCCACCGGCGCCGCCGATACACCGTTAATATCCCCGGTGCCGCCTCCACTCCTAAACCCCCCCTCCCCATCCCACCCCACCCACCCTCTTCCCTTCCCTCTTCACACTCTATGGGACAAATTATGGACAATTATAAAAGAGTATATATAGAGATTTATGAAATGTATTTCTTTATTATGCTAAAGAAAAAAGGAAATCTATTTCTTTCTTTAGAAAGAAAAGTCAAATATCAAATGTCAAGTCAAAAGTCAAAGATTTTTATTTTTTTAAATTAAATACATTTAACTTAAGTATTATATTAATAAATTACAAAGATCTGAGGCCTTTGAATTATTGTAATTTGTAAAACTATTTTGATTAAACATAGAAAAATGGAAGGATATGTACATTTCGTTTTAAAATACCTAAATCACCAAAATTTGGTCAAAATTTTGATTGAAAATTTGGTCAAACATGATTATAATCAAGTTTTTTTTAGTCAAACAATAAAATCATAATAATCAAATGGGCCTTCTTTTGGGGCCTTCTTTTTACTTAGACAGCCCAGTGTAATTCTAGTGAACAATAGCCATTGGGCCCATTTCAATAGTCTTGATAATCATTGTTCTAATTTTTTTCTTTTTTATCAAAAAATTTGAAAAAGATTCTTTTTTTTCAATTTAGGGCAAAAAAAATTATAAAGTAATTTTAAAATTACAACATTTCTAAATAAACTTTTAATGTTTTCAGTATTTCCATCGAAATGTTAGTGTTTCCATAGTTTCTACAAAACACTTTCTCCAATTCTTTTTTGAAAAGAGTAAACATATTATCCATGTCTCCTTTTTTTTTTTCCTTTTCCATTTAGTTTTACCTTCTTAAATTTGGTGAATAATAATTAATAATAAAGAAGAAAGGATTTGAGTTACCATAATTTAACACGAGATGTTTATCATATATATACGTTGCATTTTCACACTTCAAAATTTAAAAGCTCAATTCTGTCATTCATATTAGCTTTCTAAACCTTCAAATTTCATCATAATCATTTTTGTGAACTCCCGTAAATTCAAAATTTAGGAATAATTACAAACATTCAATACGAAATTGAGTCTATAATATCTGGATAAGTGATTCAAATGATATATGAACAAACTATAAACAACATTTTAAAGAATTGAACAGTCCTATCTACTTACCTTGTTAAAAAATCCGAACCGGATTTTTTAATATAATTTTTTAGTCTATTTTTATTCATCATTTAACCATATGTAATATTTCATCCTCGGACTTTTTCCCCTATAAATTTACAATTTTCCAATATTTTCTTCTTCTATTTTTAGCCTCATTCTTGTCTATATTCGAGTTTTAATATGACTTTCAAATACACTTCCAAAAATACAAATGTGATATCAATCCAAGACTATTAATTAACCACAACAATTTTCATACATAATAATAACAAATACATATATGACTGTCAATCCATCTTAATCTAACACTGAGATATACACCAACTAACATTCATTGCTAGAGAACCCTTTACAAGGACCATTTAAGTAGATAAAAATGCAGCATCCAGTGCTTGCAGTATAGGAGCAGTATCAAACCGAAAGTTAAGAAAGCTCGTCCTCACCGGAGAATGATGGACATCAACCACTGCTTTACTTGCCTGGCTTTCGGCTGTGGTTGAGCTGCTTCCACTAGAACCCGTTTTGGCCCTCCACACGCTCATCCCTTCAAAATTGTCAATCTTTTAGTTTCAATATTCATGTAAAAGTAAGTAATTTTGGGGTAATATTACAATGATAATAAGAATTATGGTGGACCCATGTGGGTCCCAATGCGTAAAATATGAATTTGATTGTCATAGTTCATTTTGGGGTGAAAGAGAAGAAATGTGTTGAACTCTATTCATCCATTTCCAGGATTCGCAATTCTAGTTTTTATGAAACTAACTAAAAATGAATATTAAGAACGGATACTATAAGCACTATCGACCAATCCATAAGGAGGAACAGAGAATAGTAGAGAAAATAACCTTTTCGAGGTTTATCAGGTCTAGGTGCTGTAGGAGGGGGATGCTTTGATATCCATGACCTCAAAGATCTGCACAGTCCTATGTTTTTTATAGATCCAAAAAAATTTGTGGTGTGTTTGGATTGAAGGATTTGAAAACATAGATTTCAAATTCATCGACAAATCCATTTAAGTTTGTTTGGATGAATTCATGTTACGATGGATTTCAAATCCCTTGGCATTCATTTTAAGCTATTTTATCCACAAACTATGTTGGATTTCAAATTACTCCATTTTAGAGTCATTTGAAATCCTTCGTCCAAATCATTTCCCCAAATCCAAATCCAAATCGCTCGATCCAAACACACCCTTGAGAGATTTCAGAAAACTGATTGCAATATATATACTTACGCCAGAAAAGGAGCAACCATGTAGAGCTTGAGGCCAGTGATCCCACGAGATATGACATCGTCGTTTGCTGGTTGAAGTTCATCAAGTCTATGCCATGCTATTTCCTGCAAAATAACAACAAAAACTACCCAGACATTATCGTATGCCAACCAACCACAAGCATAAGATACATGATGTTAGAAGGGCAAAACGACTAAAAGGTTATAGAAAAAAACAGAAGACCAATAAAACAGAGAGACATATTTAGTTTAAAGACACAAGACAAAATGCATTTTAAGGGACTTGGGATTGTGGAGTAGAAAATAGTATTTTGGACATATTCTAGTAGTCAATGTAGTTTTAGACTCCTGTTATCAAGAGATTTTACCATTTGAAATCAAAAATCGTAAGAATCTCTAAAGCGGCCGTGAACATAGGCATTACTAAGTGACCACGTTAATCCTCGGGTGGCAATTTGGGTCCATACATATATTTGGACCCAAACTAAGTTTTCAATGGGTTGGGTCCTAACATTTTAGCATTTTAGTTCCAACTGGGTTGGCTTTTAATAATATTTGGGTCCAATTGGGTCTTAAATTGGGTACAATTTGGGTCTAAATTGGTCCAACATATTTGTAGATATTGAAATTTTGCAAGCGAATCAAATCATGCCACGTGGAAATATTGACCAATCAAAAGTCGTCTACGACAAAAGATATTTATTTATTCAAGTTAAGTTTTGGATAAATTCAAGTTAAGTTTTGGATAATTATCAATTCAAGTTAAATTTTGGATAGTATCTAGAAGATCTATCTAGATCTTCTATCAGCCAATCAAATGACTCTGAAATTATGATAATTATTTATTAAATCAAATAGATAATTATCAGTGGATTCCAAATTATCCAAAACTCTTCCATCCTACACCTATAAATAGGGTCCTTTGGAGTTCATAAATTACACACACAGAAGTTCAATCAAAAAGCTAGAGAAGACGAAGAAGCTCTCCAAATTTTCTCTACGAAGGTTCTTCGAATATATAAAGAAGATTCAAGGCGTTCTAGGCGATATTCAAGGCGTTCTTGAAGATATTCATCAAATTATAGCGTTTGATTCGTAATTACGGTGCTAAACCTACGAATTAACGTTATAGAAATTCAAATCAAATTCAAGGAAGATCAAAGTCACAAAGTCAACCTTGAAGATTTCAAATTCCATATCAAATTCAACGTTTGATCCGAGATTAATCTGCCAAGCCCTCGAATTAACGTTATAAACATTCAAGTCAACGTTGGAGAAGATCAAAGAAGCAAAGTCAACTCCAATATTCAAGTCAACATATTTTTGAAGGAAGAATCAGAGGATTAGAATAGAGATTTGTACCCTATATTTTATTTTGATTTATATAAATTTCATTTGTCACAATTTTTGTGTTTCTTGATTTGCAGCAATACAAATTTGTTGTGTACAATATTCTCCACTTTGAGTCTATAGTCTACATTTTACACTCTACGACAACTCCTTACACCACTTTGATTCATAATGGGTCCTTATTGGGTCCACTTTGAGTCCTTGTTGGGTCCTACTGTAATGCATATTTTTTGACATTGGACCGAAATTGGACCCAACTCACTTTAAGCCCAACCCAAATAGTCCCGTCCCAAACCCCATTCAACCAAATTGCTTCCCCTACATGTGAGTCTACTTTTTCTTGCTTGATTCATTCCTAACACTGACTGCTAGACCCCAACTTTGGGATCTAGGTCCAGAGTTCATATCTAGACCGAAACTTAGGATCTAGGTCCGAGTAAGGCCCACCAAGTGACAGGCCTAAAATATTGGGTTGTAAATTTGAAGAATGTTTCGCTATTGGGTTGTAAATTCAGTCGACACAAAATACTGGCTAACTATCTTCTAATTGTTCCTTGGTCATTCAAAATCGAAAGATACATATAAATTTTAACGTGGGATCACAGTAAAAAAGACGATTAAGACAAAAAGGTTGATGGTGGCATTGCTACACGGGGGTAAATTGCTTTTTTCGTTCTATAAGTGTCACCATTCTCATTTTTGGTCCCGCATTTCTCACTTTTCTCACTTGTAGTCCCGTAGTCCCATAAATAGTCAAACTTAGCATTTTTGGTCCCTTGACCAAGTTTCGTTCGAAAATAAACGGAACCACGTGTCAGGCTCAAGTGGCTTAAACACCTAAAAGCGCACTTAATCAAAACACGGTTCTCCAACTAACTTTGGCGGGAGGAGCCAGTAATTTCAGAATGAGTATAAAAGGGAAAGCCTCGGGTCAATTCAGCTCAGAATAGAAACTTGTTGCTCAAGTAGGCATTTCTGAATTCTCTCTCGAATCTTCTCTTCAACTCTTCTCTCTAAATCTCGTATTCGTTCCATTGCAGGTTGATCGGCAGCTGCAATCTTTCAGCTCAATCGATTGAATTGTAATCTTTCCTCTTGTAATCGTGTAAGCTTTGGTTGTTTGTGTGTAATTGCGTGAACACTTGTATAATTGGTGTTGATTCTTAATAAAACTGATTCATTCCTTACAATTGGCCATCAGAGCGTTCGATCCTCAATCAGATAAACAACGATGACAAAACGAGTGGAAGCAGGTCGATTGGATGACCTAGAGCAGAAATTGGGGGAAATCACTAATACGCTTGATACCAGATTTGGATTATAGCAAGAAGAATTTAATAACGATTTGGACTGCAGAAAGAGGAGCTAATCAACGAGATGAAGACAATGATGCAGATACAATTGGAAGCGATAACAAGGAATTTGGAAAATGCGAGAGGAAAATCACCGGCGATTTCGAATCACACTCCAGCAGGTCCGTCCTCGCCAATCATAGGAGGACCCTGCCGAATGCCAACACATGAGTTTACCCAAGGGAATAACGACCAGAACACTAACGGAAGACCGCCGGAAAATAACAGGAATGGAACGCCAACAGTTCACTTGACCAGGGGAGTGAGGCTAGAATTTCCAAAGTTCGATGGAGACAATCCGAAGAGCTGGATTAGGAAGTGTAATAAGTACTTCTTAATCAATCCCCTGTCTGATTACGAGAAGATCATATTATCTGCAGTAAATATGGAGGGTAAGGCTGATGCTTGGTATCAGGATTACATTGAAGGTAGGGAAAACATGTTTTGGGACCGATTCTGTGAACTTGTGCTGGAGAGGTTCCTCGCAGCTGGACATGGAAGCATTATCGAAGACTTCAATAAGCTGAAGCAGCTGGGAACAGTGACAACATACTTAGAGCAGTTTGAGGAGTTAAAATCTTTTATGGTTGGGATGAATAGAAATATGACTGAAGAGTACTTTATGCACAGCTTCATTGGCGGATTAAAAGAGGAAATTAAGGCAGTAGTGAGGATGTTTAACCCCACAACATTAAATCAGGCAGTTCACTATGCTAAATTGCAAGAAGTCTCACTGGAGGCAGTGTCCAAAATACAAAAAGTTTGGAGCAAACCTATGAACAGTGCACCTATGGGGGGGGTGAGGAATAAGTTTGTTCCACCCCAAGTACCTGTGAAGCCACGAACAGAGCCTAATATAGATAAAGCGGTCCCTATCAGGAAGTTAAGCCCAGAGGAAGTGAAGTGGATAACAGGAGGAAAAGAGGACTGTGCTTCACATGTGATGAGCCTTACTATTTCGGCCATAAATGCAAGCACCTCTTTACTATTGTTGCAACTGAAGGAGAAGAAGATATAGAGGCTGAATGGACAGGAGATGAAGAGCTGCTAATCTCAGTGCATGCTCTAGCAGGGAGACAGGTGCAAGACACCATTAAGCTGCTAGGGAAGGTCAAGAATAGCACTATATCCATTCTTGTTGACACTGGAAGTACCCACAGCTTCCTGGACCCACAAGTAGCAAAAAGGACAGGGCAGGAAATTGAATACACCAACCCAATGTTGGTTACTGTTGCAGATGGCAACAAATTAGAATGCAACACCAGATGCCCAAATTTTACTTGGAACATGGGTGAGCAAGAGTTTCAAGCTGACATGAGAATGTTGAAGTTGGGGGGCTGTGACATGGTCCTAGGGGTAGATATGATGAAGGAATTTGGACCAGTTACTTTTGACTTTGAGCAACAGAAGGTGTCCATGATGAAGGAAGGGAAATTGATCAATATTCAAGGAGTTCAGATTGAGGCTGACTTTAGAATGATTAGTGGACACAAGATATCCAAATTGATTGAAAAGAAGAAATACCATTCAATTTGCCAACTGTATGTTATGAGTGGGAGTGAAGCTCAGAAGGAGGATAATATAGCAGCAACAGGGAAGGGGCTAACAGAATTGCTTGATCAGTACAAAGACATCTTTGCAGAACCTTCATCATTACCACCCAAGAGGGTTCAAGATCACAGAATCAGGTTGTGTGAAGGAGCTCAGGCCATAAAGCAACAACCTTACAGGTATGCATATGCTCAGAGGCAAGAGATAGAGAAATTGGTGCAGGAAATGCTACATTCAGGTATCATCCAGCCTAGTTGTAGCCCTTTTGCATCACCTGTGCTGCTAGTTAAAAAGAAAGATAACACCTGGAGGTTCTGTGTAGATTATAGGAAACTGAACTCAGTCACTATTAAAGATAGCTTTCCTATACCACTGATAGAAGATCTCTTAGATGAATTACAAGGAGCTACTGTATTCTCTAAAATTGACTTAAGAGCAGGGTATCACCAGATCAGAGTAAAGGAAGAGGATGTACCAAAAACTGCCTTTGTAACAGTTTCAGTACACTTTGAGTTCTTAGTGATGCCCTTTGGCCTCACCAATGCACCTGCTACATTCCAATCACTCATGAATGAAGTGTTTAGAGAATACTTAAGGGACTTTGTGTTGGTCTTCTTTGATGACATTCTAATCTACAGTAAAGATTGGGACACTCACTTGGGGCAGCTGCAACTGGTATTTCAGAAGCTGAAAGCTAACCATTTAGTAGCCAAAAAGTCTAAGTGTTCTTTTGGACAGCCTAAGATAGACTACCATGGCCATATTATCACCAAAGAAGGGGTGTCTGCAGACCCAACAAAGATACAGTGTATGTTAGATTGGCCTACACCAAAGTCTGTTAAGGGGCTGAGAGGGTTCCTAGGCCTTACAGGATATTATAGAAAATTTGTGAGGCACTATGGGCTAATAGCTAAGCCACTCACCACCTTGCTAAAAAAGGGGCAATTTCATTGGACTGAAGAATCCAATGAGGCTTTTGAGAAGTTAAAAGGAGCTATGGCCAACACCCCTGTTTTAGCATTGCCAGATTACACTAAGGTGTTCATTCTGGAAACTGATGCATGTTTTGGAGGAGTGGGAGCTGTGCTGATGCAAGAGGGTCACCCCCTGGCTTACCTGAGTAAAGCTTTAGGCCCTAGAAGTATGGGTCTTTCCATTTATGAAAAGGAATTTTTAGCTATCATCCTAGCTGTGGGAAGATGGAGACATTACTTAGTGGGTGCTGAATTTGTCATAAGGACTGACCAACAAAGCTTGAGGTACTTGTTAGAGCAAAGAATCACCACTGCTTTACAACAAAAGTACATAGCCAAACTAATGGGCTTCACCTATAAAATAGAATACAAAAGGGGTTTGGAAAATAAGGCTGCGGATGCCTTGTCTCGCATGGGAAGAGAAGATCAAACTAGTGAAGAACAAGTACTGCAGTGCATTGCAATCAGTGGTGTTCATCCTATGTGGATTCAGCAACTAATTGAATCTTATAAGGATGACAGTGAGGTTAAGGAAGCTATTACTCACTGTTTATTGCAGCCATGGGATGTTTCGTTTTTCTCTTTTCATGGGGGTGTACTCAGGTACAAAAATAGAATCTTTGTGGGGAAGTCTCAAGGACTACGACAGCAGATACTGGAGTCTATGCATAACTCCTCTGCGGGGGGACACTCAGGAGTAAGAGCTACTCTAAAACGGGTACAATTGATCTTTTATTGGCCTGGAGTTCAAAAGGAGGTGCAAGAGTGGGTTGCTAACTGTGATGTGTGTCAGAAATGCAAAGGTGAACACGTGGCTTACCCTGGTTTGCTTCAACCTTTGCCAATCCCTGAGCAAGCTTGGCACCATATTTGCCTAGATTTCATCGAGCAATTACCAATGTCCGAAGGCAAAGACACCATTCTTGTGGTGGTGGATAGGCTTACTAAATATAGCCACTTTATTGCTCTATCTCACCCCTTGCCCGTTTCAAAAGTGGCTAGAGCCTTCATGGATGAAGTATACAAACTTCATGGGTTGCCGGCAACCATAACTTCTGACCGGGATAAGTTGTTTATTAGCAAGTTTTGGGGCGAATTAATGGGAGCCTTAGGAATTCAGCTCGCTATGACTACGGCTTACCATCCCCAAAGTGACGGACAAACCGAGCGTGTCAACCAATGCTTAGAGACATACCTACGGTGTATGTGCAATCAACACCCTAAGCAGTGGCTGAAATGGTTGAGCTTAGCGGAATGGTGGTACAACACCAGCTTCCATACAAGTATTCGCATGACACCGTTCGAAGCCCTTTATGGTTACAAGCCTACGCATTTTAGCTTGGGACCCTATCAGGCGGGGCGAGTTTTAGGAGTAGACGAGCTCCTTAAGAATCACCAGCATATCATTCAGGGGTTAAAGGACTACTTAACCACAACTCAACATCGTATGAAGCGTTTTGCGGATAAGAATCGCAGTGAACGTCAATTTCAGATTGGGGATTGGGTATACCTGAAGCTACAACCCTACCGGCAATACACTTTACGCGATAAAAAGTACTGGAAACTCAGCGCGCGTTATTGCGGACCTTTTGAAATAACAGCCCGTATAGGGGCGACGGCTTACAGACTGCTCTTACCGCCGACGGCCAAGGTCCATCCTGTTTTTCATGTATCTCTCTTGAAGAAGTCACCGCGGGCTCACGATCGTATCACCGCCGAGTTTCCCACGTTAACGGAAGAGGGTAATGCGGTGCTGGAACCCATTGCGATATTGGGCCGAAGAATGGTTAAGCGAAATAATGTGGCCGTGGGTCAAATTTTGGTGCAGTGGGCTCATTTTCCGGCTGATGAAGCTACCTGGGAAGATTGGCATGTCATCACGGGCCAATTCCCTCAGCTTAAGGTTTGGGGTCAAACCTTCGATAAGGGGGGGGGGTTTGTCAGGCTCAAGTGGCTTAAACACCTAAAAGCGCACTTAATCAAAACACGGTTCTCCAACTAACTTTGGCGGGAGGAGCCAGTAATTTCAGAATGAGTATAAAAGGGAAAGCCTCGGGTCAATTCAGCTCAGAATAGAAACTTGTTGCTCAAGTAGGCATTTCTGAATTCTCTCTCGAATCTTCTCTTCAACTCTTCTCTCTAAATCTCGTATTCGTTCCATTGCAGGTTGATCGGCAGCTGCAATCTTTCAGCTCAATCGATTGAATTGTAATCTTTCCTCTTGTAATCGTGTAAGCTTTGGTTGTTTGTGTGTAATTGCCTGAACACTTGTATAATTGGTGTTGATTCTTAGTAAAACTGATTCATTCCTTACACCACGCACGCTTCTTTCCTTTCTAGTAACGGCCACGCACGACTCACGTGCGTGGTTCCGTTTATCTTCGGACGGAATTTGGTCAAGGGACCAAAAATGCTAGGTTTGACTACTTATGGGACTAAAAGTGAGAAAAGTGAGAAGCACGGGACCAAAAATGATAAGGGCGACACTTATGGGACGAAAAAAGCAATTTACCTTACTACACGGAGCTGGAACTACTAGATGAGCATACTTCTCTGATGGCACATTTGTGGTCTTCCTCATCTTTGCTCTTTTTCCCACGGGGAAAACTCCAACTACTCCCTTTCCATCCCTTAACCAGTAAGCACTGCAGATGGAAAAATAATCCATGAGTGCTTTAAACATTTGGAACAATAGGAAGAAACAAAATTTTAGAAAATAAACCAAAGTCAAATTTGTTTCAAGTATCTTCTATCATGGTAGAAAGAAAGATTCAAAGAATACTTAAACAAGCTCGTTCTTTTGTCAAATACAATAAGAAAATCGCCTCTTTTAACCAGATACTGAATACACCACCTTCATAAAATTAGGACCTAAAATATTAGAAGCTTTCATGTCATATTAGTAGGTAATATTAGCATGAAAAATTTCAAAACAGGTGTAACATTACCATGATGTCTAGCACATCTATATGAATATGCAATTACTTAAATGTGGCTGATTGCTCTCAAGAACAATAGATATATAAAGGTAAAATTCCGAAATCTGCAGTAAACAACTCCACAGAGGAAGGTAAAAATCCAATGTGGCCATGTTTGTTTATGTTTTCAAATTCCATTTTCAAGTTTTTTTAATCCCAAAATTCAAAATAAACTTAACACACCAAATTCTCATCTCAATTCCCCTTTTTTCAATCTCCTATATAACTAACTATCATTCATGTATACATCACTTCACATATTTACCAATCAAATCATTTATTATAATCATTTTTTCACTTTCTCTTTCATACTTTACAATTTTTTATCCATACTTTTTATTTTTTTATTCACATAATCATTATATACACCATTAACATAATTATTCTACACATCACTCATCAACCTATCACTATTGATTTGACATGCCTTACAATTTTCAACTTATTTTTAAAAACATAAACAAACACCTACCACTCTCACACGAATTTTCATAGTACGCGATTCCCGAGAACATTCTAAAATTTCATCTCAAAAACATAAGCAAACAACCCGAGCATGAATTATAGAAAAATCGTAGTTCAGAAAATCCCAGGATCTGTTCATATTTATGGCTTTTTGATTCTGATGAAAAATTTAACATCCAGTTTATAGAAGTTTCATTTTTTTAGACTAATAATCAAATTTACCAGAACATGCACTTTCACACAGAAGAATTGCGAAACATTTTGTGCGAAGATAAATACAAGATCAAGATGTAATGACCCTATGCATAGAAGACAAAATACATAGTTTTAACAGAACTATCGAGCAAAATGTAACCTACCAGTTCATAAGTCTCATCCAGTATAATGGCCCCTGTCACCGGAACTCGGACTTTATATGATGTGAAATCTTTAAATACGTCATCTATGTTGGCAACATATGGTTTTAAAACATCACAATTGTTAAACACTGTAACATGTTAAGGATCACAATAACCTTTAATTACAAACATACTGTAAATGTGATGTTCAGAAAAATATATCAACGAAGATCCATCTACGCTAGCCTTTTCAAATATGTCTAAACCAAACATATTAAGTTAACTATTCATATCTATTCTTTAAGTAAGATAAGATTGAACAAAATATTAACTGCCAGTGAATAAATTAGCGAGAATTGGAACTCAAATTCGTTAGGAATAGAATCAAAGCCATAACAAGATGAGAATTTTTTTTTCCTTTTTTATAATTAAATAAATGACGATGCAAAAATGGCAAGGATGGACATTGTGAACTTCATTGACGGATACATAAAGACGTAAATTCCTTCAAAGTTAATGATTTCAAAGAAGGGTTCTTTTCAACAGTGTTATCTTCGTAAAACCAATGTGCATACTCCACAAGAAACAAAATCCTCTCAAAAGACTGCTGATCTTCCTTTGGCACATTTAGAACAAAACGGCTGCAAAACAATTGGTAAATAGTTAAAACAAAATAAAATCACAATGAAAATATATAAGTTCCAAAAGTTGGTACTTTGTATGAATTGAGATCTAAGAGTGACAACTGAATGTTCGTCTCCATAATGAACTCATGACATGAATGGTTTTATGAAAAACAGATCTTTTTTAAAGAGTCAACTACATCTTTCTAAATGGCACCAATTATGTTTTTAAACGTATATTACTCGAATCTATTTCTTAATCATTCAGCCCCTAGACTTTGCAAATTGTTATCAAACTTGTTAGGAATATAATGCCAATGATGAAAATAATCGCTCGAAAGAAAAACAATAAAAGAACAAGAATTGTTAACCCAGTTCGTCAAAGAATTTGACTACGTCTGGGGTCACTGGCTTGCCAAGCCAAGATATTCACTATATTTCGTAAATCGTAATAATGAGTTACAATGATATTGGGGTTATTCATAATACAATATACGTATCCCTAATAGGAGAATGATTATGTAAAGACTAAAATACCCCTCAAAAAGTTTTGGGAAAGTTGTGGCTCTATTTATAGTTCTTCAGGCTCCATAACTCAACAAAACTAGCCTTCAACTACAGTCAAGAAACAAAAACTAAAAATCCCTCAAGCTACTTCATTCACCCAACAATCTGTTACCCTATCAACTCAAGCAAAACAACATTTTGCACAAAATTAGCTTAAGATCATAGCAACCCATCACATGATTTCTAACCAATATTCCAGCGAAACCTTCAAAAAATTTCAATCATCATCCCAAATAAACTTCTCCTAAAAATCATCTCACCTCTCCCTTCAATTTTTTTTGCCAGTAATGATTAATCCCAATCCAAACCAGGCCCATTCTGGAAAATTATTTACTTTATTGTATCAGTTCGTAGTTTTCCTTTCTTGGTGACTCTCATTCAACAATTGCAACAGATTTTAAACAAAGAATTAAAGTTTACAAAATTTCAACTAAATTTATAACTCATAAACAGAAACAATAATCATATATATATATATATATATATATATATATATATATATATATATTATATATACCTGCAGAGATCGTCGAGGAGCTCCTGAGTAGGGAGGGCATTCTTAGAAGGAGCGCTTGAAGATCGATTTAGTCCTGCCATTTTCTTACTAACCAACAGATTAACCTTCAAATTCTACAGACATATATTTATAAATATATATATATATTATTTTCATTAAAAAATCCGAGGCGAACAGGGTCCATTTATGACATCTTAAGTAATATTCATATACAGGGGTGATTGTTGTCCGATTCCAATTTCCAAGTAGTTTCTTTTATATAGCAAAAAAAAAAAAAACTCGGTTTTATATGTGTAAATTGACAATATTAAATTGAAATTGCATGCTTATTGATCTAGGTCTTAAAGTAAATACGCGCTTCCCTAGATCAAGTCGAGGGACGTTAATACAAACAAATTTGGTTTGGAGATTTTTTATAGATTGCACTCGGGGTTCATTCAAGCTACATACATACTTTTTATAGGATCAATGATCAAATCTGATCATAGTTCGTGTTATGAGATTGAGTCATATAAGAATTTCTTTTAGCTCGGTATGATAGCGTGGGATCGTACTATCCAATCTAATTAAATAAGGTCTTTCCTTCTTCCCCTTTATTTATCTGTGAGAGGGTGAGAAGGTGTATTTATAGAATTGACACATTGTATGGACAATATGAGGGCATGTGGGGAACACACTACACATGTCAAGGATCTGGGGAAGAGATTTCCTGCAAGATACTTGACCCGTACATTGCTAACACACGGACCTAGTAGTGTTCCACAATTCTGTAAATTGAGGGGACTAAGATATATGCCCCTAGCTTGCCTGGACCAATGGGTCGTAGATACGGGCTTAAAAGGTAAGATACATTTTTCTCTATATCATTTATTTCCCCTAGTTTATTATTTAAATGGCATATTTAATGGCATGAAATGATAAAATATATCTATCATTTGAACATGACTGATGTAGTATGATCTCGTAGATTGTGCCTAGTAATCATTACTTTTTTATGCGACAGGGTATCTAAGCGTCAGTGTCCGTATGCCGTTGGATCAGGACGGGTAAGGGGATCTCGACCGTTGATGCGAAACGGTTTTCCCTGATATAAATAGCATCGCCATGTGAGTCGTTAGTCATTGCTTCCTTATATTGATTCTTAGTAACCTCGTTCTTAGACCTCTTCAAATCTACGAGCTTGCAAGATTCCAGTCTTTACTTACATATTTTCGGTAAAATCTTCTTTTTCTCTCTCTTATTTCATTTATATTTACTTATGGATTAGGAAGGGTCAGACGATATCATAGACGCCGTAGGGGATGTCGATATTGACCATTTAAATGTGCATAAGACGGGTCATAATTCTAATTCTTCTAATTCCGGTAGTAGTCCTAGTAGTACTTCTTATGGTGATAGCAATGAGTCCAACTCAAGGGTCTTCCAAGGGATATCAATGTTAACTTAATTCGTTTTTCTTTTGTCCCGAATGCCGATGAAAGAGTTAAATGGTTAGAGATACGTTCCACAATCACAGATGGTCGTATTATGCAGATTTAAAAAAAATATCATATCTCATCCGAGTATGAGATTTTGATCCCTAAGGATCGTCTACATAGTCCTCCACCTCACTACCGAGCCTTTCATGTGACCCACTTAGTGACCGGTCTTCGGTTCCCCTTGCATCCTGTTATAATCAATATTTTGAATCGCCTTCATTTATGTCCGAGTCAATTATTATCAAATTCATATCATCATTTGGTTTATTTTATGAAATGGAGATGTAAATACGATTTTTATGATTAATAAAAGATGCTCACTTAGTTAAAAAAAAAAAAAGAGAGATATGAGCTGGTTGTAAGGATTATAGGGCTCACATATTATTATCTTTATCAACATTAAGATTTATTGACAAAATAATTAATACTTAATATTAATTATTAAATCCTATTGGTTAGAGAAAAAGACTTGACTTGTATAATGTAAGATTATGACTCTAAAAGAAAAATATTTTAATGGAAGGCAACGTTGTTGATAATTTCTCTCTATTAAAAATCATGATTAATCATGTAAGTGAAACTTTCACAAATTACATGATTCCTAAAATCTTGACTTTCATGATTTTCACATAATCTTGAATAAAATACTAATCTTTAATATGTAGCACTTATTGATATCTTTTCTCGTTTAATACTTGGATTGCAAGCTTTTTCTTTCTTTCTTCTACGTATTAGTCCGAGCATTAATAGGTTCAATTGATATTCTATGTTTTTGAATTCTTCTATGTAATAACAATTCAATTATTCTAACAATTTTCTCTCTCGTCTTCCATATATTATTATCCAAATAATCATTACTTTTATCTAACTAAATTATTTCACACAGCATCAATCACAAATTAAAAAAAAAAACCCATCAAACTTGCACACTCTTTTCACACAAAACCGAAAAAAATCCTCCCATGCATCTTTGAAAAGTACAGTCAAATGAAATAAATAAAAAACCATGAATAAGAGTTGAATTAATTTTTCTATTCCCCTTTTGGCTACATTCTAAACTTTAATTAAATTCTCAAATATAGAATAAAATAGAACATAGAAACACCCCCAACAAAATTTGAAGAATAACTGTATCTTCTCTATTTATCATCATAAAATAGTTACCAAACCGATCAGCAGCACAAATCCATCTTCTGTAAGGTCTTAAAGAAACTACAAATTATTCGAGGAAGGTGAACCAGGCCATGATATGTCCCAACAAGATCCAATGCTGCTAGTTTCGAAGCTCAGTGGGTCCCGTTAGTGAAGCCATTCCAATAATTAGTAGTCGGGTTTAAGGAAAATCTTAGTATACACCTGGTGTTTGTACACCAAGTTTCATGCAGCTTTGAAGCTTTCTGATAAAAGCTTGTAATATTGTATTTGCTGCAATCAAGAAAAAATATGTTCAAATAAAATATGTGAGGGTCGTTAGGCATAAATTAGAACAAACACTGCACAGTATACGAACCTTATCTGAAACTGAAGGCGATATTTTATCTAACGCTATCTTGAAATGTTCATTTTTGATTGTCCATGGTGTACCATCAGAGCTTCTATGAGATGATGTTAATTTCTCTTCAAGAGCAGCCATAGTAGCTTCAGTAATCTATAAAAGAAACGAAATTGTGTTACCAAGGACCCTAAGTTTGGGATTCTTCTTTTTGCTAAGTGAGTATGATAATTCATATTTCATATATAAATAAATGTTTTATTTCTCATCCCATAATTTGAGAAATTACCATAAATAAAAGAAGTTTACAATTTCAAATCCTAGTGAAAAGCATATTACAATTTCGCCCTTGTTTTTCAAGTTAACAGATCTGAAATGGGTCTCTTGATAATTTGCAAAATTTAAGGGACCTCATGGTAATTTACACAATAAATGAGGGGGGTTGCATGTAATTTTTCAATTTTTGATACTCGTACAAAACTACAAGAGAAAATGGGATGGAGAAAAGAGGACATACAAGAGCAGAGAGATCGGCACCACTGAGATTTTCGCAACCACTGTCTTTACCAATAGCCATCAGATCCACAGTGGGGTCAATGGGCTTATTCCGAGCAAGAGCTTTCAAGATCATTCCTCTTTCATCTGGGCTAGGTAGAGGAACATACAGAAGCTTTCCGAACCTTCCTGGTCGAAGATCACTTCGGGCCTTTCAAAGTATCAGCAAGATAAGAGGTTTCATAGTAAGGGACCAAAGATAAAACAAAAAATTCAGCATAATGTTCAAGTTCCGAACAAATTGAAGGGTATACATAGACATCTAGCATGAGACTCTAATTACGAAAAACAGTATGAGATTTGAGAAATTATCATGACTCTCGCTAGGGGTGGCAATTGGGTTGATTGGATCGGGTTTGGGTTGGGTAATGACAAAACACATGCATTATTATTGGACCCAATAAGGACGCAAATTGGACCCAACAAGGACCCAATCATGAACCTAATAAGGACCCAATCATAAACCCAACGAGACACAAATTCGGAATATAAGATATTTTAAATACGTTTAGAAAATTAGGGTTCTAACTTCTAAGTGCAAGGAGTTGAGATTGAACTATAATTTTAAAATATTAGCCAATTTGGATCCACTTTAAAACACAACCCATTGAAAACTTAGTTAGGTTTGGGTCCAAATATATGGTTGGACCCAAATTGCCACCCCTAACTCTCGCTGTCAGTAAAAATAGATTACAAATTTTCATCCACTACGAATAAAAAACATATTACAACTAACACCCCTCTTATTTGAGTTGTCAGATCTGACTATATATATATATATATATATATATATTGGGAAAACAGTATATTTACCGGTTTGTAGCACCAATAACATAAACGCCCCGTCTCTGTTCTGCACCGTCCAGTTCTATCAGTAGCTGCAATGGTAGATAGTATTCACTTTCAGTCCATAAGTGTTAGATAACCACTGGATAAGTGTTATTTTACTAACCTGATTCAATAGACGCTCAACAACCCAACCCCCTTCTTTACCACGCTTTGTTGTCAATGCATCCACCTGATAGAAAAGGAACTTTAGGGATAAGAAAACAATAACACCCAATGCCAACTTTTACACTGGGTGAAACTATTTATTAGTCAAAACAATTGGTGCTTGAAAACTAGAAAAGTATGTCATGGGAGGTATTCATAAAATATTTATGCTAGATGAAAACACGAAAGAAGACTGAACGTATATAAATCAGGTGTGAAAATAATTTGACAGATCCATAAAGGGCAGCATTTTATTTATCTTTTCTTCGTTCAGGTTTTAATGTTTTTAGAAGCCTAACAAGAAACTAGTTAGGAATTAATCACCTACGCTAAAAAACCTTGATGAATAAGGATTTCTAGTCATTTCCTAGTAGAAATACGTGTCAAGTCCATAAATACATTATAGCCCAACTTGTTTCAGATCATCATAATGGCGCTTTTCTTTCTAAATGTGTCCTACTTAAAATAAGTAATTATGTGATACTGAACAATCACTTTTATGGTGAAAATACTAAAATAAACCAAGCTTCCATTTTTTTCTCTATCATCTAAAAATCGTATGTCAATTCAAACATGGACATTCATTGGGAGGGTAACATACAAACGTAAAAACAAAGATTCTTATGATTACATGCAACTCCTAAGATAAAGTTAGAATAAAATTCAAGCACTATGTAAAATGTGTTTCTACCATGAGAACAAAAAATAGAATCAAAGAGAAACAAAACGTACCTCATCAAAGAAAAGTAAGCATGGAGCACAAGTCCTTGCACGACTAAATATTGTCCGTACTGCCAACTCACTTTCACCAACATATTTATTCAGAAGTTCAGGGCCCTAAGGAAACAAAAGTAATACAATAAATTATCATGTAAAATTCAATTTTGCCAAGCTACATTGTGGCTAAGTAAGCGAAATAAAGGACCCTGACGTGTATGACATTAGCTCCGGCTTCATTAGCAACAGCCTTGGCTATCAATGTCTTTCCGCATCCAGGAGGACCATAAAGCAAAAATCCCGTCTCTAAATCCACACCAAAATCCTACAAAATTGAGCAACTTATTAAGACATAAAACATAGAACACTGTTTTAACTGACAACTACACGAGCATAAAAAATTTAGATTGCCTGCTTCAAAGCTCAAAGTTTAACAAGAAACTAAGATAAGTCTAGTTCTATTGCAAAATCCATCTTGATCAGCTCAACATATTAGGAAATGAAACAAATTACCTCGTAATCTTCAGGAAACTTTATGCGCCTAACTACATAACGGTCAAACTCCTGTCTGAGAAAATTAAGACCCCCAACATCATCCCACTTTACATTAGGTACCTTCTCTTCTCGAAGAAGGTTGAACCATTTTAGCAGCTTCCTGCAATTGATTGAATGAAAGATCACATGCATCAGAATAGCAGTGCACAAAAAAAGAGGAAATGGAAATCAATAAGAATCATAAAGAACTCGGTGTATTGTAAATGAAACGACAAAGCAAGTTGGAACTAGAGGGCAGTCTTTTTTCCAATTTCAGTAAACAAAACTGGCTGTGTGTGCAATACGGAGTGGTATGTGAAGTTTGCATGTCTCTAACTCCAAATGCCAAAGCTTATAAAGGTACAAACAACAAAGGTCTGGTCTGGAGACACACTATTAAGAGAAGCTAGATGGAGATAAATATAATTTAGGCCTACGAAACAGCTGTTGCATATATAACTAAAAACATGACAGAAAAATAATTTATCCTACCAAGGCACTAATTTAAGTATGACTAGTAAAAGCATAAAATAAACATAAAAAATATAATGAAATTACTCCAACAGAAGGATAGAAATGAAAAATCGACTGCCCCCATCCCGGAAAAGTTCTAAAAAAAAAAAGCAAGATTAAAGGGCTTTTCAAATATATTCAAGTCAAATAAGGGAAAAATATTAAAGACCATCTTTCCTTCCTTTTCTTTTTTCTTTAATAAAAAAAGGGGAATCCCTCCAGTCCTTAAAGTATTGTAACCACAATTCTATGTATATCCACCTTGGTGCATATTTGTACACAAACCCCACCGATGACATAGTGTAGGCCTAATCAGAATATAAGTTACCTCAAAATCAGTCATGCTTATGCTAAGATTCTCCATTTCTTCATCTGCCCATGGTTGCCTCCACCAATCTTCTTTATCTTCCCCATCTGCAACTTCTACAGAAAGCTCAACCTTTCTCTGGTCTATTATTCTCTTCATTGCAAGGTCACCAGCCCCGTCAGCCCCGTTGGCCAGTGCTGCCAAATCTGCTCCAACAAACCCAGGCGTTGACCTGGCTATCTCGACAAGATCAAAAGCACCTTCAACTTTAAGTTTGCTTGTAAGCACCGACAATATTTGAACCTATGCAAGTTCGTCTGGAACACCAAGAACAATTTCATGGTCAAATCGTCCACGCCTTCTCAAGTCAGGGTCAACAGCATCAGGTCTGTTTGTTGCCCCAATTACTAAAACATAGCCACGTCTGCGATCAGAACTTTCAGAATCTGCATTTTCATCTGGTGTCACAATGCGCCGCTCCATTTCCCTCTGCAAATTTTCCCTTTTCGAAGCAACAACTTCGATTTCATCAATAAACACAATTTTGATGGCGCTGTACTGTATGCTTTTGACAACAACTCTCTGATATTTTCTTCGGATGCACCAGAAAAGATTAACAAGGCTAAACATAAGATAATATGGATACTGAAGGTAAGCTTTAATTTCTATGGAGTACAACCCTAGTAAAGCAATCTATGCTTATAAAAATCAAAGACTAGTAACGGAAATACACGAAACAATCTCCAGACCAAGATTTCGCATAAAGGTTTACAAGCATAGCTGAGAAGTCACTTTCATAAACAAAATTTGAGGTCAATGGGCAAACCATTTTGGCCAAAGGTTGGATTCATAAAATTTTAGTTCTAATAGGGATTTCAACAGTGAATTTTTATGAGGTAAGTACCGGTAGAAACACTGATGTGTTGTTAAATTGAAAGTTTTATCAATAGTTGTTTTTAAAATCAAAATAATATGACTGAGTATTGATATAATATTTTATTTCATTGATTAAACTTTCAATTTATATAATATAATATTGTAGATAAATACATTATAAATATTAAACAATATGTATAATTATTTAATATTTTTAATGTCATCAGTTATAAGTGGGAAAGGCCCAGGATTTGGGCCAAACTCATGGGCTCAATTTGTGCCCAAGTAATATAATATAAAACCAAAATTCAACCCGGAATCAGAACCCAACTCAACAGCAACCATGGGAAGATGATGTGAGGCAACCCGAGCAAGAGCAGCCGGCAGAGCCACGGTCCGGCCCGTGGCAAATTTACGAGCGACGAGGTGGCACACCAGCGATCCCGACCCAAGTTACTTATGCATATAATTAATCCTAGCCCAAACAACAGTCGAAGCCCAGGATCCTAATTATGGGAATCCTATTTTTATTCATTATCCTTGTTTCCTATTTTAATTAGTTATCTTTGTTTCCTAGTTATCTTTGATTTAGTTGCCTTTTATTATGAGTAGTTTATTTTGATTAGGATTCAACTCATACGGAGTTCCATGTGTCGCAACTTAAAAAAGTAGTGGGCGACCACACGGTCGAGACCGTACTACCACCAACCTTGGAGGTTAGCGATATCGGGACATTCGAGCCGCAACGTGTCACTGAGTGGAGAAAGAAGGTGGATGGTGTATGGATTCCTGAGGTGTTGGTCGAATGGCAAGGAAAACCAGTGAAGTATGCAACTTGCGTTTCCGTAGAAGACTTCCGCAATCAATTTCCTGATTTTCGCCTTGAGGACAAGGCGCTTTTAGAGGGGGAGGAAATTGATGTGAGGCAACCCGAGCAAGAGCAGCCGGCAGAGCCACGGTCCGGCCCGTGGCAAGTTTACGAGCGACGAGGTGGCACACCAGCGATCCCGGCCCAAGTTACTCATGCATATAATTAATCCTAGCCCAAACAACAGTCGAAGCCCAGGATCCTAATTATGGGAATCCTATTTTTATTCATTATCCTTGTTTCCTATTTTAATTAGTTATCTTTGTTTCCTAGTTATCTTTGATTTAGTTGCCTTTTATTATGAGTAGTTTATTTTGATTAGGATTCTACTGATACTATAAATATAGTTCAGTAGGTTAAACATTGTCATTAAGCAATTTCTATTGAATAAAGGAGGCTACGGCTTTGGGCAAGTATTTGTTCTCGCAATTTACTTGTATTGGAAATCTATCGTTCATCAGAAGAGGACGCGGTGGTGGCGGCGGCGGGCGGTCAAGCTTCGACGGAATTTTAGTTCTCGATTCCATGTGGCAGCCTAAAATTCGGTCGAAGCTCGACCACCCGCCGCTGCCACCATCACCGCGTCCTCATGGTTGCTGCAAGTAGGTTTGAGTTGGGTTCTGATTCCGGGTTGAATTTTGGTTTTATATTATATTACTTGGGCCACAAATTGAGCCCATGAGTTTGGCCCAAATCCTGGCCTTTCCCACTTATAACTGCTGATGTTAAAAATATTAAATAATTATACATATTGTTTAATATTTATAATGTATTTATCTACAATATTATATTATATAAATTGAAAGTTTAATCAATGAAATAAAATATTATATCAATAATCAGTCATATTATTTTGATTTTAAAAACAACTATTGATAAATAAAATTATTAATAAATATTATCAATATATAAAAAATTGTGAAACTTAATATTGTTTTATGAAATTTTACTCATAATGATAGTTAACCTTATTTTGATGACTATTGAAAGAAAAATGTTCAATTAATATTTATTTATTTATTTTATTATAAAAGTATGATTTATTTCTTAATAATTTTTATGAAATTGTACTCATAATGATAGTTAACCTTATTTTGATGGCTACTGGTGGTCTCACTGATTCCAAACCTTTGACAGCCTCCCTAGTTTGCTCTCTTAGCTTATCAAGCGCCTCCGAGACATGTGATTCTTACTTTGATACCTTTTGTTTACCCTTTTTCTTAGATTTCAAATCAGGCAACCCCATCCCCAATCCTTGAATATTTCCAGTTGATAAACTCTCTCCAAGGTTATCATTATTGTCGACACCTCTACAACTGCAAAGGAAAAAATCCAAATAATGTTTATGTGAAAAAATTGAAAAACAAACACTTCACCAAATTAACATGCAAAACCTCAAATGCTTTACTACTATACGAGTGTAATTAAATTTGAACATTGATATGGATAAGAGAAAGATATCTCGTACTTTAGGGTCGTACCCACGTGTCACATTTCATACGACCCTAACTAAGAAGTACCTACCATTTATATTTGCACAAGAATCCCTAACTAAGAAGTACCTATTTGCAAAACACTACTAACCAACGTGTTTTATGAGAATCGGGTCAAACATACATATGATCCGAATAATCTGACTCAGGGACACGTGTACATTATTCCACATGTTACTCTAACATCGGTACAACATGTCACTCCTATGAATGGTACGCATTATAGACATAACAGAGGTATTGGGAAAGTAACTCATCTTACACCTTACGACTTCAAGCAGATCTGATAGTACGATTCCACATATATTAAACCGAGTTAAGATAACTCGTATATGACCGTAAAGAATATCTTTGAACTATGTTTAGACTCGGTGAACCCGAGTGCAATGTATAACTTTTCTACGAACCTATTAGGCTTATAAGCGAGTCTCGGCTTGATTTAGGAATTAGGACCCTCGTTCTACAGGATGAATCAAACATAATTGTCTCTTTCAATCAGTTTTTTTCCTTTTTTTTTTAGCAAACAATGCTCTACCGATTTTTTTCCATTTTTCACTTAAATTTGCAAACACTAGAAACTTGTGATTTCATTCTAGTTGCAGTTATGATCATCCTTGGATTACCAGTTGTGTTTCACATCACAAACACCCCTAATAAAACAAAAATTGTACCTTTGAGCAGAAGAGGTGAGGTTAAGGTTCTAGAAATCATCCAAAGCGCCTGAATTTAGTTCAAACAAATTGAGTTAAAGGTATTGAAATGTGAGCAAGGGATTTTGAGGGTTTCTTACTCTCGGTCTAAATCCTCTGCCATTGAAAACCTTCTTCTATATCTATCTGCGTATATTTGACACTTACTGTAAACAGATCTGAATACATAAACCGGGAGAGGTACAGTGAAATTAAGGATTATCCATGGCTATAAAACTTAAAAAGGGGAAATTAATTAAAAAAACACAAACCGTCTCTATAGATTTGAATCGAATAAGGTATAGAATTAGGGTTCATAAATGGGGGGATAGAATTAGTTGTATGCCACTACTACACGGTGTTGTAAATTATAAAGTAAATAATTTGTGGTAAAAGAAATAAAATTTAATTTAATAAAATTCCCTTTTAGTTAAGCTATAAATATAAATTGGAGGTATGTATAGTCAGTGTTTCTATGAAAATCCTATCTGTGTTGGGCCCACCGGCCTTAAGTCAGACCGTAGCTGACCGGCCCATTAGGCCTGTTTGCAAGCAGATGGGCCTAACAGCGGCCCTGCTAACATATTTAAAGTGGTAACTGTTTCTATTAAGTAATAAATCCTATTGGTTAAAAATGTACGTGAAAATTGCACAAATTACATAATTCCTAAACTCTTTAATTACGTATTTTGCACAAATACTAATCTTCAATATGTGGCATTTATTGATATCTTTTCTCGTTGATTCACAGTCCTTGGATTGCAGGCTTTTTATTTCTTTCTGCTATGTATTAATCCATGCTAATACATTCGTTCGATTAATATTCTAGGGCCTTGTTTATTTATGATACACAGTTCTCGATAAAATTTAAAATTTTTATTCTAAAAAGATGAACAAAAATAGTCTATGTTTCTGAATTCTTCTATATATATTTGATTCTTCTAATAATACTCTCTCGTCTTCTATATAATATTATCCAAATCATCATTAGTTTTATCTAACTAAATTATTTCACACAACATCAATCACAAATTATAAAAAAAAAAAAGGAAAAAAAAACATGATTTAACTAATATTTTTACTCACCCACATTCAGAAACTTTAATTAATTTCTCAAATATAGAACAAAATTTGAACAACACCTCTATGTCTTGTCTATTTTATCATCATAAACCAATAGTTGTTTGAACATTAACCCAAAAATGTGACTCACAAAACCATCTTAGCCAGCAAGGTCTTAAAGAAACACTGAAAATTACTCGAAGAAAGGCGAACCAGGCTGTGACACAGAAGCTTTCAAACAAACCATGCGCACTATAGGCCTACAAGATTCAAATCTGCTAGTTTCGAAGCTCAGTGGGGCCCGTTAGTGCCATTCCTGAAGCTTTCTGATAAAAGCTTGTAATATTGTATTTGCTGCAACCAAGATATAGAATTAATTATTATGTTCAAACAAAACACAGTCAGTGCCTCAGCTCAAATTAGGTGCATAATAAATCGTACGAACCTTGTCTGAAATTGAAGGCGATATTTTGTCCAAGGCAATCTTGAAATGTTCATTTGTGATGGTCCGTGAACTACTTGTGTGAGATGATGTTAGTTTCTCATCAAGAGCAGCTGAAGCAGCTTCATTTATCTATCAAACAAAACAAAACAAACATGGGGTTTCTTGATAATTTGCAAAACTGATGTGTAAATATTTAGACAAGAAATGAATGAGGGGGACATACAAGAGCAGAGAGATCGGCACCACTGAGGTTCTGGCAAGCAGTGTCTCTACCAATGGCCATGAGATCCACAGTGGGGTCAATGGGCTTATTCTGAGCAAGAGCTTTCAAGATCATTCCTCTTTCATCTGGGCTCGGCAGAGGAACATACAGAAGCTTCCCGAACCTTCCTGGTCTAAGTACAGCACGGTCCATCACTTCCGGTCTGTTTGTAGCACCAATAACATAAACGCCCCGATTCTGTTCTGCACCGTCCAGTTCTATCAGTAGCTGCAATGGTAGAAGATAGTACAAACTTTCTCAGTCCATAACTGTGTTAGTTAGTTAGTTAACCACTGGATGGATAAGTGTTAGTTTTACTAACCTGGTTCAAGAGCCGCTCAACAACCCAACCCCCTTCTTTACCACGCTCTGTTGTCAATGCATCCACCTGATGGATAAAACAAGTTTAGGAATAATAATATTAATTACACAAAAAATTGGTGCTCGAAAACTAGAAAAGTAAAATATTTATGCACGAAAGAATACTCAACGTATATAAACAAAGATTCTTATGATCGCATGCAACTCCTAAGATAAAAAGTCCGAATAAAATTCAAGCACTATGTAAAACGTGTTTTTACCACGAGAACAAAAGATAGAACCAAAGAGAAACGAAACGTACCTCATCGAAGAAAAGTAAGCATGGAGCACAAGTCCTTGCACGACTAAACATTGTCCGAACTGCCAACTCACTTTCACCAACATATTTATTCAGAAGTTCAGGACCCTAATGAAACATATACAATAAATTATCATGTAAAATTCAATTTTGCCCAGCTTCATTGTGGCTAAGCGAGCGAAATAAAGGACCTTGATATGTATGAAATTAGCTCCGGCTTCATTTGCAACAGCCTTGGCAATCAATGTCTTTCCGCACCCAGGAGGACCATAAAGCAAAAATCCCATATCCAAATCCACACCAAAATCCTACAAAATTGAGCAACTTATTAAGACATCTGTTATGTAGCGTAATTTTAGAAGACTTATTTTGGAAGATTTAGTTATTTACGTTTCATTATTTAGAGTCCTTATTTAATTAGGTTTAGTTTTCCTAGTAGGTTTAGTATTTGAGTTATTTCCTTTTTTTAGGATCTTTCAGGTATTAGGGTTTATGTTTTTCATTCATTTTTCATTTTTCAATCAATAAAAGAATCGAGCTTAGGCTTGGAGCAAACTTCGGTTTGTTGGGCAATAATTTATTCTTGTAGGACTTTCGAGTAATCGAAACTATTTTCTATTTATTTTCAGTTCTATCAAGTTTAGTTTTCAACAACATCAAACTACAAAGTCACTCAACAAAGAGACAACTTTGAAGTCTTCGGTCAGCAAACTGTGTGGTACTAGTGCAAACATAGAACACTATTTTAGCTGACAATTACACGAGCATAAAAATTATGATTTGCCCGCTTCGAAGCTCAAAATTAAACAAGAAACTAATGGTGTGTTTGGATGGAAGGATTTGAAATTCATGGATTTCAATTTCATCTACAAATCCATTTTGGATGATGATGGATTTCAATCCATCGCCTGAGCTCTTTTCCTCTATAGCTACGGTGTCATTTGAAATCCTTCTCCAAATCCACTCCCCAAATCCAACTCCCTCAATCCAAACACACCATAAGATAAGTCTAGTTCTATTGCAAAATCCATCTTGATCAGCTCAACATATTAGGAAGTGAATTCTATAAATTACCTCGTAATCTTCAGGAAACTTTATGCGTCTAACTACATAACGGTCAAACTCCTGCCTGAGAAAATTAAGACCCCCAATATCATCCCACTTTACATTAGGTAAAGTCGAAAACCCTTCTCTTTTCAAAGAAGGTTGAACCATTTTAGCAGCATCCTGGAATTAATAGAATGAAAGATCACATGTAAACAACAGAAAAGGTGCACAAAAACGGGGAAATGGAAATCCAAATAAGAATCATAAAGAACTCGATGTATTGTAAATGAAATGACAAAGCAAGTTGGATACTACACATCAACTACAAATGCCAAAGCTTATAAAGGTACAAAAAACAAAGGTCTGGTCTAAAGACTTAGGTCTATGAAAAAGCTGTTGCATATATGACTAAAAACATGACAGAAAAATAACTTATCCTACGAAGGCACCAATTTTAAGTATGACTAATAAAAACATAAAAAATATAATGAAACTACTCCAAACAGAAGGATAGAAATGAAAAACGCACTGCCCGCACCCCGGAAAAGTTCTAAAAATAAGCAAGATGTAAATGTTTTTCAAATATATTCAAGTCAAATACGTGAAAAATATTAAAGACCACTTTTTTCGCAGAAGAAAAATGGAAATACAGTTCATCCATGTATCACCACAAAAAGGGATACCAAATATGTCAATTTCTTAACAACATGACAATAAATAACACTGATCTTCCTTCTTCTGTTTTTTTTTTTTAATAAAGTGAAATCCCTCCAGTCCCTTAAAGTATTGTAACCGCAATTCTACGTATATGCCAACTTGGTGCATATTTGTTAGGGGTGGCAAAATGGATCCGAAACCACGGTTCCGACCCACTTTGGGTTGAGTTGGTTCTTAAGAAAATTTTATTTGGTTCCTAATTGGTTCCGACTTGGTTCCAAGTTGGGTATTAGCTATATTTCATGTTAGACCCAAATCGTTTGCCAATAATCTAAATTGTAATGAAGAAAATGTAAGGTATTGAGTCGGGTTGAGCTTGGTTCCCTTTTGGTTGCTTTTGGTTCCATTTTGGGTTGAATTTGGTTCCACCTTAAAACCATTTAAAAAACAAACTCATTTAACAACCAACCAATTGGAACCGACCCAAAACCAACCCAACCCGCCCAATTGTCACCTCTATGTAGACCTAATCAGAATACAAGTTACCTCAAAATCAGCGATGCTTATGCTTATGCTAAGCTTCTCCATTTCTTCATCTGACCATGGTTGCATCCACCAATCGTCTTCATATTCCCCGAAAAGCTCAACCTTTCTTTTTTCTATTATTCTCCTCCTTGCAAGCTTCCTAGCCTTCTTAACCAATGCTGCCAAATCTGCTCCAACAAAACCAGGCGTGGACTTAGCTATCTTCACAAGATCAAAAGCACCTTTAAGTTTTCTTGTAAGCACCGACAATATTTGAACCCGTGCAAGTTCATCCGGAACACCAAGAAAAATTTCATGGTCAAATCGACCGGGCCTTCTCAAGGCAGGGTCAACCGCATCGGGTCTGTTTGTTGCTCCAATTACCAAAACATAGCCGGACCCGCGATCAAAACTTTCAGAATCTGAATTTTCATCTATGGGTTTTACGAGTCTGTGTGACTCGTCCATGCACGTCATCAACTGAGTCACAATGCGCCGCTCCATTTCCCTCTGCAGATTTTCCCTTTTCGAAGCAATGGCTTCGATTTCATCGATAAACACGATTGATGGCGCTGTCCTGTATGCTTTTGAGAACAACTCTCTGATATTTTCTTCAGATGCACCTGAAAAGATTAAAAAGTGCAAACATAAGATAATATGATTCCTAAACAAAGAAAGTCTTGAAGAACACTTCTTGAAAGTAATCAGTAAAGCTAAATACACGATTCTCCAAAACTGAAAACAAAAACCACAACTTTAGGCATCTCTCGAAAACCTCAAAGTATCTTTATTACATGATAAAAAACAAGCCAAGCTGCTCAAATAATCAAAACAGATATAGAGTCAAAGCATGACTCTTTAGGGTAATGAAGAACTAGTACGTATTAAACAATATGAAACACTAGCCGCAGAAAGTCGTCTAGATCACTAAATCCCTTTTCGAAATTGAGAGTTCAATAAAGGATCAGAGTTAAGTAACTAATTATTAGAAAATTAGCATAAATTAAGTTATATATTATGGTATCAACTAGCAATACCTGAAACTCCAGACACCAATTCAGTGGCAGAAATTTTGTAAAATGGAACTCCAGTTTCATTGGCAATGGCGTCAGCTAACTTGGTTTTCCCACATCCTGGTGGACCGTGTAACAAAATCCCAGTCATAGGGTTATCTTCATCTTCAAGGTAGCATAGCAGCTTTGGATGATACAAAGGCAAAATAACATCCATCTTCAATTCCTCAATCACTCCATTCATTCCCCCTAAATCCTTAAACATGGGTCCACTCTTATTATTGATCTTACTCGGACCATCACCAAATTTAGGTTCCTTATTCACTAAATCCTTCAACGTCGTAGCATCCTTGTTCTCAATCTCCAATTCCACTTGAGCTTCCTCGTTCGCCTTTCGACACAAATCCTCTGAAGTAGCAGCAGATGCGGCGGATGATGAAGAGCCGCCGCTGTTGTTGTTGTTGTTCGAAACGTCGCCGTTTCTATTTCTACTACTCACGTCGACTTTCCTTCGTTTCTTGGTACTTGGAGTATCACCACCACTGGTATCGTCATCACGCGCAACGGCGTCGTTTCTCCGTCGCAGAATCTGGTTGACGCGTTTAACTAACGGCTGAATCTTTTGACGCGAATAATAGTGAGGGTAGCTGGAACGGAGATGATCCACCATTTCTTCAGGTGTGTAGTTTTTATTCAGTGCCGATTCCATGTGGCGGCCTAAAATTCGGTCGAAGCTCCGCCCGCCGCCACCACCGCCGCGTCCTCTTCCCATGTCGCTGCAAGAAGTAGGTTTGAATTGGGTTATGTTTAGGGTTGATTTTTGGATTTTATATTTTATTAATTGGGCCACAAATTGATTTTGACCCGAATCCTGGGCTTATCCCACTTAATTACTTATTACGTTAAAAACAATTATACATATTATATTATATTTTATAATGTATTTATCTATAATATTATATTATATAAATTAAAAGTTTGATCTATGAAAAAAAATATTTATATCAATTCTCAGTCGTATTATATTGATTTAAAAAAAAAACAATTGATAAAAAATTACTAATACATATTATCAATATATAAAAAATTGTGAAACTTAATATTGTTTTATGAAATTTTACATACATCAAGTTAACCTTATTTTGATGACTATTGAATAAAAAATGTTCGATTATATTTCTTAATAACTTTTAACAAACTTAAAAAAAAATCAATATTCAATAATTTAATAGAACAAGAGTTAATAATATATTAGGACTCTACAAAGTTTTAAATATTTAAAACACTAAACAAAGTGTAATTATATTAGTTATTCTAAAATGAAATTATGTATTAATAATAACTCTAAGTCTTAATTCTTAGGTGAGAGTTTTTCTTAAAATTAATTTTAATTATTATTGCATAAATTATAAAACATTAAATTGTGGGATGAATTCAAATTTACAGACCTAATTTGCTCTTATAAAAGCCCGGTTCGAGCTTTCTCACCTCACCTTACCTCCTTCGCCGTTCGCCGGAAAAGCCCCGTTCTCAGCCGCGAACCACCACGGCCTCAGCCCTCAATCCACAGCCCGTGACGTGCCTAGTCACCACTGCACCTTCCGAATTCTGACGGTATATTCAATTTCCCGATTCTGCCAATCTTTTTCTGAGGTAATTTGAATTATTATCCTAAAATTTCTACCTGAGAAAGGAGATTCATTGCTATGACAGTTTCTGAGGTAGTTTTTAGATTAGACGCTCTATGACAAAATATACGAGTAAGTACTAAGGTTAAATTAATCTCGAATTGCTTGGAGTTACAGATTAAGTGTTGGAATTGATTTATCTCGACTTGCCTTGCATGCTCTTTAGTTATACTTTTGACTTGCCAGTTGCCTGACGTACTCTTTAGTTATACTCTTGATATGCGGCAGTTGCAATATCCTCTTTTGGCTGTACAACTATAGACTTATGGTGTTTGAAAAACTTTCTATGTCAGAAACCGGTAATTTGATATGCTTCCTTTTTGGAAGTTCATGTGAATAAGGAGGGGATTATTTTCAGCATTGTCAACTTGTTGCCGTGCAGAATGGAAAATGAAGAAGATGTGTGGAATCAAACAACCAAAAAAATTATCCAAATATTTTCAGAATTTATGATGAGGTTAAATTCAATATTTATATTGTTTATTTCCATTTACTATCATTCCAAACCGACCCTTTTCTCCTCCAAAAAATAGAATTTATGTTCATCAATTTCTTAATGTACTTTCACTAAATCTTATACTGGTACTTAAATGGCAGGATTACGAAGTTCGAAGAGCTGGTGTCTGCGGGAAACAAGTTCCTTATTTGCTTTCAGCAAGCCCTTGGTAAGTGTGTCTCAATGAGTTTCTCGTGTGTTTTCAATTTTGGGGGTGCAGCTATGTTTTCCTTTGGTAATATTTGGAGGTATAGGGTCGCATAGATTGTAAATGATTCAAAATTGTCCTACAAATCGTTTACAACCATGATAAAATTTGCACATCCAAATTGCATCGAGACAACCAAGTTCATGTTGATTTTTCCATGAGTGCTGATTTAAACCCAATATTGCATAGAGTCAACCGAAACATTAATTGTCTTTGTGAACTCACTGATTTATCTATTTCCTGCTCAGGGTTCTTAGGACGGCCTTCAATCGAGAAGACATCTTCGTTAGTGGAGCAAATTATAAAAGCTCATAATTCAAAAAGGGTTTTATCTTATGGTGAAGCCGGATGTGTGAATGCCCATGACGTTGTACAAAATGTGAGCAAGTGTAAGTTTGTTCAGAATTAAACTTTTCACCTTTGAGCAAGTGTGATGTCGAAAATATATGTAGCAAATGTAGTGTTTAAAATATACATAACAAGAATGATGAATTCCTCTCAGTAGGTTGCTAGATTAATCTTTCTTATTCACATTTCTTTCTTATACCATTACCAAACAAAAAAGTATCCTATTATCCACTTGAGCCCTATAAATCTGTCCACCCATCTTTTTCCCTTGGTTCTTCCTTCATTTTTGTCGTGGGGAAAAGAGCGAACCTCCTGAGGTAGAGGGAGGTTGATATGGTTTTAAGGGGAGAAAGATTCAAAAATTTAGATTGATGTTTGGGGGGCTGTACCAAATTCTTGTACTAAACAAACTAGTTTGAACTTTTACTCGCCATTGTTATTGATATGTGATGCAAGTTCTAGATTCTATCCAGGTCCACAGAGCGAAAAAGGCTTATTTTCTTTTGTTGGTATGCTCAAAGTTGATACTTATATGGCTCTAATTGTTTTTCACCACAACTTGTGGATATCATACAGAAGTGCGTACATGCCATCTTGGACTTCAGGGTCTTATAAATGAAGGTAAATTCCTTCTCAGATTACTTTAAACTGCTTAGTATATCTTTAGAGAATAGAGTAAAATGCACTTGATTATATTCTACAGATTTTGAAAGTGATTTACCAAAAGGGTCATGTATATAGTATCTGACAATTACCAACTTATTTTCAATTTTTCTGCAATAACTCATATGTTCTTTCTATATATAAAATTTTCAACACTACATTTACTTGTTCAGACATTTTTTCTTTCAATTCTCTCTGAATGAAATATGTTTCTTATTTTGTGCCAAGTACTTCTTGCATATACCCCTTGTTGTAGTCTAAAAAGATAGATGATACTTCTTCATTGTTATAATAGCATGTAATTAGCTATACAATATTGTGATGTACAATGGTGAGCCGAACAAAGATATTATTTGTGAGATCAGGTCGAGAATTCCTTTGCAAACCATTGCTTCCAACTTGTAATTATGTTTTAATGCTTGTAGTTTCCCACATAAATTCTTGTGATTTTTTTCACAAGTTACTTATGTACAAAGTGTGCTGGAATTAATACCACAATTGGTCTAGCAACATAGTTGTTTTCTTTTTTAATTGGGTTTCCTCGGTAAAGCATATGGAATTATTAGTTAGCAATAAAGCAAAACTTACAAATACTGACTAATAAAGCTTGTGATTTAGTTTACTTTGAGGACCATACAAATGAAGAACCAATCAACACAACTAGTTTAGATGAATGAAAACCTTCTCCTAGTATGTAGTTGGACCAACTATTGAAGAAGTGTGTGGTACTTGAAGTGATTGTTGATTGAGCATTTACTGAGTTAGATTCAATTTTCCCACTTAAGCCCCTTTACTAGAAATCTGAATGTGATATTGCAGCTAAAAGTGTTGTAACTGAACTTCAAGGCCTTCTGGATGATGCAACATTGGTCGTTCAAAATGCGACAGAGAAAGATGCTAACCACTACTTAGATTCATCAATTACTTTAAATGCCGAAGTAAAGTCTCTCTCTCTCTCTATATATATATGTATATATATATATATGTGCACACACACGCATATGTTGAGTGTTATGCGCGTGTGTGTGTGTGTGCTCTTACATGCTTGAAAGCAAAAGAAAACGGTTAACTTTGGGGGAGAGTTATCTGTTTTGATGCATATATCATGCAAACTGTTTGCTTTCCTTGAGATGAATATATGCTTGCACCTTCATACTCTTCGAGATTTAGGGTTCACGCATGAGGAGTTAGTTGATTGGTTGCAATAGTATAGCTGCTCTATTATAGTTTAGCTGTGAGTAAAGATACAGTATCAGAACTATCTGATATTAATTAATATTGAGCTAACAAACTAAAGAATTTAAGGAAAATTTTAATTTTAACATGGTATTTAACATGGTTTCACTTATTATCATTTTTAGAATTCATGATATATTGTTATTTTACCAGGAGGAAGTGTCATCATCAGACCTTTCAAAACGTAAAGTGATTGATTATGCTGGCATGATCATGGTTCAAAGTCGCGGTATCGGTGATAATATCGGCGGGTGCTGTTCCATATCGGTCGCGGCATATCGGGATATTATCGGGCGATACGATACAAAATCATAATAAAATACGCTAAAAAATTAAAAAATTAGAAAAATTAACAAAACATATAAATAACACAAATTGGTACTAATTAACACATATTATGTGTCATCAATCATCAACAAAGCTAAATTTCTCATTCGAGTCGCTCGAGGACTTATACATAGAAATGGACATAAATGTATTTAGTAACTTATTACGTGAAGGAGAAATATTTGCTTTGTATCCCTCTTTGCAGTCTCCATAAAACTATTTTCTTGCTTTCTATCCCTCTATTCTGCATAAAACTATTTTCTCCACATGCACATTCGCGTATATTCAATTACATCATTAAAATGTCAACTTTATTCAATTACATCATTATATTCAATTACATCATTAAATGTCAATTACATCATTATATTCAATTACATCGACATTTTTATTTATATATAATATAAATAAAAATGTCATAAAGTTTGTAGAGTCAATTACATCATTCAATTGTCAACTTTATGTCATTTGTATTTATATTATTAAAAATGTCATAAAATTGACATTTGAATGATATAATTGACTTTACGTAAAAGTGAATATGCATGTGAACAAAATAGTTTTATGCAGATTATGGATAGAAAGCAAGAAAATAGTTTAAGATGGCAATGTTGTTGCCATCTTATTTGAAGACTTATCGTACAAATTTCTCGAATCTATATTAATTTAAGATTTTTTATATCATTTTGTATTGTTCTGGAAAAAAAACCCGTATAAGTGACAATTGTTAAACTAATAATTACCAATTATGATATTTGAAAAATAGTATGAATTAGTTAAGTGGAAAAGAAAAAAAATTTATAGACTATATATGGTTAACACAAACTTAAATATGAACTTATACAGACTATTTACGGTTAACCCAATATTTATCTTCAATAAAAAGAGAAAATAGTTACCTCTTGAGAGAAACTTGATAGATTGAACTAAGGTTTACCGTAAATTATGCTTTGGAAATGAGATGTTGAGGCCTATATATATATATATATATATGTATGTACAAAAGATTTATATAATAATAGAAATGACAAAGTTAATTATAAAAGAAAGAAATGATGTAAAGTTAGACATTTGAAAGATTGGTTTTTGTTTCTATTACTCTAAAGTGTCCTTCTCCCTCTCTTATAAAGCCATGTGAAACTTCACATGCACATTTGAATGACATGTTGTCTTTATGTATATATATAAAGGATTAATATATAAATAAAAATAGAGATTTGAATGACATTAATATTAAGCTTCACATTCATATATGTATACATATATATATATAAAGGATTAATATATAAATAAAAGTAGACATTTGAATGACATGTTGTCTTTATGTGAAGGAGAAATAAGGTCCACAATTCTCACTCACTCCTCACTCCCTAAACTCTAAATCCGCCATTGATGATCTAAAACAGACCTACCCATGCTCTCATGCCACTAAGGCTATTTGTTTACAAAGCCATTTTTTCTGATTTCGAATTTGAGTGCTTAAAGTTAGCTTCTCGCTCAATTCCCAACCGCTCGCCGGCCGCCTTAAAACTGATTCGAAGGGCTACATTCACACCCGATACCCACCGATATTATCGGCGATACACCGATAATATCGCCGATATCCCTGGTGTATCGCCGATAGTATCTATCGTTTTTATCGGAACGGCACCCACCGTTCCAGATGTGTATCATCTCTCAGCCTCAAGTCTCAACCGGGTGAATTGGATACCTATTGCCAAATGTGGTCGTTAAGGACTTTTGTGGACGACGACATAATGTTTAAAGCTTGGAGTCTTGTTCGGTAACCTAATTTCCAATTGCGACGATCATCTTAATTAATTAGTTATTTATCCTATAGTTAGAGATTTCTTTGAAGTTCGCTATTAATTAGTCCATGAGTTTCATTGCCAAAATTAGTCCATTAATGTTGCACTTAAATCATTGTTCGTGAATCTCGATAAATCAATAAACGAAACATATGGTAATCTTTTTGTCCCCTTGTTCTATCTACTTCAATGAATAAATAATAAGTTTTAAATTGAAACCCGTCTCTTAGTGAGGGATAGTGGTGTACACGGTCTGGTTCGGGCGGTTTTAAAGGAAAAAATCAACCTGAATCAACATGACTGGGTGGACAAAATAGCAACCCAAAACTACACAATTATCTTTTCAAAATAGGTTTGGTTCGGTTGACTTCAATCGGATTTTGAAGTGAGTTAATCTCTAGGAAACCACATTAGGAGTCGGTTTTTGTTTCATGGTCATTTTATATCCGTAATTTTTCAAACATTTGTATTTTATAATTGAATCAAAATGTTTAAATAGCGCATTAATCGGATTTCCAAAGGTATTTTGGAAATTGGTTGGGATATGGCGCATTAGTGCTAATATGATTACACATTATAACTCAAGTTGGTCTCTTGCCACACCCAATTGGATGAAAAAGTCACATGATTCCGTTCCATTAGCTTCAAACGGACATTTGAAGGGGTGGGTTAAATGTGATCGAAACTTGGATTGTGAGAGCCTAAGTGTATAAGCGGTGGAGACTCGAATTGTTCGAGTGATCAACTCTAACGACGAAAACAGCAATCATGAGGTACAAGATAACATATCTGAAACGAGCATTTTAGAAGTGATGATTGAGATTTAAGAAGAAAGAAACAAAACACATAAATACATTACCAAATAGAATATCCCTACAACAAATGAAACTGCAAAAAGAATTCCACATGAAAGGATTACCTGAGAAATACTAAGAAACAATCCTAAAATTACCCAAAACAAGTTTAAAGCTCATTAATGCATTATACCCCTACTTGCTACGGTATTTACAAATACCGTGTCCAAATAATTAAAAAAAAAATTGATACAATATCCAAGACAAAACTTATACTATCAACATATCTTGAATACGATAGAAAGTATTTTTAATTATTATACAATACTTTGTGGTCTAAAATAGAAAAGAAGATAATATTTTTGATTTTTTTATTAATAATTAAATATAAAAGTTATACATATAATAAAAATAATAATGAACTAGAAAAAAATTATTTATATCAATAAATTTACTAAATATAATTTAATTTTAAATACTATACATGCATCTAAATATACGTCTTCTCAATATATTATAGTCTAATAGTTTGATATTGGCAATATCGTAATACATCCATATCTCTCCCTTTTTTTTAATTTTTCTTCTCCCTTTCTCTTTTCCATTTAGTTTTATCTTCTTAAATTTGGTGAATAATAATAAGAATATTGAATTGACCCGCCCCGTTGGTACCCCTTTTGGTAACGTCCAATGCCAAAGTGAAAGAATTTGAGTTACCATAATTTAACACGAGATGTTTAATGATATTTATACGTTGCATTTTCAAATTTCAACCAAACTCGAAGCCACAGAAATACAAATGTGATATCAATCTAAGACACTATTAATTAACCTCAACAATCATCCCAATCTCAAATTTCATGAAACAGCAGTGTGATTCTCATCCATTAATTTTACAACAATTTTCATACATAATAATAACAAATACATATATGACTGTCCTCCATCTTAATCTAACACTGAGATATACACCAACTAAGGAAGGAGCATTTGTTCAGCCTTAAGTAGATGAAAATGCAGCATCCACTGCTTGCAGTATAGGGGCAGTATCAAACCGGAAGTTAAGAAAGCTCGTCCTTACCGGAGAAGGATGGACATCAACCACTGCTTTACTTGCCTGGCTTTCGGCTGTGGTTGAGCTGCTTCCACTAGAGCCAGTTTTGGCCCTCCACACGCTCATCCCTTCAAAATTTGTCAATCTTTTAGTTTCAATACAACTCGAGATGATATTCATGTAAAAAGTATTTAATTTTGGGGTAAAATTACAATGATAAGTATTTTGGGGTCCCATCAGTGGATAAACGCGTAAAATATGAATTGATTGTCACAGTTCGTTTTGGGGGGGGGGGGAGAGAAGAAATGTGTTGAATTGTTATTCATCCATTTCCAGGATTCGCAATTCTAATTTTTATGAAACTAAACTAAAAATGAATATTAAGAACAGATACTAAATGCAACAGAGAATAGTAGAGAAAAGAACCTTTCCGAGGCTAATCAGGTCTAGGTGTTGTAGGAGGGGGATGCTTTGATATCCATGACCTCAAAGATCTGCAAAGTCCTATGTTTTTTATAGATCCAAAAAACATTTCTGGTGTGTTTGGATTGAAGGATTTGAAAACATGGATTTCAAATTCATCGACAAATCCATTTAAGTTTGTTTGGATGAATTCATGTTACGATGGATTTCAAATCCCTTGGCATTCATTTTAAGCTATTTTAATCCACAACTATGGTGGATTTCAAATTACTCCATTTTAGAGTCATTTGAAATCCTTCCTCCAAATCACTCGATCCAAACACACCCTTGAGAGATTTCAGAAAACTGATTGCAATATATATACTTACGCCAGAAAAGGAGCAACCATGTAGAGCTTGAGGCCAGTGATCCCACGAGATATGACATCGTCGTTTGCTGGTTGAAGTTCATCAAGTCTATGCCATGCAATTTCCTGCAAAATAACAACAAAAACTACCCAGACATTATCGTATGCCAACCAACCACAAGCATAAGATACATGATGTTAGAAGGGCAAAACGACTAAAAGGTTATAGAAAAAAACAGAAGACCAATAAAACAGAGAGACATATTTAGTTTAAAGACACAAGACAAAATGCATTTTAAGGGACTTGGGATTGTGGAGTAGAAAATAGTATTTTGGACATATTATAGTAGTCAATGTAGTCTTAGACTCCTGTTATCAAGAGATTTTACCATTTGAACTCAAAAATCGTAAGAATCTCTAAAGCGGCCGTGAACATAGGCATTACTAAGTGACCACGTAAATCCTCGGGTGGCAATTTGGTCCATACATATATTTGAACCCAAACCAAACTAAGTTTTCAATGGGTTGTGTCCTAACATTTTAGCATTTTAGTTCCAACTGGGTTGGCTTTTAATAATATTTGGGTCCAATTGGGTCTTAAATTGGGTACAATTTGGGTCTAAATTGGTCCAACATATTCTCCACTTTGTGTCTATAATCTACATTTTACACTCTACGACAACTCCTTACACCACTTTGATTCATAATGGGTCCTTATTGGGTCCACTTTGGGTCCTTGTTGGGTCCAACTGTAATGCATATTTTTTGACATTGGACCGAAATTAGACCCAACTCACTTTAAGCCCAACCCAAATAGACCCGTCCCAAACCCCATTCAACCAAATTGCTTCCCCTACATGTGAGTCTACTTTTTCTTGCTTGATTCATTCCTAACACTGACTGCTAGACCCCAACTTTGGGATCTAGGTCCAGAGTTCATATCTAGACCGAAACTTAGGATCTAGGTCCGAGTAAGGCCCACCAATTGACAGGCCTAAAATATTTCGAGGCTTCAAAATTTTTTCAGTAGGAAATATGACATACACTTATCTCTTTTTTAGTGAGTGGGGCAAATGATGTGTCATCTTTCACTCCAGCAACTACGTAAAGCCTCACTCTCTGCTGTCCAAAAATCATTTCAATGTAGTCGTCTTTGTTAAGAAGTTTTGAAACATCGAAACCTGTTTCCTCTAGGACCTGCATAATGAAGAAGTTAGCATCAGTTCATATGGCAATGTCAGAAGTAAAAAAGAATAGAGGGCATAGTTAGAAGAAGAAGAAGAAGCTGAAGTTTGAACATTGCAGGAAGTAAATTTGAAGAATGTTTCGCTATTGGGTTGTAAATACAGTCGACACAAAATACTGGCTAATTGTCTTCTAATTGTTCCTTGGTCATTCAAAATCGAAAGATACTTATAAATTTTAACGTGGGATCACAGTAAAAAAGACGATTAAGACAAAAAGGTTGATGGTGTCATTGCTACACGGGGGTAAATTGCTTTTTTCGTTCTATAAGTGTCACCATTCTCATTTTTGGTCCCGCATTTCTCACTTTTCTCACTTGTAGTCCCGTAGTCCCATAAATAGTCAAACTTAGCATTTTTGGTCCCTTGACCAAGTTTCGTTCGAAAATAAACGGAACCATCACGCTTCTTTCCTTTCTAGTAACGGCCACGCACGACTCACGTGCGTGGTTCCGTTTATCTTCGGACGGAATTTGGTCAAGGGACCAAAAATGCTAGGTTTGACTACTTATGGGACTAAAAGTGAGAAAAGTGAGAAGCACGGGACCAAAAATGATAAGGGCGACACTTATGGGACGAAAAAAGCAATTTACCCTGCTACACGGAGCTGGAACTACTAGATGAGCATACTTCTCTGATGGCACATTTGTGGTCTTCCTCATCTTTGCTCTTTTTCCCACGGGGAAAACTCCAACTACTCCCTTTCCATCCCTTAACCAGTAAGCACTGCAGATGGAAAAATAATCCATGAGTGCTTTAAAACATTTGAAACAATACGAAGAAACAAAATTTTAGAAAATAAACCAAAGTCAAATTTGTTTCAAGTATCTTCTATCATGGTAAAAAGAAAGAATCAAAGAATACTTAAACAAGCTCGTTCTTTTGTCAAATACAATAAGAAAATCGCCTCTTTTAACCAGATACTGAAAACACCACCTACATAAAATTAGGACCTAAATATTAGAAGCTTTCATGTCATATTACTAGGTAATATTAGCATGAAAATTTTCAAAACAGGTGTAACATTACCATGATGTCTAGCACATCTATATGAATATGCAATTACTTAAATGTGGCTGATTGCTCTCAAGAACAATAGATATATAAAGGTAAAAATCCGAAATCTGCAGTAAACAACTCCACAGAGGAAGGTAAAAATCCAATGTGGCCATGTTTGTTTATGTTTTCAAATTCCATTTTCAAGTTTTTTTAATCCCAAAATTCAAAATAAACTTAACACACCAAATTCTCATCTCAATTCCCCTTTTTTCAACTCTACTTTTTTCAATCTCCTATATAACTAACTATCAATCATGTAAACATCACTTCACATATTTACCAATCAAATCATTTATTATAATCATTTTTTCACTTTCTCTTTCATACTTTACAATTTTTTATCCATACTTTTTTATTTTTTTTTATTCACATAATCATTATATACACCATTAACATAATTATTCTACGCATCACCCATCAACCTATCACTATTGATTTGACATGTCTTACAATTTTCAACTTATTTTTAAAAACATAAACAAACACCTACCATTATCACACGAATTTTCATAGTACGCGATTCCCGAGAAAATTCTAAAATTTCATCTCAAAAACATAAACAAACAACCCGAGCATGAATTATAGAAAAATCGTAGTTCAGAAAATCCCAGGATCTGTTCATATTTATGGCTTTTTGATTCTGATGAAAAATTTAACATCCAGTTTGTAGAAGTTTCATTTTTTAGACTAATAATCAATTTACCAGAACATGCACTTTCACACAGAAGAATTACGAAACATTTTGTGCAAAGATAAATACAAGATGAAGATGTAATGACCCTATGCATAGAAGACAAAATACATAGTTTTAACAGAACTATCGAGCAAAATGTAACCTACCAGTTCATAAGTCTCATCCAGTATAATGGCCCCTGTCACCGGAACTCGGACTTTATATGATGTGAAATCTTTAAATATGTCATCTATGTTGGCAACATATGGTTTTAAAACATCACAATTGTTAAACACTGTAACATGTTAAGGATTACAATAACCATTAATTACAAACATACTGTAAATGTGATGTTCAGAAAAATATGTGTATCAACGAAGATCCATCTATGCTAGCCTTTTCAAATATGTCTAAACCAAACATATTAAGTTAACTATTCATATCTATTCTTTAAGTAAGATAAGATTGAACAAAATATTAACTGCCAGTGAATAAATTAGCGAGAATTGGAACTCAAATTCGTTAGGAATAGAATCAAAGCCATAACAAGATGAGAATTTTTTTTTTCCTTTTTTTATAATTAAATAAATGACGATGCAAAAATGGCAAGGATGGACATTGTGAACGTCATTGACGGATACATAAAGACGTAAATTCCTTCAAAGTTAATGATTTCAAAGAAGGGTTCTTTTCAACAGTGTTATCTTCGTAAAACCAATGTGCATACTCCACAAGAAACAAAATCCTCTCAAAAGACTGCTGATCTTCCTTTGGCACATTTAGAACAAAACGGCTGCAAAACAATTGGTAAATAGTTAAAACAAAATAAAATCACAATGAAAATATAAGTCCCAAAAGTTGGTACTTTGTATGAATTGAGATCTAAGAGTGACAACTGAATGTTCGTCTCCATAATGAACTCATGACATGAATGGTTTTATGAAAAACAGATCTTTTTCAAGGAGTCAACTACATCTTTCTAAATGGCACCAATTATGTTTTTAAACGTATATTACTCGAATCTATTTCTTAATCATTCAGCCCCTAGACTTTGCAAATTGTTATCAAACTTGTTAGGAATATAATGCCAATGATGAAAATAATCGCTCGAAAGAAAAACAATAAAAGAACAAGAATTGTTAACCCAGTTCGTCAAAGAATTTGACTACGTCTGCTTGCCAAGCCAAGATATTCACTATATTTCGTAAATCGTAATAATGAGTTACTATTGGGGTTATTCATAATACAATATACGTATCCCTAATAGGAGAATGATTATGTAAAGACTAAAATACCCCTCAAAAAGTTTTGGGAAAGTTGTGGCTCTATTTATAGTTCTTCAGGCTCCATAACTCAACAAAACTAGCCTTCAACTACAGTCAAGAAACAAAAACTAAAAATCCCTCAAGCTACTTCATTCACCCAACAATCTGTTACCCTATCAACTCAAGCAAAACAACATTTTGCACAAAATTAGCTTAAGATCATAGCAACCCATCACATGATTTCTAACCAATATTCCAGCGAAACCTTCAAAAAATTTCAAACATCATCCCAAATAAACTTCTCCTAAAAATCATCTCACCTCTCCCTTCAATTTTTTTTACCAGTAATGATTAATCCCAATCCAAACCAGACCCATACTGGAAAATTATTTACTTTATTGTATCAGTTCGTAGTTTTCCTTTCTTGGTGACTCTCATTCAACAATTACAACAGATTTTAAACAAAGAATTAAAGTTTACAAAATTTCAACTAAATTTATAACTCATAAACAGAAACAATAATATATATATATATATATATATATATATATATATACCTGCAGAGATCGTCGAGGAGCTCCTGAGTAGGGAGGGCATTCTTGGAAGGAGCACTTGAAGATCGATTTAGTCCTGCCATTTCTTTACTAACCAATAGATTAACCTTCAAATTCTACACACACGTATATTTAATCATATTCATATAATATGATTCTAAGTAGTATTTTGTATATAGTAAAAAAAACTCCGTTTTATATGCGTAAATTGACAATATTAAAGGGTGTTTGGCTAGCTCTTGAAAAGTATTTAGATAATATTTTTTTAATACTAAAAAATAAAATGTTTGGATTTATAAGCTAATAAAAAATAAGTTAGCCAAACTCATCTTTTTTGAAAATTAAATTTTGGATGTTTATATTTTTTAAAAGACACAAACAACCTTAGTTAAATTTTTTATTTCCGATATTACCATTCTCCGAAAAATATATGTTTTTATTATTGCACAAATTCTCTCGTATAACATCTGAAAACATTTTATAAATCCAATACACTTATTTTCTCCAAACACTGAAGAGCTTATTTTTAAATAAGACCAAACATCTTATAAGCTCCTAAAACATCTTATAAAATATAAAATATAAGAACTTATAAGATGTTCTAAATAAGTTTAGCCAAATCGAAATTGCATGCTTATTGATCTAGGTTGTAAAGTAAATATGTGCTTCCCTAGATCAAGTCGAGGGACGTTAATACGACCCAACTTGGTTTGGAGATTTGTTATAGACTGCAGTCGGGGTTCATCCAAGCTACTTATGTACTTTTTTATAGGGTTAATGGTCAAATCTGATCGTAGTTCATGTTATGAATTGAGTCATATCTATTATCTGTTATCTATTATCTATTATATATATTATAGCAAAGCGGTGTGAGACCCATTTTGCTAATACTAATTTTCTAAAATTTTGATTTATTTTAATATATACAAATAATTTAATTGGTTTTAACTTAATTGGTACCATTTTCCAAAATGCATTAATGTTGCATATCATGCTCTTAAATGACTATAAATTTCCACATTAACCCGTCATAATTTCCAAAGCAAGTCCTATACTCTATCTAATTGAAATGGTAATGAATTAATGATGACATTTAAATTTTAAATTTTGGTCAAAAATATCATTAAATAATTACTATATAAAAATTTTCCTTTTTATGAAAGATGCTTAATCACTGCAAAAAATTAGGAACTTATGAAAATTTTAAGCAATCAAATATGATGCTTATTCAAAATATATTGTTAATCATTGCAAATATAAATAATTCGTGAAACATAATGCCACACACATATTATACATTCTCTTATATTGTATTCAAAATTCTCACTCCTCAGTTTGTTTCTTATTGATTTGATTTCTTCTAACAATTTTTATTTGTTTATTTGTAATTTTGATATTAGACTGGTGTCTCTATCTATATGAATGTTAATTTTTTTGTTGAGTTTTAGATCTTGCTTATAGTTTTGTTTTTATCCTTAAATTCTCTATCCCTACATTTATATAAATTATATTTTTGTATTTCAATTTCATTTTACCAGATTTTCATGGATTCATACCAATAGTCCAAATCCAATAGCTTCACATGTACAACTGCTTTGATTAAAATTGTAATTTCTTTCATCAAATTAAATTGAATTTTATTGATAACTTTCATTAATTGGTGCAACTACGAAGATCAAATTAGGAATGAGTTTTTCCTTTTCATATTGTTTAGAAGGTTAGTTTCTTAATTTTCTTATTTTACCACAAATTCTGTCATTCTAATAACCTTCTATTGTACTTTTAATTTTTAGTTTGATTTATTTCTAGATATTTGGTGATGCTTTTTACTCTGCTAGGTTTCATATTTTGATAAAGTGGAATATAAGAATGTTATTCACTTTATATTTATGTTTTTCTCAGTATTTTTCTCTTTAATTTTATATAACATTTGCATATTTATAATAGATTTGATAATTTTTTTATATTTTATGCCTCAAAGTTCTGAAGTTTTGATAATCCAGTAATTTCTTTTTATATTTTGTGTCTCAAAGCTCTGAAGTTTTGATAATCTATGTTTTTGGTATTCATGCAGATTTTATAATCCAGTAATTGGAATCTCTAATGATTTAAAGTATTTTTCTAATATGTTGTTAGTTTCATTTTTTTTTCATTTATATGTATTGGGTTAACTTTTAGTTTGTACTTTTTGTCACTTTCATTTATTTATCTTAGTTTTTCATTTTCAACATATCATGATGTTTTGATGAATTACATATTTTTATGGAGCTTTACTTTGTTTATAAAGTTGTTTTTTTATAATTAGTGGTTTTAGTTTGTTATTTTTTGTCACATAAGCTTTTTTTTTTTTTTTGATGAATTACTTTTTCGATGGAGATTTGCCGTATTTAAAAGCTACTTTATCATTTCAAGTTTTAGTTCATTATTTATCCGCATATAAGTTTGATCAATTACTTTTATTGAGATTTATTGTGTTTTATCAATTGTTTTTCTTTTAATTCGTAATTATAGTTCGTTATTTTTGTTTAGTTTGACTCATTTATTTTAGTTTCAGTAATAGTCGATTAAGTTGAGATTTTAGTTAGGGGCATAATTACACTTAATTTATACTTATTATCTTCTCGAGTCCATGTTGCCATAGTTTTGATTTACTCAATTCATAATAAATTTTCTATTTGTTTTATCACTAATTTCAACATTTAAAATAATTGTTTTATTCTTCTAAATTTTCATTGATTTTAAATCCACTGATTTTAACAAATTTTTTATTTTCATATTTGAACTTTGTGTTAATAATTTTCTTATTTATCTCAACCAATCAACAAATTTAATTCAAGTTTGAATTATGTTAGCATTTTCTTTCCTGATTTAACTTTTACTTATTTTTCTCCTGATAAATAATTGTAGTCCTATTTTACTTTTACACTGAAAGGTATATTTTCATGTTCTTTTCAATATTAATATTATAATATGGATGAAAAAGCATTCACCTTGAATGTAACATTCACCCAAAAGGCAAGACTAATTTTAGCTCTTTAATAGTTTGATTATAAATTGCTTGAATTACTCTTCATTATAATCTCTTACATCTTATTATGGAATGGTCAATAAACTAAATTATATTAAAACAACTTGCAAAAAAAGAAAACTATCAATTTAGCTAGAATCACACATGTAATGTATCTAATGTTTATATCCAGATTGCATTAAGATTCGAATATGTACTACTAATTTAGTAAATTTCATAATTTAAGCTAATCAAATTAAAATTTTAAATTTTGTAATTCTTTTAAAAAGTAAACTCTAAAATTTATAGTTAAGGTCAAATTATTATGATTTTCCTAACATCGAAAATATACGTTAATATAGAGAGTAATCAATTTTTTTCCATTTTTGAGTTAATAAAGAGAGTAATTAATTCTTTTCCATTTTTGAATTAAAGTTAAGTTGACATTTTCTCTTAACCTCTCTACTTATATATTTCAGTATTAATATTCTTTTTTCTTTTTTTTCTTTTTTTTGGTTAGTTCTTCGATTGCATTTTTCTTTCTTTCTTTTTCTTCTAACTTTACTTTTGTTTTAAATTGTGATAGACGTATTCATTGCCTAAGCAATTAGGTAGTGTACAAATCATACATGAAAACCTCGCAGTTAATCTTATATAGTGATACGATTTCACTTTTTTTTTTTTTTTGAATTGAAGTATAAATTAATTCCACGTGCTAAATTGGCCATACCCTTCTTCAACGTGCTTGCGTGGGATTACATATAATGATTCTAGGCTAAATTGAAAAACTTTCGTTATTGCAAGTTAATTGATATAAATTAGTTTCTTGATCATTTCACAATGAGATGTTAGAATTATTATTGGAAGTAATATAATGAAAATCTAATCACAATATTGGAGAGTAAAAATTGAGAATGTAATACTGATTAGATGATTTAATATAACAACCAGTTTTAAAAAATTAATAATAATTTAACTCCTAATTAGTCGGTTTAGTAATTATTATAAATAGTTTTTATCACGATGTTATATTAAAATTTAACATTAACCGTGCATAGCACGGGTTACACGCTAGTAATGAGGGGGGACATACAAGAGCAGAGAGATCGGCACCACTGAGGTTGTGGCAAGCAGTGTCTCTACCAATGGCCATGAGATCCACAGTGGGGTCAATGGGCTTCTTCCGAGCAAGAGCTTTCAAGATCATTCCTCTTTCATCTGGGCTCGGCAGAGGAACATACAGAAGCTTCCCGAACCTTCCTGGTCTAGGTACAGCACGGTCCATCACTTCGGGCCTGTCAAAATATCAGCAAGTTTCATAGTATGTGACCAAAGAGAAAACAAAAAATTCAGCATAATATTCAAGTTACGAACAAATTGAAGGGTATACATAGACATTTAGCCACTACGAGATTGGGTAATTTGCACATTGCACCCCGAAAATAGACTAATTAAGCGGTCTCCACCCTAAAATTACCAAAATTGCAGTCTCCACCCTGAAAATGCAATTAATTTGGCACTTTGCACCCCGACCATATTTCAGCTGATCTTTTGATGGGCAAAATCGGAAAAAGATAAATAAGATTTTGTTCCTAATTTTATAATATTTTATTTTTATCACAATAACTTATCATCTGACTGAGAATGTTGCTGAAGAATGTTCCCAACGACTGAGAATGTTGCTGAAGAAAAACATGTAAGAAATGCAGCACAAGGTCATAGCTCTGAATTCTCGAAAGTTGCTGTAAATGAAACCAAGCCCTCTTCACCAAAAGCTGCTACAAGTGAAAACAATCCCTCTCCTCGAAAGGCTTGATTCTCTAAATATATGTTAGCTAGTGATGTTTGAATCAATTTACGAGAAAACTTAGTTTGATTCTGATCGTAAATGATTCGTCGAGCTTTTGTGATGCGATTGTAGAAAATGCTAAAACATCATCTTACTTTTATAGATTCGTATATCTGTTTTTTCATTATAAAAATTGTTACATACTAGTTTATGATATGAGGAGGAAGAAATATCAAATGTACCTCCTGTGATTGAACTTTGTAGTTTTGTAGTTCATGTTTACAAAGCTGTGCAAATGCCTGGAGATTTTGTGATTACTTTTCTTCAAGCATATAGTGCAGACTTTAGTCATGGTAAAAAAATGTTTGCTCAAATACTCTTCGTGCAGAATTTAAGTCTGTAAAGCTTAACGATCCTTTCTCCTATATAAGACTGGTTACCTATAGCACTCACGTCTCGACTAAAAGCAAGTCTAGTAGTTGAGAATTATAGTGTGTTTATTTGATGATTGAGAGGAGATTGAAGTTTTGTGCAGATGATAAGTTATTGTGATAAAAATAATATATTATAAAATTGGGAACAAAATTTTATTTATCTTTTTCCGATTTTGCCCATCAAAAAATCAACTAAAATATAGTCGGGGTGCAAAGTGCCAAACTAATTGCATTTTCAGGGTGGATACTGCAATTTTTGTAATTTTAGGGTGGAAACCGCTTAATTAGCATATTCACGGGGTGCAATGTGCAAATTACCCCTACGAGATTTGAAAAATTATCAAAATATTACAATTGGTCAAAACAATTGGTGCTTGAAAACTAGAAAAGTATGTCATGGGAGGTATCCATAAAATATTTGTGCTAGATGAAAACATGAAAGAAGACTGAACGTATATAAATCAGGTGTGAAAATAATATGAAAGTATATCTCCAGATTTTGTCTTTTAATAATACCCAGGGTTAGTAACTAATTTTGATACCGAGAGACCCAATTTAAATTTTTTATCACCTTTACAACTTTTTCTAAAATTCAGCATTTCTTTAGGGGCACATGTTTTTGCTAACAAGCTTATCATATCAACCCGGGCTAGTAAAATGAATTTGCCAAATGTCTAAAAGTTTTTGGAAACAACGACTTTGGATCTATGACATAGCTCTTCATCTGCTCTTTATGTTTATCTAACGTGCTTTTACTTTAACTTGAAATATACGAAGGATTCTTTTCAATTATGAAATTTAGTCCATTGCTTGCTCTATACAGAAACGTGTAATGCGAAGACTTCGTAAAAAACTCTAGTGAGTTAACCAAGAATTTGAGAATTAGTCAGTACTGTATTGTTGTATTAGTTAATTTCATAGGACAACATTTTTGTCCCTTTGCTTCTTGTCATGCGACCCTTCATTGTATTTGGCTTGTTTAGAGCGACTTGATCTTGAGCTAATATTAACAAGTTCTCTAGCTCCAGTCAATATTGAACAAGCTCGAGCTCTTCCCTTCTCCATATTGCGTGCCTTTGAAGTTTTGTCTAGCTCGAATCCAGATATTTAAAGCCATTTTTTTCATTCTATATAGTTTTGTACCTTTCACTAAATCTTATACTGGTACTCAAATGGCAGGATTACGAAGTTCGAAGAGCTGGTGTCTGTGGGAAGCAAATTCCTTATTTGCTTTCACCGAGCCTTTGGTAAGCGTAGCGGGTTTTAGATAATTGATTTTGGAAGATTTAATTAATTATGTTTATTATTTAGAGTCCTTATTTAATTAGGTTTAGTTTTCCTAGTTGGTTTAGGTTTCATAGTAAGTTTAGGATTTGAGTTATTTATTTTATTAGGACTCTTTCATTATTTATAGGTACTAGGGTTTACGTTTTTGAATGATTCAATTTGGAATCAAAGAATCGAGCCTAGGCTTGGGGCAAACTTTGGTTTGTTGGGCAAGAATTTATTCTTGTTGGACTTTCGAGCAATCGAAAGTATTTTATTTATATTATTAGTTATATCGAATTTTGTTTCCATCAGTGTCTCAATGTGTTTCTCGTGTGTTTTCAATTTTGGGGGTGCAGCTATGTTTTCCTCTGGTAATATTTGGATTTATAGGGTCGCATTGATTGTGAACTATTCAAATTGTCCTACAAATCGTTTACAACCATGATAACATTTGGAAATCCAAATTGCATTGAGACAACCAAGTTCATGTTGATTTTTCCACGAGTGCTGATTTAAACCCAATATTGCATAGAGTCAGCCGAAACATTAATTGTCTTTGTGAACTCACTGGTTTATCGATTTCATGCTCAGGGTTCTTAAGACGGCCTTCAATCGAGAAGACATCTTCGTTACTGGAGCAAATTATGAAAGCTCATAATTCAAAAAGGGTTTTATCTTATGTTGAAGCCGGATATGTAAATTCCTATGACAGTGTACAAAATGTGAGCAAGTGTAAGTTTGTTGAGGATTCGACTTTTCGCCTTTGAGCAAGTGTGATGTCGAAAATTGGCAATTGGGCAGGTTGGGTTGGTTTTGGGTCGGTTCCAATTGGTTGGTTGTTAAATGAGTTTTGTTTTTAAATGGTATTAAGGTGGAACCAAATTCAACACAAAATGGAACCAAAATCAATACAAAAGGGAACCAAGCCCCACTCGACTCAATACCTTATATTTTGCGATTATAATTTAGATTTTTGGCAAACGATTTGGGCCTAACTTTAAATTTAATTGGACCCAACTTGGAACAAATAAAATTTTCTTAGGAACCAATTAAACCCAAATTGGTTCGGAACTGTTGGAGCCATGGTTGAAGGAGAAAGATGTCGTATACAGTTGAAGGAGAAGATGTCATCAGAGCCATGGTTGAAGGAGAAAGATGTCGTATACAGTTGAAGGAGCATCAGAGCCATGGTTGAAGGAGAAAGATGTCGTATACAGTTGAAGGAGAAGATGTCATCAGAGGGTTGTGTACAAATATGCACCAAGGTATCAACAGAAATCAATATTCTCAAATATATTATAAATTTATCACATAATAAAAAATTATTATTCCAATCACGTAATATATATCAATAATTATATTGGTAATTTTATAAATTTTATTCCCATTTTAAAAAATTATGGGATTATGCAATCCAATGTCGAATTATTTTTGTAAGTCAAAGAATTAGGTATGACAAGAAAGAAAGTAGACAATATCTCAGTCCCAACTCCCAAGTCATGAGTCAAAGATGTTCTTAGAATATTAATTAATTGCTAATTATTATGATTAACATAAAAAGAATAATTGTCTAAAGTAAAGCAACTTTGTCCCATATTAAAGTTTAATATGATTTGACATCAACTATTATTTTTATAATTAATTCAACTCCTAGTAAACAATTTTTATGGAATCATAACAAATGAATAAAGAATAAAAATTGTTAAAATTTTGGAATTGGATGAAAAATTGATGATGATGATGCCAATTCCATTACTACGCAATAAATTGGATGATGACAAAAAAACTGTTAGCAAGAAGATTGGAACTTGCATTAGTGAAATCAAATATTTTCTCCTCAAATACTTAATAATATCAACAAATAATTTTGATTTTATTTGAATAGAGCCCACTTAAATCACTGTTTTAGTGTATGATTAATTAAATCTTGATAGTTAGAGTTTATTATTAACCTAAAATATTGACAACCATAATACATTGATAGGTTAAATTTCAGTTTAGATTTCATTCGAATTTGGCTTAATCATTTTTAGTCAAATTAAAATTTTGATAATATTTTTTTTTAGATGTTCTCTTCAAATAAAGTTTTTGGTTGGAGAAAAAGGCCAAAGTTTTAGGTGACTTTGTCGAAACTTTCGAAAAAAATATTAGATATGTATTATTCCTCATTTGACACTTCTCTGATCGATTAAAATACTTATTACGTACGGATATTTCTCAACACTTATGGTTAATTAATCATATATTTTAATGCCAAATAACAGAATATAATCCTTTCCTTCAAATTTAATTCTCAAATCCAAATTTATCGATCCAAACGCATCGTTAAAGAATTTTAATAACATATTTGGACTCTACAAAGTTTTAAATATTTAAAACACTAAAAAAAGAGTAATTATATTATATTAGTATTCTAAAATGAAATTATGTATTAATAATAACTCTAAATCTTAGGTAAGTTTTTCTTAAAATTTGTTTAAAATTAATTTTAATCACTATAGCATAAATTAATTTATATTTACCTACCTAATTTTCTCTTATGAAAGCTCATTAACCCAGTTCGAACTCACGCCCTCACTAACCTAACCTCCTTCGCCTTTCGCCGGAAAAGCTCATTCTCAGCCGCGAAGCACCACGGCCACAGCCCGTGGCGTGCCTAGTCACCACTGCACCTTCCGTGTTCTGACGGAATATTAAATTTTCCGGTTCTACCAATTTTTTCTGAGGTAATTTGAATTATTATCCTAAAATTTCTACCTGAGAAAGGGGATCATTGCTATGACAGCTTTATCAACTAAATGTTGTTTGAGATTTCAGCGGGGTTTTGATTTGCTAGTAAAAAGGGACGAATTTGTATTCATTTACATATTAAGCTTCTGATATAGCATAAATTTTTGTTAAACTTGTACAAAAATTGACTCATTTCTCGAATAGTTGGTGAAAATTCTGTGCACATACTAGCCCCTTGGCTTCGGCTCGAGCTGGTTTATTGACCACCGAGTACGGTAGAAAGCCCTTCTCTTCTCGAAGAAGGTTGAACCATTTTAGCAGCTTCCTGCAATTAATTGAATGAAAGATCACATGTAAACAACAGAACTCGTGTATTGTAAATGAAATGACAAAGCAAGTTGGTTATTTCACATCAACTCCAAATGCCAAAGCTTATAAAAAGGTAAAAAAAACAAAGTTCTGGTCTAAAGACACTACTATTAAGAGAGTCTAGATAGATTGATAGAGACAAATATAATTTAGGTCTGGTTCTAATTTTCCTTCTTTTCCATCGAAAAGTTCGAAAAGTTTCTATTTTTCAACTAAGCGAAAAAAAATTATGAAATAGTTTCGAAATTACAATGTTTCTGAAGAAACTCATAATGTTTCCATTGTTTCCATCGAAATATTCAGTGTTTCCATAGTTTCCACGAAACACTGAAGTTTCTTAATTCTTTTCGGGATATATTATAATAGTCAACAAAATAGAAAAAATAAAAAAAGAGAAAGACAGAAAAGAGTTATAAATCTAACAATTTACTAAATTAAGTACAAAATATAATTAAATAAGTTCTAAATAATTAATCAATGAAATCATAGACAATTTTGTTTATATTCAAATATGCACCTAAGAAAACACAAAAAGTTAAGATATTGCAATTTTTCTTATAACGATGTATGGGTTAATTAAATGATTATTTTAACAAACACATAATACATACTTATATGAGCAATTTTTTCTTTTAATAATTTAAAAATATATACCGTTATACTTTTACAATTTTGTATTTTATAGGTTAAGTTGTTTGAACTTTGTCGATTATATGTTGTAAGTGCTAAATTTGAATCCAATATTATCACTTCGTTATTAAAATTTTTATCAACTATTGGTATATTTGTATAAAATTTGAAACAAAATATTGATTTTTAAAAATGAATAGACATGTTTAGAAATTTTCAAAAGATGTTTAGAATAGTCTTTGTAAATATCTAGATAGAAATGTTCTAGATAGTTAATTACAATTGTTAAATCAAGTTGATCACCATCGTACATTGAGGAAGGGGAGTTTAATAAATAGAAGATAAAAATCATTTGTTGTAAGAGTGTTAAATTTGAATCCAATATTATCACTTAGTTTGTGAATTTTTTTATCAACTATTGGTATACTTGTGTAAATTTTGAAACAAAATATTGATTTTTAAAAATGTATAAAGATAGTTGTTTACTTTCTTTCACATTGTTTTCGTCTTTTTCTCGTTTTTAAAAGTTTTCTCCTACTTTTCCGAAACGTTTCTAATATTTAACAACTCGAAACTTATGTTAGAAACGAAATTTTGAACCTTGTGTCTATGAAAAAGTTGTTGCATATATAACTAAAAACATGACAGAAAAATAACTTATCCTACCAAGGCACTACTATTTTTAAGTATGACTAATAAAAACATAAAAAATATAATGAAACTACTCCAAACAGAAGCATAGAAATGAAAAACCCACTGCCCTCACAGAAGGATTGAAGAGAAATTGACACAGTTGGTATCCCTTTTTGTGGTAGGATAAATTATTTTTCTGTCATGTTTTTAGTTATATATGCAACAGCTATTTCGTAGGCCTAAATTATATTTGTCTCCATTTAGCTTCTCTTAGTGTGTCTCCAGACCAGACCTTTGTTGTTTGTACCTTTATAAGCTTTGGCATTGGAGTTGGAGACGAGCAAACTTCACATATCACTCCATATTGCACGCACAGTCGGTTTTGTTTACTGAAATTGGAAAAAAAAAACTGCCCTCTAGTTAATGTGTATCCAACTTTCTTTGTCGTATCATTTACTATACACCGAGTTCTTTATGATTCTTATTGATTTCCATTTCCTCTTTTTTTGTGCACCTTCTGTTGTTTACTGGTATCCTGATGCATGACATCTTTCATTCAATCAATTGCAGGAAGCTGCTAAAATGGTTCAACCTTCTTCGAGAAGAGAAGGATTTTCTTCCATACCTAATGTAAAGTGGGATGATGTCGGGGGTCTTAATTTTCTCAGACAGGAGTTTGACCGTTATAGTTAGGCGCATAAAGTTTCCTGAAGATTACGAGGTAATTTGTTACATTTCCTAATATGTTGAGCTGATCTAGATGGATTTTGCAATAGAACTAGACTTATCTTAGTTTCTTGTTAAACTTTGAGCTGTTCCTTGCACGACTAAATATTGTCCGTACTACCTCACTTTCACCAACATATTTATTCAGAAGTTCAGGGCCCTAAGGAAACATAAGTAATACAATAAATTATCATGTAAAATTCAATTTTGCTAAAGCTACATTGTGGCTAAGTAAGCGAAATAAAGGATCTTGATATGTATGAAATTAGCTCCGGCTTCATTCGCAATAGCCTTGGCTATCAATGTCTTTCCGCATCCAGGTGGACCATAAAGCAAAAATCTCGTCTCTAAATCCACACCAAAATCCTACAAAATTGAGCAACTTATTAAGACATAAAACATAGAACACTGTTTTAACTGACAACTACATGAGCATAAAAAAATTTAGATTGCCAGCTTTGAAGCTCAAAGTTTAACAAGAAACTAAGATAAGTCTAGTTCTATTGCAAAATCCATCTAGATCAGCTCAACATATTAGGAAATGTAACAAATTACCTCGTAATCTTCAGGAAACTTTATGCGCCTAACTACATAACGGTCAAACTCCTGTCTGAGAAAATTAAGACCCCCGACATCATCCCACTTTACATTAGGTATGGAAGAAAATCCTTCTCTTCTCGAAGAAGGTTGAACCATTTTAGCAGCTTCCTGCAATTGATTGAATGAAAGATGTCATGCATCAGGATACCAGTAAACAACAGAAGGTGCACAAAAAAAGAGGAAATGGAAATCAATAAGAATCATAAAGAACTCGGTGTATAGTAAATGATACGACAAAGAAAGTTGGATACACATTAACTAGAGGGCAGTCTTTTTTTTCCAATTTCAGTAAACAAAACCGACTGTGCGTGCAATATGGAGTGATATGTGAAGTTTGCTTGTCTCCAACTCCAATGCCAAAGCTTATAAAGGTACAAACAACAAAGGTCTGGTCTGGAGACACACTAAGAGAAGCTAAATGGAGACAAATATAATTTAGGCCTACGAAATAGCTGTTGCATATATAACTAAAAGCATAACAGAAAAATAATTTATCCTACCACAAAAAGGGATACCAACTGTGTCAATTTCTCTTATGGATTTTGCAATAGAACTAGACTTATCTTAGTTTCTTGTTAAACTTTGAGCTTCAAAGCTGGCAATCTAAATTTTTTTATGCTCATGTAGTTGTCAGTTAAAACAGTGTTCTATGTTTTATGTCTTAATAAGTTGCTCAATTTTGTAGGATTTTGGTGTGGATTTAGAGACGGGATTTTTGCTTTATGGTCCACCTGGATGCGAAAAGACATTGATAGCCAAGGCTGTTGCTAATGAAGCCGGAGCTAATTTCATACATATCAAGGTCCTTTATTTCGCTTACTTAGCCACAATGTAGCTTTAGCAAAATTGAATTTTACATGATAATTTATTGTATTACTTTTGTTTTCTTAGGGCCCTGAACTTCTGAATAAATATGTTGGTGAAAGTGAGGTAGTACGGACAATATTTAGTCGTGCAAGGACTTGTGCTCCATGCTTGCTTTTCTTCGATGATGTACACTTTGTTTCTCTTTGATTCTATTTTTTGTTCTCATGGTAGAAACGCGTTTTACATAGTGCTTGAATTTTATTCAGACTTTATCTTGGGAGTTGCATGTAATCATAAGAATCTTTGTTTTTACGTTTTGTATGTTACCCTCCCAATAAATGTCCATGTCTGAATTGACATACGAATCTTAGATCAGAGAGAATGTTTGGTTTATTTTATTATTTTCACCTTTAAAGTGATTGTTCAGAGTTAGTGGTATCACATAATTAAAGTAATTTTGTAGGACACATTTAGAAAGAAAAGTGCCGTTATGATGATCTGAAACAAGTTGGGCTATAATGTATTTATGGACTTGACGCCTAGTTCTACTAGGAAATGACTAGCAATCCTTATTCATCAAGGTTTTGACGTAGGTGATTAATTCCTAACTTGTTTCTTGTTAGGCTTCTAAAAACCATAGTTGTTAATGGCGCGGCGTCACGACAAGGGTCCCATGGCACGGCAAGGCGCACGCTTTTTTAAAGATAAATTATATTATATATATATAAAATTATATATACTAATAATTTTAACAAGCAAACTATTTGACAATAATGACAACCACTATTTAGATAAATTATATATAGAACCATGCTAATCTCACAGTTTTCTGTGAGATTAGGCTTTGACAGCAGGTAAATCCAAAAAAGGCTTGTGTGTAAAAGTCCATTTTAATTTTTCTTATTTTATTAATTCACCCTAAATTATATTAGGTAAAATCACATAATAATTAAAATCTTTATTTTAAGGTATGATTTGTTAATCACTTATTCCAAGAAAAAAATGTCCACATTAAACAAATAGTAGGCTCAATTCAATTTAAGGTGCACTTTTATTAATTTTATTGAATACTAATATATAATAATATATATTTTAAAATTGATTGATTATATTTCGTTAATCTTAGATATATATAGTTTTTATCTATTCTATTATGATATTAGTTACATAAATTTACCAAATATATGTTTAATGATAATTTAGTGATAATACAAATATATAGATTACTATGTTTATTGTCAGCTAGTTTTTTACTTTGTATAATTTTCAATAGTAACAATAATTTTTTTGTCATAAATTGTTATATGAGGAATTTTATGCAATTATTATCACTATTAATAATCCTATGAATAATGATATATATCTCTGAAAATCAATTCACTATATTATCATCATATATTTTAAAAATTATAACTAGCGGCAAAAGGTAAAGAAAATTAGATTATACGTATGATTAATTAGGAAATACAAATAATATTGAGTGGCTTAATTCAAAAAAATAAAAGAACATCAGCAAGTTGCCGGTTTCTTCCACCACAATTTGTGGCTTGGAATTGCCTGTAAGGTTATGAAAACCTTACAGGCTGTAAGATAGTATTTTTCCTTATATATATTATGTAAATTTCCACAAATCTGAACAATAAATATGCAAATTATAGCAAATAGTTATATATATATATATATTATAACTGCTCAATATTTTAGATAATTGTTTATATTAGCACTAACTATACAATGACTATTATATTAATATCACACTTTATATATGTACACATGTAACACCACTAACTTAAAGTTATATATATATATAATATACATTAATTAATTTAGTAAATTTATACATACACACGTAGAAGTAGAAAACACATGTAGAAGCAGCAGAACATCACGCCGGCAGCCACGATGCTGGTGCGGCGACGGGCCGTCGGCTGTCGGCAGCGACGTTGCGGTTGCAGGTGCCGTCGGCATCAAAGATTGAGGAAGGCAAGATGTACGCAGCTCTCAATAGACTAAGCAGTTTTGTTTTTGAGTTAGGGTTTCAATTCCTTACCAATTTTGAGGGTTAAAAGGCTTGGGTATCTTAGTCCCAATTTAATGATTGGGTATCCCAATTTAGCCCTAATTTAACTGTTGGGTATCAATTTTTGCCGTTTTTGCTTCAATTTCGACCATATTCGACAAGGCGCGCTATTCCGCGCCTTGATGGCGTGCACCATGGCGCCGATGGACGATGGCGCATGCCATTGTGAAGCTCGGCGCCACGCACCATGGCGCGCCTTTAACAACTATGGTGCCAAACACTGCCTATCATTCTCATTATCACTCAATCACTCCAGTGAAAAAATTCAAATCCCACCGCTGCTGCCGCCACAAGATTTATCACCCAACAGAAAAAAAAATCAAATTCTTTCGTGAAATCTACTTTTCTGATTTTTGTCTGCCTATGCTTAAGAGTTTTTGGCCTTCTAGCAGTGGCATAATCTAGATTAATCTTTACTACAGGTGTGAAATTGAACTATAATATGACCAACTTATGAATCTTTATTAAGGTTCTCTACAATTATGATGTGGGTTCTTTAAAAGAAGTTCATCTCTAAATAGTTTTCAGCATTTTGCAGTATTCTTTTACAATTGTAAACATTAACTCTTGCTGTCCGTACTAAACCCATTTTTTACACCAAATTCTACTGGTTATTAGCCTTTGTAAGTGTTAAGGAGTATTTGCAAACTCCAAAAATAAGTGATTATCAACTTATGGTATAAGATAATCTATTTGGGAGTGTTTGCAAGTCTAACTCATAATTCTACTTATCTTAATTTAAATGCTAATAAGCTTTGAACTCGTATAGGGTGCTTAAAACTGATTATAATATTTTTTTAAATAATACTAATTTATCCTAGTCATACTAATCATTTTCTTTAAGAAACAATCCCCTGCTACTCTGGATATGAAAAAGATTTATAACTTCATAAGCGTCATATATAAGCCCTATTTTTTTTTTTTTGGCTTTTTACCGAATGTAACTTGTGTTTTGCTGTTGGATATCTCTGCTTGGGCTTAAGCTTCTATTTAAAATAACCTAAAAGTAAAAACATATCTTCAGCAACTTCTACTTGCTTTTTCTATATTTTTTGTTTTAACAAGTGCTGCAAACAAGCCAAATTTTAAAAAAAATGTCACTTTTCCAACTTTTCTAAAATTCGCACTTCTTTAATGAAAGAAGATTTTAAAAACAAGCTCATAATACCCAAATTGGACTAGTAAATAAATTTGCCAAATGTCTAAAGTTTTTTTTGAAAACAATGAATTTGGGTCTATTGATATTGCTCTACATTTGCTTTCTAAGTTTGAGGTAAGGGTAACGAACCGAGCTCCAGCCGAACTTGCTCGAGCTCTAGCTTTATTACACGAGCTAGAGCTAGAGCTCGGTGTTTAATAAACCAACTCGAGCCGAACCCAAGGGGCTCGGATAGCATCAAACATGCAATCTAAATTGCCAGTTGCTACCATTGTGTTTGCAAAAAAGCTTGAGCAAATAATATTTGTACTGACTACTTCTATTGCAGTGAGCCGATATAAGCTTTTCTCACAAATAATGGTGCACAGAATTTTCACCAACTATTCAAGAAATAAGACATTTTTTGAACAAGTTCAACAACAATTTATGCTATATCAGTAGCTAAAAGTGTAAATGAACGCAAATCAAACCCCGCCAGCAATGTCAAACAAGATATTTAGTTGATAAAGCTGTCATAGCTATGAATCCCCTTTATCAGGTAGAGATTATAGGATAATAATTCAAATTACCTCAGAAAAAAATTGGCAGAATCGGCAAAATTGAATATACCGTCGGAGGCCGGAAGGTGCAGTGGCGACTAGGCACGTCACTGGCTGTGGGTTGTGGGCTGTGGACGTGGTGGTTCGCGGCTGAGAACGGAGCTTTTCCGGCGAACGGCGAAGGAGGTAAAGTGAGGTGAGGGCGTGAACTCGAATCGGGCTAATGAGCTTTTATAAGAGCAAATTAGGTCGGTAAATTTTAATTCATCCCACAATTTGATGTTTTATAATTTATGCAATAATAATTAAAATTAATTTTAAGAAAAACTTTCACCTAAGATTTAGAGTTATTATCATAATTTCATTTTAGAATATTAGTATAATTACACTTTTTTCAGTGTTTTAAATATTTAAAACTTTGTAGAGTCCAAATAATTACTAATTCTTGTTCTATTAAAATATTGAATATTGAAAATTCTTTTAAGTTTATTAAAAATTATTAAGAAATAAATGATACTTTTATAATAAAATAAATAAATAAATATTAATCAAACATTTTTCTTTCAATAGTCATCAAAATAAGGTTAACTATCATTATGAGTAAAATTTCATAAAACAATATTAAGTTTCACAATTTTTTTATATATTGATAATATTCATTAGTAATTTTTTATCAATTGTTAGTTTTTAAAATCAATATAATATGACTGAGAATTGATATAAATATTTTTTTTTCATAGATCAAACTTTTAATTTATATAATATTATAGATAAATATATTATAAAATATAATATAATATGTATAATTGTTTTTAACGTAATAAGTAATTAAGTGAGAAAGGCCCAGGATTCGGGTCAAAATCATGGGCTCAATTTGTGGCCCAAGTAATAAAATATAAAATCCAAAATTCAACCCTAAACATAACCCAATTCAAACCTAGCTTTGACCGAATTTAGGCCGCCACATGGAATCGGCACTACACACCTGAACAAATGGTGGATCACCTCCGTTCCAGCTACCCTCACCGTCAACCAGATTCTGCGATGGAGAAACTTGAATATGGCTGGGATTCGGCCCACCAGGACTTGGGAAAACCAAGTTAGCTCATGCAATTCCCAATGAAACTGGAGTTCCATTTTACAAAATTTCTGCCACTGAGTTTCAGGTATTGCTAGTTGATTAGGCTTAATTTATGCTAATTTTCTAATAATTAGTTACTTAACTCTGATCCTTTATTGAACTCTCAATTTCGAAAAGGGATTAAGTGATTTAGACGACTTTCTGCGGCTACCCTGATAAGTGTTTCATATTGTTTAAAACGTACTAGTTCTTCGTTGCCCTAAAGAGTCGTGCTTTGACTCTGTATCCGTTTTGATTATTTGAGCAGCTAGGCTTGTTTTTATCATCATGTAATGAAGATACTTTGAGGTTCTTGAGAGATGCCTAAAGTTGTGATTTTGTTTCCAGTTTTGGGAGAATCGTGTGTTTAGCTTCACTGATTACTTTCAAGAAATGTTCTTCAAGACTTTCTTTGTTACTATATCGAGGTAGAAATATGTTCTATAATCTGCCGTTAGTAAAGATCCAAGTTGTTGCTGAATCCCTTGTGGTATTTCTAATTGAAAAAAGAAAGTATGAGTTAGGAAAGCAAAACATTTAAAGTTGTAGACATTACATGGTTGCTTGAGATTTTAGAAAATGCAAGGGGAGTGATTCCTGAGATTCAATTGGACACCTTTTTAGCTGTTTAGTTCAAAATCTCACTTGAATATGGAACAGATTTCTTTCTCTTGGATGTCTATTGAAATTGATCCACCAGACATAATTTATTTTGATGATGCTAAAGCCACGTGTATTATCTTTACCATTATGAAAAGGAGTACTTCCAAACTTTGATTTTGATATTGATTCGAAGTTTATTGGTTTTGTTCAAGGGATTTTGTACTCAAGATTACCTAAAAGAATCTGAACATACTTTCATTTTGGAAAACCAGTAATGGTAAGCAAATCACGTGAGTTCTGCTGTTTAATGAAATCCACAATTTAAACAAACACATCTGTGTTTCTACGAGTACTAACCTCAAAGAAATTCACCGATGAAATCCCTATTAGGACTAAAAATTTATGAATCCAACCGTTGACCAAAATGGTTTAGTGTTTGATTTTATAAACATAGATCCCTTTACTAGTACTCTACTTAGTAGAAACTAAAGCTTACCTTTCGTAATCATATTATCTTACGTTTTCTCTTGTTAATCTTTTCAGGGGCATCTGAAGAAAATATCCGAGAGTTGTTCTCAAAAGCATACAGAACAGCGCCAGCGCCATCAATCGTGTTAATCGCGCCCTTGCTTCGAAAAGGGAAAATCTGCAGAGGGAAATGGAGCGGCGCATTGTGACTCAATTAATGACTTGCATGGACGAATCACACAGGCTCGTAAAACCCACAGATGAAAATTCAGATTTCGATTCCGAAAGTTCTGATCGCGGGCCCGGCTATGTTTTGGTAATTGGAGCAACAAACAGACCCGATGTTGTTGACCTTGACCCTGCCTTATGAAAATTCAGATTCCGATTCCGAAAGTTCTGATCGCGGGCCCGGCTATGTTTTGGTAATTGGAGCAACAAACAGACCCGATGTTGTTGACCCTGACCCTGCCTTGAGAAGGCCTGGTCGATTTGACCGTGAAATTGTTCTTGGTGTTCCGGATGAACCTGGGTTCAAATATTGTCGCTGCTTACAAGAAAACTTAAAGTTGAAGGTGCTTTTGATCTTGTGAAGATAGCTAGGTCCACGCCTGGTTTTGTTGGAGCAGATTTGGTTGCACTTGCTAACAAGGCTGGGAACCTTGCGATGAAGAGAATAATAGACAAGAGAAATGTTGATCTTTCTGTAGAAGATGGAGAGCAAGAGAATAATAGAAGATGGAGATGAAGAGAATAATAGACAAGAGAAAGGTTGATCTTTCTGTAGAAGATGGAGATTATTGTGCCTTTGTATCATCCACAACTATCTTTGCATCTGCCACGTTGCCTTTGCATATCCGACTTTGCATATCCGAGCCCCTTGGCTTCGGCTCGAGCCCGAGCAGGGTAGAAAGCCCTTCGAGTCTCGAAGAAGGTTGAACCATTTTAATAGCTTCCTGCAATTACAATTTGAATGAAAGAGTTTACAGAAAAGGTGCACAAAAAAGGGGAAATGTAAAGCAAGATGTAATCAGAATACAAGTTACCTCAAAATCAGCCATGCTTATGCTTATGCTCTACTTCTCCATTTCTTCTTTTGACCATGGTTGCCTCCACCAATCGTCCCCATCTTCTACAGAAAGATCAACCTTTCTCTTCTCTATTATTCTATTCATTGCAAGTCGACCAGCCTTGTTAACCAGTGCTGCCAAATCGGCTCCAACAAAACCATCCGTTGACCTAGCTATATCCGCAAGGCTAAAAGCATCTTCAACTTTAAGTTTGCTTGTAAGCACCGACAATATTTCAGCCCTCCAACGACATCTGGAACACCAACAAGAATTTCACGGTCGATTCAACCGGACCTTCTAAAGGCAGGGTCAACCGCATCTAGTTGGTTTGTTGCTCCAATAACCAAAACATGTCCGGGCCCGCGATCAAACATGCACGTCATCAATTGTGCCACAATGCACCGTTCCATTTCGGTTTTCAAATTTTCCCTTTTCGAAGCAACGGCATCAATTTCATCGATAAACACGATTGATGGCGTTGTCCTGTATGCTTTTGAGAGAACAGCTCTTTGATATTTTCATAAGATGCGACTGAAAAAATTAAACTAAAATCAAAGACCAAGATTCCAATAAACTGCAGAACTCACGATTCTTTAGATTCTATAGAAATAAGGCATACGTTTCAGTAATCAACTAAAAAAATACAACAATACCTTTAGTGGCAGAAATTTTGTAAAATGACACTCCAAATTGTGTGAGCTAACATGGTTTTCCCACATCTTGGTGGCCCGTGTAACAAAATCCCAGTCATAGGCTTCACTCCAAGGTAGCGTGGCAGATTGGATGATACAAAGGCACAATAACCTCCATCTTCAATTCCTCAATCACTTCATCCATTCCCCCTAAATCCTTAAACATCGGTCCATCGGCATTAATCTCACGACAGTCCTTTTCAAGATTCTCACTCTTATTATTGATCTTACTCGGACCATCACCAAATTTAGGTTCCTTATTTGTTGAATTCTCGATGATTGCCATTAAAGAATAGATAAATCAGAGTAACAGTAAGGATGTGACTGGAATGAGGTGGGAATGGAATGGACATTCCTATGTTCATTCCTATTCTAATGATTGGTATGTTTTTTTTTTTTTTGAATGCTCATTCCTATTGGAATTCATATTCCCAAAAGTATGGGAATAGTGATTTCTTCCATACCTTTGGGTTTGGCTATTCCTTGCCTATAAGGAATTAATCATTTTTTTTTTCTTATGATATTATTTTCTTCACACCAATATAAAAATTTTGAAAATTTGATGAATGCAATATATATATTTTTTGGACTTATGATTAATAATAACGAATTATTTTAAAAATAATATAAATTATTAAAAATTTCAAAAAGTTATTTAAATGCATTGAAATAACTAAAAAATACATATTATTTTTCGTACGTACTAAGTCGAAATATTTTCGTCAATAAAAATTACTTAATTATAATAAATATAATTTCAAATATAACAAAAATAGGAAAAAAGTACAAAAATGAATTGAAAAAAATATAAAATAATATTGCGTTTAACAAATGATATCTTATCCTTAAACTAGTTCATCAATAAAAAGTTTTAGAAAATGTGAATTATTATATAGACAATATTACATATATAACTCTTTCAATCATTATATAATAACTATATTTTTTCCATTTTTCATTTAATTTTTTTCCATTTTTTAATCATGTCCCGTGTTATTTTTCTTTAAATAAAAAGTTCAAAGTCTCAAATCATTTAAATTTCATAGAATTAGATTGGATTCAAATTTGTATTCGAGTTTAATAAATAACTCAAATATACGTATATACAAAATTGAAAAAAATCTCATATCTCGAATTCATTTCTTTTCTCATTCCTGCACTATACCAATTATAAAGATTTATGAAATCAATATCATTCAATTCCCATCTCCATTCCTTATACCATTCCATTCCCACATAATTCCATTCATTCATACCAATCATGTCCTTATCGAGAGAAAGAGATTTGAGAGAAAAGGGAAAAATTGTAAATTGATTGAATGAATTATTCTGAATACAAATATATATCTAATCCTCAAGAATCGTGTTTTACTAATAAAATTGATTAAAGAAAACTTTTGGACGGCCAAGATCTAATGAGTAGAGCGCACTTTTAGTCTGATATGATTGGTAGAGTTTCAGAGTATCGGATCGTGGATCTCAGCCGTTAAGTGGGCGAATATTGCACGGTGCAGATTTAACTATTAAGATAGCAAAGCATTATCAAATTTAGATTAAACCAAAAACACATACGAAATTTGGAAAAAATATATATATATATCTTAGGATATGATTCGATGATATATATATATATAAATATATTATAAATATTTGAATTTTTTCAATCCATTTTAATAAATTTTATAATTAAATAATTCTAATAATTACTAAACATATAAGATATTTACAAAAAATAGTCATAATTTTAAGCAATAAAATAATTTAATAATCTGACAATTAGTCAAAATAGAAATATCAGTTTTTTTATTTAACAAATTAATTAACGTTGAGACCTCAAGATTAAAATGATAAATATTAAATATATATTTTATGAAGTACAAGTAACAATATTGTTCATGTGTTATTTTAAGGATATTATATTAAGTAGAGGTGGCAAAATGGATGTGGAACCACAGTTCCAACGATTCCAATCCAATTTGGGTTGAATTGATTTCTAAGAAAATTTATTTGATTCATAATTCGTTCAAACTTGGTTCCAAATTGGGTTCAACTAAATTTTAAGTTAGGCCCAAATCGTTCGTCAATAATCAAAATTATAATGAACAAAATGTAAGGTATTGAGTCGGGTTGACTTTGATTAATCTCAATATCTTTGCATGTATTTCAAGTATTTTACATAATTAATTAATTATTTAGGGAGTATTGGAATTTGAAGTTTTGATTGAGCCACAATCATATAGATATAGACATAGTGTATCTATTATAATATTTTTATAATATCACATAATAATTATAGTTTTCTATACATTGAGTTCAAGGAGCTCCTAATACCACAAATATAAGTGTTTATCCTATAAGATACAGAAATATCAAATATCCATCCCATATTTTCTATAGCTTATTTACCTATAATTGCATTAACTTTTGTTAAATTTTGACATTTAACATCCATAATTCCATACCCCTCATGTTTGAAAACATTGAATCATCTTTGGTACTTTTTCATTATATAAATGATTAAAATACCAACCTATTGGAAGCGATTAATTGTAATCAAAGATATATTTTTAGATGCGATTGATGCGGTGCATAATAAATGGAAAACTGAGAAGTTCTCAATTCAAACTGCTTACTGCCACATCACTGAGCATAGGGATGAAGTTGGAATTCTAATTTTTTGGGTTTGGATCCAGTCTAAACCTAATCTTTTGGGTCTGAGTTTGGGTCCAGGTCCAGACCCACCATTGACACCCCTAAGCTGGATGGAAGCGACTTGTGTGGGCAAAGGGAACGATTGCACGACATTGGTATGTGGTTCGGCTAGCAGCACACAACAAATTGAAAACGGGAGATAGACTTAGCAAGCCGATGGAAAACATTCAGGAAAGCTGTCTCTTTTGTGGGAAATTTTATCATGGACCGGGACTGTTGGTCTCGGTCCATTTTTCACCACATATTTTGCATTTGGGGTGGGTGGTTCCACATGGGATGTGATAAAAACACCTGTATGTAATGTGTGGTTAAAATGGACCGGGACCAACAGTCCCGATCCAAAATAGAATTTTCCCTCTTTCGTGCCTGAGAAGTGGAAACAAGAGATCACCTGTATTTTCAAAGCCAGTTCACTAAAGAGGTCATGGTTTAATGTTGGAATCGAAATGAAATAGTTGAAGTTATTAGGTCAATTTACATTGTAAATTCGGTAGAGTGGTATAGGAAAAGAAGCGATGATCATGTAATATTTCTTGTGATTAATGGATAGCTTACTATTTCAAACAAAAAAGAAGAAAACATTCAATTTTCACTTATAACTGAAATTAAAAAATTACCAAAATATCATCAAGCAATATAAGAATAATGAAATGAATAATTATGGGTGCATAATTGAAAACTTATAACTCAAAATTCCTAAAAAGAATTATCTTTGATTAATCGTTAGTTCCCTTCCTAAATAAAAATTCTATTGCTTGCCTCTGTCGGTACATTTCCATAAACATATACAAGTTTAATTTTATTATTTATAAAATATCATAACTACATTACTAAATACAAAAAAATAATAATTATATACTAACACTCTATATATTCAAATATGTATTTTCATAATAAAAATCAATTTTTTTGTGAAATGTAGAAATAATGTATTAACATATTGCAAAAACTAGTTTGAAAAAATGTAGGTGCACTACTCTACCAATATATTTTTCTTCTCAATTAGACAATTGTATAATTAAATAAAAAGTGACTGAAACCATGTTTCTTACTCTTAAATAGGGGTGGAAATTAAACCAAGCTATTCAATACTCGACTCAAGCTCGATCGCTAAAAGCTCAGTTCGATAATTTATCAAACTAAACTTGAATTTTTTTTTTTAATAAAATTTAAAACTCGACTCAATTAGCAAAAACTAACAAAAAATGTACAAAATATTCAAACTACTCGAGCTAGACTCATGATCGGCCCGGTTAAAGCTCGTTTGAACTCAACTTGATGAACAATCAAACCAAGCTCAAACACAATTTTCAAAGCTCGATTGTAATTCAAATAAACTTGACCACCTATGCGTTCGACTCAACTGAACTCGACTCATTTTCACCAATATCCTTAAAATTACTTTTATTTTATCACACTTTTCTTATGCTTAAAGAAAAATAGAAACATCATATAATACCCAAGAATAAATTGAAAAATTCAAGTGTGATAATTTATTTATTGAATACAAATTCAACACTAATAGTTTATGCAAATTTGCTAGTAAAAAGAGACGAATTTGTATTCTTTTACACTTTTAGCTTCTGATAAAGCATAAATTGTTGTTGAACTTGTTAAAAAAATGTCTCATCTCTTGAATAGTTGGTGAGAAAAACTTCTATTGGCTCACTGCAATATATTTGCTCAAGCTTTTTTGCAAACACAATGGTAGCAACTGGCAAGTTAGATTGCATGTATGATGCTATCCGAGCCCCTTGGCTTCGGCTCGAGCTGGTTTATTAAACACTGAGCACGAGCTCGAGTCTGGAAAAATCACCAAGCTCGGAGCTCGGTTCGTTACCCTTACCTCAAACTTAGAAAGCAAATGTAGAGCAAGCTGATCATGAACCTATTTTGTTGAACAAAATACATGGTCATTTCGGAAATTATTGAATTGTGTGACTGAAATTAGTATCGACTTTTATGCAGAAGGGAAATACGAAGAAACGAGTCTGACTTTTGGTAGAGAATTCACAGCTGCACAAGAAGCTGAGAGGGCCAAGTTTGTCAAGCAAGACAAACAAAGTGCTATAATCAGGGCACAGGTAAATACTCTTATGCTGTATGATCTTTCGGTGTCCAATGTGTTTGTCTTTAACCATGAATGTAACAACAGAATATATAACCTTTCAACCATTTAGTCCTTTTGAACTCTAATGATCTTTTGCTAAATCTTCACACTGTCTGTACTCGTTGTTATTCGATTTTCATCCCAATTTGACATTGGTGATATACAAAATATATTTACTTTGCTTATTTGATGATTTTAATACCAAACTTTGAAGTTTAATTCCATATTTTTAAAATTAATTCAATATTTCTCTAATGTTAAGATTGAGTAAAATAAGATTAGGTTAAATGTTAATAAGGATGGCAATGGGTCCAGGTAATGTAAATACCCGTATTCAACCCGTCCCGATGGGACTGAGTTTGAATCCAAAAAAATAGGATCGGGTCCGAGTCCGGGTATCAAAAACCAAGACCAGGTCGGGTCCGGGGCGGGTAGCGAGTCCAGCATATACCCGTCCCGAACCCGTACCCGGACTCGCCCCGATTACTTATTTATATAGTTTATATATTTTTTTATTAATATAATATGATAAAAATTAAAATATTAAAATTAATAGTTAATTTTAGATTTTTAGTTGGTAATGGATTACTTGGAAGTTCCAAATTCAACTAAACCCTTCACCCTCTTCACCACATATATTTGATTTTTATTTCATTGATGTTTATTTGATATTTGATTTGTTTCAAATTTGGAGTAAACTTGAATTACTTTACCTATTTAGATTTGTCTATTGTGAATGATTAAGTGTGGTTGATTATTTTTTTAATGTATTTTAGGTTTATATTATTTTTGTATAATTTATATTAGTTTTAAGTGCATTTGTGATACAAAAAATTGGGAAAAAGTTCAAATTAAATGTTTTAATTGGGTCTATCGGGTAGAACCCGGACTCGTCGGGTACCCGATGGGTCCGGGGCAGAAACGGGTATTAGTGGGTACGGGGCGAGTGCGAGTCTTAAAAATTCTGATTGGGGTGGGTCTCGGGTCCAGCATTACCCGCCTCGAACCCGCCCCATTGCCATCCCTAAATGTTAAGGGGTAATTAGTAATTTTATCTTTTAAAATAGGTTGGATATAATCTTGTGATAGTGGATACCACCTACCTGGTGTTATCTACTATTCTAGATATGAAGTGATTAAGTATCGGGCTTACTAAGTATCATGGGCCGACCTCGTCGAACCAAACAAAAAATTAAGGGTGATAATTAATATATCACCCCTATAAACCCCAACCAAACGGGCACTAAAAGAAAAATAGAAACATCATATAATACATAAGAATAAATAGAAAAATTCAAGTGTGATATGTAATTTAATTGAATCCAAATTCAACACTAAGGCCTCATTTTGTTGGATGGATAGGTTTAGGAGGGTTGGGCTAATTCATGGGTTTGAATCCCAAGCTTATTTTAAGCCATTTTAAATATTTTTTTGTTTGGTTACTTATTTCAAATCAATTATAAATTGGGTTGACATAGTGTTTTTACTAAAATGTCCTCATTTAAAAATTTTAACCCCAAAATACCCAACTAAAATTAAAACAATCATTGTCATCTTCCTCTCACCTTCCCCCCAATTAACCCCTAATTTCGTTACCCCAAAAGAGAGAAAAATAAAAACTTTTATTCTAAAACCTTGAATCATCATCGGGAAGCGACCGGCACCGTCTCCGACCGCGCACCACCGCCAAAGGCCGCCACAGCCCACCACCACTTTCTAACTGGTAATACAAAAATCAGCCCTCTATTTGCTTTCTTTTGGCCTAGCTATATAGTGTGGCGCAATAAGATCAGTAGTATCAGGCTCCTAGTCAAGTCGTATGGTGTTTGGTTGATTGCAGATAGATATTTGAGATGCTAGAGAGCTTTTTGCTTATTAAAAGTAAGTTTGTATACAATATGAATGTTCTCAACCATAATAAAGAACAAGTATTTTTTTTAAAATTTTGGGTTGATGGAAATCATTGATTAATGATTGTAATATGTTGTGGTTTTTGTTGGTAAAAATGGACATAGCTGAAAATCTTAGGCGTCCGAAATTTACTGATTTGAGCAATTTAATGAATGCCGAGAGTTTTGCCTCTAATACGATTCTGATATTTTGTAAAATTGTAGAAAAATATCATAAATTTCCCTTATTGGTGCATAATAAAAAAAAATACATCATATAATATAAAAAGTTTACTAATAAAAAACATCTGAAAAAATCAAATCCCGAGCTAGCAGGAGCAAGTCCTGTAATGATTATTCCTCCCCCACGGCATTTTTTTATTTCACTTAGCTTCTTCCAGAGACTCATGTAACCCCCCTTGAACCGACAGATTTTGTCCGCCATTGATGTCCTGGTGAACTTGTGTATGTAAGCATAAGGCATATCTTGTACATACCCATACCCTGATGCAGTATATCCATATGTTACTGATTTAGGGACTGAGTTAAAGCCTTGATTCTTGAGATATTCAGTAGCTAAATCTGGAGCAATTTCACTCACAGCATGTACTCCAATCCGACCAGAGACCTTAGCCTTGTCCTGAAGAAACAGGGCATTGATCATAAGTAATTGAGTAGCTGCAAATTATATATATATATATATATATATATATATATATATATATATATATATTGGCTCAGATTACTGACCTGGAGTTTGAATGTAAGAGAGATCACAGATACATAATTGTAAAAGAATGGTGCAAAATGCTGAAACCTATTCAGAGATGAACTTCTTTTAAAGAACCCACATCATAATTGTAGAGAACCTTAATAAAGATTCATAAGTTGGTCATATTATAGTTCAATTTCACACCTGTAGTAAAGATTAATCTAGATTATGCCACTGCTAGAAGGCCAAAAACTCTTAAGCATAGGCAGACAAAAATCAGAAAAGTAGATTTCAAGGAAGAATTTGATTTTTTTTTCTTCTGTTGGGTGATAAATCTTGTGGCGGTGGGATTTGAATTTTTTCACTGGAGTGATTGAGTGATAATGAGAATGATAGGCAGTGTTTGGCACATATCCCCAGATTTTGTCTTTTAATAATACCCAGGGTCAGTACCTAATTTTGATACCGAGAGACCCAATTTAAAATTTTTATCACCTTTACAACTTTTTCTAAAATTCAGCATTTCTTTAGGGGCACATGTTTTTGCTAACAAGCTTATCATATCAACCCGGGCTAGTAAAATGAATTTGCCAAATGTCTAAAAGTTTTTGGAAACGACTTTGGATCTATGACATAGCTCTTCATCTGCTCTTTAGGAAATAAACAAATGCATATTACTGGGTTAGCAGGTCTATTGTTTGTTTATCTAACGTGCTTTTACTTTAACTTGAAATATACGAAGGATTCTTTTCAATTATGAAATTTAGTCCATTGCTTGCTCTATACAGAAACGTGTAATGCGAAGACTTCGTAAAAAACTCTAGTGAGTTAACCAAGAATTTGAGAATTAGTCAGTACTGTATTGTTGTATTAGTTAATTTCATAGGACAACATTTTTGTCCCTTTGCTTCTTGTCATGCGACCCTTCATTGTATTTGGCTTGTTTAGAACGACTTGATCATGAGCTAATATCTAGCTCCAGTCAATATTGCGTGCCTTTCAAGTTTTGTCTAGCTCGACCTATTTTGAACCCAGATATTTAAAGCCATTTTTTTCATTCTATATAGTTTTTAGATTAGACACTATGCTAAAATATACGAGTAAGTACTAAAATTAAATTAGTCTCGAATTGCTTGGAGTTACAGATTAAGTGTTGGAATTGATTTGATATATGCTTCCTTTTTGGAAGTTCTGGTTAACAACGAGGGGATTATTTTCAGCACTGACAACTTGTTGCTGTGCAAAATGGAAAACGAAGAAGATGGGCAGAGTCAATCAACCAAAAAAATTATCGAAATATTCTCAGAATTTATGATGAGGTTAAATTCAATATATATATATTTTATTTCCATTTATTACTATTCCAAACCACACTTTTCTCCTTCAAAAAATAGAATTTATGTTCATCAATTTCTTAATGTGCCTTTCACTAAATCTTATACTGGTACTCAAATGGCAGGATTACGAAGTTCGAAGAGCTGGTGTCTGTGGGAAACAAGTTCCTTATTTGCTTTCATCAAGCACTTGGTAAGTGTGTCTCAATGCGTTTCTCGTGTGTTTTCAATTTTGGGGGTGCAACTATGTTTTCCTTTGGTAATATTTGGAGGTATAGGGTTGCATATAGGGGTGGCAAAATGGATCCGGAACCACGGTTCCATCGGTTCCAACCAATTTGGGTTGAGTTGGTTCTTTAAAAAAAATTATTTGGTTTCTAATTGGTTCCGACTTGGTTCCAAGTTGGATCCAACTAAATTTCAAGGCCCAAATCGTTTGCCAATAATCTAAATTATAATGAAGAAAATGTATGGTAGTAAGTCGGGTTGGGCTTGGTTCCCTTCTGGATTGATTTTGGTTCTATTTTGGGTTGATTTTGGTTCCACCTTAAAACCATTTAAAACCAAACTCTTTTAACAACAAACCAATTGGAACCGACCCAAAACCAACCCAACCCGCCCAATTGTCACCCCTAGTCGCATATTTTGTAAACGATTCAAATTGTCCTACAAATCGTTTACAACCATGATAACATTTGGAAATCCAAATTGCATTGAGACAACCAAGCTCATGTTGATTTTTCCATGAGTGCTGATTTAAACCCAATATTGCATAGAGTCAGCCGAAATATTAATTGTCTTTGTGAACTCACTGGTTTATCTATTTCCTGATCAGGGTTCTTAAGACGGCCTCCAATCGAGAAGACATCTTCGTTAGTGGAGCAAATTATAAAAGCTCATGATTCAAGAAGGGTTTTATCTTATTTTGATGCCGGATGTATGAATGCCCATGACTGTGTACAAAATGTGAGCAAGTGTAAGTTTGTTCAGAATTCAACTTTTCACTTTTGAGAAAGTGTGATGTCGAAAATATATGTAGCAAATGTAGTGTTTAAAATATACAGAGCAAGAAAGGATGAATTCTTTTCAGTAGGTTGCTAGATTAATCTTTCTTATTCACATTTCTTTCTTATACCATTATCAAACAAAAGAGTATGCATGACCTATTCTGTCGACTAGGGGTGGCAAAATGGATCCGGAACCACGGTTCCAGCGGTTCCAACCCAATATGAGTTGAGTCGGTTCCTACGAAAATTTTATTTGGTTCCTAATTGGTTCCAATTTGGTTCCAAGTTGGGTCTAACTAAATTTCAAGTTAGGCCCAAATCGTTTGCCAATAATCTAAATTATAATGAAGAAAATGTAAGGTATTACGTCAGGTTGGGCTTGGTTCCCTTTTGGATTGATTTTGGTTCAATTTTGGGTTGATTTTGGTTCCACCTTAAAACCATTTAAAAACCAAACTCATTTAACAACAAACCGATTGGAACCGACCCAAAACCAACCCAACCTGCCCAATTGCCACCCCTATTGTCGACCCATCTTTTCCCATGGTTCGTTCATTTTTGTCGTGGGGAAAAGAGCAAAAATCCTAAGATAGAGGGAGGTTGAAATGGTTTTAAGGGGAGAAAGATTAAAAAATTTAGATTGATGTTTGGGGGGCTGTACTGTACCAAATTCATGTACTAAAAATCTAGTTTGAACTTTTAATCGCCATTGTTATTTGATATGTGATGCAAGTTCTAGATTCTATCCAGGTCCACCGAGCAAAAAAAGCTTTTTTTTCTTTTGTTGGTGTGCTCAAACTTGATTCTTATATGGCTCTAATTGTTTTTCAGTGCGTACATGCCATCTTGGGCTTAAAGGTCTTATAAATGAAGGTAAGTTCCTTCTCAGATTACTTTTAACTGCTTAGGATATCTTTCGGAAATAGAGTCGTTATGACTCCCCGAAATTGCACTTATTATAAAATTTTCGACACTACATTTACTTGTTCAGATATTTTTTCTTTCAATTCTTCTCTGAATGAAATATGTTTCTTATATTGTGCCATGTATTTCTTGCATATGCCCTTTTTCGTAGTCTAAAAAGATAGATGATACTTCTTCATTGTTATAATAGCATGTAATTAGCCGTACAACTAGTTTAGATCAGTGAAAATCTTATTCTAGTATGTAGTCGAACCAATTATTAAAGAAGTGTGTGGTTCTTGAAGTGAATTGTTGATTCAGCATTGCTTGATATTTGTTAACCCCCACCCCTCTTTCTCGTATTTCCGCTCATTTTTCCAACTTAGAAGGATTTACTGAGTTAGATACAATTTTCCAACTAAAGCCCGTTTACTAAAAATCTGAATGTCATATTGCAGCTAAAAGTGTTGTAACTGAACTTCAAGCCCTTTTGGATGATGCAGCGTTGGCCGTCCAAAATGCGAGAGAGAAAGATGAGGATGCTAGCCACTACTTATATTCATTAATTACTTTAAATGCCCAAGTAAAGCCTCTCTCTCTGTATATATATATATGTGTGTGTGTGCGCGCGCACACGCATATGTTGAGAGTTATGTGTGTGGTCTCATATGCTTGAAAGTAGGGGTGGCAAATGGATCCTGATCCACGGTTCCCGGTTCCAACCCAATTTGGGTTGAGTTGGTTCTTGAGCTGGGTTGGGTCGGTTCCTAATTGGTTTCGACTTGTTCCAAGTTGGTCCAACTATATTTCAAGTTAGACCCAAATCGTTTGCCAATAATCTAAATTATAATGAAGAAAATGTAAGGTAATAAGTCGGGTTGGGCTTGGTTCCATTTTGGATTGATTTTTGTTCCTTTTTGGGTTGATTTTGGTTCCACCTTAAAACCATTTAAAAACCAAACTCATTTAACAACCAACCAATTGGAACCGACCCAAAACCAACCCAGCTCACCATTTTCTTGCTTTTGTCATTTTATTTCTTAAGGTTGGAACCTTGAGTTCGAGACTTGGGGGTTCACGCATGAGGACTTAGTTGATTGGTTGCAATAGTGTATAGCTGCTGTATTTTAGTTTAGCTGAAAGTAGAAACACGTATCCGTACTATCTGATATTAATTAATATTGAGCTTCAAACTAAAGAATTTAAGGAATTTTAACATGGTATTTGAGGTTTTCGCTAATTATCATTTTTTAGAATTCATATAATTGTTATTTATTACCAGGAGGAAGTGTCATCATCATCAGACCTTTCAAAACTTGAAGTGATTGAATATGCTGGTATGATGGCTGCTATTTACAGTATGGTGCAACAAGACTTCACAATGCAGGTATTAAATTTTAAATTTGAAGGATAATATTATGTAACGCTCTTTTATCACGAACCGACAGTATATTTACAGCATGTGAAACAAGACTACACAATGTGGGTGATAAACCTTTACTATTATTAAGTAATATCACTATATTACAAGTTATAATAATTCATATTTAGGAGGAATAGGGAGTGAAATGTTAGGAATATGATGCCAATGAATAATCACACGAAAGAAAAGAAGAACGAAAGACCACACGAATTGTTGACCCAGTTTGTCAAAGAATTTGACTATGTCTACCAAGTGAGGATATTCACTATATTTCTTATGAGATAGTTACAACGATATTAGGGCTATTTATACAAGATACGTAACCTAGGATTACGTTATGACTAAAATACCCCTAAAAAAATCGTCCGGTTTGCAGTCGTTCAGGCTCCATAACTCAACATGAAATTATATTTTGCTTTTCGATATTGTAATTTGCATGACAAGAAATTATCGTAAATTCTTAAAGGTATTTCTGGTCATTAGTTTATATAAATTATATGGTTTTGTAGGATCGAATTGTATCCTCTCTCAGCCTCAAGTCTCAACAGGGCGAATTGGAGACCTATTGCCAGATGTGGTCGTTAAGGCCTTATGTGGACGACGACATAATGCTTAAAGCTTGGAGTCTTGTACGGTAACCTAATTTCCGATTTAGGACGATCTTAATTACTTAGTTATTTATCCTATAGTTAGAGATTTCTTTGAAGTTTAAACTTTAAATTAGTCCATTAATGTTGCACTTAAATCATTGCCTTACCTTTGTTCGTGAATGTCGATAAATCAATACACGAAACATATGGTAATTTTTTTTGTCCCCTAGTTCTGTCTACTTCCATGAATGATTAAATAAGTTTTAAATTGAAGCCCAGCCCTTAGTGAGGAACTTTGACTACATCGAATTTTGAATCGAGTAAGAGAGTTTTTGGATAAGCTTATAAGCTTTTTTAAACATTTTATGAGATGTTTGAGAGCTTATAAGCTCTATAAAAGTGTGGATAATTTTTTTAAAAAGAGCTTACAAAACAAAAAAAAAATGTTTGGGTCTTATAAGCAAATAAAAAATAAGTTGGCATAATCCACCTTATTTCAAAATTTTAAATATTAAATATATATATTTTTTTTAAAAGACAAAAATAATCCTAGTTGATTTTATTCTTTCTAACAATACTTTTCTCCGAAAACATATTTATTTTTATTATTGCACAATTTTTTCATATAACATTTGAAAACGACTTGCAAATTTGTTTTATCCAAATACTTAAGAATTTATTTTTTTAAATAAGACTAAACACCTTATATGCTTTTAAAACATCTCATCTTATAAGATGTAAGAATTTATAAGATGTTTTAATAATTTAGCCGAACACCCACTAAATCTTTAGGAAACCATGTTAAGACCCATGTTCTTTCATGGTCATTTTATATCCGTAATACTTCAAACATTTGTGTTTCATAATTGAATAAAAAATGTATAAATAGCGCATTTTAACACGAGGATTTCCAAATTTTGGGATATTCTTTGGGATTTGGTGCAGTAGTGCTAGAATGATGAACACATTATAACTCAAATTGGTCTCGCGCCACACCCATTGGACTCAAATTGTTTGAGTGATCAACTCCGACGATGAAAACAACAATAAAGCCTAGAGTCATGAACTCATGATTTAGATTTAAGAAGAAAGAAAAGGAAAGAAAGAAATAAAACATATATAATGCATACCAAGTTTATCATCATAAACCAATAGTTGTTTGAACATTAACCCAAAAATGTGACTTACAATCCGCAAAAAACCATCTTAGCCAGCAAGGTCTTAAAGAAACACTATAAATTACTCGAGGAAAGGCGAACCAGGCTGTGACACAAAAGCTTTCAAACAAACCTTGCACTATATGCCAACAAGATCCAAATCTGCTAGTTTCGAAGCTCAGTGGGGCCCGTTAGTGCCATTCCTGAAGCTTTCTGATAAAAGCTTGTAATATTGTATTTGCTGCAACCAAGATATAGAATTAATTATTATGTTACAAACAAAACACAGCTCAAATTAGGGGCATAATAAATCGTACGAACCTTGTCTGAAACTGAAGGCGATATTTTGTCCAAGGCAATCTTGAAATGTTCATTTGTGATGGTCCGTGAACTACTCGTGTGAGATGATGTTAGTTTCTCATCAAGAGCAGCCGAAGCAGCTTCATTTATCTATCAAACAAAACAAAACAAACATGGGGTTTCTTGATAATTTGCAAAACCGATGTGTAAATATTTAGACAAGAAATGAATGAGGGGGACATACAAGAGCAGAGAGATCGGCACCACTGAGGTTGTGGCAAGCAGTGTCTCTACCAATGGCCATGAGATCCACAGTGGGGTCAATGGGCTTATTCCGAGCAAGAGCTTTCAAGATCATTCCTCTTTCATCTGGGCTCGGCAGAGGAACATACAGAAGCTTCCCGAACCTTCCTGGTCTAAGTACAGCACGGTCCATCACTTCCGGTCTGTTTGTAGCACCAATAACATAAACGCCCCGATTCTGTTCTGCACCGTCCAGTTCTATCAGTAGCTGCAATGGTAGAAGATAGTACAAACTTTCTCAGTCCATAACTGTGTTAGTTAGTTAGTTAGTTAGTTAGTTAGTTAACCACTGGATGGAGGATAAGTGTTAGTTTTACTAACCTGGTTCAAGAGCCGCTCAACAACCCAACCCCCTTCTTTACCACGCTTTGTTGTCAATGCATCCACCTGATGGAAAAAACAAGTTTAGGAATAATAATATTAATTACTCAAACAATTGGAGCTCGAAAACTAGAAAAGTAAAATATTTATGCACTCAACGTATATAAACAAAGATTCTTATGATCGCATGCAACTCCTAAGGTAAAAAGTCAGAATAAAATTCAAGCACTATGTAAAACGTGTTTTTACCACGAGAATAAAAGATAGAACCAAAGAGAAACGAAACGTACCTCATCGAAGAAAAGTAAGCATGGAGCACAAGTCCTTGCACGACTAAACATTGTCCGTACTGCCAACTCACTTTCACCAACATATTTATTCAGAAGTTCAGGGCCCTAATGAAACATATACAATAAATTATCATGTAAAATTCAATTTTGCCCAGCTACATTTTGGCTAAGTAAGCGAAATAAAGGACCTTGATATGTATGAAATTAGCTCCGGCTTCATTAGCAACAGCCTTGGCTATCAATGTCTTTCCGCATCCAGGAGGACCATAAAGCAAAAATCCCGTCTCTAAGTCCACACCAAAATCCTACAAAATTGAGCAACTTATTAAGACATCAAACTACAGAGAGTCACTCAACAAAGAGACAACTTGAAGTGTTCGGTCAGCAAACTGTGTGATAGAGTTTGGTACTAGCGCAAACATAGAACACTATTTTAGGTGATAATTACACGAGCATAAAAAATTTAGGCTATGTTTGGTTTTGTTTTGATTGGGTATTTTGGTGAGATTTTTTGGGGACACGTGCAAATTTGGTGGGATTGTGTTTGGTTTCATATTATTTGCAAATATAATATTAAAATTGTAATGATTGTTATATATATATGTATGTAATAGAATGTGTTATATATATGTATATAAAAAATTGTGGGACATGAAAGTGTTTTAAATTTCAAAATTCAAATGCAAATTTTGGAACAAACAATTAAGGATTTTTGGAGGATAAATTGTGAAGGCCAAATACAAGTTGACCAAAATTTTGGCCAAAAAACTGGTTCAAAATGAAACCAAACATAGCCTAATAGATTGCCCGCTTCGAAGCTCAAAGTTTAACAAGAAACTAATGGTGTGTTTGGATGGAAGGATTTGAAAATTCATGGATTTCAAATTCATCTACAAATCCATTTAAGTTTGTTTGGATGAATTCACATTATGATGGATTTCAAATCCATCGCCATTCATTTTGGGCTCTTTTCTCTACAGCTACGGTGGATTTCAAATGACTCCATTTTAGGTGTCATTTGAAATCCTTCTCCAAATCCACTCCCCAAATCCAACTCCCTACCATAAGATAAGTCTAGTTCTATTGCAAAATCCATCCAGATCAGCTCAACATATTAGGAAGTAAAACAAATTACCTCGTAATCTTCAGGAAACTTTATGCGCCTAACTACATAACGGTCAAATTCCTGTCTGAGAAAATTAAGACCCCCGACATCATCCCACATAGGTATGGTAGAAAACCCTTCTCTTCTCAAAGAAGGTTGAACCATTTTAACAGCTCCCTGCAATTAATTGAATGAAAGATCACATGCATTAGAATAGAAGTAAACAAAAGAAAAGGTGCACAAAAAAGAGGAAATGGAAATCCAAATAAGAATCATAAAGAATTCGGTGTATTGTAAATGAAATGAGAAAATAAGTTGGATACTACACATCAACTAGAGGGCAGTCTTTTTCCCAATTTCTTAGAAACGAAATTGAATAAACTGAAAATAAATAGAAAAATACTTTCGATTACTCGAAAGTCCTACAAAAATAAATTCTTGACCAACAAACCGAAGTTTGCCCCAAGCTTAAGTTCGATTGTTTGATTCCATATTGAATAATTGAAAAACATAAATCCTAGTACCTATAAAATAATGAAAAATAATGAAAGACTCCTAATAAAATAAATAACTCAAATCCTAAACCTACTAGAAAACCTAAACCTAATTAAATAATGATTATAAATAATAAAACATAAAGTAAATAAATCTTCCAAAATCAAGCATACATAACACAATTTCAATTCAGTAAACAGAACAGGCTGTCTGTGCAATATGGAATGATATGCGAAGTTTGATCGAATCCAACTCCAAATGCCAAAGCTTATAAAGGTAAAAAAAACAAAGGTATGGGCCAAAAAGGAAGCATATATCAAATTACCGGTTTCTGACATAGAAAGTTTTTCAAACACCATATGTATATAGTTGTACAGCCAAAAGAGGATATTGCAACTTCCGCATATCAAGAGTATAACTAAAGAGAACATCAGGCAAATGGCAAGTCAAAAGTATAACTAAAGAGCATGCCAGGCAAGTCGAGATAAATCAATTCCAACACTTAATCTGCAACTCCAAGCAATTCGAGATTAATTTAACCTTAGTACTTACTCGTATATTTTGGCATAGAGCGTCTAATCTAAAAACTACCTCAGAAACTGTCATAGCAATGAATCCCCTTTCTCAGGTAGAAATTTTAGGATAATAATTCAAATTACCTTGGCAGAATCGGGAAATTGAATATACCGTCAGAATTCGGAAGGTGCAGTGGTGACTAGGCACGTCACTGGCTGTGGGTTGAGGGCTGCGGCCGTGGTGGTTCGCGGCTGAGAACGGGGCTTTTCCGGCGAAAAGCGAAGGAGGTAAGGTGAGGTGAGATTTGAGAAAGCTCGAACCGGGCTTTTATAAGTGCAAATTAGGTCTGTAAATTTGAATTCATCCCACAATTTAATGTTTTATAATTTATGCAATAATAATTAAAATTAATTTTAAGAAAAACTCTCACCTAAGAATTAAGACTTTTATTATTAATACATAATTTCATTTTAGAATACTAATATAATTACAGTTTGTTTAGTGTTTTAAATATTTAAAACTTTGTAGAGTCCTAATATATTATTAACTCTTGTTCTATTAAAATATTGAATATTGAATTTTTTTTAAGTTTGTTAAAAGTTATTAAGAAATAAATCATACTATTAATCGAACATTTTTATTCAATAGTCATCAAAATAAGGTTAACTATCAGTATGTAAAATTTCATAAAACAATATTAAGTTTCACAATTTTTATATATTGATAATATTTATTAGTCATTTTATTTATCAATTGTTATTTTTAAAATTAAAAAATAATATGTCTGAGTATTGATATTTTTCATTGAGTATCAGTATGGATTGAAGATTTGAAATCTATGGATTTCAAATTCGTCATGAAGTTCGTTTGGATGTATGCAAGTTATAATGGATTTCAAATCACTCGACAATCACTTTGAGCTATTTTCTCCATAACTACGGTGGATTTCAAATGACTCCATTTTAGGTGTCATTTCAAATCCTTCCTCCAAATTCCCTCCCCAAATCTAAATCACTCGATCCAAACACACCCTAATTGATTTTGTGAACTCACTGGTTTATCTATTTCCTGCTCAGGGTTCTTAAGACGACCTCCAATCGAGAAGACATCTTCGTTAGTGGAGAGAATTATAAAAGCTCATGATTCAAGAAGGGTTTTATCTTATGTTGAAGCGGGATGTGTGAATGCCCATGACAGTGTACAAAATGTGAGCAAGTGTAAGTTTGTTCAGAATTCAAATTTTCACCTTTGAGCAAGTGGGATGTCTAGAATATATGTAGCAAATGTAGTGTTTAAAATACACATAGCAAGACATGATGAGTTCCTTTCAGTAGGTTGATAGATTAATCTTTCTTATTCACATCTTTCTTATACCATTACCAAACAAAAAAGTATCCTATTATCCACGTGAGCTATTCTGTCGACCCATCTTTTCCCTTGGTTCTTCCTTCATTTTTGTCGTGGGGAAAAGAGCGAACATCCTAAGATAGAGGGAGGTTGAAATGGTTGTAAGGGAGAAAGATTAAAACATTTAGATTGATGTTTGGGGGGCTGTACCAAATTCGTGTACTAAAAAAACTAGTTTGTACTTTTAATCGCCATTGTTATTGATATGTGATGCAAGTTCTAGATTCTATCCAGGTCCACAGAGCGAAAAAGGCTTGTTTTCTTTTGTTGGTATGCTCAAACTTGATACTTATATGGCTCTAATTGTTTTTCACCACAACTTGTGGATATCATACAGAAGTGTGTACATGCCATCTTGGACTTCAGGGTCTTATAAATGAAGGTAATTCCTTCTCAGATTACTTTTAACTGCTTAGGATAACTTTCGGAAATAGAGTCGTTATGACTCCTGGAAATTGCACTTGATTATATTCTACAGATTTTGAAAGTGATTTACCAAAAAGGTCAGGTATATATAGTATCTGACAATTACCAACTTCTTTTTCATTTTTCTGCATTCACTCATATGTTCTTTCTATATATAAAATTTTCGACACTACATTTACTTGTTCAGACATTTTTTCTTTCAATTCTCTCTGAATGAAATATGTTTCTTATTTTGTGCCAAGAACTTCTTGCATATACCCCTTGTCGTAGTCTAAAAAGATAGATGATACATCTTCATTGTTATAATAGCATGTAATTAGCTATACAATATTGTGATGTACAATGGTGAGCCTTCTCTCTGCAGAACAAAGATATTATTGGTGAAATCAGGTCGACTTGTAATTATGTTTTAATGCTTGTAGTTTCCCACATAAATTCTTGTGATTTTTTTCACAAGTTAGTTATGTACAAAGTGTGCTGGAATTAATACCACAATTGGTCTAGCAACATAGTTGTTTTCTTTTTTAATTGGGTTTCCTCGATCAAGCATATGGAATTATTAGTTAGCAATAAAAAGCAAAACTTACAAATACTGACTAATAAAGCTTGTGATTTAGTTTACTTTGAGGACCATACAAATGAAGAACCAATCAACACAACTAGTTTAGATGAATGAAAACCTTCTCCTAGTATGTAGTTGGACCAACTATTGAAGAAGTGTGTGGTACTTGAAGTGATTGTTGATTGAGCATTTACTGAGTTAGATTCAATTTTCCCACTTAAGCCCCATTACTAGAAATCTGAATGTGATATTGCAGCTAAAAGTGTTGTAACTGAACTTCAAGGCCTTCTGGATGATGCAGCATTGGTCGTTCAAAATGCGACAGAGAAAGATGAGGATGCTAACCACTACTTAGATTCATCAATTACTTTAAATGCCGAAGTAAAGTCTCTTTCTCTCTCTATATGTATATATGTATATATATATATATATGTGCACACACACGCATATGTTGAGTGTTATGCGTGTGTGTGCTCTTACATGCTTGAAAGCAAAAGAAAACGGTGAACTTTGGGGGAGAGTTATATATCATGCAAACTGTTTGCTTTCCTTGAGATGAATATATATGCCTGCACGCATGAGGAGTTAGTTGATTGGTTGCAATAGTATAGCTGCTCTATTTAGTTTAGCTGTAAGTAGAGACACAGTATCAGCGCTTATCTGATATTAATTAATATTGAGCTAACAAACTAAAGAATTTAAGGAATTTTAATTTTAACATGGTTTCACTTATTATCATTTTTAGAATTCATGATATATTGTTATTTTACCAGGAGGAAGTGTCATCATCAGACCTTTCAAAACGTAAAGTGATTGATTATGCTGGCATGATGGCTGCTATTTACAGTATGGTGCAACAAGACTACACAATGCAGGTAATAATCCTTTGTTTCCCCCTTTTTCGAAGGCCTCCAACATATGGTTTTAGTCCACGGGTATGAAATTTTAAATTTGAAGGATAATAATATAGACGTTCTTTTATCTGTTGAGTTATTAGCACAAACCGATGGTATATTTACATTATGTGAAACAAGACTACACAATGCGGGTAATAAACTATTAAGTAATATCACTAGGTTACAAGTTACAACTCATATTTAGGAATAGGGAGTGAAATTGTATTTTGCTTTCTCTAAAGCTGGAGTTATTGTAATTTGCCCAAAAGATATCGTAAATTCTTAGGGGTGTGTTTGGATTCAGTGATTTGGATTTTGGTAGGGGATTTGAAATGTAGTTATGGAGAAAATAGCTCGAATGTCGAGTGATTTGAAATCCATTATAACTTGGATATATCCAAACGAACTTTATGGATTTGTTGACAAATCCTTCAATCCAAACACACCCTAGATGTATATTTTGCCATTAGGATCTCCCTGTTTGTAAGTTTATATGAATTGTATGCTTTTGTAGGATCGAATTGTATCATCTCTCAGCCTCAAATCTCAACTGGATGAATTGGATACCTATTGCCGAATGTGGTCGTTAAGGACTTTTGTGGACGATGACATAATGTTTAAAGCTTGGAGTCTTGTTCAGTAACCTAATTTCCGATTGCGACGATGATCTTAATTAATTAGTTATTTATCCTATAGTTAGAGATTTCTTTGAAGTTTGCTATAATTAATCCATGAGTTTGAATGTCAAAATTAGTCCATTTATATTGCACTTAAATCATTGTTCGTGAATCTCGATAAATTAATAAACAAAACATATGGTAATTTTTCTGCCCCCTTGTTCTATCTACTTCAATGAATAGATAATAAGTTTTAAATTAAAACCCGTCTCTTAGTGAGGGATAGGGGTTCGGACGGTTTTAAAGGAAAAAATCAACCCGACCCAACATGATTGGGTGAACAAAATAGCAACCCAAAACTACACAATTATCTTTTCAAAACAGGTTTGGTTCGGTTGACTACAATCGGATTTTGAGTCGAGTTAATCTCTAGGAAACCACATTACGAGTCGATTTTTGTTTCATGGTCATTTTATATCCGTAATTTTTCAAACATTTGTATTTTATAATTGAATCAAAATGTTTAAATAGCGCATTAATTAGATTTCCAAAGGTATTTTGGAAATTGGTTTGGATCTGATGCTGTAGTGCTGATATGATTACACATTACAACGACGAAAACAGCAATCATGAGGTACAAGATAACATATCGAAACGAGCATTTTAGAAGTGATGATTGAGATTTAAGAAGAGAGAAACAAAACACATAAATACAATTACCAAATAGAATATCCCTACAACAAATGAACTGCAAAAAGAATTCCCCATGAAAGGATTATACCTGAGAAATGCTAAGAAACAATCCTAAAATTATCCAAAACAAGTTTAAAGCTCATTCCTAGTTCTAAACCTTCCTAGATTCTCTCACTCGCTAAAATCTATCCTCCCCCATTACATTACCGTTCAAAAACAACTGTCGAAATAAATCAAAAAGCTGCAATAAGAATGCGGAAAGAAAGAAAAATATAAAGACCACAAAAGAACCTTTTGTCCCTTCCTTTATCACATTCTACTCAAAAGATATGAAAATGTATGCAAAACATACATGGATTCAATATAAAGATAGAAATAAACAAACTTGGATGATTGATCAAACTTTGTCTTTGTCTCTCACATAATACAGCAGTTCTGGTGAGACTCCAACATTTCTGGAGACCTGCAAAAAGACCAAATTTATCAGAACATATCTCTCAGTAAAAACAACATTAAAAAAATGTTAAGTTTAAAACAACTCACAATAGTCCAAGAGTGGATATATCGAAATCTGGAGCAAGCTCTTGCACAATATCGTTAGGTGGTTGTCCACATTCTTGCATTTTCTGCATGAGCTCAACGATCTTGTTGAAGTTATTTGGCTCATTTTCATAGACTTGGTTTAGATCTTTTATAAGCTCATACTGATGAGAATAACGACTGTATTCTTCATCTCCTTTATTCTCTTCCAACCATATGGGATAACGCTCTCCAATTTCTCTCATTGGTTCGTGAAGAATTTCTTTCGATAGAAGCTGCTGCATCATCGTCTCCGCTATTGACTCCATATCCTGCAAGTAACAAAATCTCAACTAACCAAACCAAACACACAAAATCACAAACTAAATACGACAAAATCAAAAAATTAATAATAAATAAATGGGTAAAGTGCACTTCACACTCGAAAAATAGTGCCTTGGTAGGATAAGTTATTTTTCTGTCATGTTTTTAGTTATATATGCAACAGCTTTTTCATAGACCTAAATTATGGGTAAATTGCTTTTTTCGTCCCACAAGTGACGCCATTATCAATTTTGGTACCGCGCTTGTTGGTTTTCTCACTCTCAGTCCCATATGTCGTCAAATCTCTCACTTTTGGTCCGTTGACCAACTTCCGTCAGCAAATTGACGGAGCCACGCACGTGAGACGTGCGTGGCCGTTAATGTGCGAAATTGAAGCGAAAATCAGTGCCCTAATTCACTTAATTTCGTCCCCTTTTAGTTTTGGAGGGAAAATGACCTAATTTCTTTCAATTTCTTCCCCAATTTGAGAAATTGCGCAACAGGGTTCTGCAAGTGCCTGGAAGTATTCGACGACCACACAATCGTCCCGTTTGTGCCATTAACAAGGACCAAAATCCCTGGATCTGTAACTCTCAACACGCCTGAATAATCCGTGAGTGGATAATCTCTGTTGGCTACCCAAACGTACGTGCGAACAGCTATATTCCTGAACCATATGCCCAAATAACGATTTCTTGAATTTCCAGGGCTGAAAAACCCCATCTCGAATCTCCCACCTGGTGAAATTAGGGTTTTCGCCGCCATCGCTAATGCTGTGAGTTATGTTTAGAGTATCGATTGCAGATGTTTGAGCCTGGAAAATCAGGGGAATGGTGATAGATGGAAGAAACCTGATGAGATCTCTTCTTTTGATCATCCTTGAAGCATTTTTCAGTTGATGGGAATTTTATGGGTGATGATTTGATATTCTGTAATGCGAATTTCAATTGTTAATATTGACGGGGAAACCATTATGGGTCTGTTTTTTTTCTTGATTTTATTATTAAATTATTGTGATATGGGAAGAATTTCCATGGACAATGATCGTTCTTGATTGTTATCACTGTTTTTGATTGTTGACTTGGAAATTAGAACGTAGAAAGTTCAAACTTCAAACTTGCTGGAAGCAAAAGTAAAAGAAATTCAACAAATCCACTAATCTCTCTGTTTTTCAAGGCATGCTTTGAAGACTTATACTTTGAAGACCTATTATTTCAATGAAAATTTAAGAAATTGGGGAAGAAATTGAAAGAAATTAGGTCAATTTTCCCTCCAAAACTAAAAGGGGACGAAATTAGGTGAACTAGGGCACTGATATTCGCTTCAATTTCGCACATTAACGGCCACGCACGTCTCACGTGCGTGGCTCCGTCAATTTGCTGACGGAAGTTGGTCAACGGACCAAAAGTGAAAGATTTGACGACATATGGGACTGAGAGTGAGAAAACCAACAAGCGCAGTACCAAAACTGATAATGGCGTCACTTGTGGGATGAAAAAAGCAATTTACCCCCTAAATTATATTTGTCTCTATCTAGCTTCTCTTAATAGTAGTGTCTTTAGACCAGAACTTTGTTTTTTGTACCTTTGGAGTTGATGTGAAGTATCCAACTTGCTTTGTCATTTCATTTACAATACACGGAGTTCTTTATGATTCTTATTTGGATTTCCATTTCCCCTTTTTTGTGCACCTTTTCTGTTGTTTACTACTATTCTGATGCATGTGATCTTTCATTCAATTAATTGCAGGAAGCTGCTAAAATGGTTCAACCTTCTTCGAGAAGAGAAGGGCTTTCTACCCTGCTCGGTGGTCAATAAACCAGCTCGAGCCGAAGCCAAGGGGCTCGGATATGTAAATGACTTACCTATCTAAACATTTTTGATTTTCATTGTATGCCCCACGATAGTAAAAGAGTCTTTCATTATATTTGCTCAAAAATTATTTCGTGTGTCTACTTTCAAAGTTGAATCTTGTTGAATATTTGTGAAAGAGATTGATTGACCAATGAATAATAGAATTAATATTGTTCTATTATTCATTGCTCAATCAATCTCTTCCACAAATATTCAACAAGATTCAACTTTGAAAGTAGATATACAAAATAATTTTTGAGCAAATACAATGAAAGACTCTTTTACTATCGTAGGGAATACAATGAACAGCAAAAATGTTTAGATATGTAAATCATTTACATATCCGAGCCCCTTGGCTTCGGCTCGAGCTGGTCATTGACTAGCTAGCAGGGTAGAAAGCCCTTCTCTTCTCGAAGAAGGTTGAACTATTTTAGCCGCTTCCTGCAATTAATTGAATGAAAGATCACATGCATCAGAATAGCATTAAACAACAGAAAAGGTGCACAAAGGGGAAATGGAAATCCAAATAAGAATCATAAAGAACTCCGTGTATTGTAAATGAAATGACAAAGCAAGTTGGATACTTCACATCAACTCCAAATGCCAAAGATTATAAAAAGGTACAAAAAACAAAGTTCTGGTCTAAAGACACTACTATTAAGAGAAGCTAGATAGAGACAAATATAATTTAGGTCTATGAAAAAGCTGTTGCATATATAACTAAAAACATGACAGAAAAATAACTTATCCTACCAAGGCACTATTTTTAAGTATGACTAATAAAAACATAAAAAATATAATGAAACTACTCCAAACAGAAGGATAGAAATGAAAAAACCACTGGCCGCACCCCGGAAAAGTTCTAAAAATAAGCAACCATGAGGTACAAGATAACATATCGAAACGAGCATTTTAGAAGTGATGATTGAGATTTAAGAAGAAAGAAACAAAACACATAAATACATTACCAAATAGAATATCCCTACAACAAATGAACTGCAAAAAGAATTCCCCATGACCTCAGAAATACTAAGAAACAATCCTAAAATTACCTAAAACAAGTTTAAAGCTCATTCCTAGTTCTAAACCTTCCTAGTCTCTCTCACTCCTTCCTTTACTTGCTAAATTCTATCCTCCCCCATTACATTACCGTACAAAAACAACTATCGAAATAAATCAAAAAGCTGCAATAAGAATGCGGAAAGAAAGGAAAATATAAGACCACAAAGGAACCTTTTGTCCCTTCCTTTATCACATTCTACTCAATCTCGGGATTTGCGGGCCCTACCTTGCTCGTCATCTCGACAACTTTCTTATGAGAGTTTGAGTGTAGAGACGGCACACAAGTAACCGCCCACAGTGCTTTCTCAAAAAGATATGAAAATGTATGCAAAACATACATGGATTCAATATAAAGATAGAAAGAAATAAAAAAACTCGGATGATTGATCAAACTTTGTCTCTCACATAATACAGCAGTTCTGGTGAGATTCCAACATTTCTGGAGACCTGCAAAAAGACCAAATTCATCAGAACATATCTCTGTCAGTAAAAACAACATTAAAAAAATGTCAAGTTTAAAACAACTCGCAATTGTCCAAGAGTGGATATATCGAAATCTGGAGCAAGCTCTTGCACAATATCGTTAGGTGGTTGTCCACATTCTTGCATTTTTTGCATGAGCTCAACGATCTTGTTGAAGTTATTGGGCTCATTTTCATAAACTTGGTTTAGATCTTTTATAAGCTCATACTGATGAGAATAACGACTGTATTCTTCATCTCCTAGTTTCCCTTTATTCTCTTCCAACCATATTGGATAACGCTCTCCAATTTCTCTCATTGGTTCGTGAAGGATTTCTTTCGATAAAAGCTGCTGCATCATCGTCTCCACTATTGACTCCATATCCTGCAAGTAACAAAATATCAACTAACCAAACCAAACATACAAAATCACAAACTAAAACGACAAAATCAGAAAATTAATAATAAATAAATAAATGGGTAAAGTGCACTTCACCCCCTCGAAAAATTTGAATTTTGCACTTTCCCCCCTATAAACACAAAAAAGAGACACCACCCCTTCAAAATTTCATATATGCATCACTTTGCCCCAATTACTATATTTCGGCTAAATCTTGAACGAAAATCATTTAAATGATTTTTCTGTAATTCTGTCACATGCTCGGATTTGGGCCCACAACTATTGTACTTCTCTAATATATATATCCAGAAAAATCATTTAAATTATTTTCGATCAAAATTTGGCCGAAAAATAGTAATTGGAGCAAAGTGATGCATATTTCAAAAATTTAGAGGGTGATGTCTCTTTTTTTTGTGTTTTTAGGGGGAAAGTGCAAAATTCAAATTCTTTGAGGGGTGAAGTGCACTTTACCCTAAATAAATAAATCAGTAGAAAGCCAACCTGAGAGCCAGCAAGGTCCTCAAACTGCTTGACCCAATCCTCCATCATTGCATCACTATCCGCAGCCATTGGTGGTCTCACTGATTCCAACCCTTTGACATCCTCTCGAGTTTGCTGAGCTCTCTTAGCTTATCAAGCGCCTCAGAGACATGTGATTCTTGCTTTAATGATGGAGATACCTTTTGTTTACTCTTTTTCTTAGATTTCAAATCAGGCAAGCCCATCCCCAATCCTTGAATATTTCCAGTTGATAATGTAGATAAACTCTCTTCAAGGTTATCATTATTATCGACACCTCTACAACCGCAAAGGAAAAAATCCAAATAATGTTTATGTGAAAAAATTGAAAAACAGAGAACAAAGGCAAAGTGGCAAACACTTCACCAAATTAACATGCAAAACCTCAAATGCTTTACTACTATACGAGTGTTCGCAAACTCTTAAAATAAGTAATTATCAACTTATCGCTTAAAATAATCTATTTGTCATTGTTTGCAAATAAAATTTAGGACTCTAATTCTCATAAAATTTGAGTGAGGATAAATTATAATCTATGAGTTGGCAAAGTGGTGCTTAAAGCTGATTATGGCATATATGTAATTAAATTTCAACACTGATATGGAGAAAGATATCTCGTACTTTAGGGCCGTACCCACGTGTCACATTTCACACGACCCTAACTAAGAAGTACCTACCATTTATATTTGCACAAGAATCCCTAATTAAGAAGTACCTATTGGCAAAACAATACTAAACCTGCGTGTTTTTTGAGAATCGGGTCAAACATACATATGATCCGAATAATCTGACACACTTATCTGGGGCACCTGTATACATTATTCCACATGTTACTCTACCATCCGTACATCATGTCACTCCTATAAATAGTACCCATTATAGACATAACAGGGGGATTGGAAAAGTAACTCATCTTACACCTTACGACTTCAAGCAGATCTAATAGTGCAATTTCACATATATTAAACCGAGCTAAGATAACTCGTATATGACCGTAAAGAACATCTTGAACTATGTTTAGACTTGATCCTATTGAAAGGTGTGTGTAGGTAGCTCGGTGAACCCAAGTGCAATGTATAACTTTTCTATGAATCTGTTAGGCTTACTGGCGAGTCTCGGCTTGATTTAGGGACCCTCGTTCTACAAGCGAAATCAAACATAATTGTCTCTATTAGTTCTAATTCGCAAACACTACGAACTTCTGATTTCATATTAGTTCCAATTCTTGTCCAGTTATAATCATCATTCGATAATCAGTTGTGTTTCACATCACAAACACCCCTAATAAAACAAAAATTGTACCTTTGAGCAGAAGAGGTGAGGTTAAGGTTCTGGAAATCATCCAAAGCGCCTGAATTTAGTTTAGTTCAAACAAATAACGTGAAATTGAGTTTAAGGTATTTAAATGATTGATAGGTGACAAATTAAAAGGGATTTGAGGGTTTCTTACTGTCAAGTAGTTGGTCGGTCTAAATCCTCCGTCTGTTCTGCCATTGAAAACCTTCTTCTATATCTGATGTTAGGTATTACCGGTCTAAAAACGTAAGAAAGGAATAAGTACGTTTTTATAAAAATCGTACAAGGACAATACGCTGTCGTTTTGGGTTATGTTTTATTTACCTAAGCTTATTTACCGTTGAGGTTAAGCTTGCTTAATGAATAAAGACTGCTATGGATGAGGGGACCATTTTTGGGGATTGCCGCGTGGCATGGAAGGTTCAGCAGTGATGTGCCTAAACCGCAAGCGCACGGCTTCGGTGCAGTACAAAAGATATCGTTCCCACGAAGACCGAATAATCAAGCACTAGCCTATCAATTATCAGTAATCTAAGCCTAACAAAAACACGAGATAGATTGTAAAGAAAACTAAACAGAAAGCAAGAAAATTGATTTAAGTTATATATGATTGGAAATTCCGGACTCAGGGTTCACCACGATAAACATTATCGACTCAATTATATTACCAATGAAACTACTATCGCTACTTATGAAGGACACTATCCAATTGTACTTACTATCTTCTGTCGAAGTATAACAAATATACCAAAGCTAATTAATCAACTACTTCCGTGATGATTAGATTAAACTCAGATTCATTAATCTCTATGATAGTGTATCGATTCCTCAAAAGACCTAAAACTACTTTCGTGATTTAGGATCCTAGGTTTGAATTCTAGGGATCTGATATAGATGTCACCTTTCAGAATTTTCACCTAATATCTATGATCATGCAAATATGTGGCCAGCAAATTCACAAGCATTAATAATCAAGAATGCAAATCATAAGCATATGCGATGTAAAATCAACGATTCTATAATCTATATCGATAACATATTATCGGGCTATTCCCGATTCCAGAATAAGATGGATTACTCCATAGATACGAAAGCACGATAAACAATTAATAATGTAAACATGATAAAACGACAAGAATTAAAAGAGATTAAAGAAAATAATTTCGATTAAACCCGTTGTCGAATCAAATTGTCTACAAAAATCTTGAATCTCGTCTCTCGATCTCCAATCCTTACAACTCAATTCAAGAAAATAAAAGTCGAACCCTAATACAATGTTTTGAGGGGGTATTTATACCTAATCTAGAACATAAACCCGAAGTTGGGCCGAATATGGGCTGTCAGCGTATTGATTCAGAATAGCGCGCGTACGTACGCCATTTATAACGGCGCTTGTACGCCGCTTAAACCAGCGCCTGTACGCCGAATAACGAGGCGCCTGTACGCCGTGTAAATCGGCGCTTGTACGCCGTGTTAATCGGCGCTTGTACGCCGTGTTAATCGGCGCTTGTACGCGGGATGTGCCAAATTCTCTGCCTTCGTTGTTTGTACGCCCATTTACAAGGCGTACGTACGCCGTTTAATTAGGCGCTTGTACGCCATTTATAACTGCGCTTGTACGCCGTGTTAACCCAACTTTCAATCAACTCGTTCTCGATTTCAGCCTACATTTGGTATTTTTCTTTTTGCAACATAGAAATTTCCTACGGCACTCAAAAGTAACATTAAACGCATTTGCGGGATAAAAATATGATGCAATTCTATAATAAACGTGTCGAATGAATGATGGGAATAGCGTAAAAATGAGGTTTATCAAGCAGCAGGGAATAAGGGCAGAGAATTCGGTTAGCAGCTCAGTTTTTTGGCAAGTGTAGTCAGGAGCTCACGTATTCTCTCTTTCCTCTTCCTCTTTCTCTATTTCCTTTCTCTGGTTTTGAGTTTAATCGGTTGTGTGTGATTGAGCTGGTTTCTTGGTTAATTGCAGATTGGATTGCGCATTAATCAAGGTGAATCAGAGTGATTGTTGTGTTGGGCGATTCAAGTTATTTTATTGGATTCAGTAAGTAACTTGTATTTTCGGGTTTTAGCGATTTTGGGAATTTGTTGAAATTTTTATGAATATTGAGTTCATTCTAACATTTGGCTATCAGAGCGTTGATCTGGGAACGCAAGTGTGACTATGACAAAAGCACAAGGGAGAATGGACACTTCCAGGATGGACGAACTGGAGCAACAAGTGAGTGATATCAATATTTCACTCGATGAACGATTTGGGAGACAGAAGGAGGAGCTACTAGCGGAAATGGGGATAATGATACAGCTACAAATGGAAGCCTTACTCAGAAATCTAGAAAATGCTAAAGGAAAGACACCTGAATCAGGACCGTCTTCGCCGATCTTGACCGGACATCCAACGGCAAGGCCAAATGGGAGTTACCCAACTCATCTGAGGATGAACGAGGGCCGAAGGAATTCCACACCTATTGCCCATTTTACCAAAGGTGTGAAGCTGGATTTCCCCAAATTTGATGGGACTAATCCCAAGGGCTGGATTCGAAAGTGTAATAAGTATTTTCTAGTGAACCCCTTGAGCGATTACGAAAAAATCATCTTATCTGCGGTAAACATGGAAGGTCGTGCAGACTCATGGTACCAAGATTATATAGAAGGGAGAGAGAACATGTTCTGGGACATATTTTGCGAGTTGTTGCTGGAGTGATTTGTAGACGCGGGGCAGGGGAGCATTATTGGGGACTTTAACAAATTGAGGCAGATCGGCTCAGTAACAGCTTACCTAGAGCAGTTTGAGGAACTCAAATCGTTCATGGTAGGGATGAATCGGAACTTAACTGAAGAGTACTTTATGCACAGCTTCATTAGTGGGCTGAAGGAGGAAGTAAAAACGGTGGTTCAAATGTTCACTCCGAATACATTAGGACAAGCAGCCCATTATGCAAAATTACAGGAGGCCTCCCTAGAGGCTGTAGCGAAGGTACAAAAAGGATGGAACAAGCACTCACACTCCGGGACAGGGGTAACCCAGAGGGCCAACAGGTACCCCATGAACACGATGATGAACAAAACCCGAACCGTGGGTAATCCCAGGGAAGGGAGCCCACCCATTAAGAGACAGCCCGGAAGAAGTGGATAACAGAAGGAAAAGAGGGAGCCTTATCACTTTGGGCATAAGTGTAAGCAACTTTTCACCATAGTAGCAATGGAAGAGATTGGGGCAGAAGTTGAAGGAGGAGAAGAGCTGACCCAAGAAGATATGAATGAAGAACCCCTAATATCACTGCATACTTTAGCTGGTAAGCAAGTACAAGACACCATCAAGCTGTTAGGCAGCAACAAGAACAATACCATTTCCATTCTAGTAGACACAGGAAGTACTCATAGCTTCCTTGATCCTAATGTGGCTAAGAGGTCAGGGCATGAGATAGAGTGTACCAATCCCCTACTGGTTACTGTAGCAGATGGAAATAAGTTAGAATGCAACACCAGGTGCCCAAACTTCACCTGGAAAATGGGAAACCATGAGTTCAAGGCTGATATGAGGATGCTCAAATTAGGTGGATGTGATATGGTGCTGGGGGTGGACATGATGAGGGAATTTGGCCCCATTACATTTGATTTTGAGGCTCAGAAGGTATCTATGGTGAAAGAAGGAGAAATAGTGCACCTTCAGGGCATACAAAATGAGGCAGAAGTAAGGATGATCAGTGGAAAAAGGGTACAGAAGTTACTAGGGAAGGGCTCCTATGTATCAGTGTGCCAACTTTATATTATGACAGGAAATGACAATGAAGAGAAACAAAGTGTGGAGGGAGACAGTGAGGACATTCAACAACTCTTGAGGGCCTATGAGGAGGTGTTTTCTGAACCTTCAGGCTTACCTCCACAAAGGATCCATGATCATGTAATCAAGATAAAACCTGGGGCAGAACCAATAAAACAAACTCCTTACAGGTACTCTTATGCTCAGAGGCAGGAAATTGAGAAAATGGTGGAAGAAATGATGAAGGCTGGCATTATACAACACAGCAGTAGCCCTTTTGCATCCCCTGTGCTCTTAGTCAAGAAGAAGGACAACACTTGGAGGTTCTGTGTTGATTACAGGATGCTTAATTCTATCACAGTAAAGGATAGCTACCCCATTCCTCTAATAGATGACCTACTGGATGAGCTGAGGGGTGCCACAATATTTTCAAAAATAGATTTAAGGTCTGGCTACCACCAAATCAGGGTTAAGACAGAAGATATCCACAAAACAGCCTTTGTCACAGTGTCTGGCCACTTTGAATTCCTGGTGATGCCCTTTGGTCTCACCAATGCACCAGCTACGTTTCAATCTATAATGAATGAAATTTTTAAAGATTATTTAAGAGATTTTGTATTGGTTTTCTTTGATGATATCCTTGTGTATAGCAGGGACACAGAGACACACAAGAGGCAGCTGCAGTTAGTCCTAGAAAGGCTAAGGGAAAACCAACTAAAGGCCAAGAAATCAAAATGTGAATTTGCTCAGAGGAGGATTGAGTATTTGGGACATGTGATTACTGAGCAAGGGGTGGCTGCAGGTCCTAACAAAGTCCAATGTATGTTAGACTGGCCCACTCCAAAGACAGTAAAAGGATTAAGGGGCTTCTTGGGGCTCACTGGCTACTACAGGAAGTTTGTGAACTACTATGGGGTTTTGGCCAAGCCATTAACACAACTATTAAAGAAAGGACAATTTACATGGGGTGAAGAAGCTGAGGAGGCCTTCCTCAAACTGAAAACAGCCATGGCCTCCACACCTGTGCTAGCTCTACCTGACTATCAACAGACTTTTGTGGTGGAAACTGATGCATGCTATGGAGGTGTGGGAGCTGTACTGATGCAAGGAGGTCACCCATTAGCTTATTTGAGTAAAGCATTGGGACCTAGGAGCATGGGCTTATCCATCTATGAAAAGGAGTTCTTAGCAATTATATTGGCTGTTTCTAAGTGGAGACATTACCTACTGGGAGGAGAGTTCATCATAAGAACAGATCAGCAAAGTCTCAAGTACCTGCTGGAGCAAAAGATCACCACAGCATTGCAACAAAGATACTTGGCCAAACTGATGGGGTATACCTATAAGATTGAATACAAAAGGGGCTTAGAGAACAAGGCTGCAGATGCTTTGTCTAGATTAGGAAGGGAAGATCAATCACTGGAAGAGCAGATTTCTCAATGCAATGTGGTTACTGCTGTGCAACCCATGTGGATCCAACAGTTGATAGAATCTTATGAGGGTGATGATAATGTGAGGGAGGCTATTACAGGCTGTATCCTAAGACCTTGGGATGTATCCATGTATGCATTTCATGGGGGTATATTGAGGTATCAAGGCAAACTTTATGTGGGTAGCAGCACCAATCTAAGGGAACAAATATTGACTTCTATGCACAACTCTTCCACTGGGGGGCACTCTGGAGTAAGGGCTACTACCAGGAGGTTACAACTACTTTTCTATTGGCCAGGGGTACTTAAGGACATCAAAGAATGGGTAGAAAAATGTGAAGTATGCCAACTGTGCAAGGGTGAGCATGTGGCCTACCCTGGGCTATTGCAACCCCTACCTGTTCCAGAGCAGGCTTGGCACCATGTGTGCATGGATTTTATTGAGCAGCTACCACCAGCAGAGGGAAAGGATACTATATTGGTAGTTGTGGACAGGCTAACCAAATACAGTCATTTTATAACTCTGTCTCACCCTCTGCCAGCTTCTAAGGTAGCTAAGGCTTTTATGGAAGAAATTTACAGGTTACATGGGCTTCCTTCTATCTTGACCACTGACAGGGACAAGATATTTGTAAGCCAATTTTGGAAAGAGTTAATGGGAACTTTAGGGATACAAATGGCAATGACAACAGCATACCATCCCCAAAGTGATGGCCAAACTGAAAGGGTGAACCAATGTCTAGAGTCTTACTTGAGAAGCATGTGCAATCAGCACCCCAAACATTGGGTGAAGTGGGTAAGTTGAGCTGAATGGTGGTATAACACAAACTTCCACACTAGTATTCAAATGACCCCCTTTGAGGCTTTATATGGGTACAAACCCAGCCATTTCAGCTTAGGCCCGTATCAACCTATCAGTGTTAGTGGGGTTGAAGAGAGAATTGTGAATCAGCAACAAGTAATCCGGGTATTGAAAGAGAATTTGAAAGTGGCACAAGAAAGAATGAAGCAGTTTGCGGATAAAAACAGGAGTGAAAGGGTATTTCAATTGGGTGATTTTGTGTATCTAAAGCTGAGACCCTACAGACAATACACATTGAGAGATAAAAAAGCCTGGAAGCTTAGTGCTAAATACTGTGGACCCTTTGAGGTAATAGCTAAGGTTGGAGAAGTGGCCTACAAACTTAAATTGCCCAATGAAGCGAGGGTGCATCCAGTCTTTCATGTTTCCTTGTTAAAGAAATCAGTTTCATCTAAAGCTAAGGTCACAGGTGTTTTTTCCCAACTAACTGAAGATGGGCAGTCCATACTCGAACCTATAGCTGTTTTGGGGAGGCGATTGGTTAAGAGGAACAATGCTGCAGCTACCCAAATCCTTGTGCAGTGGGCACATTTACCTGAGGAAGAGGCGACGTGGGAAGGTTGGGGTCCGATTACAGCTCATTTTCCTCAGTTAAAGGTTTGGGGACAAACCTCCTTAAGGGGGGGGGGGGGGGGTTGTTAGGTATTACCGGTCTAAAAACGTAAGAAAGGAATAAGTACGTTTTTATAAAAATCGTACAAGGACAATACGCTGTCGTTTTGGGTTATGTTTTATTTACCTAAGCTTATTTACCGTTGAGGTTAAGCTTGCTTAATGAATAAAGACTGCTATGGATGAGGGGACCATTTTTGGGGATTGCCGCGTGGCATGGAAGGTTCAGCAGCAGGGAATAAGGGCAGAGAATTCGGTTAGCAGCTCAGTTTTTTGGCAAGTGTAGTCAGGAGCTCACGTATTCTCTCTTTCCTCTTCCTCTTTCTCTATTTCCTTTCTCTGGTTTTGAGTTTAATCGGTTGTGTGTGATTGAGCTGGTTTCTTGGTTAATTGCAGATTGGATTGCGGATTAATCAAGGTGAATCAGAGTGATTGTTGTGTTGGGCGATTCAAGTTATTTTATTGGATTCAGTAAGTAACTTGTATTTTCGGGTTTTAGCGATTTTGGGAATTTGTTGAAATTTTTATGAATATTGAGTTCATTCTTAACATCTGAATACATAAACCGGGAGATTTAACAGAGGTACAGTGAAATTGTCGATTATCCATGGCTATAACAAAAATAAACTTAAAAAGGGAAAATTCATCCAAAAAACACAAACCTAGAGAGGAAAATCGAACTTCAGCTACTCTGTCCCTATCCGAAAAGAAATGTTCCAATCTTGAGGCGAATAGGGGATTTGTTTGTGATTAATAATAGTTAGGGTTCATAGAATTAGCTGTATGCCGGCGCACGGTATAATTTCCGCCTTAAAACTAATTTTGTCAATATTAATTAATTAATACATTTAAAAAGCAACAAATACCTACGTGTAAGTTATAAACTAAATAATTTATATGTTTGAACTTGTCATCGAACTCAATTAAAATTTAATAAAGATTGATTTAATATGGTAATGAATCAATCTCAATCAAATTCTTCATGCGAATTGAATATCAAATAATTTAATTTTAAATAATGTTGATCCATTAGGACCTTGAAAATGTTAACATCAATTAGTGTTGGGTTAAACTTATTCGGGGTTTAATCTAAAACTATATACTATTAATTATCTGGTATGGCATTCAATATTTTTCCACTTACTATGAACCTTTTTATTTGGATTCTTTCCTCTCTTTCCACTATATGTATTGTTTATTAATCAATGAATAAGTTTAAAGAACAGTTTAATATCATATTAAATAAACGGACAAAATTTTATTAATTTGTTTTCTATCATAAATATATCATTTTCAGCCCTAGAAAACATACATAATTATGTATCTATAGAGATACACTCAAACAAAAACCTCGAATTTCAATAAGCTAACTCACTCAATTAAAATTAGGGATAAAATATAAAAAAAAGTAAAAAAAAAAAGAATAAATGAATGAATGACTGGATAATGAGTTGGCGGATGACAAAGACAACCACATAGGAAGTAAAAATTGAGTAGCCCAATTTTAAGTGGTATATAACATTTCTCTTAATAAAATGCGAAGTTTATTTTAACCTTTTCTTAACATATGAGATATTTAACAATTTCGAACAACTAGATATTTTGTAAAAATATCCAAGTCAAAAGGCGTTTAAAATATAATCTTAAAGACTGCACATGTTGTACGTCCACTCCCTATGGTATAATTAACATGGCGTTTTTATTTTTGTTCTTTTTTCTTTTTCCACTATGTGTACTATTCATTAAGTATAAATTTAATATCATATTACATAAACCGACAAAATTTTGTTAATTTGTTTTCTATCATATATATTTATATATATATATCATGTCAAGCCCTGCAACATATCATCATTAGATATCCATAAACTCATCGAGAAACCTCTAATTTCATCAAACTAAACTCAATTAATTATTGTCAGATAGAGATTTCATAAATAATTTATGAAATACGAATTTTATTTTAAGTACTTTCTTAACATACGGTGATATTTTACAATTTCGAACAAAGAAATATTTTGAAAAAACATACAACTCAAAAGACGTTTAAAACATAGCTTTAAAGATTGCTCACGTTGTACTTCCACTTCTTATGGTATAATAAAAAAGACCTTTCTATTTTTGTTCTTTCTCTTTTTTCACTATTTGTAGTATTCATTAACCATAAATTTGGTGAATTAGTTCTTGCAGATGACTATTTTGTGTCACAATAATATGTCATGGTACATTTTTTTACAGCTAAAAGTACTCAAATATTTTAACTTGATACTGTATATAACTCTTCAATTTTGTTCCTTTGTCATGCAGTAATATTTGGTTTACATTTGACCTTAATAAGGCAGTTTTAATGTCTGAATTTTGTGAATATTTCGTTTTCATTTTGAGCTTAATAAGGCAGTAGCAAATAGTCGTTACAATGTCAACCTATTACAGACATATGGTTAAACAGAATATATGAGAGAAAAAACGCAAACAAGACAAATGATATTTATATTTACTGCCTCAAGCATAGTAAATGGTCATATTCTGAGTTTAGGATGTCATATATGGCCTTTCTTTCTATTGTAAATATGTATTGCCAGGACAGATATAATTCCATCTCTTTGAAACTTGGTTAAATGTGTGTTGAAATACATATACAATGCTTGAGAATCCTGGCCTGGGGTAGTGGTTTTGGCAGAACAACTTGGTTTTGTCTACAACTTTAAAAGTTTGTGCATTCTCATATTCTCTCAATGTCGGGGGGTTCGAATTTCTTCTTTCTCTTCATTAGTCAATAATATAAGGATAATTCTAAGTGGTTAAGGAATAGAAAAGGTAAATTCCTAAAATACCCTGATGGTTGGTCTATATAAAGAAAACCCTAGGAATTGATCATCTCTCAACCCATTACGTATTTTCTCTCCATCAAAGAAAGTTATTCAAGTCTAAAGGGGTCAAGAGGGAGAAACATAATTCTGGTGATAAATCGTTTCCGCTACTACGAATCAAGGTAAGTTTCTTCGATCTAAATCTACATGTGACAATCATGTTGTTGAAGATCTTGGTTATTACGATTTATGCTTACATGTGGTATCAGAGCCTTGATTGAAAACATATTATTTTCCTTTAATCAATCGATTCAATTTTAAAATATTATTATGTGTATATCGATTGAAAATTATTCATGTATAATTTATTTTTATGATTTCGAATTAAAGTGTAACTGTTATTAAATAATATATTAATAGTTTTGTAAACAAAACAAAACTGGATGATATTATTTATTGCATGAATAGAGGTATATATTATATGTATAATTGTTTATTATGGATCAACGTATGGATTTATGTGAATGGCAGTGAGATGTGAATTTATGTTGTTTTACAGCTTACACACAAAAGTAGATTTTCATGAACTTTAAGATACTAAAGTGAGTATTACATAAAGACTCACCAAGTGAAACCCTAATTATGATCCACTTATGTTTTACTAATCGAATGCAAGAAGTTTTTGATATTATATTTGTAAAGATCATGTTACTTGAGTATCATGCTTCGGCTGCACAATGGCTCTATTTACAACTAATTCACAATCCATGTGATATAATGACAAATTTTATATGTCAACTTATGTGATGCTTATCAAGTAAATGTCTTCATGATATTCTATAAAGTTCATGGTTATAAAATATTTTGGATCGCCCAAAGGTTGATTACTCGTTTTATAATTCATGAACATTATCGTGGTAAATTGATGTGATCAGTTAGATATCTTTAGTATATCCGAAGATTGCAAATATATCTAATTTGTGCATATTAATTACCAATTATGTGAAATTATTAGAGCATCAATTATGTTTAAGTTACCGCACATTGTTGTTTCACCCAAAGGTGAACTACAATTACGCTTGACTGTATGTTGTCGTTTCACCCAAAGGTGTTCTACAATATACATTTATGATTGATTATGTTTGTGAATCTGTATATAGATTAAGTTTATTACTCGAAACATTAAAGTGTAAGCATATATTATGTTTTGCAGCATCTGCCCCTGTTTCTCTTCATTCGCAAGCTGCGTCTGTTATTAAGTTTAATGGGCTTAATTTCTCTGAATGGTGTGAACAAGTTCAGTTTCACCTCGGTGTTCTGGATCTTGATTTAGCACTCTTAAGTGAGAAACCCGCTGCTCTTACTGATTCTAGCAGCACTAAGGATCGATCTTTTCATAAAGCTTGGGAAAGATCTAACAGTTTGAACCTTATGTTCATGCGAATGACTGTAGCAAACAACATCAAGTCCACAATTAAGAAAACTGAAATTGCTAAGGAATTTATGAAATCTGTGGAAGAAAGCTCCCAGTCTGATTCGGCTGATAAGTCACTTGCTAGAACACTAATGGGTACGTTAACCACCATGAAGTTCGATGGTTCTCGTACCATGCATGAGCATATCGTTGAAATGACGAATATTGCTGCAAGACTGAAGACCATGGGAATGGAAGTGAATGAAAATTTCCTAGTAACGTTCATCCTTAATTCCTTACCTTCGGAGTATGGTCCATTCCATATGAACTATAATACTCTGAAGGATAAATGGAATGTGCATGAATTACAAAGCATGCTCATTCAAGAGGAAGCGATGCTTAGGAAATCGAGAATTCATTCAGCTAATCTCGTTGGTCATAAAGGAGCTGGAAAGAAACCAGGAAAGAAGTATGGAAAGGTCAAGCAAGGACTGTCAAAGCTTAATCAGTCATCTGCCTAAATCCACAAGAAGGAACTAAGCAATGATACGTGCTGATTCTATAGAAAGACCGGACACTATCAGAAAGATTGTCTGAAACGTAAGGCATGGTTCGAAAAGAAATGTAAGACTAGTGCTTTAGTATATTTCGAATCAAATTTAGTTGAAGTTCCTTATAATACTTGGTGGATTGATTTTGGTTGTACCACTCATATTTCAAATACGATGCAGGGATTTCTTACGACCCAAACCATAAGCCAAAATGAAAAATTCATCTTCATGGGGAATCGAGGCAAAGCTCCAGTTAAAGCTATTGGGACTTATCGTTTAATTTTAGATACTGGGCATCATTTAGATCTTTTTCAGACATTTTATGTTCCTTCTGTTTCTCGCAATATAACTTCGTTGTCCAAACTCGATTCAGTTGGATACTCTTTCAAATTTGGTAATGGACGTTTTAGTTTGTTCAAACAAGATCTTTTTAATGGTTTTGGCTTTCTTTGTGATGGTTTATACAAAACTAAAACTTGATCCCCTTTTCGCTGAGACTCTATTGACCTTGCATCATAATGTTGGAACTAAACGTAGTTTATCTAATGAATCGTTTGCTTACTTGTGGCATAAACGTTTGGGTCATATATTCAAAGAAAGAATCGAGAGATTGGTAAAGAATGAAATCCTTCCTAATTTGGATTTTACTGATCTCAGAATTTGTGTTGAGTGAGAACACACACTTAAGAAAACAGCCATAAGAAGCTCACAGCTTCTTGAAATAATACACACCGATATTTGTGGGCCTTTTGATATTCCATCTTTTGGTGGAGAAAAGTATTTTATCACCTTCATTGATGATTTTTCATGTTATGGATATGTCTATTTGTTGCGTGATAAATCTCAATCGGTACATACCTTAGAGATATTTATCAATGAAGTTGAAAGACAATTAGACAGAAAGGTGAAAATTGTCAGATCTGATAGAGGTGATGAATATTATGGTAGATATGATGAAAGTGGATAGCGCCCTGATCTATTTGCTAAATTTCTAGAAAGTCGTGGTATTTGTGCTCAATACAGAATGCCAGGAACACCGCAACAAAATGGTGTTGCAGAAAGACGTAATCGTACTTTGATGGAAATGGTTAGAAGCATGTTAAGTAACTCGTTTTTACCCAAATCATTGTGGACGTATGCTTTAAAGACTGCTATATATTTGTTAAACATGGTTCTTATCAAAGCAGTTCCTAAGACACCTTTTGAACTATGGACGGGAAGAAAACCCAGTTTAAGATACCTGCATGTTTGGGGTTGCCTAGCGGAAGTAAGAATTTATAATCCACATGAAAAGAAACTGGACTCAAGAACAATAAATGGTTTCTTCATTGGTTATCTAGAAAAATCTAAAGGGTATAGATTTTATTGTCCTAATCATAGTACGGTAATTGTTGAAATAGAAAATGCTAGGTTCATTGAGAATGGTGAAGTTAGTGGGAGTTTGGAGACACAAAAGGTGGAAATTCAAGAAGTTAGAGTGCAAATTCCTTTGCCTTTACCTTCTTCTCAAGTTGTTGTTCCTGTACATGTTGATCATGTTAATGATTTGCAAGAACAACACATTAATGACCAAACACTACATAATGAAGTTATTGTCAATGAACCAATGATAGATCAACCACAAGAAATTGAATTAAGAAAGTCTGTAAGACAACGGAGACCTGCAATTTCTGGGGATTATGTGGTCTATCTGCAAGAGTCGGAATCCGAATTAGGAATCGATAATGATCCAGTTTCGTTTTCACAAGCCACAGAAAGTGAGAGTTCTGCTAAATGGTTTGATGCCATGAAAGAAGAGCTAAAATCAATGGATTATAATGGAGTCTGAGATCTTGTTGAATTGCCCGAAGGTTGTAAAAGAGTTGGTTGTAAGTGGGTCTTCAAGACCAAACGCAACTGAAATGGCAATATTGAATGACACAAGGCAACACTCGTTGCCAAAAGTTTTACTCAGAAAGATTGTGTCGACTACAAAGAGACATTTTCACCTGTCTCTAAAAAAGACTCTTTAAGGATTATTATGGCAATGGTTGCTCAATATGATTTAGAGCTCCATCAGATGGATGTGAAGACCACTTTTCTGAATGGGAGTTTAGATGGGGAAGTTTTTATGGATCAACCCGAAGTTTTTGTGGTTGATGGAAAACAACATATGGTGTGTAAACTTAAGAAGTCAATATACGGGCTTAAACAAGCTTCCCGACAATGGTATCTTAAGTTCAATGATACTATCACATCATTTTAATGAAAACATCGTTGACCGATGTATATATCTGAAGATCAGTGGGAGTAAGTTTATAATTTGATTTTGTATGTTGACGATATCTTGTTTGCTACTAATGATCTTGGTTTATTACGTCAAACTAAGGAATTTCTCTCTAAGAACTTTGAAATGAAAGATATGGGTGAGGCATCCTATGTTATAGGAATAGAAATATTCCGTGATAGGTCACAAGGATTGTTGGGATTGTCTCAGAAAGCATATATTACTAAGGTTCTAGAGAGGTTCAAAATGAACAAATGTTCTGCAAGTATTGTTCCAATTTAGAAGGGAGATAAATTTAGTCTCAATCAATGTCCAAAGAACGAATTGGAACGTAGTCAGATGGAACAAATTCCTTATGCATCCATTGTTGGAAGCTTGATGTATGCACAGACCTATACCAGACCGGATATCAGTTTTGTTGTCGGAATGTTGGGTAGGTATCATAGTAATCCAAAGAATAGATCACTGGAAAGCTGCAAAGAAAGTTTTGAGGTATCTGCAAGGAACGAAAGATCATATGCTCACTTATAGGGATCTGATCACCTCGAGGTGATTGGATATTCAGATTCAGAATTTGCCGGATGTGTGGACACAAGAAAATCCACATTCGGCTATTTGTTTCTCTTGGCTGGAGGAGCAATTTCATGGAAAAGTGTGAAGCAGACTGTCATTGCTGCATCCACTATGGAAGCTGAGTTTGTAGCACGTTTCGAGGCTACAGTTCATGGTTTATTGTTGCGGAACTTTATTTTGGGACTTGGAATAGTTGACACTATTGCCAAGCCGCTGAAAATTTATTGTGATAACTCTGCAACAGTCTTCTTTTCTAAAAACGACAAGTATTCGAAAGGTGCTAAACATATGGAATTGAAATACTTTGCCGTTAAAGAAGAAGTTAGGAAACAAAGAGTGTCAATCGAACACATTAGCAAATCTTATGGTTGCAGATCCGTTGACAAAAGGATTGCCCCTAAGGCATTTATTGAACATGTCGGAAGGATGGGGATTATTGAATGTCATCGTTAATGTTGTTTATGTTTTATGTGATTGACACTCCGAGCTCATTTATTTTGTTTCTGCTATGGATTTATGGATCTTGTTTCTTATGATTAGTATATACATTAATGCATTATGTGAATTAAACAAGATATTGTCTCTGACAAAGACATTATGTTGGATCGTTATTGAATACCTTATTAAGTGTCATGTTGAGTATGAAACTAGTATTGTGATACACAGAAGGGACTATGTCGACAAATTGATGTACAACCACTACGATCCTTATTGGTTGTCATGCTTAATAGTGATTTCATGATTTAACCAATATAATGATGAGTTATCCTATACTATGCGCAATTACGTTTATTATTAAACTTTATAGTATGTATAATGGCACATGGGCCAAGTGGGAGAATGTAAACCTACGTATCCCACTTCTATTAGAAGTGGGTAGTTATTTTGTTATTATGTGGCCCACGTATTATATACATTATGTAGTTTAATAATATAAGGATAATTCTAAGTGGTTAAGGAATAGAAAAGGTAAATTCCTAAAATACCCTGATGGTGGGTCTATATAAAGAAAACCCTAGGAATTGATCATCTCTCAACTCATTACGTATTTTCTCTCCATCAAAGAAAGTCATTCAAGTCTAAAGGAGTCAAGAGGGAGAAACACAATTTTGGTGATAAATCGTTTCCGCTACTACGAATCTCATTATGGATCAAGGTAAGTTTATTCGATCTAAATCTACATGTGAAAATCATATTGTTGAAGATCTTGGTTATTATGATTTATGCTTACAATATATGTCCTTTCTTTCTATTGGTAAATATGTATTGCCAGGACAGATATAATTCCATCTCTTTGAAACTTGGTTAATTGTGTGTTGAAATACATATATAATGCTTGAGAATCCTGGCCTAGGGTAGTGGTTTTGGCAGAACAACTTGGTTTTGTCTACAACTTTAAAAGTTTGTGCATTCTCATATTTTCTCAATGTCGGGGGATTCGAATTTCTTCTTTCTCTTCATTTATCAATAAAATCTAAAATAATTGTTCGAATTTTCAAGTACTTCAATAAATAATAAGTTTTAAATCGAAACCCGTCCATTAGTGAGGGACGTTGACTACAATTGAATTTTGAAACAAGTTAATCTCTAGGAAAATCCTAAAGTTAATAGTTCAAATGTTATCTCTAGATTATACATTATCTATGATGATGAGTCATACGAGGCAGAGTGCATACGAGGTACTTAGCATACGAAGAAAAGTGCATACGAGGCACTTTGTATACAAGGCAAAAGTGCATACGAGGCAAATGTATGTTTGTGCCTCAATAATCCATTTAGAAAAAGGATAGGTCGGGTCATGATACAACCCGACTCGACGACCCAAGGACAGATGGTCCATACATATAGTGATATGTGGCTGCCATTGTTAGGCCCAACCATCATATCATAAATAGTAACCACATAAGCCTATAAATACTCCTCTACTAGTTCATTTGAGGGGGTTTCCTCTCTCAAATACCACCTTGTATTCTATACGAGGCACACTTACATAAAAACTTATTTAATGTATTAGAACTACGATAGACTTGATTCTAAGTAATTAGGTACATAGGCAGCTCAATACACTTGAGTGCAGTCTATAATTTTCTTATTTTGGAGTGTTGGTTAACTCAAGAGATCGACTTGGTTCAAATCAACCCAACGAGATTTGAGCTAAATCATTTGGCGCTATCTGAGGGAATCATAAAATCTACGTACAATGTGAAATCTACATACGAGGTAGAAACTACGTATGAGGTGAAAGCTACGTACGAGGTAGAAGCTACCTACGAGAAGAAAGCTACGTACGAGGTAGAAGCTACCTATGAGGTGAAAGCTATGTACGAGAGCAAAGCCACGGCGAAAAGGTATGAGCAACACGTCAATGTGGCCCATATTATCCTAACTACCCCAGGACGACAATTTCCAAAACTTGACCCATGAAGGGAACAATGGAAAATAGCCGCGAGAGAGGTATGCGTCGATGGTTGTTCCATGAATTTGACCCTGAAAGGGAATAAGGAGAAATAAGCCGCGATGAAAGGGTATGAGTCAAATTACCTTACCTCAATCTTAGAAAGCAGATGTAGAGCAATGTCATATCATTGTCATAGACCCAAATTCATTGATTAAGTTCAAAAAAAAATTAGACATTTGGCAAATTTATTTACTAGCCCGATTCGGGTATTATAAGCTTGTTTTCAAAACTTGTGTTGTTAAAAAGTGCTGAATTTTAGAAAAGTGAGAAAGATGGGTTTAGTATGGAGAGTAAGAGTTAATGTTAACAATTGTAAAAGAATAGTGCAAAATGCTGAAACCTATTCAGAGATAACTTCTTTTAAAGAACCCACATCATAATTGTAGAGAACCGTAATAAAGATTCATAAGTTAGTCATATTATAGTTCAATTTCACACCTGTAGTAAAGATTAATCTAGATTAGAAGGCCAAAAACTCTTAAGCATAGGCAGACAAAAATCAGAAAAGTAGATTTCACGGAAGAATTTGATTTTTTTTTCTGTGGCGTGATAAATCTTGTGGCGGCAGCAGCGGTGGGATTTGAATTTTTTGTTAGTGTTGGGTGCCCGGCAAGCCAATTGGTTGCCAAAATATTTAGCGACACTATGAGAACAGTCTTGTTTAAATTGTTATTATTATATGGCATCTTCTTTATTATATATCCTCTGTCTTTACATGTATGTAATAAAGTCCCTTGGGTTACATAGAGTTATGGGTACGGTCACGCATTGGATGATAATCATGGGATGTACTCGAACGGCTGTAATCCTAAAAGAGTTCCAAGTCGTAGAGTCATTAAGATAGGGATATTAATGACTCGTTGAGACTTGCTTGTACGTTGCATTTCCTTGGAGGAATGTACCTTGTTCCATGGGTGTTGGTTGGGAACCTATGTAACGTATGAGGGTTCACATCGCGTATGGTGAATTGAGCAACCCCAGTGGAAATTCATATTGGTGGACGTGTCGAATATGAAATTCCACGGTCACGTAGGCTTGTGGTGATCCTCATGACTTGAGGGATCGCGGCTGTTCAAATGCATGGCCCACTACACTTTGATTTAGTTCATGATTACAGGATAATCAAATAATGGGCTATTTTGGGTGTAGTCTGGTCATGCGATTTGGCAGGCGGTTCCAAGATGGGATCTGTCTCTAATCGTTTGATTAGTGAATCTTCTATGCTGTCTTGGGAATGACTTGACTAGAAATCTTCGGCCGAAGTAAGTCAACAAGAAGGTGTGATCCTTGCTTGGTTGACAGAAGTCGTCATTCGCCAATTGACATAGTCATATGATTAAATTAGTAGGATTTCGACTGGCAACCAAATCCTAGATTTAATCGGGAGATCTGACAGAAGGATGAGACACATGCTACGATCGTGATCAGGAGAGGTCTATTATAATCATTTGAATCTAGGGGTTGAGTCGACGTTGCTAGACATCGAACTCAATCTGTGAGAGTCGTGAATTAATTGGTGGTTAGTTCATGGCCAAGATTAATTATTTGGCATAATAATTAATTGAGGTAATAATTGTCTAATTGATTACCGAGCCGTTTTGGAAATGGTCTCACTGCTAGCTTTCGAATGAACCTAAGGGGTCACACACAAACTTGAATAAGTTTCCCGGTTGTATGTATTGCATGGCCAATTTCGAATTGGGCCTTATTTGATTGATATTGGATATTAATCAATGATGAGATTAATTAATTAATTAAGTCTTGGGCTTGAATTAATTAATTGGACTTTTTAATTGATCTTATGATTAATTAATTAATGGGCTAGGCCCAAGGAGTTTATTAATTGAAAGCCCAATTAATAAATCAAAAGAGGAAGTTTATTTTTGGGTTGAAATATAAGGAAAGTATATCAAGAATTAATATGGAGATTTTTGGATAAAAGGAAAATCCAAAAGGATCAAGATTTGAAGTTAGAGAATAGAAGTCTACATGGATTAGGATTCCTTATCCTAAACTAACGTAGGGCACATTTTTCTTCTCTGTTCCGGAGAGAGAAAAACGTTCCCTTTGTGCTATATAAAAGATTCTTCATTCTTCATTCTTGATCATCGATTCATCTAAGCATTATAGCTAGGGTTTCTCCATATTTCTGTCTTAGATATTCCATAGCATTCCTCAAGAAAAATTCCATCACTTTACATACGATCCTTATCATAGTCGTAATTACGAATCGCTAGCGAGATTGTTTTTGACGAGGGAAACGTTCAAGGTGTGGATACAACGCTTAGAGGCACAACAATTGGGGTGCTAGAGATCTCGGTTGATCACGCAAGCTGAAGTGCTGAGAAGTTCTGAGAAGTGCTGAGAAGGGCTATGGAATATCAACCGGGGATATGAGGGATATGAAAAAGGCCGTAGATAGAAACCGATACTTAAGGAAGCGAAAAAGGGTATAATTGTATTTATTGTTTTCGCGCTTTAATTCGATTTAGCATATGTATTGGCTTTTGAGTGAACTCGTATTAAAATTTTAAACTGTTGCTTCCGCTGCGAGGTTTCACTCACGGGGCTTATGCGATCCCAACATTTTTTCACTGGAGTGATTGAGTGATAATGAGAATGATAGGCAGTGTTTGGCACATATCTCCAGATTTTGTCTTTTAATAATACCCAGAGTCAGTGTACACAACAAATTTGTAATTCTGAAAATCAAGAAACACAAAAATTGTGACAAATGAAATTTATATTGATCAAAATAAAATATGGGGTACAAATCTCTATTTTAATCCTCTGATTCTTCCTTCAAAAATATGTTGACTTGAATATTGGAGTTGACTTTGCTTCTTTGATCTTCTCCAACGTTGACTTGAATGTTTATAACGTTAATTCGAGGGCTTGGCAGCTTAATCTCGGATCAAACGTTGAATTTGATATGGAATTTAAAATCTTCAAGGTTGACTTTGTGACTTTGATCTTCCTTGAATTTGATTTGAATTTCTATAACGTTAATTCGTAGGTTTAGCACCGTAATTACGAATCAAACGCTATAATTTGATGAATATCTTCAAGAACGCCTTGAATATCGCCTAGAACGCCTTGAGTCTCGCCTAGAACGCCTTGAATATTTGAAGAACCTTCGTAGAGAAAATTTGAAGAGCTTCCTTCGTCTTCTCTAGCTTTTTGATTGAGCTTCTGTGTGTAATTTATGAGCTACAAAGGACCCTATTTATAGGTGTAGGATGGAAGATTTATGGATAATTTGGAATCCATTGATAATTATCCATTTAATTTAATAAATAATTATCATAATTTTGGAGCCATTTAATTGGCTGATAGAAGATCTAGATATTATCCAAAAATCAACTTGATTTGATAATTATCCATAAATTAACTTGAATTGATAATTATCCAAAAATTAACTTAGTTGATAATTATCTATAAATCAACTTGAATTGATAATTATCCATAAATTAACTTAAATAGATAAATATCATTTGTTGTAGACGACTTTTGATTGGTCAATATTTCTACGTGGCATGATTTGATTGGTTGCAAAATTTCAATATCTACAGTCAGTAACTAATTTTGGTACCGAGAGACCCAATTTAAATTTTGTTATCACCTTTACAACTTTTTCTAAAATTCAGCATTTCCTTAGGGGCACATGTTTTTGCTAACAAGCTTATCATATCAACCCGGGCTAGTAAAATGAATTTGCCAAATGTCTAAAAGTTTTTGGAAACAACGACTTTGGATCTATGACATAGCTCTTCATCTGCTCTTTATGTTTATCTAACGTGCTTTTACTTTAACTTGAAATATACGAAGGATTCTTTTCAATTATGAAATTTAGTCCATTGCTTGCTCTATACAGAAACGTGTAATGCGAAGACTTCATAAAAAACTCTAGTGAGTTAACCAAGAATTTGAGAATGATACGATCTAATTCGATGGGGAGAAGAATCTAGAAATTTCCCGAGGATCGAGGGGGTTGAATCGATCCCGGAGGATAATTTCCACATACACTAACACAAGAGAGAATAAGAGAGGGAAAACAATTTCAATTCAATTCAAATTCTACATACATTCAAATGAGTGATATCAAACCTACTTATAGAAGATGGGAAGATAGGAATATACTAAACTACCCTCACAACTAATCAAGAACTAACACTAACTATCTTAACTACTAACTAACTAACTAACTACTAATTTTGGCATGTAACAAACCCGCCCCCTTAAAAGTGTCCTTGTCCTCAAGGACACAATTAGATTTTGGAACAAGTCATGTCCATGCCTAGTTTGGAGAGGGTAGGGCGGTGGTGGCTCGGGTGGCGGTAACGGTAAGTCTCGCCACTCTATCCAACAAGAGTTATGCCCGTCTTTACCCTCACGCCATATGCCGAATCTGAACGTGGATAAATCTGTCATATCAAGTGCACCACGACTTATTTGAATTGAATTGAAATTGTTTTCCCTCTCTTATTCTCTCTTGTGTTAGTGTATGTGGAAATTATCCTCCGGGATCGATTCAACCCCCTCGATCCTCGGGAAATTTCTAGATTCTTCTCCCCATCGAATTAGATCGTATCAAGTGGTATCAGAGCCGTCGATCCTCGGATAGGCGGCTTGATCCATTAGGATGGCGGAAGATATCAAATTTCGGGAACTTCAAGTCGATGATTTGAGTTCGAAAAGCTCCATTGATGCATCGGTTGATCAAATTTCAGAAACAGTGGATGAGATACGCGGATTGTTTATCGGAATGTTGTTTTCACAAAGTCGATTCATAGGCACCGATCGAAGAAATTCAATCGCCACAAAATGTGCCTTAAAACAACGAGGTTCGGTCAAAGATTATTGCAATCAATTTTCCAAGTCCTTTCTTGAAATCGAGCTTTCGGAAGAATTCAAAATAGAGTTATTTTTGATCGGATTGCGAGAAGAAATCCAATCGGTAGTTCGGAAATTCAATCCTAATACATTTCGATTAGTTGTTTCTCTTGCCGAATTGCAAGAAGAAGTTCTTGCAAATAAAAGCTTGGTTGTAGAAGAAGAAATGAAGCTTGAACCCCAACAATTTTCTCATGAAGATAATAGCAGAAGTTCCATGAGCGAAGAACTTGACCTTGAGGCCTCACATGAAGCGACAGAATCTTCAACTTACACGCATAATCTTGGGGAAATTGGTCCTATGTTAATTCAATCTGCAGGAGAATTGAGCACCAAAGAAGAAGATCCAATGCTCCACGGCAAAACACGGGGCACTCTGTATCCGGCGATAAGCAATTTGAGTAGTTCTAAGACTATGCTATCTCAAAATATAGCAGCTGATAATAACATGTATGAAGGAACTGGGATTTGGATTCCTGTTTTTGTTCCTCCAATGTCAGAAATTGAGCATGAAGAATGGACCAAAGGTTTTGGCATAAATGGTGGATACATTCAGGATGGAGATTTGGATTGGAGCCAATGCACTGGGGATCCACATAGAGTTTGTGATGTATGCTATGCGCGGCTTGAATCTGTGCAGCTATACTTAATGGATCGAGTAAGTCGTGGTGCACTTGATATGACAGATTTATCCACGTTCAGATTCGGCATATGGCGTGAGGGTAAAGACGGGCATAACTCTTGTTGGATAGAGTGGCGAGACTTACCGTTACCGCCACCCGAGCCACCACCGCCCTACCCTCTCCAAACTAGGCATGGACAAGACTTGTTCCAAAATCTAATTGTGTCCTTGAGGACAAGGACACTTTTAAGGGGGCGGGTTTGTTACATGCCAAAATTAGTAGTTAGTTAGTTAGTTAGTAGTTAAGATAGTTAGTGTTAGTTCTTGATTAGTTGTGAGGGTAGTTTAGTATATTCCTATCTTCCCATCTTCTATAAGTAGGTTTGATATCACTCATTTGAATGTATGTAGAATTTGAATTGAATTGAAATTGTTTTCCCTCTCTTATTCTCTCTTGTGTTAGTGTATGTGGAAATTATCCTCCGGGATCGATTCAACCCCCTCGATCCTCGGGAAATTTCTAGATTCTTCTCCCCATCGAATTAGATCGTATCAGAGAATTAGTCAGTACTGTATTGTTGTAGTAGTTAATTTCATAGGACAACATTTTTGTCCCTTTGCTTCTTGTCATGCGACCCTTCATTGTATTTGGCTTGTTTAGAGCGACTTGATCTTGAGCTAATTAACAAGTTATCTAGCTCCAGTCAATATTGCGTGCCTTTCAAGTTTTGTCTAGCTCGACCTATTTTGAACCCAGATATTTAAAGCCATTTTTTTCATTCTATATAGTTTTTAGATTAGACACTATGCTAAAATATACGAGTAAGTACTAAAATTAAATTAGTCTCGAATTGCTTGGAGTTACAGATTAAGTGTTGGAATTGATTTGATATATGCTTCCTTTTTGGAAGTTCTGGTTAACAACGAGGGGATTATTTTCAGCACTGACAACTTGTTGCTGTGCAAAATGGAAAACGAAGAAGATGGGCAGAGTCAATCAACCAAAAAAATTATCGAAATATTCTCAGAATTTATGATGAGGTTAAATTCAATATATATATATATATATATATATATATATATATATTATTTCCATTTATTACTATTCCAAACCACACTTTTCTCCTTCAAAAAATAGAATTTATGTTCATCAATTTCTTAATGTGCCTTTCACTAAATCTTATACTGGTACTCAAATGGCAGGATTACGAAGTTCGAAGAGCTGGTGTCTGTCGGAAACAAGTTCCTTATTTGCTTTCATCAAGCACTTGGTAAGTGTGTCTCAATGCGTTTCTCGTGTGTTTTCAATTTTGGGGGTGCAGCTATGTTTTCCTTTGGTAATATTTGGAGGTATAGGGTTGCATATAGGGGTGGCAAATGGATCCGGAACCACGGTTCCATCGGTTCCAACCAATTTGGGTTGAGTTGGTTCTTTAAAAAAAATTATTTGGTTTCTAATTGGTTCCGACTTGGTTCCAAGTTGGATCCAACTAAATTTCAAGGCCCAAATCGTTTGCCAATAATCTAAGTTATAATGAAGAAAATGTATGGTAATAAGTCGGGTTGGGCTTGGTTCCCTTCTAGATTGATTTTGGTTCCATTTTGGGTTGATTTTGGTTCCACCTTAAAACCATTTAAAAACCAAACTCTTTTAACAACAAACCAATTGGAACCGACCCAAAACCAACCCAACCCGCCCAATTGTCACCCCTAGTCGCATATATTGTAAACGATTCAAATTGTCCTACAAATCGTTTACAACCATGATAACATTTGGAAATCCAAATTGCATTGAGACAACCAAGTTCATGTTGATTTTTCCATGAGTGCTGATTTAAACCCAATATTGCATAGAGTCAGCCGAAACATTAATTGTCTTTGTGAACTCACTGGTTTATCTATTTTGATGCCGGATGTATGAATGCCCATGACTGTGTACAAAATGTGAGCAAGTGTAAGTTTGTTCAGAATTCAACTTTTCACTTTTGAGAAAGTGTGATGTCGAAAATATATGTAGCAAATGTAGTGTTTAAAATATACAGAGCAAGAAAGGATGAATTCTTTTCAGTAGGTTGCTAGATTAATCTTTCTTATTCACATTTCTTTCTTATACCATTATCAAACAAAAGAGTATGCATGACCTATTCTGTCGACTAGGGGTGGCAAAATGGATCCGGAACCACGGTTCCAGCGGTTCCAACCCAATATGAGTTGAGTCGGTTCCTACGAAAATTTTATTTGATTCCTAATTGGTTCCAAGTTGAGTCTAACTAAATTTCAAGTTAGGCCCAAATCGTTTGCCAATAATCTAAATTATAATGAAGAAAATGTAAGGTATTACGTCGGGTTGGGCTTGGTTCCCTTTTGGATTGATTTTGGTTCAATTTTGGGTTGATTTTGGTTCCACCTTAAAACCATTTAAAAACCAAACTCATTTAACAACAAATCGATTGGAACCGACCCAAAACCAACCCAACCTGCCCAATTGCCACCCCTATTGTCGACCCATCTTTTCCCATGGTTCGTTCATTTTTGTCGTGGGGAAAAGAGCAAAAATCCTAGGATAGAGGGAGGTTGAAATGGTTTTAAGGGGAGAGAGATTAAAAAATTTAGATTGATGTTTGGGGGGTTGCACTGTACCAAATTCATTTACTAAAAAACTAGTTTGAACTTTTAATCGCCATTGTTATTTGATATGTGATGCAAGTTCTAGATTCTATCCAGGTCCACCGAGCAAAAAAAAGCTTTTTTTCTTTTGTTGGTGTGCTCAAACTTGATTCTTATATGGCTCTAATTGTTTTTCAGTGCGTACATGCCATCTTGGGCTTAAAGGTCTTATAAATGAAGGTAAGTTCCTTCTCAGATTACTTTTAACTGCTTAGGATATCTTTCAGAAATAGAGTCGTTATGACTCCCCGAAATTGCACTTATTATAAAATTTTCGACACTACATTTACTTGTTCAGATATTTTTTCTTTCAATTCTTCTCTGAATGAAATATGTTTCTTATTTTGTGCCATGTATTTCTTGCATATGCCCTTTTTTGTAGTCTAAAAAGATAGATGATACTTCTTCATTGTTATAATAGCATGTAATTAGCAGTACAACTAGTTTAGATCAGTGAAAATCTTATCCTAGTATGTAGTTGAACCAATTATTAAAGAAGTGTGTAGTTCTTGAAGTGAATTGTTGATTCAGAATTGCTTGATATTTGTTAACCCCCCACCCCTCTTTCTCGTCTTTCCGCTCATTTTTCCAACTCAGAAGGATTTACTGAGTTAGATACAATTTTCCAACTAAAGCCCGTTTACTAAAAATCTGAATGTCATATTGCAGCTAAAAGTGTTGTAACTGAACTTCAAGCCCTTCTGGATGATGCAGCTTTGGCCGTCCAAAATGCGAGAGAGAAAGATGAGGATGCTAGCCACTACTTAGATTAATTAATCTATATCTATATTAAAAGTATGAATGATTTACATATCAAATGATTTACACTTTTTGATTAATACCAAAATACCCCCATGTCTTAATAGTAACCATTTAATATTTAATGAGTGCATGAACTATTGAACTTCCATTTAATAATTAATGAGGTTGTTGAATGTATATTAAAAGCATTTATTATTATTATTATTATAATATCTATAATCTATATCTTTATCTATATCTATAATCTATATTCTATAATTATCTATAATCTATTTATATATATTCTAAAAATATGCATAATTTATGATGACATGCACTTTTTGAACATTTTGTTTAGACCAAAATAATAGCCTTATAACAAAAAATTATTATTTTCAAATTAAATTACACAACAAATTATTATTATTATTATCAAATGAATGTGCTTGAATATGTATTATTGTTATCAAATGAACATGTATGAAGTTAAAATTAATACTAATTAAATATTTCAATATATGTTTATTTCAATGAATATGTTTATTTTATACTTAACAATAGAATTTAACAATAGTATAACTAATAGTAATATCTTACACACACACATATATATATATATTCCCTTTCCCCTCAATTGCCCTCCAATAAAAGCATAAACAATATTTATTATATAGAAAAAGATGGTTATAGATTTCATAAGAAATAAAAAATGTTTGGCTTAAGTCTAAGGTTTCGCAAAGCATAACACCGCACAATTAAATTACAAAGTGTCAAGAATAGTTAATAAATTTTTCAAACAACATAAATCTATGCTACTAGACATTACTTATGAATTTTGGCATGCACAAATTTTTATTTATACCACATACCGTATATCTCAGATTATATAAACTTAGTACTATAATAATACAATACTTTTTATGTTTGATTTTTAAAAATATAATAAGCTAATTAGTACCACATAAATTTTTATTAATTTACAAAATTTTAAATATTAAATGAAAAAATTTAATACAAAGGTATAATTATATGTAATATAGTAAAAAATAATTTATTAAAGTAATTTATATGATATACTTTTCAATTATATTTTATTATAAAAGTATTGATTAATTTTTTGATTTTTTTATGTATATTAAATATTTTGATATAATTAACTATTTAATGGTAAAAGAGTTATAAAATTAAATTTCAATATTTACACAAAGAAAATGTGTAGTTAAAACGTGTAGTTGTAGCAGGATTATAAAAATAAAATAACATATAAACAATTCATTATAAGTACAAATATATTTGGATCACTCTATAAAAGTTATTCATCCAAAATAAAAAATAACATGACAAAACTTAGATTTGCATTGCATCTCACTAAAGAAGCTACATTGTTCACGATATCAAAAAATGTCAATAATCAAGATTATGTAATACGCTTGAAGTTCTAGAAAATTAGTGTATTTTGTATGCAAAAAGTTTAAGATAGAATTAAGATAAAAATAAATAATAACAATCATAATATATGTATATATAATAGCATAGGACCAAAGAGGCCTAGCTCGGTCAATGTTAATGCCCCATAACTCTTTGTTACGGTTCGAATCTCACTGTATATGAGTTATTTTATCTACCTATATAATAGTTTGCAAAAGATTGTGGTAGTTTGTAATAGTTTATTGAAAAATTCATGTGTATACTTAGATATTCTTTTGTAATGGATAAAATATAGTATTCCAATCACTTGTTTAATAAAAACACATAAGAAACATAAAAGACTATATCAAATTGTCTCAAAAACTTTAATTAATATAAATTCTAATGACTTCATTAATGATTACATTTTTTCAAATTCTTGACATACTTTAAGCATTCTTATGTATTTCTCTAAATCGCAAAAGAGTAAAAATTAAAATAAATTTTACATATCTACTATAATAAAATATATAACTTCTTTAGGACTATAATGGATCACCAATAGCTAAGAATAAGATGTAAGATTGTATATTAATACTATAATTTATTCACGAAAAAAATATGAAACCAGTCAGACCTATTTACGTTATGGTATAAGTGGATTTACACTAATATTCATCATATATGTTTGAATCTTAGTTTAATAATTTAATTTATCATTAAAAACTATGCGGAAAAATACTAACTATTTCACTGTATATGTTGACAATAATTAGATGTAAGGTTTCATAAAGTTAATACGATTTATTATCTAAAAAATTATAAAAGTAAAGGTATGTAAATATTGTTATTAATGACATATTATTAACAAATATAAGTTATGCATTTTCATGTCATTCATCTGGTAATACTTAAATGAGAGTGTGAATCACGTGATACATACATGATAGCATCATAAATGTAAATGTTATATAATTATACGTCACTCAACGACTTATAACACACTTGAGATGCATAAGAACGTCGGCGACATAAATTAAGTCACAAAAGTCAGATAAGATTACAAGCAAAACAATCTCATTTGTAGTGCATCCTATAAATTGTTATGGGTTATTAAAACGTATAATATTTGCAAAAGATATATCTTACTCTGGTAAAATTAATTCAAAGAGCATGCATAAATGCTTAAATAAATTTTATTTTGTTTTTACATAATATTAATAATATTAATTCCACTATCTTCTTAAGATACTAATTAAATTTAAAAATGACACCCCGCTTCGTAGCAAATTTATTAAAGACTATAATATTTACGGGCAAAACACTTATTTTTACTTTTAAATATGAATGGGGATATCTGTAATTATAATATATACTATATATTTTATATATTTTTAAATAATATGCACCTTATTATTAAATATAAAGGTTGTCTTTATATATTAATTTAGTGATTAGAAAGAATGACAACAACAAGAAAATAGATCAAATATGATTCCTATATATATAAGAGTATAATTTTCATTTTTGATATGTATATAAGAGTACATTTGAGTATTATTCGTCTTATCTTGTAGCATAAGAGGCAATCAACTCAATTTGAAAACACATTGGTTAATATATCTTTTATCCAATAAATACGGCTAATTTTATCTACGAAATAACAAATAAAGTATAGAAAAAAGAAGGGTTATATGTAGGGGTGTAAGTCGAGTCGAGCCGGCTCGAGCTCGAACAAACGAGCTCGGCTCGAGCTCGAGTTTTTCGAGCTCGAGCCGAGCTTCACGAGCTCGAACTTTTAACCGAGCTCGAGCTCGAGCGCAATCATTTCTAAAAAAAGCTCGCGAGCCCGGCTCGCGAGCTTTTTATTATTTAATATATTATTATTTTTTTAATTATATTAATAAATATATATTAAATAATTAATAAAAAATAAATAAATATTCAAAATTTAAATTTCCCGCCTTTTTATTATTTAATATATTATTATTTTTTTTAATTTTATTAAAAAAATATATATTAAATAATTAATAAAAAAATAAATAAAAATTCAAAATCTAAATTTCCCGCCGAAAATTTGAAATTTTAAGCGGGCTCGGCTCGAGTTCGGGCTCGAGCTCGCGAGCTTGAGTTCGGCTCGAGCTCGAACTTAAGCTCGCGAGCTCGAGCTCGAACTTAAGCTCGCGAGCTCGAGCCCGAGCTCGAAAATTATGAGCTCGACGAGCTCGAGCCCGAGCTCGAGCTCGCCTAAATGGGCTCGAGCTCGAGCTTGGCAAAATTCCCAAGCTCGGCTCGAGCTCGGCTCGTTTACACCCCTAGTTACTTTAAATGCCCAAGTAAAGTCTCTCTCTATATATATGTGTGTGTGTCTGCACACACGCATATGTTGAGAGTTATGTGTGTGGTCTCATATGCTTGAAAGTAGGGGTGGCAAAATGGATCCTGATCCACGGTTCCCGGTTCCAACCCAATTTGGGTTGAGTTGGTTCTTAAGAAAATGTTATTTGGTTCCTAATTGGTTTCGACTTGTTCCAAGTTGATCCAACTAAATTTCAAGTTAGACCCAAATCGTTTGCCAATAATCTAAATTATAATGAAGAAAATGTAAGGTATTAAGTCGGGTTGGGTTTGGTTCCATTTTGGATTGATTTTTGTTCTTTTTTGGGTTGATTTTGGTTCCACCTTAAAACCATTTAAAAATCAAACTCATTTAACAACCAACCAATTGGAACCGACCTAAAACCAACCCAGCTCACCATTTTCTTGCTTTTGTCATTTTATTTCTTAAGGTTGGAACCTTGAGTTCGAGACTTGGGGGGGTTCACGCATGAGGACTTAGTTGATTGGTTGCAATAGTGTATAGCTGCTGTATTTTAGTTTAGCTGAAAGTAGAAACATGTATCCGTACTATCTGATATTAATTAATATTGAGCTACAAACTAAAGAATTTAAGGAATTTTAACATGGTATTTGAGGTTTTCGCTAATTATAATTTTTTAGAATTCATATAATTGTTATTTATTACCAGGATGAAGTGTCATCATCATCAGACCTTTCAAAACTTGAAGTGATTGAATATGCTGGTATGATGGCTGCTATTTACAGTATGGTGCAACAAGACTTCACAATGCAGGTATTAAATTTTAAATTTGAAGGATAATAATATGTAGCGCTCTTTTATCACGAACCGATGTATATTTACAGCATGTGAAACAAGACTACACAATGTGGGTGATAAACCTTTACTATTATTAAGTAATATCACTATATTACAAGTTATAATAATTCATATTTAGGAGGAATAGAGAGTGAAATGTTAGGAATATGATGCCAATGAATAATCACACGAAAGAAAAGAACAAAAGGCCACACGAATTGTTTGTCAAAGAATTTGACTATGTCTACCAAGTGAGGATATTCACTATATTTCTCATGAGATAGCTACAACGATATTAGGGTTATTTATACAAGATACGTAACCTAGGATTACGTTATGACTAAAATACCCCTAAAAAAATTGTCCGGTTTGCGGTCGTTCAGGCTCCATAACTCAACATGAAATTATATTTTGCTTTTCGATATTGTAATTTGCATGACAAGAAATTATCGTAAATTCTTAAAGGTATTTCTGGTCACTAGTTTATATAAATTGTATGGTTTTGTAGGATCGAATTGTATCCTCTCTCAGCCTCAAGTCTCAACAGGGCAAATTGGAGACCTATTGCCAGATGTGGTCGTTAAGGCCTTATGTGGACGACGAAATAATGCTTAAAGCTTGGAGTCTTGTTCGGTAACCTAATTTCCGATTTAGGACAATCTTAATTACTTAGTTATTTATCCTATAGTTAGAGATTTCCTTGAAGTTTAAACTTTAAATTAGTCCATTAATGTTGCACTTAAATCATTGCCTTACCTTTGTTCGTGAATGTCGATAAATCAATACACGAAACATATGGTAATTTTTTCTGTCCCCTAGTTCTGTCTACTTCCATAATGATTAAATAAGTTTTAAATCGAAGCCCAGCCCTTAGTGAGGGACTTTGACTACATCGAATTTGGAATCGAGTAAGAGAATTTTTGGATAAGCTTATAAGTTTTTTTAAACATTTTATGAGATGTTTGAGAGCTTATAAGTTCTATAAAAGTGTGGATAATTTTTTTTAAAAAGAGCTTACAATACAAAAAAAAATGTTTGGGTGTTATAGGCAAATAAAAAATAAGTTGGCATAATCCATCTTATTTCAAAATTTTAAATATTAAATGTTTATATTTTTTTAAAAGGCATAAATAATCCTAGTTGATTTTATTCTTTCTAACAATATTTTTCTCCGAAAACATATTTATTTTTATTATTGCACAATTCTCTCATATAACATTTGAAAACGACTTGTAAATTTGTTTTATCCAAATACTTAAGAATTTATTTTTTTAAATAAGACCAAACATCTTGTATGCTTTTAAAACATCTCATCTTATAAGATGTAAGAATTTATAAGATATTTTAATAATTTAGCCGAACACCCTCTAAATCTTTAGGAAACCATGTTAAGACCCATGTTCTTTCATGGTCATTTTATATCCGTAATACTTCAAACATTTGTGTTTCTTAATTGAATAAAAAATGTATAAATAGCGCATTTTAACACGAGGATTTTCAAATTTTGGGATATTCTTTGGGATTTGGTGCAGTAGTGCTAGTATGATGAACACATTATAACTCAAATTGGTCTCGCGCCACACCCATTGGACTCAAATTGTTTGAGTGATCAACTCCGACGATGAAAACAACAATAAAGCCTAGAGTCATGAACTCATGATTTAGATTTAAGAAGAAAGAAAAGGAAAGAAAGAAATAAAACATATATAATGCATACCAAATTTATCATCATAAACCAATAGTTGTTTGAACATTAACCCAAAAATGTGACTCACAATCTGCACAAAACCATCTTAGCCAGCAAGGTCTTAAAGAAACACTATAAATTACTCGAGGAAAGGCGAACCAGGCTGTGACACAAAAGCTTTCAAACAAACCTTGCACTATATGCCAACAAGATCCAAATCTGCTAATTTCGAAGCTCAGTGGGGCCCGTTAGTGCAGTGATGCCTAACTGAAGCTTTCTGATAAAAGCTTGTAATATTGTATTTGCTGCAACCAAGAAGAATTAATTATTATGTTCAAACAAAACACAGTCAGTGCCTCAGCTCAAATTAGGCATAATAAATCAGAACAGTACGAACCTTGTCTGAAACTGAAGGCGATATTTTGTCCAAGGCAATCTTGAAATGTTCATTTTTGATGGTCCGTGAACTACTTCCGTGAGATGATGTTAGTTTCTCACGAAGAGCAGCCGAAGCAGCTTCATTTATCTATCAAACAAAACAAACATGGGGTTTCTTGATAATTCGCAAACTTAAGGGACCTGATGGTAATTTACACAAGAAATGAGGGGGACATACAAGAGTATAGAGATCGGCACCACTGAGGTTCTTGCAAGCACTGTCTCTACCAATGGCCATGAGATCCACAGTGGGGTCAATGGGCTTCTTCCGAGCAAGAGCTTTCAAGATCATTCCTCTTTCATCTGGGCTCGGCAGAGGAACATACAGAAGCTTCCCGAACCTTCTTGGTCTAAGTAGAGCACGGTCCATCAATTCAGGCCTGTTTGTAGCACCAATAACATAAACGCCCCGTCTCTCTTCTGCACCGTCCAGTTCTATCAGTAGCTGCAATGGTAGATAATACAAACTTTCTCAGTCCATAAGTGTTTGTTAGTTAACCACTGGATGGATAAGTGTTAGTTTTACTAACCTGGTTCAAGAGCCGCTCAACAACCCAACCCCCTTCTTTACCACGATTTGTTGTCAATGCATCCACCTGATGGAAAAAACAAGTTTAGGAATAATAAGAAAACAATAACACCCAATGCCAACTTTTACACTGGGTCAGTGAAACTATTAATTACTCAAACAATTGGTGCTCGAAAACTAGAAAAGTAAAATATTTATGCACGAAAGAATACTCAACGTATATAAACAAAGATTCTTATGATTACATGCAACTCCTAAGATAAAGTCAGAACAAAATTCAAGCACTATGTAAAACGTGTTTTTACCACGAGAACAGAAGATAGAACCAAAGAGAAACGAAACGTACCTCATCGAAGAAAAGTAAGCATGGAGCACAAGTCTTTGCACGACTAAATATTGTCCGTACAGCCAACTCACTTTCACCAACATATTTATTCAGAAGTTCAGGGCCCTAAGGAAACATATACAATAACTTATCAGGTAAAAATTCAATTTAGCCCAGCTTCATTGTGGCTAAGTAAGCGAAATAAAGGACCTTGATATGTATGAAATTAGCTCCGGCTTCATTTGCAACAGCCTTGGCTATCAATGTCTTTCCGCATCCAGGAGGACCATAAAGCAAAAATCCTGTCTCTAAGTCCACACCAAAATCCTACAAAATTGAGCAACTTATTAAGACATCAAACTACACAGAGTCACTCAACAAAGAGGCAACTTGAAGTGTTCGGTCAGCAAACTGTGTGACAGTTTGGTACTAGCGCAAACATAGAACACTATTTTAGGTGATAATTACACGAGCATAAAAAAATTTAGGCTATGTTTGGTTTTGTTTTGGTTGGGTATTTTGGTTAGATTTTTTTTGGGGACACGTGCAAATTTGTGGGATTGTGTTTGGTTTCATATTATTTGCTAATATAATATTAAAATTGTAATGATTGTTATATATATGTATGTAATAGAATGTGTTATATATATGTATATAAAAAAATGTGGGACATGAAAGTGTTTTAAATTTCAAAATTCAAATGCAAATTTTGGAACAAAAAATTAAGGATTTTGGGGGGATAAATTGTGAAGGCCAAACACAAGTTGGCCAAAATTTGGCCAAAAAACTGGTTCAAAATGAAACCAAACATAGCCTTAGATTGCCCGCTTCGAAGCTCAAAGTTTAACAAGAAACTAATGGTGTGTTTGGATTGAAGGATTTGAAAATTCATGGATTTCAAATTCATCTACAAATCCATTTAAGTTTGTTTGGATGAATTCACGTTATGATGGATTTCAAATCCATCGCCATTCATTTTGGGCTCTTTTCTCTACAGCTACGGTGGATTTCAAATGACTCCATTTTAGGTGTCATTTGAAATCCTTCTCCAAATCCACTCCCCAAATCCAACTCCCTACCATAAGATTAGTTCTATTGCAAAATCCATCTAGACCAGCTCAACATATTAGGAAGTAAAACAAATTACCTCGTAATCTTCAGGAAACTTTATGCGCCTAACTACATAACTGTCAAATTCCTGTCTGAGAAAATTAAGACCCCCGACATCATCCCACTTTACATTAGGTACGGTAGAAAACCCTTCTCTTCTCAAAGAAGGTTGAACCATTTTAGCAGCTTCCTGCAATTAATTGAATGAAAGATCACATGCATTAGAATAGAAGTAAACAAAAGAAAAGGTGCACAAAAAAGAGGAAATGGAAATCCAAATAAGAATCATAAAGAATTCGGTGTATTGTAAATGAAATGAGAAAATAAGTTTGATGCTACACATCAACTAGAGGGCAGTCTTTTTCCCAATTTCTTAGAAACGAAATTGAATAAACTGAAAATAAATAGAAAAATACTTTCGATTACTCGAAAGTCCTACAAGAATAAATTCTTGCCGAACAAACCGAAGTTTGCCCCAAGCCTAAGTTCGATTCTTTGATTCCATATTGAATAATTGAAAAACATAAACCCTAGTACCTATAAAATAATGAAAGACTCCTAATAAAGTAAATAACTCAAATCCTAAACCTACTAGAAAACCTAAACCTAATTAAATAAGGATTGTAAATCATAAAACATAAAGTAAATAAATCTTCCAAAATCAAGCTACATAACACAATTTCAATTCAGTAAACAGAACAGGCTGTCTGTGCAATATGGAATGATATGCGAAGTTTGATCGAATTCAACTCCAAATGCCAAAGGTCTGGTCTAAAGACACTATTAAGATAAGCTAGATGGAGAAAAATATAGGTCTACGAAAAAGCTGTTGCATATATAACTAAAAACATGACAGAAAAATAATTTATCCTACCAAGGCAATAATTTTAAGTACGACTAATAAAAACATAAAAAATATAATGAAACTAATCCAAACATAAGGATAGATATGAAAAAGCCACTGCCCGCACCCCCGAAAAGTTCTAAAAATAAGCAAGATGTAAATGGTTTTCAAATATATTCAAGTCAAATAAGTGAAAAATATTAAAGACCACTTTTTTCTTAGAAGAAACATGGAAATTCAGTTCAAGCATCCACATCCATGCATCACCGCAAAAAGGGATACCACCTGTGTCAATTTCTTAACAACATGACAATATATAACACTAATATTCCCTTCTTCTGTTTTTTTTTTTCATAAAGTGAAATCCTTCCAGTCCCTTAAAAGTATTGCAACCACAATTCTACATAGGGTGGCAATTGGGCGGGTTGGGTTAGGTTGTTTTTGGGTCGGTTCCAATTGGTGTGTTGTTAAAAGAGTTTGGTTTTTAAATGGTCCACCTTGGTGCATATTTGTACACCTCTAATGAAATCTTCCTCCTTCAACTCTATACTAATACGTGGACCTAATCAGAATACAAGTTACCTCAAAATCAGCGATGCTTATGCTAAACTTCTCCATTTCTTCATCTGACCATGGTTGCCTCCTCCAATCGTCTTTATATTCCCCGTCAGCAATTTCTACGGAAAGCTCAACCTTTCTCTTGACTATTATTCTCTTCATTGCAAGCCTACCAGCCTTCTTAACCAGTCCTGCCAAATCTGCTCCAACAAAACCAGGCGTGGACCTAGCTATTTTCACAAGATCAAAAGCAGCTTCAACTTTAAGTTTTCTTGTAAGCACCGACAATATTTGAACCCGTGCAAGTTCATCCGGAACACCAAGAAAAAATTCATGGTCAAATCGACCGGGCCTTCTCAAGGCAGGGTCAATCGCATCGGGTCTGTTTGTTGCTCCAATTACCAAAACATAGCCGGGCCCGTGAACAGAACTTTCAGAATCTGAATTTTCATATATGGGTTTTACGAGTCTGTGTGACTCGTCCATGCAAGTCATCAACTGAGTCACAATGCGCCGCTCCATTTCCCTCTGCAGATTTTCCCTTTTCGAAGCAATAGCTTCGATTTCATCGATAAACACGATTGATGGCGCTGTCCTGTATGCTTTTGAGAACAACTCTCTGATATTTTCTTCAGATGCACCTGAAAAGATTAACAAGCGGATAATATGATTCCCGAAGGTGAGCTTTAGTTTCTACTAAGTATAACTCTAGTAAAGCAATCTATGTTTCTAAAATCAAAGACCAAGATTTGGCAACAAGGTTTACAAGCAAAGCTGAGAAGTCACTTTCATAAACAAAATTTGAGGTCGATAAATTTGGCGCATGTGCAAACCATTTTTTGCCAACAGTTGGATTCATAAAATTTTAGTTCTAATAGGGATTTCAACGGTGAATTTCTATGAGGTAAGTACTGGTAGAACATATTTCTACAACGATATAGTAACAAAGGAAGTCTTGAAGAACACTTCATGAGAGTAATCAGTGAAGCTAAATACACGATTCTCCAAAACTGAAAACAAAAATCACAACTTTAGGCATCTCTCGAAAACCTCAAAGTATCTTTATTACACAGATAAAAAACAAGCCAAGCTGCTCAAATAATCAAAACAGATACAAAGTCAAAGCATGACTCTTTAGGGTAATGAAGAACTAGTACGTTTTGAACAATATGAAACACTTATCAGGGTAGCCGCAGAAAGACGTCTAGATCACTAAATCCCTTTTCGAAATTTGAGAGTTCAATAAAACATCCTAGTTAAGTAACTAATTATTGGAAAAATAGCATAAATTAAGCTATACATTATAGTATCAACTAGCAATACCTGAAACTCCAGACACCAATTCAGTGGCAGAAATTTTGTAAAATGGCACTCCACTTTCATTGGCAATGGCGTGAGCTAACTTGGTTTTCCCACATCCAGGTGGCCCGTGTAACAAAATTCCAGTCAAAGGCTGCACTCCAAGGCAGCGTAGCAGCTTTGGCTGAAGTAAAGGCACAATAATCTCCATGTCCAATTCCTCAATCACTCCATTCATTCCCCCTAAATCCTTAAACATGGGTCCGTCAGCATTAATCTTTTCAATATTCCCACTCTTATTATTGATCTTACTCGGACCATCACCAAATTTAGGTTCCTTATTCACTAAGTTCAACGTTTTAACATCCTTGTTTTCAATCTCCAATTCCATTTGAGCTTCCTTACCCACCTCCTTCGCCTTTCGACGCAAATTCTCACGCAGCATTGACTTCATCAAGTCGAACTCCGGCTCGAATTTCTCGCCATACACGGACCCCTCTTCATCTGAAGTCAAATCATCACTAGTGGTCGCAGCAGATGATGATGAGCCGCCGCTGTCGCCGTTTCTATTTCTACTACTCATGAGTAGCATCAACGGCGTCGTTTCTCCGTCGCAGAATCTGGTTGACGCGTTTAACTAACGGCTGAATCTTTTGACGCGAATAATGGTGAGGGTAGCTGGAACGGAGGTGATCCACCATTTGTTCAGGTGTGTAGTTTTTATTCAGTGCCGATTCCATGTCGCGGCCTAAAATTCGGTCGAAGCTCGACCGTCCGCCGCCACCACCGCCGCGTCCTCTTCCCATGGTCGAAGTTAGGTTTGAATTGTGTTCTGTTTCCGGGTTGAATTTTGGATTTTATATTTTATTATTTGGGCCACAAATTGAGCCCATGATTTTGACCCGAATCCTGGGCCTTTGCCACTTAATTACTTATTACGTTAAAAACAATTATACATATTATATTTTATTTTATAATGTATTTATGTATAATATTATATAATTGAAAGTTTCATCACGAAAAAAGTATTTATATCAATATTCAGTTATATTATTTTGATTTTAAAAACAACAATTGAAATAATAACTAATAAATATTATCAATATTACGAAATCTTACTTGTACTGATATAGCTAACCTTATTTTATTGAATGAAAAAATGTTCAATTAATATCTATATTTTTTTATTATAAAAAGTATAACTTATTTTTTAATAATTTGTAATAAACTTAAAGAATTTTCAATATCCAATAATTTAATAGAAAAAGAGTTAATAACATATTTGGACTCTAAAAAGTTTTAAATATTTAAAACACTAAAAAAGAGTAATTATATTAGTATTCTAAAATGAAATTATGTATTAATAATAACTCTAAATCTTAGGTAAGAGTTTTTCTTAAAATTAATTTTAATTACTATTGCATTAATTAATTTATATTAACCTACCTAATTTGCTGTTATAAAAGCTCATTAACTCACGCCCTCACTAGCCAAACCCCCTTCGCCTTTCGCCGGAAAAGCTCAAACCTCAGCCGCGAAGCACTGCACCTTCAACTGCGTGTTCTGACGGAATATTCAATTCTCCGGTTCTGCCAATTTTTTCTGAGGTAATTTGAATTATTATCCTAAAATTTCTACCTGAGAAAGGGGATCATTGCTTGACAGCTTTATCAACTAAATGTTTGTTTGAGATTTCTGCGGGGTTTCGAGTTGCTAGTTAAAAAGGACGAATTTGTATTCATTTACATATTAAACTTCTGATATAGCATAAATTGTTGTTAAACTTGTTCCAAAATTGTCTCTTTTCTCGAATAGTTGGTGAAAATTCTGTGCACCTTTATGTGTGAGAAAAACGTTTATTGGCTCCCTGCAATATGAGTAGTCAGTACAAATATTATTTGCTCAAGCTTTTTTGCAAACACAATGGTAGCAACTGGCAAGTTTGATTGCATGGTTGATGCTATACTAGCGGCTAGCCCCTTGTCTTCGGCTCGAGCTGGTTTATTGACCACCGAGCACGAGCTCTGAAAATGAGCTCGACAAGCTCTTGTAATAATGCTAGAGGCCGAGCCTGGAAAAATCACCAAGCTCGGCTCGTTACCTTAGAAAGCAGATGTAGAGCAAAGTCATATCATTGTCATAGACCCAAATTCATTGATTAAGTTCAAAAAAAAATTTAGACATTTGGCAAATTTATTTACTAGCCCGATTCGGGTATTATAAGCTTGTTTTCAAAACTTGTGTTGTTAAAAAGTGCTGAATTTTAGAAAAGTGGGAAAGATGGGTTTAGTATGGAGAGTAAGAGTTAATGTTAACAATTGTAAAAGAATAGTGCAAAATGCTGAAACCTATTCAGAGATGAACTTCTTTTAAAGAACCCACATCATAATTGTAGAGAACCTTAATAAAGATTCATAAGTTAGTCATATTATAGTTCAATTTCACACCTGTAGTAAAGATTAATCTAGATTATGCCATTGCTAGAAAGCCAAAAACTCTTAAGCATAGGCAGACAAAAATCAGAAAAGTAGATTTCACGGAAGAATTTGATTTTTTTTTTCTGTTGGGTGATAAATCTTGTGGTGGCGGCAGCGGTGGGATTTGAATTTTTTCACTGGAGTGATTGAGTGATAATGAGAATGATAGGCAGTGTTTGGCACATATCTCCAGATTTTGTCTTTTAATAATACCCAGGGTCAGTAACTAATTTTGATACCGAGAGACCCAATTTAAAATTTTTATCACCTTTACAACTTTTTCTAAAATTCAGCATTTCTTTAGGGGCACATGTTTTTGCTAACAAGCTTATCATATCAACCCGGGCTAATAAAATGAATTTGCCAAATGTCTAAAAGTTTTTGGAAACAACGACTTTGGATCTATGACATAGCTTTTCATCTGCTCTTTATGTTTGAGGAAATAAACAAATGCATATTACTGGGTTAGCATGTCTATTGTTTGTTTATCTAACGTGCTTTTACTTTAACTTGAAATATACTAAGGATTCTTTTCAGTTATGAAATGTAGTCCATTGCTTGCTCTATACAGAAACGTGTAATGCGAAGACTTCGTAAAAAACTCTATTGAGTTAACCAAGAATTTGAGAATTAGTCAGTACTGTATTGTTGTATTAGTTAATTTCATAGGACAACATTTTTGTCCCTTTGCTTCTTGTCATGCGACCCTTCATTGTATTTGGCTTGTTTAGAACGACTTGATCATGAGCTAATATTGACAAGTTATCTAGCTCCAGTCAATATTGCGTGCCTTTCAAGTTTTGTCTAGCTCGACCTATTTTGAACCCAGATATTTAAAGCCATTTTTTTCATTCTATATAGTTTTTAGATTAGACACTGCTAAAATTAAATTAGTCTCGAATTGCTTGGAGTTACAGATTAAGTGTTGGAGTTGATTTGATATATGCTTCGTTTTTGGAAGTTCTGGTTAACGAGGGGATTATTTTCAGCACTGACAACTTGTTGCTGTGCAAAATGGAAAACGAAGAAGATGGGCAGAGTCAATCAACCAAAAAAATTGTCGAAATATTCTCAGAATTTATGATGAGGTTAAATTCAATATATATATATATATATATATATTATTTCCATTTATTACTATTCCAAACCACACTTTTCTCCAAAAAATAGAATTTCTGTTCATCAATTTCTTAATGTGCCTTTCACTAAATCTTATACTGGTACTCAAATGGCAGGATTACGAAGTTCGAAGAGCTGGTGTCTGTGGGAAACAAGTTCCTTATTTGCTTTCATCAAGCACTTGGTAAGTGTGTCTCAATGCGTTTCTCGTGTGTTTTCAATTTTGGGGGTGCAGCTATGTTTTCCTCTGGTAATATTTGGATTTATAGGGTCGCATTGATTGTGAACTATTCAAATTGTCCTACAAATCGTTTACAACCATGATAACATTTGCAAATCCAAATTGCATTGAGACAGCGAAGTTCATGTTGATTTTTCCACGAGTGCTGATTTAAACCCAATATTGCATAGAGTCAGCCGAAACATTAATTGTTGGTTTATCTATTTCCTGCTCAGGGTTCTTAAGACGGCCTTCAATCGAGAAGACATCTTCGTTAGTGGAGCAAATTATAAAAGCTCATAATTCAAAAAGGGTTTTATCTTATGTTGAAGCCGGATGTGTGAATGGCCATGATGGTGTACAAAATGTGAGCAAGTGTAAGTTTGTTCAGAATTAAACTTCTCACCTTTGAGCAAGTGTGATGTCGAAAATATATGTAGCAAATGTAGTGTTTAAAATATACATAGCAAGACATGATGAATTCCTTTCAGTAGGTTGCTAGATTAATCTTTCTTATTCACAATTCTTTCTTATACCATTACCAAACAAAAAAGTATCCTATTATCCACTTGAGCCCTATAAATCTGTCGACCCATCTTTTCCCTTGGTTCTTCCTTCATTTTTGTCGTGGGGAAAAGAGCGAACCTCCTGAGGTAGGGAGGTTGATAATTGATATGGTTTTAAGGGGAGAAAGATTCAAATCAAGATTGATGTTTGGGGGCTGTACCAAATTCGTGTACTAAAAAAACTAGTTTGAACTTTTAATCGCCATTGTTATTGATATGTGATGCAAGTTCTAGATTCTATCCAGGTCCACAGAGCCAAAAAAAAAGCTTGTTTTCTTTTGTTGGTGTGCTGAAACTTGACTCTTAGATGGCTCTAATTGTTTTTCACCACATCTCGTGGATGTCAGAAGTGCGTACATGCCATCTTGGACTTCAGGATCTTATAAATGAAGGTAAATTCCTTCTGAGACTACTTTAAACTGCTTAGGATATCTTTAGGAAATAGAGTCGTTATGACTCGCGGAAAATGCACTTGATTATATTCTACAGATTTTGAAAGTGATTTACCAAAAAGGTCAGGCATATATACAATCAGTCATATGTTCTTTCTACATATAAATTTTTCGACACCATATCTACTTGTTCAGACATTTTTTCTTTCAATTCTTCTCTGACTGAAATATGTTTCTTATTTTGTGCCAAGTATTTTCTTGCATATACCCCTGTTCATAGTCTGAAAAGATAGTTGATACTTCTTCCTTGTTATAATAGCATGTAATTAGCTATACAATATTGTGATGTAGAATGTGAGCCTTCTCTCTGCAGAACAAAGAGATTATTTGTGAAATCAGGTCGAGAATTCCTTTGCTAACTATAGCTTCAACTACAATAATTATGTTTTAATGCTTGACCCACGTAAATTCTAGTGATTTTTTTCACACGTTAGTTATGTACAAAGTGTGCTGGAATTAGTACCACAATTGGTCTAGCAACATAGTTCTTTTCTTTTTTAATTGGGTTTCCTCGGTAAAGCATATGGAATTATTAGTTAGCAATAAAAAGCAAAACTTACAAATACTGTCTAATAAAGCTCGTGATTTAGTTTACTTTGAGGACCATACAAATGAAGAACCAATCAACCAACTAGTTTAGATCAATGAAAACCTTCTCCTAGTATGTAGTTGGACCAACTATTGAAGAAGTGTGTGGTACTTGAAGTGATTGTTGATTGAGCATTTACTGAGTTAGATTCAATTTTCCCACTTAAGCCCCTTTACTAGAAATCTGAATGTGAAATTGCAGCTAATAGTGTTGTAACTGAACTTCAAGGCCTTCTGGATGATGCAGCATTGGTCGTTCAAAATGCGACAGAGAAAGATAAGGATGCTAACCACTACTTAGATTCATCAATTACTTTAAATGCTGAAGTAAAGTCTCTTTCTCTCTATATATGTGTATATATATATATATATATATATATATATATATATATATGTGTGTGTGCACACACACACACACACATATGTTGAGTGTTATGCGTGTGTGTGTGCTCTTACATGCTTGAAAGCAAAAGAAAACAGTGAACTTTGGGGGAGAGTTATCTGTTTTGATGCATATATCATGCAAACTGTTTGCTTTCCTTGAGATGAATATATATGCCCGCACCTTCATACTCTTCGAGATTTAGGGTTCACGCATGAGGAGTTAGTTGATTGGTTGCAATAGTATAGCTGCTCTATTTTAGTTTAGCTGTGAATAGAGATACAGTATCAGAACTATCTGATATTAATTAATATTGAGCTAACAAACTAAAGAATTTAAGGATTTTAATTTTAACATGGTATTTAACATGGTTTCACTTATTATCATTTTTAGAATTCATGATATATTGTTATTTTACCAGGAGGAAGTGATGACATCAGACCTTTCAAAACGTAAAGTGATTGATTATGCTGGCATGATGGCTGCTATTTAGACCATGTACATCCGGTAGGCAAATTTTTCCCTTTTATTCCCTGCCACGTCAGATTCCCTACCACATTCCCTATCACATTCCTTTCAACTCCACATCAGCTAGGCAATTAAAATTTTTTTACTTTCTCTTTCATCCATATCACTAATTTTAATAATTAATTTTATAGTTATAATTAAATCGAATACTCATAAATTATTAAAAACGTACAAGAAAAACACAACAAATATCGATAAACTTAGAAAATTTGAAATTTGAAGTAAAAACCTCAAATTTTAAAATATAGAGTAAAAACTTCGAAAAAAAATTGGTGTCCAAATGATACAAACTTAGTCTCTATTTATAGAGCTTGAAAAAAGAAAAATAATGGTGAAAAAATAAAAAATTAATTTTGCATAATTAATACTAGAAAAACGATTTAAAAAAAAGAAGGAAAAAAACATAAGGCTGAGACACATGGCAGCATCCCATTGGCTGGCTTTAATTTTCCCTACCATTTCCTCCAAGGGAAAAATTCCCTACCAAAATATTTCCCTTCCAATTTCCCTTCCCATTAAATCACTCCTTTTTTTTTCCCCCCATTTCCCCCCCAAATTGCCTTCCGGATGTACATAGTCTTACAGTATGGTGCAACAAGACTACACAATGCAGGTAATAATCCTTTGTTTCCCCCTTTTTCGAAGGCCTCCAACATATGGTTTTAGTCCACGTGTATGAAATTTTAAATTTGAAGGATAATAATATAGATGTTCTTTTATCTGTTGAGTTATTAGCACGAACCGATGGTATATTTACATTATGTGAAACAAGACTACACAATGCGGGTAATAAACTATTAAGTAATATCACTAGGTTAGAAGGTTTCAACTCATATTTAGGAATAGGGAGTGAAATTGTATTTTGCTTTCTAAAGCTGGAGATATTGTAATTTGCCCAAAAGATATTGTTAATTCTTAAGGGTGTGTTTGGATTCAGTGATTTGGATATGGGGAGGGCATTTGGAGGAAGGATTTGAAATGACGCCTAAAATGGAGTCATTTGAAACCCACCGTAGTTATGGAGAAAATAGCTCAAAGTGAATGTCGAGTGGTTTGAAATCCATTATAACTTGGATACATCCAAACGAACTTCATGGATTTGTTGACGCAAATCCTTCAATCCAAATACACCCTAAACGTATATTTATCTCCCTGTTTGTAAGTTTATATAAATTGTATGCTTTTATTATAACTTGGATACATCCAAACGAACTTCATGGATTTGTTGACGCAAATCCTTCAATCCAAATACACCCTAAACGTATATTTATCTCCCTGTTTGTAAGTTTATATAAATTGTATGCTTTTGTAGGATCGAATTGTATCATCTCTCAGCCTCAAGTCTCAACCGGGTGAATTGGATACCTATTGCAAAATGTGGTCGTTAAGGACTTTTGTGGACGACGACATAATGTTTAAAGCTTGGAGTCTTGTTCGGTAACCTAATTTCCGATTGCGACGATCATCTTAATTAATTAGTTATTTATCCTATAGTTAGAGATTTCTTTGAAGTTCGCTATAATTAGTCCATGAGTTTCATTGTCAAAATTAGTCCATTAATGTTGCACTTAAATCATTGTTCGTGAATCGCGATAAATCAATAAACGAAACATATGGTAATCTTTTTGTCCCCTTGTTCTATCTACTTCAATGAATAGATAATAAGTTTTAAATTGAAACCCGTCTTTTAGTGAGGGATAGTGGTGTACGCGGTCGGGATCGGGCGGTTTTAAAGGAAAAAATCAATTTGACCCAATTTGACCGGGTGGACAAAATAGCAACCCAAAACTACACAATTATCTTTTCAAAACAGGTTTGGTTCGGTTGACTACAATCGGATTTTGAGTCGAGCTAATCTCTAGGAAACCACATTAGGAGTCTGTTTTTGTTTCATGGTCATTTTATATCCGTAATTTTTCAAACATTTGTATTTTATAATTGAATCAAAATGTTTAAATAGCGCATTAATGGTTGATAAAAGTGAGGATTTCCAAAGGTATTTCGGAAATTCATTGGGATCTGGTGCAGTAGTGCTGATATGATTACACATTATAACTCAAGTTGGTCTCGTACCACACCCAATTGGATGTAAAAGTCACATGATTCCGTTCCATTAGCTTCAAACGGACATTTGAAGGGGGGTTAAATGTGATCGAAACTTGGATTGTGAGAGCTTAAGTGTATAAACGGTGGAGACTCAAATTGTTTGAGTGATCAACTCCAACGATGAAAACAGCAATCATGAGGTACAAGATAACATATCGAAACGAGCATTTTAGAAGTGATGATTGAGATTTAAGAAGAAAGAAACAAAACACAAAAATACATTACCAAATAGAATATCCCTACAACAAATGAACTGCAAAAAGAATTCCCCATGAAAGGATTATACCTGAGAATACTAAGAAACAATCCTAAAATTACCCAAAACAAGTTTAAAGCTCATTCCTAGTTCTAAGCCTTCCTAGACTCTCTCACTCAGCTAAAATCTATCCTCCCCCATTACATTACCGTACAAAAACAACTGTCGAAATAAATCAAAAAGCTGCAATAAGAATGCGGAAAGAAAGAAAAATATAAAGACCACAAAGAAAAATATAAAAACATACATGAATTCAATATAAAGATAGAAATAAAAAAAACTTGGATGATTGAGCAAACTTTGTGTCTCACATAATACAGTAGTTCTGGTGAGACTCCAACATTTCTGGAGACCTGCAAAAAGACCAAATTCATCAGAACATATCTCTGTCAGTAAAAACAACATTAAACAATTGTCCAAGACTGGATATATCGAAATCTGGAGCAAGCTCTTGCACAATATCGTTAGGTGGTTGTCCACATTCTTGCATTTTCTGCATCAGCTCAACGATCTTGTTGAAGTTATTCGGCTCATTTTCATAAACTTGGTTTAGATCTTTTATAAGCTCATACTGACGAGAATAACGACTGTATTCTTTCATCTCCTTTATTCTCTTCCAACCATATGGGATAACGCTCTCCAATTTCTCCCATTGGTTCGTGAAGGATTTCTTTCGATAGAAGCTGCTGCATTAAGAGTCATTTTCATTTCATGGTCATTGTATATCCGTTATAAATGAATCAAAATGTTTAAATAGCGCACGTAAATAGTTCTCTTGGTTGATAAAAGTTGTAACACGAGGATTTCCAAATTTTGGAAATTCGCTGGGATCAGGTGCACTAGTGCTATAAAAGTTGTAACACAAGGATTTCCAAATTTTGGAAATTCGTTGGGATCTGGTGCACTAGTGCTAATAAGATAATTGATAACACATTTTGGAAGTGATGATTGAGATTTAAGAAGAAAGAAATAAAACATATAATACATTACCAAATTGAATATACCCCTACAACAAATGAACTGCAAAAAGAATTCCCCATGAAAGGATGACCTGAGAAATACTAAGAAACAATCCTAAAATTTATCTAAAACAAGTTTAAAGCTCATACCTAGTTCTAAACTTATCATCGTCATCGTCTAGATATCCTTTGTACAAAACCAACTGTCGAAATAAATCGAAATAAGGATGCCGAAAGTAAGACCACAAATGAACCTTTAAGGTCTCTTTCTTTACCACATTATTCTACTCATGAATCACGGACTTTGCGGGCCCTACCTTGCTCCTCATCTCGACAACTTTCTTATGAGAGTTGGAGTGCAGAGACGGCACAAAAGTAGGGCTAGCGGCCGGCCGGTACTCCGGGAACAACCGGCCCGACTTGTGACGGACCCCACATGCATTGCACAGGGTTTTTGGGCCCATGGGACCCGCCCTCCATTGAGGCGTCTTTGTTATCTCGCAATGCATGCATTTCCGTACGGATTGCGTTGTCTCTATTGGATCATCATGTAATTTCTTCTTTTGTTTCGACCCACCGAGCTCCGTGGATAATCCATGGATCGGTGCTCGGGGACTAAAGGACGCGGGCCGAGGACGTTTGCTACGCGCACGTTGTGGGCCCCGATGATTAGGCACGGTCTTTCCCTCGGAGGAGGAGGAGGACGAGCTGCTGCTGCTTTCTAAAACAGAAACGGGGCTCGAGGTTTTGAATTGGTTGTGAGATGGCTCCTTGTTCACGCATAAAGTCATCCCTCCGCCTGAAAACGAATCCTCCACAAAAGTCGATAGCCATTCGAGTTGCACAATATCCTCATACTGAGAAAAAAACAACATACTGATCAGACCAGAATAATGAAAGGAAATCGGGTGTGTTTGGATTGAGTGATTTGGATTTGGAGCAAGGATTTGAAATGACACCTGAAATGGAGTCATTTGAAATCCACCGTAGTTATGGAGAAAATTGCTCAGAGTGAATGTCGAGTGATTTGGAATCCATTATAACTTGGATACATCCAAACGAACTTCATGAATTTGTTGATGAATTTGAAATCTATAGATTTCAAATCCTTCAATCCAAACACATCCAAAGATTATTTTGAATTTATGTTTCGATTAATGAATGTGTTAGTTTATTCATTTGTGTAAGGCAAACTTGCACTAAATTCCCATTTGGACCACCTAACATAGACTTGAGATTTCAAAAATTATATGTAGAATTTTTAAGATTCAAACCTACACTTGTCCCTACAACTTTATTAATGAAAATGAAAGCATACAAATATTCAAAAAAAAAAAAAAACATTCTATATGAAATAATTAATTGAATATTTTTCTTTAAAACGTTGAAGATGTAACAATCAACAAATGGCCTTATATATATATTACCCCACATGTACTCAACTAGCCGAATAACGACGACACACTATCAAGTCATCGATCAAACTCAACCGACATGATTGATTGAGGTTCGATAGAAATCAAACTCAATAGAACATAGAATTAAAACTCGACATTAATAACTAAGATGAAAATTCAATGTCTCTCAGCAAGCATAATGGTTAAAAGAATTAAATTCAATGGTGAATCGGGTTTTTAGACTTATATCACACCTAATAACCCGTAATATTTGCGAAACTAGCGTAGCATTTAGTATGAACTTAGCAATCATGTAATAAAAGTAAATATTTTAAACATTAAATTTTCTAACTTTCGAGTGCATGTAATGGAGTGATGCTATATACGAGACATTTTATTGTCGTGTCATTCTTGAATTTTGGTAAAAAATAAATGTATTTGATTGAATTTACGCAATTTATATTTATCATATCAAATAAATAGATATGATATATAACTCACCGGAACGGACAGCTCGGCGGAGAAGTCGGAGGCGGCATTGTTGAGGCCACCGGAGAAAAGAATGTCGGATTCCGGCAAGGCATTGTTCCACATACTCGGGATTTCGCCGGAGCTAATTACTAAATCACCACCGGCGGCACACTCATTTTCCGGTGGAAACTCAATCAAATCATCAATCTGATCAAAGAAGTTTCCACAGTCAATCTCATCCACAAAACTTGACCCCATCAAATTTATAATAAATAATCCTGAAAAGAAAGAAATAACAATAATTAAGTAAAAACAGAGCACACAATAAAAAAAAAAAAGTAAAAATAATGGGGTTTAATTTAATTTTTATGATATTGGAATGGGGATTGATGCTAGCGTGCGCATGAGGTGGAGGGTGGCCCACCATGGATTTTTGGTGCTTGCCAGCTTGAATGGAGCTGGCGCATGTTAGCAGAAGAGGCTAAAAGTCTTGGTTACAGCAGTTTTTGGATTCTTGTTCACAAGGACATAGAATCTTCAAAAACACTTCACTGATATTCTGATTTCTTTGTTTCTAAATTAAATATATTTTTCAAAATAAAAGATGAAAAAAGACAGTAAATAGTGAAGCAAATGTGAACACAAAGACTGAACCGACACAAAATTTCACAAAAAAAAATTCTCAAGGAAACTCTAAATCTAGGATGGAAATTTTACAGAATTACAAACAACTAAATAATTCCAATCATTCGATTTTATATTATTTTAGAAAATGTGAAACACAATTTCAAAGTTTGTGGGCTTGTGACTTAAAATTTAGCAAAACAAATCGTTTATTTGCATCATTTTTTCCCAAAATGACCATAAATCCTCAAACTTATTTGAGAAAAAATTCATGGAGACAAGTTTAAATGCAGTAAATTGATAGAAAAAATGCAGAGCCAAACCTGTCCTAATAAAACCTGCCGAAAAATCTTGAGAGCAAATGAACTCTGTATATATATATATATATATGTATATTTATGCTAGTTTTTGAAGAAGAAGAAGAAGAAGAAGAAGAAGAATAATGGTGGGTGAAATTTTGTTGCTTCACTGCAATATAAAGCTGTTAACATTTACACTCTCACTTGCCCTTTAAGTCTTCATCATCAATACCCACCCCTCATTGCTCACGGGTCCCACACCACTCCCACCGCTCTCTTAACTTTTTCTCATACACACATATGCACGTATAAATGTGTGTATATATATATATTATATATTATATATAATTAGGAAAAATTGGATGAATGTCAATTATATGAATCTTTTTTTTTTCTTTTCAAAATCTTCACTATATTTGCTATTTAAAGGCCAAAAAATCCTTTATATAGTAATCAAATAATAAATAATAGAATTTCTAGAAGCGTAGCTATAATTTTTTTTAAAAATTTTAAATAATAAAGTGATCCATTTTAATTGTGAATCAATACCAAAAATATTATTTATTTTTTTAATCTTAAATTTACTAATATAAAAATATGTTATTATTTTAATTGTATTAATTTAATCTGTTGCCCACTTTTTTTTTATGTTTATGACAATCTTCATTTGTTAGTTTTTTTTTCTAATTTTCTTATTACATTTAGGGTAAATGTACATTCATATTAGGGTGATCATATGATATATACTGTATTTTTCAATGAAGAATTGCTACTTGAAAAAAAGAAAAAAAATTATGTTGTGCTATTTTGTAGCTTTTATTAAATTATATAATTATTTTTATGAGTAGTCATAAATTATTATCATTTTTTAATATTAATATGTATATATAAGAAGAAAAAAAACATGATTGTATATTAGAGGTGTATATTCTTTTTCCTAATATTATTGTTTCAAATTAAATATACTACAAATAACATCGTGTTTGGAAGAAACGGTTGAATTTTATTATGAAAAAACATTCATGAATAAATCAAATTTTAGTTATATATAGATTTTTAGGTTTTGGTTTTCTTTTTTAAAAATAATTTAGGTTTATGAAAAAAGTTTTTTATGTTGACATATTTAAGCAATAAGATTTTAAATTACAAAGAATTTAATGTTAACCAATATGATATCTTTTAGGAGATTATAGAAATATTTGTAAATTTTTTAGCTATGAATGTCTCATTTTTTTTATACGTTAAACGATGCTTTTATAGTTTTTCATTCTCTAACATATTATAAATGGAAGTTAACGTTTTGCATAAAAAAATATCCTTTAAACATTAATACAATAAAACAGTAAAGGATGGTAGATTCATGCCAATATTTTCAATACGACATGTGTAGATGACAAATGCCTGTAATTTGGGAAGGTTAATACAATTTTTCCCCATATACTATAAAGAAATATGTATATACACATTACACGACAAAATTTATGTCAGTATATCTTTTAACACTGAACCCTTCAAAAAAGAATTACGCCCTCGAAGTTATGTAATAGTATTTGTCTCGAAGTCATGTAATAGTATTTAACACTAAACAACAAAAGGTTGAAAGTGTAATAGTACTTGTCTCGAAGTTACGATTCACGTGAACCGTGATACGTATTTTAGAAATCTCGGTTACTTGTCTAATCATTGTGCATTTATATGATCATAAATGTAACTTTTTAGCTCAGTACTAATGAGTTGAGCCACGAGTTACCAGGTAATGAAATCTAAATTTTACAATTTATCAAGTAATGAAATTTAAATTTTCACAATAAATTTCATGTGATGTTGAATAATATAATTTCAACCCAACTATTAATAATTTTCTAAGGCAAAGTTATTGTAAATAAAGATGGTCTTGGAATAAAGATCAACTTTTGTGACCATACAAATAGATATTGAGCCATTTACGGTTATGATTTTAATAAAATATGATACGAATACTAATTTCAGGACAAAGTGGTGCACACCTTGAATAATGTAGGGGCATATAGTCTTTTTTGGGGTGTTTAGATATTGGCATGGACTAAAATGCCCTTTCCTTTTGAGCTAAAAAAGATAGAATATCACTAAATAATGTGTTGAGAATGAACAATTATTAAATATCATATAATAAAATATTATTTTAAAAAATAAAGCATCCAAATTAAAAATTTCTAACAATATAACTCTGAAACTCCTAAACCAATTAATAAATTATAATAGAAAATATGCTTCCGATTTCTCGTGAGTTTCTTTGGTAATTCAACATATTATTGTATCAAAAAAATATTTAAGAAACTTTTTGTGTAGAAATAGTGGTCCCCAAATACTATCATTTATGTTGGACATAATAGAAATTGAGATATAATAATATGTTGAATTACTTATTTACACTGATTTTTTATGGCCATTAAATTTAAAAAGCATGGAGGTAATAAATCAATTAAAATCAATTAATTTCAAATGAATTTTTATCAAAACCAAAAAATATGGAAAATTGATGATATATGAAAGGTGGTATATATTATCACTCACATGTTAATTGCCAGGTGTATTAATATATGGGGGAGAAATTTATTTTCATCCCTTAGATTTTTGAGTAACAGCAAAATCGTCCCTTCAAATTTAGAAATTTGCAATTTCATTCTTCTAAGTTTCTAACTAGAATCAAACTTCAATTTCGAGTCACAAGGGTGAATTATTGATAAATTAATTGAAAAAAAACCTTTGTGTTAAGCGGGAATACATTGTCAAAAGTTCAAATCCATAACTTTTTTTTTGATTTATTTTATAATAATTCGTGTTGTATATCAATATATTTTTATTATGAATATGTCTAACATTTTTTTTATCATATTTCAAATAGTACAAATTATTTGTGTGCTTAATTAATGCTACATCTCTATAATCATTTATATAATATACATCCCTCAGGTTCCTAATTATTCTAAAGCCATGGTAGCAGGTTTCAACATCTAGAAAGTCATTAATTAGTTGAAACTGAGCAACCAATTTAACAAAGAAATATAAGCTAATAAAATTGACTTCATAGCTGCAAAAGCTTTATATATATATATATATATATATATATATATATATATATATATATATATATGGTAATTGTAAGTGATACGAGGTATTTACGTGCCCTCCGTATACGAGCTGTATAGTTGACTATATGATAAGAATACGAGCAGAAATACGAGTATAATGTATACAACACGAGCTGTTATGTAAGATTGGGCCCATGAACAGGGAACACATCATATAAGGAGGGCCAGCCCAATTACATCAATGATATAATAATACTTAGCCACCAATTAAGCAACAAGTGGCAGTCAATATATAGGTTACAAGTCAGATCATGAATAGTTGGTTTAACACCTATAAATATGACAAATAATCGTCCTTGTGGGGACGGATAATTCCAAACCTACGAGCTAATAATACAATTTATACACGATATCTTAGAACTACGTCAGACTTGATCCCCTTTGCGTGGTACGTAGGCAGCTGTTATTCGAGCTCAGTCTTTGGAAGCATCTGAACGAATATTTGACTTGATCATTTTGGCGCCGTCTGTGGGAATCCATAAAACTGTCATACGAATTGACATGGATAGTGAACACCATCGACCGGGGAAAGAACCGGTGAATGTTGAAGAAACGCAGCAAATTCGTGTAGAGCCGACTGAAGAAATGCCCGAAAGAATAATTACAATGACTGAATCTGAGTTCGATCGAAGAATGCAGGAGAAGTTTCAAGAGTGGATGGCAAGGTTACCTCCAGTTACTCCGAATATTGGTACAATAAATCCCCCCCCCCCGAATATCTCGAAAGGTCCATTCCCAGAACTTGACCCAAAAAGGGAACAAGGGGAATATGGTCCCAGGAGCGATACTCGGAGACGGCAATTCCCGGAACTTGACCCTAACAGGGTGCAAGGGAAACATGACCGCGAGCGAGGGACACGACGGAAGCTATTCAGCAGTCGTGAGAATGATCGTGATGACAGTGTCAGGACGTTTGGGTCAGATCAGAGTGAAACAGAGGATACTGATTCCGCATCGTATTCGCCGAGTTCTCGTGATCGGGGGCTATCAAAGCAGTTATCAGGGAGGGCAGATTTTGGTAAGCGGGGTAGATCTGAGAGAGACATGGGAACCTTGTCGTCTATACAAAGAAGAAACAACCCGTTTGGAAAGGAAATAATATCAGAATTAATGCCAATGCATTTTAGAATGCCGGATCTCCCAAAGTACAGTGGAATAACGGATCCACGCGAACACCTCGTAACTTTCGAGACATTAATGACTTTGCATGGCCTGAGCGACGCGTTGAACGCTCGCATATTTGTAACGACTCTAACTGGAAGGGCACAGGACTGGTTTGTCAATCAGCCCTCGAATTCCATCACCTCGTATGACCAGTTGGTTCAAAACTTCGAGTACCACTTCGCGAGTAAGCGAAAAACGAGAAAATCTGTTTCTCATCTATTAGGAATAAGGCAGAAAGACGACGAAACTCTGCGCGAGTTCGTTGACAGATTCAATAACGAGGCCCTAGATGTTCAGGGTGTACAGCACGAAGTGATTGTGCAACTCTTCATTAACGGGTTGAAAATGGGTCCGTTAACGGGGGCACTTACTCGCAATCCTCCAAGAAATCCAGAGGAAATGATGAGCACAGCTCAGCAATACATTTACGAAGATGAAATGTATCGCATGAAACGAGCTGAACAAGCAGTAAATAAGCAAAACAAGGACAAAGGGATCCTGAAGAAGGAAGAGGGGAAAGCGGAGAAGGTTGCAGATTATAAACGAGGCCGTTTTGATAACTACGCACCGTTGAATGCATCGAGAGCCAAGGCATTAATGGCAATCGAACGAGCAGGTATTCAGGTTGAATTCCCTAAGAGAGTGGACCCCAAGAAGAAAAACAATAGTAGATTCTGTAAATTCCACAAAGATATGGGCCACGACACGGAAGACTGTCGTCAATTAAAAGATGAGATAGAGAAGCTCATAAGACAAGGCCACTTGAGAGAGTTTATAGAAAGGGGGAAGGGTGAAGAGAGATCGGAGACACGTAGTGATGATCGGGTCGTACGTGAACATGATTCGAGGCATCAGCAAAATCGTAGCCAAGGATATCAGAACCAGGGATATCAAGGAAGACGAGAGGAACAAGAACGCTACCAGCAAAGGCAACCAGAGGGTCGTAATGACAACAGGCCAAAGTATGGCGATATAAATACGATAGCAGGGGGACCAATTGGGGGTGACTCTAAGAACGCCAGGAAAAGATACGCTCGAGAATTAACGAGCTACGAGGTTCACGGGCATAGAGTGCATCATGTCCAGAGCAGTTCGAGGGAGCTAATTTCTTTTGGAAACCACGATTACGAGGATGTGTTGACACCTCATAATGACCCGATGGTGATAACGATGGACATAGCAAACTATGCGGTCCACAAAGTTTTGGTGGATAATGGCAGCTCGGCCGATAACGTGTTTTCAACGGTATTGGATAAAATGAAAATCTCCACGGACAAGTTGATACCCGTGACTACTCCCCTCGTAGGATTCGGTGGATCTGAAATAGTACCTCTTGGAACGATTGAGTTGCCTACCTCATTGGGATCAGAGCCGAGAAGAAAAACATCCATGATTAGATATCTCGTTGTCGATTTCCCTTTCGCATACAACGTGATACTAGGACGACCTGGACTCAACCAATTTGAGGCAATTGTTTCTACACCCCATTTAAAAATGAAATTCCTGACAGATTTTGGGGTAGGGACAGTGAAAGGCGATCAACGAGTAGCTAGAGAGTGCTATGCGACGTCCTTAGGAAGGTTACGAAGGAAAATATGGAAAACAATGCAAAGTTACTGATTCAAATGAACCAAATCATGAGGTTCGGAGTGACAAAAAAAGAGGAACCAGAACGAAAATGAATCCCGGCTGAAAAAAGTCGGGTGCAACCGGCAGAGCACAAAACGATCCAACTCGTCCTTGGAGACGAGGAAAAGATCACGAACATAGGTACAATGATGCCAAAAAATCTGGAAATAATGATAATGAATTTCCTTCGTGCTAATATTGACATGTTTGCATGGCAGGCGTCGGACTTTAAGGGAATCGACCCTAAAGTCATTGTACATAGGCTAAACGTGGATCCGCACGCCACGCCGGTAAAACAAAAAAGAAGAAATTTTGGTCAGGATCGTAATAAAATCATTGATTACGAAGTAAATAAATTATTAGAATCCGGCTACATAAGGGAGATAAGCTATACTGAATGGTTAGCAAACGTGGTGTTGGTACCAAAAGCAACGGGAGAATGGAGGATGTGTATCGATTACACTAATCTAAACAAAGCCTGCCCGCGGGACCCGTACCCGTTACCTCGTATCGACCTCCTCGTCGATTCGACCGCTGAATGTGCCTTACTTAGTATGATGGACGCTTATCAGGGCTTCAATCAGATAAGAATGGCAACGGAGGACTGTGAGAAAACCTCGTTTGTAACTGCCAGAGGCGTGTATTGTTATAACGTCATGCCTTTTGGATTAAGGAATGTCGGCGCGACTTATCAAAGGCTCGTCAATCGTATGTTCAAGGAAGAGCTGGGCAATACGATGGAGGTGTATGTGGATGACATGTTGGTAAAGAGTAAAAACGAGGCTGAGCACCTGGAGCATTTGAAAAGGTCGTTTGCAATTATGAGGAGATACGGAATGAAGCTGAATCCAAAGAAATGTACGTTTGGAGTTCGTGGGGGAAAATTCTTAGGTTATATGGTCACACAACGAGGAATCGAAGCTAATCCTGAGAAGATTCAAGTCGTATTAGACATGCAGTCCCCGAAGTCTGTTGTTGAAGTACAGATGCTAACTGGGAAAATGGCCAGCTTGAGCCGCTTTATATCGAGGTCAGCCGACAAGGGATTGCCTTTTTTCAAAATTCTAAAAAATGTAAAAAACTTCGAATGGACGAAGGAATGCGAGGAGGCTTTCCAAAATTTAAAGACGTATCTGATGAGTCCACCATTACTTACTAAACCCGTAGAAGGTGCTCCACTTCTCCTATATTTGGCCGTCTCGGCAAACTCAGTCAGCGGGGTGCTCGTTCGTGACGAACAAGGCGAGCATCGTCCGGTCTATTACGTCAGTAAGACGATGCTGGGAGCAGAGAAGAATTATACCCAGATTGAAAAGTGGGCGTTAGCTTTAATGACAGCGGCTCGTAAGTTACGACCGTATTTTCAGTCACACCAGATCATTGTTCTTACGAACCAACCTCTGAGACAGGTGCTCTCTAATCCGGACATATCTGGTCGTCTCGTCAAATGGGCGGTCGAGCTGGGCGAATTCTCGTTAGAATACAGACCACGAACTGCAATTAAGGCGCAAGCCTTGGCAGAATTTATAGTCGAAATGGCATCGCCCACCGAGGCATACGATGCGCGAGGTGACGAAAGATCTAAAGCTTACCCTAAAACTGATTTATGATATGTATAGCCCTAGGCTCTACAGTTAAATAATTATTTTTCTTAAAACATGGAATGACATATTATGGACTTTACACGTTGACGGTTCGTCTATGACCCAAAAAGGAGGTGCGGAGGTATGGTTACGAGATCCGCAAGGTATTAGCCGCTCTTTATACACATATAAGATAGTCCATGCTAATAAACAAAAGATATAACGATCTTATGTTTTCCTTAATATAACAAGGTTACGATCATGAGTTCGCAGTAAAGCTAGATTTTAGCGTGACGAATAACGAGGCAGAGTACGAAGCAATGCTTACAGGTATACAATTTACTAAATACCGAAATTGCGAGCCGTTGGGATATTAAGTACGAAGCAATGCTTACAGGCTTAAAAATGGCAAGAGAACTCGATGTCAAGCGGTTGGACATCTACACGGACTCGCAACTCGTAGCAAACCAAATCAGCGGTTCCTTTGAAGCCAGGGAGTTGAGTCTATCATCGTACCTAGCAAGGGTGAAGGATTTAATGGCTCAGTTCACCGATATAAGCATCTTTCAGATTCCTCGTGAAGAGAATGAGAGGGCAGATGCATTATCCAAGTTCGCAAGCTCCGCCATAGGCCTCAAAACGAGGAAAGTAACATTATTGGTGTCCAGCCAGCCACAAACCAATGACACACCGCAAGCAAACGAGGTACTGACGATTTACGCATCAGACGACTGGAGGTCAGAAATCTATAACTATTTGACTGAGAAGACACTGCCCGAAGACAAGAATCAGGCTCGACGGATCGTTTATAAAGCCACTAAGTTTACTTTTGTAGAGGAGAAGATGTATAAACGATCCGTGATGGGTCCCTTGCTTCGCTGTCTGGCGGGGATGGAAACCGAATACGTAATGAAAGAGATACACGAGGGAAGTTGTGGTAACCATTCAGGGGGACGACCACTAGCTCAGAAGATATTGCGCCAAGGGTACTTCTGGCCGACGTTGGTAGCGGAGTCACGTCGTTACGCAAAACGATGTAAAGGATGCCAAGTTAATGCAAATTTGACACATAGCCCGGGTACGGAGCTAGAACCAATCAAGATAGCATACCCATTCGACCAATGGGGCATTGACATACTAGGACCGTTTCCATTGGCAACAGGTCAAAGGAAATTCATGATTGTGGCGGTAGAACACTTTACGAAGTGGATTGAAGCCGAGGCGGTAGCAAAAATTACTGACCATGAAGTAATGAAGTTCATCTGGAGAAATATTGTATGTCGTTTCGGTGTACCTCGTATACTCATCTCAGATAATGGAACTCAGTTTAACAGCAAAGGCGTGGTTCGTTGGTGCGAGGAATATAAAATCCGGCAAAATTTTACAGCGGTAGGTCATCCACAAGCTAATGGACAAACTGAGGTGGCGAATAGAATATTGCTCCAACACTTGAAGGTTAGGCTCGATGGGGTCAAAGGAAATTGGGCCGACGAGTTACCGGGGATCCTATGGGCATATCGAACCACACCTCGTACTTCGACGGGAGAAACACCGTTCTGTTTGGTATACGGGTCGGAGGCCGTCATTCCGGTGGAATTAGGTGAGATGACACATCGTGTTGAGCAATACGAAGTGGGGATGAATAAAGGGGAACGCATTTATGAGCTGGATGTTATCGAGGAAACTAGGGAACGGGCATATGCCAAGATTTTGATTCAGAAGAAAGCTATGGCTCGTGCCTATAACAAGAACGTGAAGGCAAGATCCTTTGCAGTCGGTGATCTTGTACTTAAGAAGGTCGAAGTGTCAAAACACGTGGGAAAATTGGATGCAAATTGGGAAGGACCTTACAAAGTAATAAAGGCAACAAAAACGGGTGCATATAGATTGCAAGACTTGAATGGCAAAGACTTGCCTCGTCCGTGGAATATCCACAACCTTCGTAAATATTATACGTAGGAAATAGAATGCACTGAGAAATTACTTCTCGTGCACTATTGACGATTTTTGTACGAGTTAATTAATTTTACTTGAATGCATCGAATTAAATGTCCTTCTAAACGAGTTCATTAATTCTACTTAAATGCGTGGCTTATAGCAACATAGCTCATCAATTTATAAACAAGCACTAAGGTAAAACGGAAGTTGCAAATAAATAAGCAAAGCAAGCAGATACGATTACACACTTGTTCACAAATATAGAAAACAAATGCCATACTCGTTTGAATAAAAGGTACGATTACAAAAAAAAAAAAGAAATACGATAAAATAGTAATCCTAATTCTCGTCAGCAGGGGCGGTTGCATCGTCGTCTCCGGGCCCAGCAACCCTATTATCTTCCTCGTCAGAGTCAATAGGTCCTAATGACTGAAACTCAGGGAAGTCATGATATTGCACGGACGAACTGGCACTCGAGGGACGAAGGGCAGGCTCAGTAACATTCCCCTCGAACTCAACAGGGTCGAATCCAGGAACGGTAAAGCCCTTTTTCACCATGTAGTCAACTGCTTTCGCAAAACCGTCGAACAAATAGTCGGCCGTAGGTTCGAGGGCCAACGCTTGAAAGACGATGGAATACCTGAAATCACGAGCCCCGTTGAACCTGGCCTCGTCGATCGCTCTCTTGTACTCCGCTGACCTGATGAAAGCATCTCGTCCATCTGCCTGCCCCACCTCGTAGTTTCGAGCGGCCTCAGCTCTGGCTGCCTCGAGCTCTTGTCTTCGAAGCCGCAAGCTCCTGCTTCAGGGCCTCAATCGCCTCATTCTTCTCGAGGGATTCCGATTTCAGGTCATTATAGGCCACTTTCAGCTCGGCCATTTCACCACGAAGCTGCTCATGTGCTTGAACAAAAGATTGCGCTTCGGATCGGAGCTTACGAGCCTCTTCAATTTCAGCTGAGGCATTTGTCAAACGACCCTGGTACTCTTCGTAAGATTTTCTCACCTCAGTATTCTCGTGATTCAAATAGGCAAGATTGAGGGAGAGAGAGTGAGCAGCTAAGGAAGCCTACAAACAAATTGACAACGAGTTGTAAGATGAAAACTTAAAATAAGTATAAACTTAAGACAACGATGTAAACTTGAAAGTTAAAATTTACCTCGGCCAGAGCCTTGTGGATCGTATCTTCAAGACGGGTATATGGCATCGTTATGAACTGAGCCTTATCACCCGGTAACATGCTATGCCGAGCCATCTCTGAAGCCACCTTTGCTTCGCTCGTACCGAGGATGGAGCTCGTGGAATATACGCGCCAATTTGGGACGAGTGGAGTTTGATCTGGCAGGGATTAGGGCGCCAATCTTCACCCTGTTGTCGCATACGATCCCGGAGGGCGAACGCTTCATATTGATCCACGATCTCCATGCCGGGGGGTGGAGACGAAGTCGGACCACCGGTATGAGGTAGGGCGTCTGCGGCATTTTGCGGATTGCGCCTGGACCTCTTACGAAGCCGCAGTTGTGCAGACTCCCGCTCACTGGATTCATCGGACGCGTGGACGGGGGGATCTCCTGCCTACTGGAACCCTCAGGGACAGTCCCGACCTCAACCTGCCTTAACGGAGCAGGATTAGGAATCGACCTAGCATCTCGGGTCGTACCTCGTCTTTGGACGGCAGGACCTTTAGCCACTTGAGTAGCACGAGGTGCAGCAGACGAACTACTCGCCTCAGCAGCAGAACGAACTGGAGTACTTTTCTTCGTCTTCTTGGACAAAAGCTTGTTCAGACGGGCATCCATTTCGGCTTTGCCTACGAAGAAAGAAAATACTGTCAAATTCTTAAAACAAAAACAACAAATGATGGACACACAACGAACGATAAATATGAGCAAGTAAAACGAACGACACAATACGAGAAAGAACTTACCAACTTTCTCGTACGGGATGGGGGCATTACTAATCCCACAACGGACTAGTACAGCCTCCTTGAAAAGAATCTTCGGGTCGTAGAACCATTCGAAGTGGCTTTCAACGAAATGGGGACCCCATGTTGGACCCCCAACATCCTCAAGATGAATAGGATCCAACCTCCACATACGAGGCAGATTCCAACTAGCCAGGTCTGGTTGGCCAACGAAGAAAAACTTGTCCTTCCACACTCCGTGTGAGGAAGGGGAATAGTTTAGCACGCGCATCATCTTATTACGAGGTGAGATGTAGAAGAAGCCCCTATCCCCTAGGCCCGACTTACAGACTCGGAACATATAGTGAAAATTCTCGAAATTGGGATCTTGTTTCCAAGCTCGCATGAGAATGATAAAAGAGTTCAAATGACGATACGAGTTGGGAAGAAGCTGAGTCGGGCATAAACCTAGACGGTGGAGGATCATTCGGATAACGGGGTGTAAGGGGAAGCGGACTCCACAGGCAAGGTGGGCCGCGAAGAAAGTTCTATATCCACGAGGAGGCCTATGCATACGTTCTTCCTCGTGAGGGGCTAAAAGAAAAAACTCGTCGGGAATGTGATAGGTACGTTTGAGGGAATCTAAGATACCCTCGTTGATCGTTGAAGGGCTATGAACCCAGGAGTAAGTGTCAGCAGGAAAGAATTCATGATTTGGGTCATCCCCTTCGGAGACGACCTGAGGAATATCATGAACTAAGTACGACAAATCAAAGTCGTAATCCGAGGGAGAAAAGTTGTTAGCAGAAGATTGGGGCCGGTTACGGGGAGACTCAGTATACTCGTTAATCACGGGACCGAAATTCCCTAACGAAGTAGAACACTCGTTGAGATCAGGGATCTCTAAACCCTCTAAATTGCATAAACCTAAACCTGAACTCGCGCGGGAATTCTCAGACATAATTAAGCTCAACTCGTGAGGGAAGATAGAAGACAAAAGAAAGGAGAAGAAGATAAGGATTAGAGATGTACCTAATCGAAGGAGGTCGAAGGTGGTTTAAGCGAATGAGAAGGACTTCAAAAGCGACTGCAGACAGGAAGCTCGTAGCTCTAGAAATTTCTCACTCTATAATGGTAAAAATGCAAAGTAACAAATGAGAAAATCCACGCCTATTTATACACATTATGGGCGGAAAAATGAATGATTGAGATTGTAAGTAGAAATTTGAAATCAACGGCTCAGATCAGAGACCTTTCAAGTCCTCGCAAAATGATTGGGGCAGCCAGACGGTTAAGACACGCGCGTCAAGGGCACGTGAGTTTATGAACTTACAAGATCGTAATCTACAAGGTCCGCCAGGACCCTCATAGACTTACGATCTGGGGGACTTATTGATACAAGGTATTTACGTGCCCTCCGTATACGAGCTGTATAGTTGACTATATGATAAGAATACGAGCAGAAATACGAGTATAATGTATACTACACGAGCTGTTATGTAAGATTGGGCCCATGAACAGGGAACACATCATATAAGGAGGCCCAGCCCAATTACATCAATGATATAATAATACTTAGCCACCAATTAAGCAACAAGTGGCAGTCAATATATAGGTTACAAGTCAGATCATGAATAGTTGGTTTAACACCTATAAATATGACAAATAATCGTCCTTGTGGGGACGGATAATTCCAAACCTACGAGCTAATAATACAATTTATACACGATATCTTAGAACTACGTCAGACTTGATCCCCTTTGCGTGGTACGTAGGCAGCTGTTATTCGAGCTCAGTCTTTGGAAGCATCTGAACGAATATTTGACTTGATCAGTAAGATTTAAACTATATTTTGGCATTTCATTTCTAAGGAAAAATCGTCCAATTTATTCAAGATTAAATTTTACACGATTCCAATCCCTGAAAAATCATAATAATTGATATAGATCAATGTGAGAGTTATTATATAATGATTGTTTTTAATTGTAATGCATATGGAATATTGATGCCCTTTTTTTTTAACTAAATGAAAACTTAAAGATTTTTTTTTTGCGAGATAACGTGATCCCAACATAGGATACGGTAGATTTTCTTTAATTCAATTTTCAATTATTTAGGAAAGTAAAAATGTTAAAATTTTATCTAAAAAATGAATACATTATAAAAAAAATGAAGTATTAGCCAATTTATATCAATATTGTTATGCTATAATCCACCGGTTACCGTTCATCTTTTTTCACTTCTTTTAATTCTGAAAGAATTTGAAAACGTGAAAATATAAATTACGTCAATAGGAGAAAAATAAATATTTTTAATTAAAGTTGCAATGTATATTGTCTAGCACAATCATTCAAGCATTAAAACGTGATGAGATTTTTAGCAAAAGAAGAAAGATATGAAGAGAGATTCTTAAAAAGAATGAATAGTGAAGGTTATATTTATAACATATTAAAGAGAAATTATGTGTTCAAAATAAAATTGGACAATTATCAGTTATAAAATTATTTCTTATTTTATTTATCCTTAGATCTTCCTTTTTTGTGCATAAAATATCAATGATTGTGTTCAAAAGCCAAAGCCAATCTTTTTGGCATTAGGCCATTTATTTAGTTTGGAATATATTCAACTATGAGTATTTAATCTGTAGTTACCATAATAAAATGACTGTGACACATTTTCACAATAATTTATATGGTTTCCATTTAGTCTAACTATTAGAAATTCTATACTATATTTGGATTTATTAGATTTAATGTGTTATAGATTTTTTCGTATTGATATAAAAAATTTAATAAATGTCACATAGTCATGAAACCCAACAATCATTCTCGTTATGATTAATGTTGAAAGTTGAACAAAATTAATTTATACTTGATTCGAATATATCGTTAAAAGCTCGTTAAAGTTTGAATCATTAAAAACTCAACACAAATTTGAACAGTTTTTCGGTGTTTGATAAGTTTTAAAACTCAACCCAAATTCAATTTAATTAGTAAAATATAATAAAAATATATATAAAATAATCTAACCATTCGAATTCGGATAGACTTTTACCAAATTTTTTGAAAATAGTAATGAGATTGTTATATGACAGGAGGAAGATTTAAATGGTGATAGGACAAAACTACCCTTGGAAGCCAACAAATATTACAGTAAAGTGGATCCCACATCACGTTAAAGGCGTCGGTAGAATCTTGTCCGTTCACTACTTAAACGTGGCAGAATCTTACAATGCCAACTTGGCAATGAAGCTCGCAGCAGACGGTGTCACGTGAGCCCGACATATTTGTACTTCTTTTCTTTCCTTTTCCGTTAGGTGCTTCTAATATACTAATACTGAGGCTATGTTTGTTAATATCATTATATATATAATTATTATTCAAGAAAAAATATATATTAAAAAATATAATTAAAAAGAAAAAATAATAATTATAATAAATAATTTTGATTAGTTAATGTGTGAAATGACGTATATATTACTAATTATTAAGTAGTTAAATATGAAATTGAAAAAGTAAAAGTAAAAAAAAATGTGGATTTGAATGAATCATTTAGGTTAGATGTTGCACTACTTTTATTCCTTTTTATTATTGCATCCACAATTTTAAAATAAGTATTTACTAATTATGGGAGATTTTGTATGTTTATATTAATTCAATACAATGAAAATATTTTATAGTGATAAAAATAATAAATAAAAATGTTAACATTGTCAATGTAGACAAAAGTTAGTGATAATAATTTTTATTTGATCACAATTGTAATATTAACAAACATAACAGTGACAGGAATTAGGTTTAAATCATCTAAATTAATTTCATATCAATGACAAAAAAAATCGTCAACATGAAAATAATAATCTAAGTCTCAATTTGACTTAATGTAATCTTTACATGAATAAGTTATATTTGTCATATAATTGATTTTAACATAATTATATTGATCTATTACGTCTGATTTTGGTGACATTTTTTGTGCTATTAAATTATTACAAAGTATATTTATTAATTAGTGAATTGAAATCATGACTTATGAGATACGAAACACATACATCTAACATCTGTACAGTTGGTACCTCTCAAGTGAGGGGGGCTCCTTGTGCGCAGTGGGCACTGGTCTAGCCCCTGTGATTGACTGGGTTACCATGATTTATTCCTCCCATAACTCTGTCGGGCCGGGGCATGGGGGGCCCTTGGGGTTGGGGATTCAACCTTTTGGACAATGTACAGTTGGTAGTATGAATGTGCATGTGTGGGGTAGTCCAAATATCAGACTACCAAACTCAAACAATTATTGCATGATTTACTCCTTAAATCATACACTCATAAAGTCCCAATATGGGTTCAAAGAATTATGATAAATATAAATAATATTTAAAATTTAGTTGATTTTTTTTATTTAGGTTGTGTAAGTTTATGCCAAGGTTATCAGAGTTCAATTGGACTGACCAGTTTAATTGCGACTAATCATGAGTCCAATCCGGTTGTGAGGGAGACCTAGTCAAATCGGTCTAGACCCGATCAAACTGTCAAACCGATTTGTTCACCACTACATCAAATATATTTTTAATTTTTAATTGTAACATTATACATTATATTAACTTTCGATATCTTAGTTTTTAAATTTAAAAATATTAAAATTTTACTTTATTCTATTTAAGAATTGTTTTATAATGTTGAACATAAAATAATTTTCATGGAGACATTATGAAATTTTTATGTTTAAAATAATATATATCTATAAGTGCATTTGTGATTTAATATATATATATATATACATATAATATTATATGTATTTAACTACATTATTTTTTTTAAATTCAATTGACTTAAAAAAATTGAAATTAATTTTATTTGTAAAATAATTAGGTATACTTTATATGTGTATTTATATATATATTGTTAAGTTGGGATCGCTAAATTCTATGTTGAGTCGAGAGTAATGTCCACTTTTCATCACTAGTTCATTCTAAGTGGTGTGATTTTCATCACCTCCCTATCCTATGGAAATCACCCTTATGGTGAAAAGTAGATCGATGGCATTATTCTCGTTCCACCACATAATTATCTAACGGGATGAGGATGACTCCTAAGGATTTTAATGCTAATTTGACTTGACTCGTGCAGTAGTTGCTCCGACTTTATTTAACATATTATTTTATATAAAATTGACATTTTATTTGGTTCAAGAATTTTGGTAAACAAAGAAAAGAATATGAATATATATATTTTTTTTCTCACCAAACAATGAATAAATGAAATTATTTCAAATTAATATCAGATTTTCTCCTATTTTTTTCTTTTAATATTATATTGCAACTAAAAAAAGGGGAAAATGATATTTCCTTGTGTTTGCTTCATAATTTGTTGCCAATAAAGCATGTATGATTTTAGTCTCATCAATGTATTATATACATTTTGAAGCTCGGTTCGATCGCTAAAAGTTCGGTTCAAGTTCGGTTCGATAAATTACCAAACCATGCTTGAACAACTTTTTCTGTTTGATACATTTTGAAGCTCGACTCGAGCTCGGCTCGATAAGCAAAACATAACAAAAATATGTACAAAATATTCAAACAACTCGAGCTCGACTCGTAATCGACTCGATTAAAGCTCGTTTGAGCTCGGCTCGATGAACAATTAAACCAAGCTTAAACATAATTTTCAAAGCTCGATTGTAATTCAAACAAGTTTGAACATCCATGCGTTCGGTTCGGCTCGACTCGACTCATTTTCACCCCTATATTTAACCAACTATTAATTGTAGCTCCTCCAAGATTATGTTTGTATTCTATCCCTGATATGCAGTGGCGGAGACAGGGTGGGGCGGGCAGGGGCGACCGCCCCACCCAAATATTTTGAAACACATGTATATTTTAAAAAGTTTAACATTGCCACCCCACCCAATAAATCGATCTACGTCTATCATACTTTGGCCCCACCCACTTTCAATTTCTGGCTCTGCCACTGCTGATATGTAAATACAGTAGAAACTCTATAAATTAATACTCACGAGACCACCAAAATTTATTAATTAAAATAGTTATTAATTAATCGATAAATTAATAATTGTTAATTTATATATCAATTAATATTTTATTAATTTATAATGAAATACTCAATTTACAAACATTTCTCAAACTTTCACTTAATTATTGTATAATGCATGTATGTATATCAAGGGCCCAATTTGAAAGAACCCTTCAATCTCCCACTTCTTGTGTTCAATGTAAAATATTATGGACATTAAAAAATATTTTCTATATAAATACAACATCAAAAGTCAAAAGACAATTGCGTCATTTTTCAAGAAATCTTCATAAATAATTCATGTAATTTGTAGTATATAAGAAATTATTAATTTATTTTTTATATGGGGTCTATAGAAATTATCAAAAATATATTATCTTATAATTTTAGCGAATTATTAATCTAGCACCCTATCCCCGAGTCGGGACCGGCAAAAAATATTATTTTAGAGAGTTTATTAAATAATCGAGTATTAATTTATCGAGTTTCTACTGTATTTGGAGATTGTAAAATAACATCTATTTTTGTTTAATTACTATATATATATATATATAATTCATGGAAATACTTGAAAAATAAGTTGGAATCAATTTTAAATTTTCCAAACACAGTAATTAGTATTTACAAAATCCTAATAACTTATTTATTAGAAAATTAATTTATTAAAATGATGATTATTACAAATCAAATTTATTGAAACCTTAGGCCATGTTTGTTTTATGTTTTTGAAACTCACTTTCATCATCGTAAATCACAACATTTTAAGAAATCATATTATAGACTAATTTCATTCAAAGCCACATTTTCTCAAGTTCATTTTTCAATCAATAATCTATTTTATATTTAATTTTTTCATTTATTCACACAATCTTCATGTAAATAATCAACTCAATCATTCAATCCAACATACATTTTAAACATTTTAAAAAAATATAAATAAATATACCATTTGTCAATTTTTTTTCACATAAAAATCTCCCTAATACACCTTTTTCCCAAAAAAAAAAAAAAAGAATTCAATTTTTTAAATAGAAAAATGGTGTGAGTAGACGTTCACACTTTATGAATCATTGAGGCATTTGGATATTCAAGTGGCTAAATATCCATTCCCGGTGAAAGTTTGGTTACGTGTCGGCGCCGACACTCATGTTCGCCGACAGTGCAACCGGGTACAGCAGGTGATCACAAGCACAGACAAGTCAAATCTTAACCGGCAATAGGAGGTCAATACATTCACGGCGTCGGTGGCTGTGATAGTTGACTCGTGACTACGTACGCTCAACGGTTTTACCTTTGCTTCTATTTGTATTTCCACATTTATCCCATGTATTACTTGTTTTGATATATTGTATTTTTTATTATATTAAATAGAGATTGAACACCTATGATTGTCTTTCAAACTCAATCGTTCAAAACTCATTTGCAATATTATTAGGCGTAACTATGTGTGATATGAAAAAATATATACCTTTGTATAGTTGTGGGTCGTATCTATAGAGTTTGTAGTACACAAAGGTCCTCCGAGATATATATTTATTAAATATTATAAAACTCTCGTGTTTATTAAGATTTGGGTCAAATTTTAATATTAATTATGGTTTTAATTTTAGATTTTTTAATCTTCATAAAAAATTAAAGGTTGCATTGACTGATAATTATCATATTAAAATATATATAAAGTACTTTATATTAAAGAACAAAATCTGTATTATACGGTTTGATATTTGAAATTTTTAAACAATAAATTTTGATATAAATAATTGATAAATTATTAACTTACTAAATGAAAGATAATTTAGTTGAAAAAGTTGTTAATCCTAACTTAGATAAGTTTATAGAATATATCTTTGAAAGATGAAAAATCTCACAATTTTGAATATTCTTTGTTTATTGACAAACTTAATAAAAGTAATTACATATGCCAGTAGTTGATAAAAACAAATATATTTTCTCTTCTATTGTCTTGTTTTCCTATTTGGGCAAATCTTATTTAAATGAAGTAATAAGTCTATTTTCAAAGATTACATCAAACACGTTCTAGCGTCAATCTTTTCCCCTTAAATTCAGCCTAAAATTCATGGTTAATAAATTTAATTGTGTTCACTTCAAAGTTCAAACTTTTTAAGGGTATGTTGTATATTTTGAATTGATCATAAATTAGACATACGTAGAATCTAAAAAAGTAGCATATATATGATGTATCTATACGTGAAGTAGTGACTAGTGAGTGATAAAATAGTATTTTATGTGCAATTATTTTGAATATTACGACATGATCATGTGAGATGGTTGATAAAAAATTGATAAAATAAGACGTGTGATTTGAATATTTTATTTTAATTTTCATATAATAGGGTGATTGTGACATGGAAAATAATAAATTCAAAATGCATATGTAGTAGTGATGGCCACCTATTTAGGCACCGATTTGAAAACGATATTTCCATGTGAGATCATTTGTTACACCCATTCAATTTTTGTAACTTTTTTGTAATTTAAATTTCCCCCCTCTTTGTTTAGTCTATTGAAGATAATAAATAAATAAATGAGTTAGGTTACTTAGAACATGCTCTAAGTCAGAACTAACAATTTAAAATATTATAAATTTATCTGAAAATTGCACTTGGATTACAAATGCGATTTTTAAGAGTGTATGATCGTTTTTTAACAATTTCAAAAGAATAAAATAAAATAAAATCAAGTTTTGACAAATTAAAAAATTCATAGTGGAATGAATTTGTCTAGGAGGACAAAACATCGCATTTCATGTTTGAAAAGGCTTAAATGGATTATCAGACAGTTTTTTAATTTCAATTCTTACTTAGAAAAGAATAAAAATTTCAAATTCGTGTTTTGTATATTTTTGTTCTATTTAAGTATTATTTTAATACTGTAAGTACTTCAAGTTGACTTAACGATTTTTATTTTCACAAATAATAAAGATAAGATTTTTATTTTTAATATTCAAAATTAAAAATAAAAATAAAGAAGCCATGACCACGTTGGGGCCTTGAACAGGGTGAGCAACGTGAGGACAACGTCGTCAATTTAAAATTTTGAAATTAGCGGTTTTGAAAATGACATATTTAGTCATCAGATTCAGTGATTTGAGGCCTAAAATTGGCACTGGTTGAGGGGCAATAATGTAAATTCATAAATAAATATTGTTGGTTTCCCATGCATATAAGTAAATCATATCTACATAGGGAACATATCATTTCCATCAAAAGCAATGAATCTAGCAAATGATCTAAAATAAATGGTATTCTATACTTTTAATGTATTTAGCTATAGAAAATTCTTTTTGAGAGTAAATATCACCACAAACCTAACATTGTGGAAATCATAGTCTTCATTTTTCGTCCCCTTCTAAGGCTCCGTTTGTTTGTCAAGGGAATGGAATCAAAATGGGGAATATGATTCCCAAAAATCAAATAACCTTGTTTGGTATTTTTTATTCAATACAATGGAATGCTATCTAATTCCCAAAATGTGAGAATTATCCCCTCAAATAAGGGAATCACAATACCTTATTTATTGAGGTAATGTGATTCCCATATTCAAGGTAATCATAAATAAAATACTTTAGTGACTTTACTACCCCTATATCAAATATAATAAATGTAAAATCAACAAAAATAGTTATTTATTATGCATTTCATTTAAGTTATTATTTATTAAGAAATAGTTTTGTATTTTTAATTTATTTGAATATTTTTATTGTTAAAATATATCGGATTTTATTTTATTTGATATTTATTTATTAAATAAAATTGAAAAATTGTTATGTTATTTTTGTGATAGTACTTTTGAAATGGTTGTTGGTCACATATGATTAAAATATTTTATCTATTAACAATATTATGTTTCCGACTTAAAATAATTATCAATGCATTGGTATATGAAAAATTCATATATGTATCAAATTTTTTAAAAGTCAAACAATATAAAAAGAAGCATGTTCAATTTAATTATCATTTTTCTAAAAGAGGATAATGCAATTGAACCAAATTGATATCTTATTTATTTTTTATTATTTAACCAAATTAAATATATATGTGTATATACACTTATGTATATATATAATATCAAATATTCTACTATGGTTGAAAATTTATAATTAGATTATACAAATATGGTTTAAAATAAGGGTATTTATGTCAAAGACTTTAATTTTAAATTCCATTCTTTATTACATGTGTTTGAACCAAACATAAAAAAGGAAAAAATCTATATATCCTTACCCAATTTTTTTGTAGAAACCAAACACTATTAATGTAATCAAATTTCTAGTAATCAAATTACCAGAAATCTTATTCCCATTTTAGATTCCATTCCCTGTCAAACAAACGGAGCCTAATAGAATTGTGACATCGATAATTTTAGTTAGGGTGTGTTTGGATCGAGGGAGTTGGATTTGAGGAGTGAATTTGGAGGAAGGATTTCAAATCACACCTAAAATGGAGTCATTTGAAATCCACCGTAGTTATGGAGAAAAGAGCTCAAAATGAATGGCGAGAGATTTGAAATACATCATAATGTGAATTCATCCAAATAAACTTAAATGGATTTGTCGATGAATTTGAAATCCATGGATTTCAAATCCTTCCATCCAAACGCACCCTTAGAGATTTTGAGTATAGTGAGACTTATAATGGCGCATTTGAGACTCGATTCAACTTTAACATTGGAAGGAAAACAAAATGTATTTGACGCTTCTTGAAAATGTACAATCTCTTTCTCCCATAATTTTAAAAAAAGAAATAGAGTTGGTTGGACTGGCCTTTGTCACGGGTTCGATTCTCGCTAAATAATTGCTTATTAACCTTCTCTAGGTTTAACCAGTGTGTACCCTTAAGGTAGTAGATGGAGAGATTTTCCTGGTCATCCAAAAAAAAAAAAAAAAAAAAAACCAAAAAAATTATATTATATTAAATTGAATGGTATGCAATCTACCACAATCTTTCAGCTAAAAAAGCCCATTGCTGGCCTGGACTTGAGAATCTTGAGATTTTGGACCTTCCGTTAATCAGTACAATTTCTTCCCCTAGGAATTATTTGGCTAGTATTCGTAATTTGACGGTCAACACCATTATTAATTTTTTTAATGCAAAATAATTTTTCTTAAAAATAACACACGTTTAAGATAAAATCTATGGTGACTGATTTTTTTACACCTAAATCGATGAGTTTACTTAAAAATATTTAATAAAATTTTATCTAATTATCAACGTAAAACAAATTTCGTATAACAAAAAACTTATCATATCAATTATAATCATTAACTATTTTTCTCTACAAAAAAATCCATCCAAACACACACCAAGCAACTTTTACTATTACCATTATTATTGTTGTTAATATTTCTTATTGACCTTCTCATCACTTTGTAGAACTTGTGCTTTAAAACAATTTATTCTATTTTTTCTCAAAAATCTATAATTTATTACTGCTTTAAACTATAACTGTTGTTACAATTAGCAGAAGTTGAAAAGAAAAGGAGAAGAAAAAAAAAATAATAGAATGAAACTTTTACTAAGAGTCCCACTCTAATATTAAACGACAACTATATTCTCAATGCCTCAAACATTATTGAAGATGAAAAAGAAAGAATTACTATACATGAAATTCCGTCGTACGCCGGGACCCACAGTCCCAGCCTATACATTGTACACATTTTTAGGGTGGGCCCCATGTAAAAAATGTCTGGTGTGGACTGGTCCCGGTCCAACATAGAATTTTTCCCATATATATAAAATCAGTATTTCAGTATATATCTATTTCCATATGCAAATTTGAGCCATTTCTAGTCTAGCCCATACGGATGACGTCAGTTGAAACGGACTTCGATGCGTCAAGATGATTGAGACGACATGTCCCGAGAAGAGATTCCGGCAGCTCTTCCGGTGTATTACCCTGCGAATGGAATGGTAAAAACGAGTCGAATTATAAAAAAAAAAACATTACATTTCACAACTTAAAAAACATGTAATTTTAAAAGGGGCAATGTTGAATTAACCTGTATCAAGAAAGCCAGTTCTATGACAAGATTGTTGAGATATCCAAGAACAAGGTTAATCACACCCCTAGCCACCGTTGATGAGCCAACATCAACATCAATCTGAAAAGATAGATCTTAATTAGTTCATCACTTTTCGGTTTAGAGCATTATTTCATTAATTAATATCATAATAATATATTTCGCAATTTTACCTCCAAGTAGTTTTTCCCTCGAAAATAATTGACTTCAAGTGCTTGGCCTATCAAACAAGCTTTCTTTCCCACACTTTGCTTCACTATCCAAGACCCCTTTGAAATGAAATCATCAAAACGGTTTTAATGTGTATGTAAAGCGACAAAAATGTTTAAAAAAAAAAAATTGATCCCGTTATATACATACAAACCTTTGAAATATATGGTATGAGTTTGAACCTTGAATTCCTAAAAGCGTCGTCTCCATTGACAAAGCGCTCGAGTAGAGGTGTCTCTTCTAAGGGAGTTCTTAGCATATAGTATAGGGCCAAATTGTACATGGTAGCCCCCGGAACCTGATATTTTCCGATCTTAGATGAATTGAAAATAATAATACTATTATTATTATTATTACCTGAATGTTGATGATGAAAAAGAATTCTGGCCCTCCTTGAGCTGCATATTTCTGTATAATTTTGGATCGCATTTCTTAGAGATATATATATATATATATATATATATACGAAGGTTTAAGTAGTACATGTTTTGATGTGAGATTGTAAGAGAAAAAAAGTGTTATGATTTCGGCTTGATGTGATATGATTTTTCTAGAAAATGTGTTAAATTTGTGAGTTATTTAATGGTGTGTTTGGATCGAGTGATTTGGATTTGAGCAAGGGATTTGGAGGAAGGATTTGAAATGACACGTAATTTGAAATCCACCATGGTTGTGAAGAAAATAGTTCAAAATGAATACCAATGGATTTGAAATCCATCATAACATGAATTCATCCAAACAAACTTAAATGGATGAATTTGAAATCCATAGATCCTTCAATCCAAACACACCATAATAGAAATTTATGAAGAAAAACTTGTTTGTTTGTATAGAAATGATAATCAAACCTGAACGAGGCTTCCATATCTGCCAGCAAGATCATCTTCTCGTTTGTCGGATCTAAGCCAATCTGCACCGACCATTTGCATCAATGTGCCTTTTGCCTTTATCTGTCAAATCGAGATTATAAGTCAACCGATAAAAGAACGACTATATAAAACATTGATCTTATTAATAATAGAAATATAATTTAAAAACCTTTTGATTATCTTGGAGATAATTGTGACCACGGATGAGGAACGAGGAAGGATCGGCTGCTGCACAGCTGCAGGGCATGTTAAAAGTTGAATCTTTTGCAAGTGTCGAACCATACCAACTTTCTTCCCGTGATATCTCATAAAAGTCCATGCTCTTTTTCGGGACTACAATATATCGAAACTCAATTATTTATGCATATTTTATCAACTATTAATTGCTCTTATATAGATCATTATTAACCTGCAAAACCATGCAATTTTTTCACGAAGCTTGCAGCCGATGACAACTTTGGCTGATACGCGTCCTGCATGTACCATATTTATTGAGAAAACATAACCTTAATTAAGATCAACGTTGAAAACGAATAACCATAAGGGTGTGTTTGGATTGAGTGTTTTGAATTTGAGGAGGGGATTTGGAGGAAGGATTTGAAATGACACCAGAAATGGAGTCATTCGAAATCCCACCGTAGTTATGGAGAAAATAGCTCAAAGTGAATGTCGAGTGGTTTGAAATCCATTATAACTTGGATACATCCAAATGAATTTCATGGATTGGATTTGCTGACGAATTTGAAATCCTTAGATTTCAAATCCTTCAATCCAAACAAACCATAAGAGTAAAATTTTACCATATAAAATGATTCAGACTCATCATCTGAAGGTTCGGGAACATCAAAGAATTCATCATTTGCATCATTTAGTCCCATGAGGCTCGAAGACGGTGAAAATTGTTTTGAACCCTCGTCTTCTGTTTCATTTTGTGTCATTACTTCTTTCTTAATCTCTTCCTTTGTATCTATAGCCATCTCACTTAATAAATATTCGTGGCTTGTATTTCCTGCTTTTGCTTTGAATAGCTCTCTCAACGCTGCAAAAGAAAAATTCCTCGTTATTGAGAATTTACAAAGAGAAAAAAAAAAATTAAGTTCACAATTCACCAGCAACTCTCCCGAGCATACGGATAGTAATGGATCTTGCTGTTGATTTCTTTATATATGATCTCCAAAACTTCCAATCAACGGCAAGCATGTGTTTTATTACACATTGTTTACCTTGATTCATTGGAGTAATTAGATACCCTCCGCCTGCATGGTTAAAATACATAATTAATACACACAAATAACATGAACCATAGTTAGTAATGGCGAATGGCGCGCCGTGGCGACAAGGGTCTCACGGCGCGGGGTGGCGATGGCGCTGCGCGGCGCACGCCTTTTATAAGAAGAAATTATAAAAATAAAATATTATATATACTAATATAATCAATAATATGCTAACTTTTTAACAATAATATCAATTACTGTGTTAGATAAATCATAAATAATATGTTTTCAAGAAACAAACAAAAAATAAAACAAACTTATGTCAAGCCTTTCAACGCAACAATAAAGAAACAATCTAATTTAGGGATAATACTCTAATTATTTAAATCCAAATATGCTAACTCGATTTTGACAACTAGAGATTATGATTTTTTCTAATATAGAGCCCAATTTTGTAGATGTTAGGGTTTTTCAATTTGGTGCCTAATTTTGAAAGTCTAAAGGTTGTGTATCCTAAATTTATACCCAATTTACCTATTTTTGACTAGTTGACCATCAATTTTGACCCAAGAAAAACTATTTAATTTTAAATTTTGAAATGGCCCGCCATTTCGTGCCTTCAAGGCGCATGCCATGGCGAGAATGGCGCCAATGGCGTGCGCCATATGGAAGATAGGTGCCATGCCATGGTTCATGGCATTGAGGGTGCGCCATGAACGCGGCCTGTCATTCACAACTATGACATGAACAAACGAGTTTTTAGCTTTTCAAGTTGTCGAAAACAGAATAACGGTATCGAAAGGAGACATTTAATATTTAAATTTTCTAACACCTAACATTATACTATATTCAGATTTGTAAGTTAAAGCATACATTACTTTTAAGGCAAGCGCGAACATAGCCGTCTTCGGGTGGACACTTTGTGTGGAACACGGAATGGTAGAGAATCACTGCAACCAAAATAGCAATAAAAAAACATCATTAAATGACGTAATAATTGTCGACATGACATATTCTCTGCTAAAAAAGTACCATATGTGCCGTCATTTTCTCTTCTCCAATAACGTCTGAGCAATAAATCTCTTCGACTCATTGCCCTGCAAAAAAACAAAGTTTGTATACTACAACATTATTTATTATTATTATTATTATTATTATTATTATTATTATTATTATTTCCAAAAATGGATGAATTTATTTTACAATTCTGACCATGGTAGCCAATGGTTGTATAATTGAATGTGAATTATATCAGTATGGCCATCAAGATGCTCAACGACACTCCCCCGATAGAAGCAGAAATCCCATCTGCATAACATATATCGTGGACCAGTTCAAGGAATTAAAAAGATTATAAAGAAATTTCATGCATTTATCAAATTAGCAAGTTCACATTTGGATGTCTCATATAATAGTGAAACTATTTGCATTTATCTTTAATAACTGCTTGAGAACGATTATATTCACTGTAGATGTAAGAATTTATACTCCATGTATCTCGAATTCAGTGCTTTTATTTCCATTTTAGAACATCCTTAAAATCCCCAAAACTTACTATGACTTACTCTGTCTTGGAGGTACCAAGAGACATTAGGGTACGAAAAATAGCTTCTGACGATCCATCAACGACACCAACTGCCATTATGGCCGGGTGATCATCCCAATGCTGAAAAATAACAATTCATAAGCATTCAAATCATCTCAGGGTGTGTTTGGATTGAAGGATTTGAAATCTATGGATTTCAAATTCATTAACAAATCCATGAAGTTCGTTTTGATGTATCCAACTCGACATTCACTTTGAGCTATTTTCTACATAACTACGGTGAATTTCAAATGATTCCATTTCAGGTGTCATTTCAAATCCTTCCTCCAAATCCAAATCACTCAATCCAAACACACCCTGAAAGAATGAGGTAGCTATAAGAGAAATTTATTTACCTTCCCGTTAGAATCTTTGTCGTTTGCTTCTTTGAATAGACGTAATCCTAAGGGATAATAAGGACGTTAACAAATTTAAGATTTTGAAAAGAAATTATAATTGTAGATAGATAAAAATGGTTATTATTATCATTACCATTATGACAGCCAAATATTTGCCAAGGTGAAGGTGCTATTACATCAGATGTCATTGCATTTACATGGAACGAAGACGTTGCTGTCCTTTTGTTCGCCATTCTCTTTGACACACTCATGCTGTTTTCATTACAACAAAATTAGATAATCAACTCTAATTTCCCTAATTCAATTTAAATGTTAATAATATTATTTACTAAGAGTTTGATGCCAATGAATTACAATCACTAGAACACAAACATTCTTTAGCCATATCACTAGATAAAAAGTCGAAAAATATTCATTTATTTGAAATTTTCTTTTTTATTTTGAGACATATTGGAAAAGCAAAATATACCCACCTGAAAGGCTGCCATTTTCTTTCGGAAAAAGACATTACGTTTTGTACTGGGTTAAGTGCAGCATCTTGTAAAGAATGAATCCACCTAGCCGCTTCTTCTGAACTGGTTGCCCCGAACTAAAGATATTTAAAAATAACGTTATTAATTTATTATCCACTTAACTATGATGATCATTTTATTTTAAAAAATAAAAAAAATGTGTACCTTAAGTTGATCATTATGGTTAGAAGTATTGTACAAGGTGAAAATGAAAAATAACTGCAGGTCACAATTGAAATAATATATAAGCATAACGAGAAATAGATCTTTGCAATTCGATTATTCATAATTTTTTTTAATAGAATATTTTTTGTTCGGCACATACTTTTCTGTGATGGCTCTCTCTTCCATTGTCCACGACACGAATGCATGAGTCTATTATTGCACTTCTAAGAGGCTCCTGATGCAAGAATTTTCACTCAATTTGAGAGCAAAAAGGATCAAAATGAAGCATTTAATATTTATATATGTTTCGATAAATAAATTGGTAAGACAGAATAGCATTAATTCTGATATATGTTAGGATTTGAAAAACGTAGATGAGTGTTTATAAAATTATGCATTCATAATATTAAACGAATTCTATAAATAATCGACCACACAATTTCATGTATTACTACAAAAATGGACATAAATCTTTAAGAGTACTTAAAAATACATGAGTTTTTCGAATTGTTCACTATCAAACTGTTATGAGTCGATCAATTAGAAAAACTAGTTTAACTATTGGGATAAAATGAACCATGAAAGTATGTATTATCATGTGCCGTTGGATTGGTTTCAAATAAGCATGTATATTTCCCTTATATGGAAATACTGGTGGTTTTGCTCAAGAAAGGGGACAATAATACAACTTGTAGTATGATTTAAAAATAGTTTTATCTATGAAAGTTTTTTGTAATGCAGTACATAAGAGGATTAACTTTCTCACATCCACATAATTATCACCTAGAATTCCCATTTAACAACTAAGGATTTAGTCAAGATATAAGCATTAAATAGTCATTTTAAACAGTTTAAAAACATGATTATGTAATAATATCCACATAGTACTGCATAGCAACTCTCCTCATAATCGGATTTTCTCCTATAATTAATTTATTGTTTCGTCGTATTTAGGGATGCACACTAGTATATTTAAGCGAATGACAGAACGTACACAATGAGGAAATATACCACAAACTAATACAACACGAAAGAATCCAATACTCATAAAACACCTCGATTTTCACTTAAAAATTAAGATTAAAGAAGAATCCCACATTCAACTTTAGATAAATTTTATTTTGGCCAACTAGTTATAGATAATTCCAAAATTTCCCCTCAAAAAGACTGAAAATATCAATTTTTGTCCCCTTTTTAAAATATTTTCCCTCTGTGCCCAATATCTGCATTATGTATATAGAACACAAACACATGTTTCTACATATATAAAGACATATATATATATATATATATGTATTTTTGCCTGTTTGTTATGAAAGAACAAAATGTGAACAAAAAAACACACCTGAGTTTCAGAAGTTGGTATTGATTTGAAGCTCTTGAGGCAGTTATCTTCAAGAATAAAATACCTTTTACGTGAATACTGCAGCCCAAACCTATTAAAACGTATCAGATATAGCCACCCCTTCATTTGCCCTTCTTTTTCTGCAATTCCCATTTAATTTTTCCAAAGATTCCCCAAAAAAGCGAAAAAAATTTAACCTTTATTTATTTTTTTGGCCTTTCTACAAGAACCCTTGTCAGAATTAATTTTTCCACCAACTCTATAAATACATTACATACATATATATATCTATATATCTATAAACATGTATATATATGCATTTTGTTAAAACAAACAAAAGGAAGAGAATTATGGGAAATTTGAGAAGAGTGAATGATCCTCTGATTCCCAACGAAATGGGAAATCAGAGAATCAAAAATGCAGATTTTTCCAGAAAATCTATTCGCTTTAAAATATTTTCTGGCAAAACTGCGAAATTAATTTAGTTGTTTTTTCTTCCCTTCCCTCTTTTTTGTTGTGTTCTTTTTTCTCTTCTCTTATTTGAATATAACTGATTTTGGTGTTTATAGAAAAAGGTGACAATTACTTGGTTTTACAACTTTACCCTTGTCTTTTATTCTTAATATTTTGACCCTTTATTATTATTTTTATTTTTATTTTTGGGTTTTGGTGGTGGAAATGATTGACTGAGATAAATTATATTTATGGGTAAAAGGAAATTGAGTTTTGTGGTAATACTCTCTTTTAGGGAGTCAAGATTTTATTGACTTGTATACAAAAATGTTGTCTAATCAATATTAGGCCAATAATATTATGTTGATTGTAAATTTTGGAAGTATATAGTAATAACTTATTGATAACAACAATTCTTTTATATTATAAGTAAATAAAAATATAAATGGATACGTTGTCAACTCATAGTTACATATATTGATTTTTCAGGGACCATTTTCTCTCACTTCACATTCTAACAACTCATATTCTATACATTAATTTTTTCTCCTCAAAATATACACGAGTTCGACCAAATTAAATTATACTAAAATTTATCCTCATTTATAAACTTTATTATATATTATTACACGAGTAAGGTAGGAATTCTCTCCACCAATAAAATCAGAAATTAAAAATGGGTGTGACTAAGTATAAAGACAGATATAAAATTAAGTGTGTCTAAATATTAAAATTTGAAAAATAAACATGTATTGTTTTTTTTTTTGTTTTTCTTTGTGTGGGGCGGTTTAATTTTACCACCCCTGTTTCACCCTAATTCCGCCTATGGGCGGGCTATGTGAATACAAAAATTAGGGATATGATTTTCTATTCCAAATCCCTATTTCATCTCCTATTTCACATATTCAGATTTTTGACACATGTAATTCACCGACGCAGTTATTAAAGGATGTTTAATATGTGTAAATATTTAGACACATATCAAACATACAATATGTGGAATAAAAAATGGAACACTATTTGGAATAAAAAATCTTATCCCATCTTTAGCATTTCCTAAATCTTTTTATTCATTCACATTAGATGCATGGTGATAAGTGATAACAATTGAAGTCTATTTTCATAACGTCCCATCTTAGCCTTGGTAACTCATATACCCGTTCCGTGCTAAAATTTCACATTCTAATATACCAAAGTTTTACCTCATCAAGGCATATCTTAAGCATAGGAGCAAGTTATCAGCAATGAATGACATACCGAAAAATCTCTTGAGTCTAAATTAACTGTCAAAATGTCACAATTTGAATACCTTGAAACAGTGTAAATCCATTGTTTTCTTACCTGAACGATACACGACTATTGTAAAAAAGGATGTATTCTCTAACTATGATGTAAATTCTTGTGTGTGTCCATCTCTCTCCATCAAGTTCAAATTTCACTGTCTGAGAACTGTTAACCAGCATTTGTACCAATTAATACAAACACATAATAAATTTGAACTAATATGTTACAAATATGCTGAACAAATGATACCTGGTAAAAAGTCTTTAATTGTTAGGCATTTCATTTGCGTAACGAAAGATCAACATTAAGATACGCAACACATGTGATGAAGAAAAGGAAAAATGCAGAAGCCAGCATCAAAGGTTCTGCAAGCATAAATATTTGGTTGAACTTGTAATGGACCTGCATGAGCCAATACGAATCAGTAAGCGGTGAAAAGAAGAGAAGTTATAAGGAATGTTACGAGCAGAGAAGTGGCTACACAATAAAATATGGTTTCACAATTCAACTCCATTTTATAAGAACAACCCTTAAGTAGACTTCTTTCAATAGTTCTTTCCCCATTTGATACATACAGGTAGGGGTGGCAATTGGGTTGGGTCCATTGGGTTGGGTTCAAAGCGGGTTGGGTCCAATTGGATCCTATGACAAAACACATGCATTATTATTAGACCCAATAAGGACTCAAATTGGACCCAACAAGGACCCAATCTTGAACCCAATAAGGACCCAATCATAAACCCAACCCAAATTTAGAATATAAAATATTGTAAATAAGTTTAGAAAATTAAGATTCTAACTTCTAAGTGCAAGGGGTTGAGATGGAACTATATTTTTAAAATATTAGGACCCAAATTGGGCCCAATTTAAAACCCAATTGAACCCAAATATTATTAAAAAATCAACCCAATTGGAATTATAATTTTAAATATTAGGACCCAACCCATTGAAAACTTAGTTAGGTTTGAGTCCAAATATATGTTTGGACCCAAATTGCCACCCCGACATACAGGGAATAAACATACCACAACAAAAAGTTTATATTAGTGAAAAAATGTGAAGTTATAGTGTCAAAGTAGTCACTAGATGTCCATAATGAGTGACAATAGTTTTTGTTTTGTACTCAATGTAATAACTTTTAGTGACACGCTAGATATCAATAGTAACAACAACTTCCTTGTCATTATTAAACTTTTGAAAATTACTTTTGTAATAAAACACATAAGTTCTTGTCACTAAAAAAATTTCAATGACAACTTTGACATTGAGAAGATGTTTTGTCATTAATATATTATCTTTTTGCGGTGATACTTGATTCAATAATGAAGTAGGGAGTCTGATTAGAAGAAACTATCCCTGTATTGCCGGTTATATAGTCACGAAAAATTCATGTATGGTGGACTCTACGTCAGTTCACCATATGAATGATTGGGTTGTTCTGAGTTGAATGAGATCCTAATAATGACCTAAAAATACGAGAAATCATGCTTAATGCATTGACAGGTTACCTGGAATTGAACATTGTGATCAGGAACCACATTTTTCTTCTCAAGAACCACTACAGTCCTTCCAATCACATCAAGGTATGTGTACTTTTTCTGCAAACACAAAATGAAAAAGCATTTCAGCCAACACTGACAAATGCATATCCCAAAAACAAAACAGAGGCAACAGTTGATGGTAAAGTCATTGTAGGCTGTGTCAATATAATTTTTGCTGATAAAACAGATTTGAAACTTTTGTTTGACAAAAAGAAGCACCCATAAGATTTCTATTGAGCAAATCGTTATATTCAGAGGATGAGTATTGAATAGCAGATACTATCTGGATGAATCACCTGCATCTGGAATGAACATTTGGCTACAACGGTAAATAAATGGAGCATCACCACTATATTGACGAGAAATTCAGTTCCAAAAGGAAATAGTAAATAGTATTACTTAGGGGTGGCAAAATGGATCTGGAACCACGGTTCCAACGGTTCCAACCCAATTTGGGTTGAATTGGTTCCTAAGAAAATTTTATTTGGTTCCTAACTGGTTCCAACTTGGTTCCAAGTTGGGTCCAACTAAATTTCAAGTTAGGCCCAAATCGTTTGCCAATAATCTAAATTATAATGAACAAAATGTAAGGTATTGAGTCGGGTTGGGCTTGGTTCCCTTTTGGATTGATTTTGGTTCCATTTTGGGTTGAATTTGGTTCCACCTTAAAACCATTTAAGAACCAAACTCATTTAACAACCAACCCATTGGAACCGACCCAAAACCAACCCAACCCGCCCAATTGCCACCCCTAGTATTACTCTAGAAAATAAACTGAGATTGGAATTTATAGAATTGCAGTCCACCAGATGTTAGTAGAGACATATTAGTCATTATCTATATTCATGATTATCCTAAAAAAGTGTAGAGGCTTATAGAATTATTACCTCCAAACTTTGTTCAACAGCAAAAGGAACTTCGGTGGAAGGATCCTTTGAACCTTCTGGGAGGACAACCTAAAATAGGTCCAATATTAGAGAACATTCTTTCCTGAATAAACTTAGCAAAAACCTGAAATAACAGCAGCTCATAATCCACACTGTAACACATGAATCATTGTACATACTTTGACGGTCAACTTGTCAACTACAGTATCACCAAAAGGGCAGCCAAAACTAAAATTCAGGTAACGTTCGCCATCAGCTGACTCAAAAAGGAAGTCCTGTAGTGGCACCCCATATCCAATGAGAAAACTTGCTTTCCAGCCTCCAAATAAAGGATATCTTGGCTCTATCAACAGCTCCGACTGTAAAGAAGATAAATATAAATCAAATGGGTAGATACCAGCAACAGTTTCTAAGAGAAGACAAATATAAGTGTTCTCCTTTTTAACAGTTTTTATATGTATATGCTCGCGTGGAAAAGAGTGACCTACCTTTTTGGAACTTGTGCGTAAATGTGATGATGATATATTTCCTATATCATCTCTGTAGTAGACAGAATGAACTCGCGGCGGCAATGCTGCAAGAAGATGCTTGAAAGAAGATATACCACTTGCACCGGGTCTCGATTGATATTCAACCCTATCATATGAATATTTTTAGATCGAAGTAGCAAAAATACATATTAAATTGAATAATTAGGCTTTTTTGTCTTGTATTTTCACTAGAATATTTTCATGTCAAAATGGGAAGACACAGTTTACACAATTTTCAATTGAGAATCCCCATTTTCATTTTCTACTGTCACATTTTCAAATTACAACCTTTTACTTATTCAAATCACACCCACATCTTTTTTCTCTCTCCTGTCTATCTGAAAAGGCCTCATTTCTCTTTCATGTCCATAATATGTATCACCAGTCACCACAATCGCTGTCCAGACACCTTGAATGATAAGTTGCTTATCTAAAAAGTTTCTGGACCATATCTAGCTGAAGCATGAAACTGCAGACCAAAGATCTACATATCTAGTTAACTGAAATATTCAAAACAGAAGTTTCACTCAATTACTGGTAGACAAACCTTGAGAAAACGCCTTTGTGCTTGGCACCAGCATGAGCTAACTTGTAATGCTCTGTCACCTGAACGCTCCCCCAATGAGATACTTCGATTTCACGCTCAAGCTCCTCCACAACAGCAAATGGATGATTATTTTCAAAATGAATAATAATAGGGGAGTATGAATAAGGACGATGGTCCACATAAGGCCCATATTTCAGTTCAACACCACTACGGTAAGTGGGCTCAACTTGAGTGAATGATTCGACCTTGTTACTTGGTGTTTTAACCAAAGTTGCCTGCTGTTTGATATGATATGGAGACAGTATAACGGCACTGTCATGGTAATAGACCAATTGAGACTCTGATTGGCTAATCTCCACTGGGAAGGGTTCAAGAGAGTGGGTGGAGATATAAAGTATCTCCAGAGTGATGGATTCACCCTTCCGTAATGGGTTCAGCAATGATATAGCATAGTATTTGGTTCCATTAGGTGCTTCAGGTTGCTCGGATGGGTTCACTTCAAGAGGAACATGTGATTTCTTCCTCTTCTTGCCAACAGTTAAGGCTGCTTTAACTAATGCTAGGTGGTCAAACTGTGCCGGTGGGAACGCTAGAAGAACTTCTGAAGTTGGAGCGTCCCCAATATTCTCTACCTGTTGTAAGATAACCGTTCGCATGAGTACATGTTCCATGAATATCTGAAGTTTCATCGTGATATACAATAACTAAGAAATCCAAATGGAACGAAAAGTACTAGACAAGGTCCGGATTTAAGGTATGGATGCAGCCACCCTCACTTTTTGAAATACTATGTTTTTAGTTATTGTTACTAATAAGAGCTTAGGTTTTAAAATTAAGCATCATTCATTAAAAATTTCACCTACTATCCCTGCCAAGTGAGAATATCATCCTCTATGATACATAAAATATTCAATTTGCCATTACCCTAACTACTTTTCTCCAAACTATCGACAGTATACTCATTTCTTGTCATTCTTAACACGTAACAAGAAAGAATCTAAGGATTTTATTAATCTTTTAAACTGCAGAGTCCAGAATGTTAAACATTGGATTTTTTTAGCTTCATCGTTACAAAAAGCATGAAAGCATGAACACTAATTTTTAATATTTTAAGTCAATTTCTTTAATATAACATCATTTCGCATTTTATTCAAGCATTTTTTTTAGCTTTAATTTTCCAAATATTTAACTTGTTTGACATTACAAATCTTATTCACCCCTCACGTCCTCAATCCATCATGGTTCTTCTGAGTGACTCATATTTCTCATACTTTATATTGCTTGTAGTATTTGTTAAAATATGACTCGTAAAATATAACTATATATAGACTTGAATTTACAATTGTCGCTATAGAACACTTAACTTTCTTATTAATTTTCTTCTAAAAGCAATTTTTTGTTAGAATACTTATGAAAATCAGAAAATGTGACAATCATTATCTTTTATGTATACATTAGGCGTTATACTTCCGTTTAAAAATGTGTTGAACTAATTATCTAAAGAAAATACCTCAGTAGAAAAATAATACTCAAAAAGAAAATGTTTATACTTTTTGCAATTCATTATCTCAACCTCGTCCCTCGAACATAACAAACTTTAGTCATAGTGGCTTAGTCTAGCTGTTTATCAACGTACCAAATGTTAATAGCCAGACTTCCTTTCCAGCAAGATCGAAAGGTAAAGTTTGAGGCTTTCACCAGTACAATTATATTTTTGCTTATAAAAATAGAATACTAATAAACAATTAAGCTACATAACAATCAAAATAGACACTTAAGCTGCATAACGATCAACACTTAAACTAATAAAACGAATAATCATCTCCCACATCAATCAAAACAGAAATGAGCCACATAACAATATCGTCCTTAAATAAGACAGTAAATTTATCCACATCAAATTGAACTAAAGCAGAATATAAGCTGAAAAACATACCTTCAATGTCAAATAAACCCTAACAATGTGCGAGGTCAAATCAATCTGCACCAAAATCATTGTGCACAAGTGAATAACAATTTCGAACTCTTTACAAAACAATTACCAAAGATCATCACCTTGAAGATTGTACTACCAATAAAATATTTTCTATTTTCAAAAAACCCAAAAAAAAATAAAATTCAATTGAATTGCAAAAGAGATGAATTTCATTTCTTACTTGGCGCTCGGCGTGGAGGATCTGGAGATCGGACGGAGAAGACGACGTCGTGTTGACGAGCAGCAATAGAGAGAACATTAAGAGCGATAGAATTAGAGCTGCGGCCATTACTGCGTAGCTTCTGAAGAAGACTCTTTACTCCCTTTTCTCTGTTCAGTGATCAGTGATTTATGAGTTTTATAAAAAGTTTCATTTGTGCGGGTCAACGGGTTCGGGTTAAAATGTCTCGGATTTCAACAAATGGGTCAAATTGGGTTTTACCCATTTTTTAATGTACATATATTTACAGTAGAAACTCTATAAATTAATAGTCAGGGACCACCAAAATTTATTAATTACAAAAATTATTAATTAATCAATAAATTAATAATTAATTAATACTTTATTAATTTATAATAAAATATTTAATTTACAAACAACTTTCAAGCTTCCACCTAATTATTGTACAATGCATGTACGTATATCAAATGAAGGGTTAATTTGAAAGAACCTTTCAAAAAAACAACACATTAAATAATTTCTTGTTGAGCCATGAGAAAACAACACTAGAAGTTCTTACAATGAAAAGGAAAATTAGAGACGAAATTCAAGGTGAATTTTATTTCAACAAAAAATAAAAGACAATTGAGTTATCTTTTAAAAAATCTAATATGTATATAAGGAATTATTTATTTATATTTATATGGTGTCTATGGAAATTATCAAAAATCTATTATCTTACAATTTTAGCGAATTATTAATTTAGCACTCTATCCCTAAGTCGGGATCGTCCAAAAATATTATCTTAGAGAGCTTATTAAATAATCGAATATTAATTTATCGAGTTTCTACTGTAATTTGTTATTCAAGTTGCTAGATATAACTTAAATTTTTTTCTTTAATTAACCACACAATTTTTTGTACATATCTTAATCAATCATCCGAGTATTTGATATTTTTTAATTAACCGCATAAATAGTTTAAAGGCTCGTAATTTAATTTTTACGAAGAAAAATGATAAAATATGTATAAAATAGAAACATTCATAAACTGATATGTTATACACTGATGGTTAATAATTAATATTACAAAGGAGAAATATTGTAATATTTCACCTAAATGTAAGATTTTCTTTAAAAAAGAATGTGAAACTTTTGTCTGCACCATGGTAAATATTATAACCTATTGATTAAAATCTATTTAAATGCTATATTTAAGAAAATCTATTCTTTCTTCACATATAAATACCTAATATCCATTATTCAAAGAGTGGTGAAAAAGAATCCACATTAATTCTTCCACACAAACTGTTGTGAAAAATGCAAACGAACTTGTTATGGAAATGGTTTAGTCGAGGCACGGGTTAACCGATTTCCTTAACACAATTACGCCCCGCTCACGGTGGTTACGGGATATGGCGTTTGTGTCCCAAAATACAACGACTAACGTCTTAGAAAGAAATAGGACCACTCCAAATTTCTAAGTCTAGCGAACAAGTTTTCTGCTAGAACTCTCGTAAGAAAGAAAGAAAGAAGAAATGATATGAAGTTAATACTTCGGTGTGAAAATCTGAAAATAGGAGGACCCTATTTATAGATTTCCAAAGGTTGGGGGCCGGAAAGATGCAACTTTTCAAAAACTGCTAAACAGCCCCTGAAAGATGAAAAGGCGCCTTTTCACTCTCAACGGGTGCCGTTCCAGTGCGAACGGGTGCACCACGCACCCCTTCGTCCATTGCTAGACTTGGTTCACCATCTCGATTAATCGTGGCCATCGATTAAAAGAGTTGTGATCCATTGTTTCAACGGATAGAAATCTAATGGCTCAAAATTAATTTGGGAAATAAAAAATAATTTAATTAATTAAATAGAATTTTATATAAAAATATAAATTCGGACGACCCACCCGACCCAAGCCCAGGCCCCGGACCCGACCGCCCGCCCGGTCGGCGGCGGCGGCGCGCGCGAGGCGGGTCTAACCATGGCTAACCATGGCCTCCCCCCTCTAAACCCACACAAACATGATATGACCCAAGGCCACAAACTTCATTTCCCATGTTGAGCTTAATACACTCATCTAAGTATATGTTTTGAACCAATGATTGATACCCACATTTTACCCAATTCAAATGCTAAACTTCAACTTCAAATTTCTCATTCATCCGACATAGGAATCGAGAAATTCGAAAGGCTAACGATATCTACTCGGAACGTAGTTTCATAATATATAAAAATATCCTCATTTCGAGTACAAAAGCATTTTCGAATTGTCTATGATTTCCAACACAAACCATTACTACTAATAAAAGACAAAAACTTGTGATTAATTCATCATTCATTTAAGCATTTTCATGAAAAATTTTCACATTTCAACATATACAAAAATGAAAAGTGTGGTATTCATATGTGCATTGGCATTGATCGTGGGATCTCACGTAGACGCCTCGAAGGCCAGCGTATGCAAAGAACGGTGCATGCAGATAAAGGATGCAACCGAGGCGGCTTGCCTGCCGGCTTGCAAGCAATATTGCATCCAAGTGCATGATAAGATCCATCCTGGTTGGATAACTTAATTCGTCGTCTAAATTTATATTATTTTATGGTGTAAATCGTTTTTTTAGGTTAAAAATAAAATAAATTGATACTTTTTTTTTGTCCAGACGATTTTTTGACATTTTAGGTTTTTAATTTGTTGTTTGACTTCAATTTTGTGTACCGTTGTGAAGTATATATACGCGATATTTTTTATTGTCTCTCCAAGTTATTAATTCCAGATATATTTTACAAATTTAAAGGATTTCATAATAGCAAATTACTCAATATATCTAAATTCAAAGGCATCAAATTTTATTAAGATCGTAAATATAATATTGTATTTCCCTTAATTGGTTAACATATTTTACAAGCTAAAGGATTTCATAATAGCAAAAATTACCAATTATCTAAACTCCAAGGCACCAAATTTTATTCAAATTGTAACAGTGTATATCCCTTAAGGACCTGATTGGTATACTGGAATGAGGTGAGAATGAAATTGACATTCCTGGGTTCATTCTCATTCCAATGATTGGTATGTTTTTTTGTCGGGAATGCTCATTCCTATTGGAATCCATATTCCCAAAAGTATGGAATTGTGATTCCTTCCATGCCCCTTGGGTTTGGCTATTCCTTGCCTATTAGGAATCAATATTTTTTTTCTTGTGATATTATTTTCTTCACACCAATATAAAAATCTTGAAAACTTGATGAATGCAATATTTTATTTTATTTTGGACTTATGATTAATAATCTCAAATTATTTTAAAAATAATATAAATTATCAAAAAATTCAAAAAATTATTTAAATGCATTGAAAGAACTAAAAAAGTACATATTATTTTTTGTACGTACTTAGTCGAATACATTTTTTGTCAATAAGAATTACTTAATTATAATATATATGATTTCAAATGTAACATGAATAGGAAAAAAATAAATAAAAAATGGATTGAAAAAATATAAATAAATATTGCGTTTAACAAATAATATCTTATCCTTAAATTAGTTTATGAATAAAAAGTATTAGAAAATGTGAATTATTATATAGACAATATTACATAAATAACTCTTTCAATCATTATGTAATGACTATATTTTTTCCATTTTTTATTTAGTTTTTTCACTATTTCATCATGTCCCGCGTTATTTTTCTTTAAATGAAAAGTTTAAAGACTCATACCATTTAAATTTCATAGAATTAGATTGGATTCAAATTTGCATTCGGGTCTAATAAATAACTCAAATATACGAATATATAGAATATAAAAAAAAATCCTTATCTCTCGAATTCATTTCATTTCTCATTCCTGCACTATACCAATCATATGATTTATGAAATTAATATCATTCCATTCCCATCTCCATTCCATTCCTTATATCATTCCATTCCCACTTGATTCCATTCATTCATACCAATCATGTCCTTAGGCTCTGTTTGATTTGTCAAGGGAATGGAATCTAAATGGACTATATGATTAATTCGCAACAATCAAATACCATTGTTTGATATTCTTTACGTGATATTATGGAATGCAATCTAATTCCTAAAATATAAAAATTATCCCCCAAATAAAGGAATCACAATACTTTATTTACTGAGGTATTGTGATTACCATATCAATGTAATCATAAATATGATAATTTAATGCGCTCACTACCCCTCAATCAAATACATTACAAATTCAACAAAAAATAGAATTTATTTATGCATTTAATTTAATTTGTATTTATATTATTATGAAGGATAGTTCATTATATTTAATTTATTTGAAATATTTTTATTGTCAGAATAGATCGTGATATATATTTTCTTTGAAATTTATTTATTGAATGAAATTGAAATATTGTTCATATATGGTTTTGGTGAAAATTTGTTTGAAATGATTGTTGGCAACATGCGATAAATGCATACTATTGTTAAGAATAAATTTTTTGCATCTTAAAATATTCATCAACACATTTGTGTATGAAAATCCATTTGTGTATCTCTTCTTTTAAAAATCAAACAATATGTAAGTAAAAAAATAAGCATGTTCAATTTACCATTTTTCGAAAGAGAATAATGCAATTTAATCAAATTATATATTTTTTGTTTTTAATTATATAACCAAATTGGTAGATATATATGTTCACACACATATAAAAACAATATAATATTTAATATTTTACTACAATTGAAAATTATAATTAAATTATACAAATATGGGGTATTTAAGTCAAAAATTTAATTTTGGGTTGCATTCTTTATAATATGTGTTTGAACCAAACATAAATAAACAATGACATCTATTCACTTGCTCAATTTTTTAATAGACATCCAAACAATATTAATAAAATCAAATTTCTGGTAACCAGTTTACATTAAAATCTGATTTTCAGTTTAGATTACATTCTCTATCAAACAAACAGAGCGTTAATTATGTTCAAATTGCCACCATCATTTCCAAACTTTTGCTTTAATATGCTAAGAAATAATCCCCATACATTAACATTGATGCATAGTAAGAATCCTCGTACATTACCATAAGAATCTTTTTACATTAACATTTTGGCCCCCTATTGGTTGACCAAGCCTACTAAAAACATGTTTCAATATAAAAAGAATTAATAAAATTCACTTGGTTGGTATCCCATAAATATTTCCTAAAACAGATCTCAAAATTCAAGATAATTCTAAAGAAATTCTTGCAAAACAAAAAAGGTAAGAAGAGACTTTTACTATTTATGACTGAACAGTTAACATTATCGATAAAGATATATGGCCCTTTTGGCTAGATTTCAAATCCAAAAATTAAATTAATAAATTTTTTTAATGCAAAATAATACAACATTAAAAATAAGAGTACTGACTATTCTTTATGTCTAAATTGATGAATTTGACTAAAATGTTTAAAATTTATAACAATCAATTAAAGAAATTTCTCACAAAAAAAAATATTATATCAATAATAGTTATTACAAAATTTTCGTTAAATCCCATCCAAACTCACTTCTTAAACCACAATATTATTATATATTTCCTTACTAAGTGGTAATACTAGTCACAACATATTTGACCATAATTAATGAAAACCAAAAAGGAAAATAACAAAATTTGTAATAGAAACCTATAATTTCAGTCAAAATAATGAAATATTTCTTGTAAATTTGTTACAATCTATGTTTTCTATACATAGGAATGAATATATACATAATATGTAACTCTCACAATGTTGTTTTGACAACCCTATAAATATAGTACCATTACACCATCAAACCATACTTTGCCTAGCTATTACATTACAAAACGAAAATGGCAAAGACTATGAATAGTTCATCTTCAACATTTTTTTGGTGTATGCTTTTTCTGTCATTGGTTGCAAGTGAAATTTGTTACTGTTTGGATTGCTAAAAAATTCCTATCGAAAACTTTAAACCTTGTGAGTCATTCATAACCGGGTCTTCTAGCAAACCTAGCACTGATTGTTGTAAAGGTGCCAATTCTTGGCTCAATGCACCTAGCCCATCTGATGTGTGCACGTGCTACAGACAGTCACCAGACAGATTACCGTTTAAACTTAACGAAAATAGAACACAAGCGATTCGTGATGAATGTGGCCTTCCCGTTGCTTTTAGCAACACCGTTTGTTGTTTGTTGTAAGTCATGTTTTCTACTATCTTTTTATATTTACTAGCATCTCAGCACGCGGTACTCGCGTGCATAATTATTTTAATTATAATTAAAAAATTTAATTAATTTTAAAAAATAGTATAATTTATAGAGAGAGAGAAATGGAGGTTTGAGAATAAAGGAGTGGTGGGTGGAGGTTACGTTGGTTTTAACACATTTCAATGGTATTTTTGACAAACAAAAAAATGGTATGACAACTAACCAATTATGATGAAATCCCTATTTTACCCTCAATATTACACTTAGGTTTTCAAACTATAAAAAATTAAGGGCTAAAATCTGTAAAAAGTCTCGAAATAACTTCAATTTGTGAGACAAAAAATACTTTCTATCTATAATAGTATAGATTAAAACCCTAATTATCTTATGTAATAAAACCCTAATTTTCTTGTAATAAAACCCTAATTTTTATACTTATTTTCACTAGTATTTAGATCTTTATCGATTACATGTAATAAAACCCTAATTTCCATTATTGTTTTGCAGTCATGACATTTGTCCACTTCGCTAAGATGAACGACAGATGGGCGAAATAAATAGAGTCCGAGAGAAGAAGCACTACAAGAAAACAGGACATCAGCTACAAATAAAATTGCTACGAAGTTGAATTCGTAACTAAACACATAAATTAGTTATAAATTTTCCGTAGGTAACTGTATTTTCAGAATAAATAAACATATACGAATAAGTCAGCAACAGAATTGCATTGGATCAGCAATAAATGGTATTTTCGTTGCAAGTTTCATTTCTAGCGCGATAGATTAGCTACTAATTTTTCATTGTACAAATTATTTTAAGAATTTAAAAATAAATAAAATATCCTAGATACATAATAATTGTGGCACTTGTTATGAACTTCAATTCCGTAGTTAATTGTCCGTAGCTATTGCAACAAAAAGCACATTTATTGCAGTTTTCGTTGCTAGCGCAACAACAATAATAGCTAGAAAATAGCATCAAATTCACTTTACTACATAATATTTGTAGTTCTTGCTATGTATTTATAATTCAGGGTTTTTTTATTTGAATAATACAGTATTTAAAAAAAAATCCCAAATTAATATATTTCAAAAATAATTGTGAAACTAATATAAGACATTACAGCGGTAGACGTCTTCTAATTAGAAGACACATTCTTTACAAAAGATGGTAAATAGTTGCAAGCCATGATTGATATTCATCATTTTCCACCATTCTTAACCAATCATGACAGTTAATCATTTTCCACCTATTGATCAAGATGATTAATTAATCATTTTCCACCAATAGATATTATACTTTTGTAATGATAGTTAACAATTTTAAATAATTGATGATGATGGCATGGAGGATGTGATCTTCATTATTTTTATTTTTAATATATTTAATTTGAAATGATTTAATTGTAAATTTTTATTTCTTTTTTTTCGAGATTAAGGTATCTCTAGTTTGAGGTATATTATTTTGGTAGGAGTAGCGGAGCAGATATTTGAAATACTATCGTCTTAACGCAAGACGAAAGTCGAAACATTTGTGTTTTACATCTATAAAATGCATTTCAATTGAAGTCGAGATTGGAATACCATAATCATTTCTTCTTTTCCTTTTTCTATCACTCAAATATATATTCTATTTTCCTTTATCACATATCCACTTCAATCATTGAAAAGGTTATTCAACTTCGAATACAAGAATTGTGTCTACACAAGTAATAATTCAAGTAATAATTATTAGGAAAAATTACAAATACCTCCCCTCTAGAATGTCGAAATTCCAAAAAACACCAAAAAATGGACATAATTACACGTACCTCCCCTATAAAATATTTTGCATACCACGGGCACCCCCTATACTTTTTTTCGATCAGCTTTTTGCTGATGTTAACAAAAAACTATTGTACTTTTCCTATTTTACCCCTGATGACGTCATCAATTGATGACGTCATCCATTTGGCAAGGATGAAGTGACGAAAATAACCTCAGAGGGTGTAATTGTAATATTTTTTTTTCCTACACCACAATTTATAATTTATAATTTATATTTGATATTGTAATTGTAATATTTTTATATTGATAATATCAATTTAAAATAATTTTATTATTATAATATTGTCCAAAATACATTATAACACTATTTAATAAATGATATATATTTTTTTATTTACAGAAATATTTTATACTTTATTAATTATAATAAGTATCAATTTTTTGATGTGTAACAAAATATAATTTGAATTAATATTTTAAAAATAAAAATCAAATTATGCACATGGAAAGATATTTTATTAGGGAAGAAACTAATAAAATACATGATATACCACAACATAGTTCATGCCATTGTTCCAATTTTCCAACAAAATATTTCATAAATATTCTATTTCTTATATTCAAAATTTCAGTATAAATTCCTATAAACTTATATAAATATTTACAATCTACATCAATACTAATATATAATGCCTTGTTTATAATTATATATATATATATATATCTCTTTTACTATATGATTCAATTTACATAAAAATAAAAATAAGTTAATAATAAATAATTATAGCCTACTAGCCTAGTCCCTACTCTCTTTAATAGAAACAGATATGATGTTGTCGTAGAACAAGCACTTTTATCGTAAACTGGAGAAATTTCTGACAATACGACTAACACGAGAAAGAAAGGAAAAATTAAGTATATAAAGCATATCAGAGAAATGGAAATGGTTTGGGTAATTTTGGAAACATTAGTGCCGTCAAGTTGGTGTTGCTTTAGGATGGCAAAATTGCTGTCAGTTTATGTTACCATCAATTTTTTAAGGGTGTATATCATAATTATATTGTAAAAATAAGCAAAATCATTTCCTCCAAATTAAATACCCAACTGTACAAATAAAATCTAGCGGCCTCGTGGCCTAGCTGTGCAGCCTAGCTCCGCGCCGATGGCGCCGGAATCGGCTGAAAAGGCGGCGGCGGCGGCGTTCGTGAGCGTAAAATTGGAGAAGGAGAGAAAGTCTAGCCAGAAATCGGGGAGATGGGCTCGAGCTTGAGGGTTTCTAACCCACTAAACTCACCCTCATTGTTGAATTAGGGTTTTGTTGAATGAGGGTTTTTCAAAAGTTTTGGTTATGGTGGTGGTTTAGGTTGGGGGAGAGAGGAGAGAGGGTTTTCAAAGAGAGTGGTGGTAGTTGAGTCAATAATTACATGTGATCAATAATTAGATGGGGTGGAACATTTTAATGTAAATGGAGGTAAGGGTAATTTTGTCATTTCATATTTTACAATTTCTTTTCTTTTTTTTTCTCAGAAATTAGAAGGGCATTTTGGTCTTTTCACCCTTTCGGGCAGGCAAAAATAGGGGCAGCGCCCATCAGAGGAGGTATTTGTAATTATGTCCGTTTTTTGGTGTTTTTTGAAATTTTGACATTCTTGAGGGAAGGTATTTGTAATTTTCCCTAATTATTATTGTGTGGTTTATCATCATTACCTACACCGACAATATCATAGCAAGTTAGCAACATTTTTAGTATCTTTGAGGTTTCAACAATAAATTATTATATGTTTAGCTAATTACAAATTATATTTATAGTGTGTTTGGATCGAAGGATTTGAAAATTATGAATTTTAAGTTCATTGACAAATCAATTTAAGTTTGTTTTGATGAGTTCATGTTATGATGAATTTCAAATCCATTGATATTCCATTTTGAGCTATTTTTCTCCATAACTATAATGGATTTCAAATTACTCCAATTTTAGTGTCATTTGAAATACTTCTACCAAATCTCCTTCCCAAATTCAAATCACTCGATTCAAACACACCTTAGGGTTAAGACGATAGTATTTCAAGTATCTACTCCGGTTCTCCAACCAAAATAATATACCTCAAACTAAAGATACCCTAATCTCGAAAAAGAACGAAAAAAAAGTTTACAATTAAACCATTTCAAATTAAATATATTAAAAATAAAAATAATGAAGATCATAACCTCGATGCCGTCTTCATCAATTATTTAAAATTCTTAACTATCATTACAAAAGTATAATTACTATTGGTGGAAATTGATTAATTAATCATCTTGGTCAATAAGTGGAAAATGATCAATTGTCATGATTGGTTAAGAATTGTGGAAAATGATGAATATCAATCATGGCCTGCAACTATTTACCATCTTTTGTAAAGAAGTTGCCATGGTTGACGTCTACCACGGTAACGGCTTATATTAGTTTCACAATTATTTTTGAAATATATTAATTTGGATTTTTTTTAAATACTATATTATTCAAATAAAAAAGCCTAGAATTCATAGTTATCAAAATTTGCATATGTAATTGTACTCTGAGTAATAAAGTTTTATTCTTGTCGTCATAATCGACTAATTAATGAATTTTTCTTAAGGCATTGTTTGTTTCTTGTTTCCAGAAATCACCTACGTCGATTAATTGTTTCCAGAGTTTTTTTTAAAAAATCATGAAAAACTCAATTAGTTAATTACTTGGCATTAACGTTTATAAAAAATTATCTTCATTAGTTTTTTGTATGTACATAAATTTGCTTAAAGAAAACAAGAAGAAGATTTTATTACTCGAGTACAATTACATAGGCAAATTTTGAAACCAATGTACATAAATCTCATATAATGATATGATTATATAAAGAATCTGATATATAGAGAGTTCTCTATACACTTCAATATCATTATAAACTTCCCCACGTGCAAAGCATAGAATATGATTCTGCTCATTTATAATATGTATCATCCATCGTACAAAAGTTAGCTTGGAAATCATATCTTAAGAGCTAAGCGTAATTAGAGTGACTCAAGCTCAAACTCATTGAGTTTAAATTCAATAAGTTTAAGGCCAACACAAATTCTCTTATTCTAACTCTATTCAAACTTAAGTTCATGTTTTTTTATCAACTTCAAGCTTATTTCGACTGGCTCATTAGTTTTATCAAATAAAAAATGTACTAAACATAATCATATTAAGTTATTAGTCATTTCCATTGAAGAATTTTATTAAAACATATATATCGTATAAAAATATTAGATTGCCAAAATAACTTACAAACATAAGAAAATATGTATAGGTATAAAAAAACATTATTTTACATGAATATTGACTACCTCAGTTCCATACAATTAATCAAACCAATAAATTATAAAAATATTAGTGGGGAAAATTATAAAAAATTATTACTAATTACACATAATAATTAATAAAACCAAAGGAAGATAAATAAATAAAAGACAGTACTCCGTCTTCCCCATTTTTTGGCTGTGTCCACGGAAGTCATCTGATTTATGTCTGCCATAGATAAAATTAATAGAAAGTTAAAATAAAAATAAAAAAAAATCAAAGAATGAAAATTGAGAGTAACAACATAAAAATAACAAAGAAAACCAGACATTTATGATCTTGTAAAATGAAATGTTAGACCATGAAGATACAGAATTAAGATATTACATTGAAATGCCAAAGAGAATTGAGAAAAGTAGCCATTTAATTTTTAAAAGAATTAATTACTTATATCATAAGCCTAAATTGTGGACGTTAAAAACAATAATTATAATCAATTACTCATTTAATTAGCATCAATTATTGACGTTAATGTTTATAATAATAGTTAGTTACTCATTTAAAAAAATCAATTACTCATTTCATTATTTTTTTAGATAAGTCGTTCAATTCTTAATGGAAGCTTATTGTTTGACCTAATTATCTGTAATATCTTTTATTTACTGTTTTCTGAAGTCAAGATGTAAAGAACTTTCATTAGGTTTAAAATTGACCTATTTAAAAGAATCATAACAATTTGAGCTTGATTGGCACTTCCTTCATTTGATAAATTCGATGAGTCTTTTTTGGAGGAATTTTAGGTGATTGAGTTGTTCAATTATGAAAGTTTACTAAATTAAATAACATTATTTAAATGTGTTGGCAATCGGCAATTAAAAAATTAAACATCATTTCTTTGAATTTGACAGTTTTTGCATTTTAGAAGATTTTTTAGTGGTAATAGAAAAGTTAATTGTAGAAAATTAGCATTCAGATTTATTGAGTCAAAATAAGGTAAAAAAACAATCCTTCAAATAATATAAGGAATATATTCATAATATTTCTAATTTTAAAAGGTAGATTATATGATTATATATGCGATTACGGCCAAGTTGTTTTTATAGAATTTAAAATGGCTTTGGCAAATATTTTTAGTATGTCTAGAAAATGGTTTTGTTATAGGAAAATTAAAGTGATTCTGAATTTTTTAAATGATTTAGTTGGAATTTGAATTTGCGTATGTCTGCAAATTAATAATTAAGAGTTTGAATGTTGGTTTCTTAATTTTGAAAAAAATAGAAAATTTAAATCTTACTATAATCGTTATCAATCAATCATGAATGCAAAATATTATCCTAATATTTGAAAATCTATAATTTAATTCACTTTTATTGCATTTGAAAAGGAAATTGCAAAGTCAACCTACAACCCAAACTTATATTACAATAATTAACTTTTAAAGCAAATAAAAAACCCATAATTGAATAATCTATCTATTCATATTTCAATAATTTCAAGATCCCATAATTAATTTTGTCAATAACTTCTCCCTAAATAATTTCAAAATCCCATAAATAATTTTGTCAACAACTTCTCCCCTATAAAAGAATTCAACTATTTACAATGATTTGAGTGAGATATAATAAACACACAAACCACACATTATGAGTTACACCATTAATATCAAGTATGTGATTTTACTATTTCTAATTTTACATGCTAATAATCATATTCTCCATGTTAAAGCATGCTTTTTTGGAAGCAAATTTCACGTTTACGTCCTTAACAATCTCCCTCCAAATAGCGAACCCTTAAAGCTGCATTGCGCATCAAAAGACGACGATCTTGGATTTCATACGCTAAAAGTAAATGAAAATTTTAACTTTGAATTTTGTACTAAACCCCTTTCGACTTTGTTCTCTTGCCATCTTTGGTGGGGTAAGAAGAACAGAGCGTTTGATGTTTTCAGTGCAAAGTGGGATGTTGTATGTGACCTTTCTCAGAAATGTGTTTGGATAGCAAAAGGCGATGGTATTTATTTTTCAAAATCCTTCCCACCTCCATCTAATGTTACTGATAAGAGGTTCGACTGGATGTGAAAAAAAAAGAAGAAGATATGTAGGAAATAAATTTGTTACGATTTGTTTTGCAATTAATTTTGTCCTACAAGGATTAATAAGAAATTGTGAAATGTGATATTAAGTTATTGTGTGTGTCGTATATACTTTATTTATGTTATATAATGTGTTTTGTTGGTTAATATATATATAAATAAATATAATATATATATATATATATTTGTGCAGATGAAGTATTAGGCAAAGGAGAAATTAAATTGTATTTTATTTCATGCTTTTTATGTTGAAAAGAATGTTGGAGAGACATATGAAATACACAAGGTTCAGGTTCAAACTGAACAATATAGAATCCTAGAACCAACAAGAAAGGGCCCTAAAAACTATATAATACTACTTATTTATATATAAATTATAAATGAAGATGTCATCATCATCTATTTGTATTTGTACTCTGAGGGTGCATGTACTAAGTACCTTCAACTTATTACTATATAATATATGTATTCAATATATTATGTACAATCTGTGGAAGCTAAATAGATTAATGATTAATATTATCATCTAGTCCTTCTCTTTTAACCATGTGAATATATAAAATAGATAGATTTTGGGGTCAATTTAGAATTTTTTGAAATTGTGGGTTGACAGCAACCCAACCTGAATTTTGAATCCTTTACGCCTTTACCAAAAATTATACATGCACCTACTTAGGTATTCATAAACTCCAAACAAGCACAATGACCAAGAATATTACTCTGCAATCCAATCCCTCTTATAAAATGTAGTAATGTACTATTTGAAAACCGGAATAAATTTATTATAGTACGCAAATCTTACTATTAATACATTGCTGTTATGAGTACAATTATTATTATTATTATTATTATTATTGGAATATGAACCCAATTCAATGAGCAACAAGTACTTGTTGGTTATACAAGTTCTTTGTCTTCATAACATTCTCCTAAACAATAGCAATCTTCGTTTTTCTCTTCCCATACGAATTTCCCGTCATAACGGCAAGCCTTTATACATTGCTCCATATTAGGAATAATGCCCATTATTCTAACACTGCAATACTCTTCAACTTTAGACTCTGTCACAACCAAGCCTGTCACACATGCCGTAAACAACGAATTAGGTGCCATATACCGTCAACTTTATCAACATTTGTTGTTTAGGTTTTCTAACTTATGATTCAAAATATTCAATATATGTAATAAGATATAATAAGATACATATTTGAACTACTTATATCTTTATTGAAGATATTTATTTTGTAGAAGTACTAGAATTCATTTGAATAACTATTTGCATGTGTGTAAAAGATGGCATAAATAATTCATGTTTAAACTTACTTTTAATTAGGGGTCGACCAGAGTTTTAAAAGGCGTGGGGCGGGGACGGGGCGTCCGGTATCCCTCGGGGCGGGGCGTAAGCCCCGAGGCGTGGGGCGTATGCCCCACGAATTTTTTATTTTTAATTAAATATAAAATAAAATATTATTAAAAATAATAAGGTAAAATATAAACAAAGATAAAAAAATGAAATTAACAAATTTTTAACTTTGAATACAAATTACAAACCTTAAAGAATACAAACCTTAAAGAATCTTGAATTCTTCTCTTGTTGAAGACTTGAAGTTGTATGAACTATGAACTTTGAAGTATGATTTATGAATGAACGATGAAGTTATGAACTATGAAGAGAGTTTAAAAGTATAAATAAAGATTTTATTTTTTAGGGTTTTATTTATAGTTTTATACATGACTTGAGGATCAAGTTTATTTATAATTATTTGACTCCAACTAAAACATTTTGGGCTTAAAAATATTAACTATATTAAAGTGGGCCTAAAAAATAAAAATTAAGTTAGAATAATCATGGGGCGCACGGGGCGCATGGGGCGCGCCCGGGGCGTACGCCCCACCTCTTCGGGCGTATGCCCCATTGGATTTACGCCCCCCCTGGTTGCCCCGGGCGTTTTGGAGGACGCCCAGCCTCGGGGCGCGCCTCCGGAAGCGCCTTTGAAAACACTGGGGTCGACAAAGGTAAAAAAAGTAGTAATGTTCCAAAATTTCGAAAATAAATCTTATATTATATAGACAAAATTACTAAAAATCATTATAAACATATTAAAGTACGCACGACGTGCATACGTTTTAGATCAAAAGAGGGAATTAAAACAAACCTAAAAAGACTAACAACAATATGAACATGGTCGAGTTATTCCCCATTCTTGACTCTTTCCTTTCTTTGTGGTGCACAGGGAATTGCTAGGAACAATGTTTTTATAATGGTTTTGGTACAAAAGATGCCTGGAACAATGGGCTAAATTTTTGGTAGTGATAGCACATAAATTAAATGCAAACTCATCTCTATAGCTATAGCCTATAGCTTTACAATGTCAACCAAATGTGATTTTAATTGATTTTGTCATTTCATTTAATAACTTTCTTTACGTTTATTAGAGTTGATATGCCATATTTAATTACAAACTTATCTCTATAGCTGCATAATGTCAGCAAAATGTAATTTCAATTGAACTTTCTTATTTCATTTAAGCTTTTAAGACATATCATAGAAAGGTTTATTGGAGCTGATCTGGCTAACATTAATAAATACGTGGATATCTCTCTACATTTACTGGTATTAGACAAATCAAAAAGAAAGAAGTGAGAAGTATTAAATATTGATTATATATTAAATGTAATTATGAGATCATTCCAGATAAAATAGTTATCTACTTGAATAATGACAAATACAACATGAAACATTGCAGAATAAAGCAAAGGGTTGTATAATAACCAATTATATATATATTTAAACTTATCAATTATCGGATGAAAATTGGAACATGAAAACCGCGGTCAAAACTTCGATCGCAAAGTCTATATGCTACTTGTGAAATTTCATCAATGTTCTTGACAGATGAGTTAAAAAAATTAAATAATAATAATATTAGACTATGAACGTTACCTTAGTCCTTAAAAAAGAGAAGTGATAAAAATATTAAATAAAACAATGTATGAATTATTAAATACAATTAATTTATAATTTGATATAAATCACAATCTACAGATAATTCAAGACTAATTCTATATGAATCGCTTCATTATTAAATTGAAGGTAATTTTACGACCATTAGTGTTATTGACATTTATGTGGGAGATGTCTTTTACTTTTGTAAACATGCCTATTCGTATTTTTCATGTGATTTATTTTATTGGACATATGATTGTCATTGTGAAATACATGTCAAATCCGAGTACTTTATTTTTTTCAAGATATGTGACATTATGTTCATATTTGAAAGATATTATTAGTGTATTTTGAGATATACGGCGTATCCAGATGGTGTGTGACAGTTAATGACACGTCACACTTACTGTAACATTATTGATATCAGTATTGCGTGGTACTTTATTTCACATCATGTTCTTGTTAACATTTTTTTTTTTGGGGATATAGAAGTTTAATGATTTCCTTCATATAAATTGTTTGTTCATTTACAGATGGATATGTCTTAATATCAATTACTCGCAAGTATAATACTCAATTGACTAAAATTGAAACATACAGATCTGTATAAGTGTTTTTTTGTTCGATTTTATTTAATTATTTCCTTTTTAATCTGACCACAATGTCCACACAGAGGCGGAGACAGGGTGGAGAGCGGGTGGGCCACCGCCCCACTCAAAAAATTAAAAAAAATAATTTATATATATTTTATTAGATTTTTATTTAATTATTATATAATTTTTAACTGTTGCCCCACCCAATTTTGAATTTTTTAGGTTTCTGGCTCCACCACTGTGTCCACAACACTAAAGTGTCATTGAATTGTTCGTTTTTTTTCTATCAAATATTTTACATCCGAACAATGATTTACTTCACTAAGTGATTGAGAAAAATTCGTAGGATTAGGTATTCATAAATTCCAAGCAATTACATAGACCTCATTAGTAAAAGAGAGACCTCATTATAAATTGATTAATGAGGACAGCGAGAATATTACTATAAATTTAGGGCAAACCCTCTTAAGAAAAGTCATAATGTATTTTAACAGGCTTGTACTATCTAAAAATCGAAATAAATTTATTAAAGTACCAAGCTCTTACAATAAAGCAGGCTTATATTATTTTTTTTAGATCATTAAGAGTACATATATTTTGTTTATTATTATTGAAATAATGATACAATTTAATTGAATTCACCACATTTTTGGAAACAAGAACAATCTTTTACTTCCTGATCATTCCACATATATATATCATTATGATAGCAAGCCTTTTCGCATTCCTGTGCATTGTCAACGGGACCATTTATTCCAACTCTACAATAGCGTTCCACTTTAGACTCTGTCACAACTCACAACCAATCCTGTCACACATCCCATAAACAACAAATTAGATTCAATAAGGTAAATGCTAAAAAAAGTGATAGGCTTATCAACATTTGGTCATTCCTTAACTATTTTGATCAAAAGAGTGAATTAGAACAAACCTAAAAAGACTAAAAACAATATGAAGATGGCAAAGTTCTTCGCCATATTTGACTCTTTCACTTCTTTGTGGTGCATAAAAATTTGTTAGGAAATAGTGTTTTTATAGTGGTTTTGGTACAAAAGATGCATGGAAATATGGGCTAAATATTTGGTGGTGCGGATAAGTCATATTTTAATTGCAAACTTATCTCTATATCTTGTCCAAAAGGTTGAATCCCCAACCCCAAGGGCCCCCCATGCCCCGGCCCGACAGCGCTATGGGAGGAATTAATCATGGTAACCCAGCCAATCACAGGGGCTAGACCAGTGCCCACTGCGCACAAGGAGCCCCCCTCACTTGAGAGGTTGCTCCCACACTGCCGTTGGTGGGACTCGATCCTTGGTCATTGTCCAAACTTCACCCTTCTGTAACCAACTGGGCTGCCCATGCGGGCAACTTATCTCTATATCTGTATCTATACAATGTCAACCAAATGTAATTTCAATTGAACTTTCTTGTTTCTTTTAATAAGTTCACTTAAGTTTTATTTTTAAGACATATCATAGAACGGTCAGTAGGAGCCGGTCTGTCTAATACTAATAAATGGGGGCAAATCTCTCTACACATTTGGTGATGTTAGACAAACCAAAAAGAAAAAAAGTGAGAAATATCAAATATTATGAGATCACTTGAGATAAAAATAGTTATCTACTTGAAAAATGACAAATACAATATTAAACATTTCAGAAGAAGAAAAGGCAAAGATTAGTACAGGAAAGAGATATTTAAACTTATGGCTATGGTTGGTTTTATTTTGGTTGGATTTTTTGATGAGAAATTTTGGTGAAAATTTTTTTGAAACACGTGCATTGTTGGTGAGATAGTGTTTGATTTTAATTTGAGAATTGTTTTTTGAATGATTTTTGGGTGAGATAGTGTTTGGTTTTGTTTTGAGAGGGAACATATAATTTACTGTAGCAGTCAAATCATGACAGTTTTTGTCTGATTATTAAATAATAATTGAAAATTATATTATAAAATTAAGATTATAATTATAATTATTATATAAATAAATATTTATGTATATATAGTAATATTTAATATAAATAAATTATTAAATATTTACATAAAAAAAATAAGTTAAAATTTATTATTAAACATAAATAACTTTATTTAAAATATATTATTGAATAAGACACAATTATTAAAAAAAATTAAATAAAACCACCTTAAAAATGTCAAAGCAATAAAATTCATATAAAATTAAATGCAAGATGACTTGTGTTTGTCATTAAGAGAAAGAGGATAGCCTACATACTACATAGAGAGAGATATATGATAAAATTGGAAGATGAATTACTTTTGTCAATATTAACTTGAGAATGTATAAGGGTGACATTATTGAAAAAAAGTGACAAAAGAAGATAGAAGTTAGTGATGTATTATTGTAATTTTGGAGCCATAATTATTTGTATTACTGCACTGTATCTATAATAGTAGTTATTAAATAAACTATTATTTTATATAATATAAACAAAAAATTATTTATTATATTTATAGTGATATAATTGACTATAAAAATTACACATATATATGTAGTACATATTTATATATATTCTGTAATTGTTATATGATAGATATTATTTGTTGTTTTTAATTATCTATAAAGCTGAATTGTTATAAGAAAAGATATATAATACTAATGAGAAAATAATGCAAAAGATAATAATGCAATTTCATTATAAATAAAAATAAAAGGAGATAAGTGATTAGATAAGTCATGATGGAATACTAAAGGGGGGAAAGGGGGAGAGAGAGTGTTTATTGAGATTAGGCAAGTCATGATGAGAGAGAGAAGCATTTCTGGTAAGTGTCATTTTTGGCCAAAATTTTTCAATTTTTGTTGATAAAAAATTAATCAAGCCAAACACTATTTGGTCCAAATTTTTGACCAAAATGCCTCCAAAACAAATCTAAACATAGCGATAATTCTCTGATTGGAAGATGGAAATCGCGGTAAAAAACTTAGACCACAACGTGTGCATGTTACTTGTGAAATTCCATCAATCAATGTTGTTACAAATGAGATAAAAAAATGAATAATAATATGATTTATCTAATGATTATTTTTTGACAAAAAAAAAAAAGAATATGTCAAAACGATCTAAAAAAGATGATCATGATTGAACTAACTAGCCAGGCATTTATTTCATGGAGCTAGAATTGTTTTATCATGCAATTCATTGAATTGGCCAATTATAATGTTGAATATCAGACTTTTTTTTCTTCTTAATAATTTGTGAACATTATTCAAACTATAATATTGAAACACTTAGGTTATGTTTATTTATATTTTTGAGTAAAAAATTTAAAATTTTCTCGAGAATTGCGTATTATCAAAATTCGTGTGAAAATGATAGTTGTTTGTTTATGTTTTTAAAAATATGTTGAAAATTGTGAAATATGTCAAATCAATATTGATAGGTTGAATGATGTATAGAATGATTATTTTGATTGTGTATATAATGATTATATGAATAAAAATTAAAGAAATATAAATAAAAAATATAAATTACGAAAAAGAAAATTAAATAATGATTGATTTGATTGGTAAATGTGTGAAATGTTGTATATATGATTGATAGGTAGTTATATAGGAGATTGAAAAACTATAGTTGAGAAATGGTAAATTTAGATGAAAATTTGGTGTGTTAAGTTTATTTAGAATTTTGGGATTTAAACACTTGAAAATAGGATTTGAAAACATAAACAAACAAAGCCTTACAATACTTCTGTATTTTACATGTGAGTTGTTTTTTCAACTTTGTCGATTATTATATTATACGAGCTAAATTTGAATTCCACATAATCAACTAGTTCATTATTTGAATTTCATCAATTATTATTCTATATATATGAATTTTAACACAAAATATTGATTTTGTGAAAATAAATAAAGTAATATTTATTGTTTACTTTCTTTTTCACTGTTACCCGTCTTATTTCTCATTTTTTCAAGCTTTTTCTTATTTTTTTGGAAACATTTTTAATATATTTTTTAATATTTAACGAAATCGATCCTTATAATGATGTACACATTTAACTTATAAAAAAGAAAAGCAAAACAGCTTTTTTGTAATATAATATAATTCTATTTAATAGACATAGTCAAACAGGCTTTGTAGTTTAACTTAGCCCAATTCAAAGGCCCATATACAAAAAATATAGACGTCAAAAAGCAACGTAACTTAAGCCCAATTCAAAGGCCCATATACAAAAAATATAGGGTATAGACGTTATATAGCACATACACTCATGGTTCTAATTTTTCTTCTTTTCTATCGAAAAGTTCGAGAAGTTTCCATTTTTCAACTAAGTGAAAAGAAATTATAAGGTAGTTTCGAAATTACAATTTTTCCAAGGAAACTCGTATCCAAAAATGAAGGACCGAAGAAGATTTGGCAATGCTTTGTTATCCTATCAACAACATGGTTCTAAATCCAATAGAAAATGGAAATGTAGATGGGAAGATCAAGATTACTCCTTCAAATTGAATGGAGAAGAAAGAGTACCACCAAAGGATATACACAATCTTGTTATGAGCCTCATGGACACCCCTCAAGTTGATGTTACTTTCGAAGAACACATCTCGCTTGAGGACATCAAGAAAAGGATTCAGAGGAACTACAACGAAGATCCTCTAGCCTGGTGGGATAAGAACGAACTCAGAGCTTCCTTAAAGGTGAAAGCTGGAAAGAAATACGAGTTTGTAAGGTACAAGTCAATCCTTATGAACATGGAAGATTGTGAGGATATGAGAAACATACTTAAGGAACACCTAGACCTTAAGTTGATATCTCCAGGAGTCTCACCATACAGCAGTCCAGGGTTCCTGGTCCGAAATCATAGTGAGATCAAGAGAGGAAAGCCAAAGCTTGTTATTAATTACAAAGGAATTAATAACATTTTGGAGTTCGACGGATACTACATCCCCAACAGAGAACATCTGGTGAATTGTATCAAAGGAGCCAAGATATTCTCAAAGTTCGACTGTAAGTCTGGATTCTACCAGATCAAAATGGAAGAAGAAAGCAAGAAGTATACAACTTTCTCCACTCCACAAGGACATTATGTCTGGAATGTTATGCCAATGGGTTTGGCAAATGCACCCCAGATATTCCAAAGGAAAATGGATAATCTTTTCAAAGATTACTCCTCTTTCATGTTCGTATACATCGATGACATCCTGATTGCATCAAAGAATATGAAAGAACACCTGAAGCATTTGGAAATATTTTCAGGTGTATGCCACAGAGAAGGATTAGTGCTATCAGAAAAGAAAGCAGTAATCGCCACAAGAAAGATTGAGTTCCTTGGAATTGAGATCGATGAATCTGGAATTATCCTACAAAACCATATTGTAGAAAAAATTACAGGATTTCCAGATATCCTACAAGACAAGAAGCAGCTTCAAAGTTTTCTCGGAGTTGTTAATTTCGCAGGGATATTCATCAACAACCTTGCATTTCATAGGAAGGTTTTCAGTCCATTACTCAAAAAAGATGCAGCATTCATATGGACAGAAGAACATCAAGCCGGAATAAAACAGCTAAAGGAAGTTTGTAAAAAGCTTCCAAAGCTGGCAATTCCTAATGACGAGGATAATCTAGTCCTCTATACAGATGCCAGTGACTATTGGTGGGTAGTAGTGCTTACAAAAATCACTCCAACGGGAGAAGTTCCATGCAGATACTGCAGCGGCCTCTTTTCAGAAGTCGAAGCAAATCGGTGACACATTAACGAAAAATAATTCTTTGCAGTCCGAAAGGCGTTTAAAAAAATGGCCTCTATTTTTACTAGCAAAGAAATTTATCTTAAAAATAGATAATTCAAGTGTTAAGGCTTTTCTTACAAATAAGATAGAGTCTAAGCCAGAGAAAGCCAGGCTACTTAGGTGGCAGGCTGAGTGTCAATATTATATCTATGATATTGTTCTAATCAAGTCTCATGAAAATGTTCTTGCAGATTTTCTAACAAGAGATGGAGGGAAGTGAAACTGACTCTCTCATCAAGCTGTCTAGGCATCTAGGAGATCATCTAGAGATGCTTCAAAAGGATTTCGATGCATTAGTACTTAATGCCGAAGTAGCAGGCAGGCTACAACAAGTTGATCGGACCAAAGTGTCTGATCGCATTCGAGGATGCAGATTGGCCGACGAACAGTTGTTCTCGGTATTACACGGGCCTTTGCTCAGGGCAATATCTTGTAACAGAGATAATGAGCGACTTCGAGTACAGGGCTCTATACCTGGAGCAGGGGATTCAAGTACCACTAGCACAAGTGCTGAGATGGTTTCATCTTATGATGATCTGTCTCTAGCAAAAATCGATACTCCGGAGTCACATCTTGAGTCATCGAGTCAACCCACCACCTCTGAGGTCAAAGAGGAAGAGATCAATCTTTGGCCACAGACCGGCAAATCTAAGGTTGATATTAACCAGAATTTAGTTTCTTATGCCTTTCAAGAGTATCAACAGAAGTGGGAGAAACTAAACACAAGAATTGGAATCAATCCAGCTAAATGCTTGGTTGATATTTCAGGCAAATATCCAAGGGTATGGATGCCCCCAGAATCCAATCCTAAGGATGTCAAGTACTGGTATGACTTTGGAGCACTTGCCTCAATTTCTACCAGATCATCCAGCTTTTTGGAAATCTCACTACTTCCGAAATGGATACAAGAATCAGTGCATGAAACTTGGGCGAACAACCCTCATCTTGCACGAGGAGATATACTGGAGCTATACTTCATCAGTGCAACACCAGAACCAATAGGAAAAGGGATGCATGAAGCATTCCACTTTATCAAGATCAGAAGGCCAAACACAGAGGCCTTGAAAAAGATTAAAGCACCATCCTCAGAAACTATTCAACTTGTTTCAACTTTCACTGAGGATGATATCTCCACCAGAAGGGCATGGAGGATTTGGGTCTGTCTTACAGAGATGGAGAAAGTCAAGTTTTCATTCAAGTATTATCAGAATACGGTGAATGGATCGTTCCTGCTTAACACCATGACAGGAACCACTACAAGCTTTGCAGAGAATTTATTTGAACAGAAAAAAAATCTGCTATGGTTAAACAAGCTGTCGGGGAGCAAAGAAACTCACCGGAAACTATGCAACATGGCCCATGTTTGGCGATGGTCAGAACGAATCTGCTCGGACTGCCCGAACCAGAAGGAGCCAGAATTTGGTACCAAGTCCAAATCAATAAAGGACAGAGGAGCCAAAACAAGAGATGATGGTCAGGGACCACCAAAGTCACGGGCATACCAAAAACAAAAGATGCCCCGACAAAGATAAGTGAGAATCTTATACAGGACCACCCATTAGAAGAAAAAGACGAAGGATGTGAGTCAGCATCCTTATCACTTACCTTGGATGCCAGATAAAAGTAGGACCAAGGCATGTGACTGAAAGGAATTCCCACAACTTATTCAAAGTGAGAGTAATAATGGAGGGTTCCACACTTGCAAGTGGAACCAATAATTAACGAGTATAATGGAGGCAATAATTCCTCCAATAATGCAGCAACCAAACCTCTGTATAAACAAAATTTGGAGGAAGCAGAAGACATCGAACATTCTCTTCAGTTTTCTCATAAAATAAAACATTGTAATATTTTTAAGTTTTGAATATTTAGTTTGTAATAGTAGTTAGTGCATGTATAGTAACAAGAGTCGTCTCTTTTCTATGAGAGGCTAAACAAGTTTTCTCCTCCCAAAAGGGGATTACTTATGTAATAAATTTTTATCTAAATTCATAATAAAAAGAAGGCTTTTGCTTCAATATGTTCTTCTAGTATTTTTATTATTTAATCCCTGGAATACTCTACTTTTCACGCCTGGAGTAGGAAACGAACCAAGGCTCGGATAACTTGCAAATCAACTTCCCAAGGTGCGAAGTTGAGTGGTGAGGAACCATTCGTAAAACGATCTAGGGGCACTAATTTTCCGACTGGTGGTGTTGCGAACCATCTCACCCGGTGCTGTTTTCGGTCAAAAAAAGGTATGGTATTTTAAGGGATTATTTAATTTCTGTACGGAAGCATGTTGGTCCTGATAAAAATTTTAATGGACTAATTTGCAACATTTACTAAGTTATGGGATCATATGTGCAATTTTTCCTCTTTATATTATTCACAAGGGTATTTTAGTATTTCATGTTTTGTACCTTTTTAAAATAAATGCTATATAAAGGTTGTTTGACTTTTCAAAGGAAAAGTGTGCTATTTCTTGAATTAGTTTTAGAAGTGTTCTATTTTTGAAATTAATATCTAAAAGTGATTTATTTCTTGAAAAAATTCCCATTTGGATATTATATATGTTAATTCCCACTCCTCACACTACAAGAAAACAGGGTATCAGAGACGGACAAATCCGTCTCTGATACCCAGTTTTGCCGTCGCTAAATGGTATTAGCGACGGAAAATTCCGTCGCTCAAATCGGTCGCTAAACAGCTCGACGCAAATTAGAGATGGGATAATATCCGTCGCTAATTTTAGTGACAGATTATATCCGTCGCTAATCCGTCGCTAATGTGATAATATTTTTGACACATAATCCGTCTCTAAAATTCCGTCTCTAATCCGACACCAATTCCATCACTAAATATCAACCTATTTCCGTCTCAAATTCCGTCACAAATATCCGACTCAATATCCGTCTCTAATCCGGTCTCTAATATTAGTCTCTATTCCGTCTCTAAATCCGTCTCTAATTTTTTTCTATAATTCCGTCTCTAAACCCGTCTCTAATTTCTTTTATAAACCCATCTCTAAATCAACACATATCAATTATAAATACTACGTTTAATCTTCTAATCCCAAGTAAAATCCATAAATCACAATTAATCTAATAAAATCAACCAAAAATAATTAACACAACATAATAATTTCTACATAATAAAACAAGTCATTCACATCACCGAAAAAAATTAATACAATATCATAATAAGTAACAATTATCTCATTTCAAATCTAACCTTAAACCAAAAGTAACCTATAATAATACGAGCAACATCATAAACCGTAAGAACCTTTTTACTTGTCATGTCCAGATCCACCGTCATACTTGTAGTTTGGAAGTCCCGCTTTTTGAAGCATTTTCTGAACAAACTTCTTCAACTTTTTTCTGAGCCTCTTTTCTCTCTTTCAAACTCCCTCAAGTATTTCTTCCAATTGTTTGTCTCTCTCTTCATACTTCTTGCGATATTCTTCCTCTAACTCCATCTTCGCCTCCTCTACGGCTTTCGAAAAATCTTGAGTAGACTAAATGTGAATATTCATACTACAAAACAATTAGACTAAATCCATATTGTCCATATTATTTCACACAATATGCAACTTCCTTACTTTGTCAATATGTCTTCAGCATATAGGGAATGTCTTGTTTTCTTCTTTCATAATCCTACATCATTAACACATTTCTTACTTTAATTCATGCAATTTTAACTTCAAATCGAATTTGAACTAAAGAAATTCGATTAATTTATTACTTCAAATCTAATTTTGTATTTTAAATTAATATTTAGTGACGGATTTAGAGATCGAATTTATCTCAGTCTCTACATCCGTCTCAAATTTACAATTTAGTGACCGATTTTTTCCGTCTCTAATTTTGTATCTTAAAGTAATGTTTAGCGACGGATTTAGAGATCGAATTTACTTCTGTCTCTACATCCGTCTCTAAATCCGTCACAAATTTAAATTTTAGTGACCGATTTTTTCCGTCTCTAATTTTTATCTTAAATTAATATTTAGTGACGGATTTAGAGACCGAATTTACTTCCGTCTCTACATCCATCTCTAAATCCGTCACAAATTTTAAACTTTTAGTGACCAATTTTTTCCGTCTCTAATTTTGTATCTTAAATTAATATTTAGTGACGGATTTAGACACAGAATTTACTTTCGTCTTTATATCCGTCTCTAAATCCGTCACAAATTTAAAATTTAGTGACCGATTTTTTCCGTCTCTAATTTTGTATCTTAAATTAATGTTTAGTGACGGATTTAGAGACCGCATTTACTTCCGTCTCTATATCCGTCTCTAAATCCATCACAAATTTGAAATATAGTAACCAATTTTTTTCGTCTCTAATTTTTGTCTCTAAAATTAGCATTTAGTGACGGAGTTAGCGACCGAATTTATGTCCGTCGCTATATCCGTCGCTAATGCCGTCTCTAATGTCGTGTTTACTTTAAAATATGCGACGGGCTATTATAGCCGTCGCTAATCCGTCGCAAAATAGAGACGGAGTGAATATCCGTCACAAAATCCGTCTCAGATACCCTATTATTAGAGACGGATTTGCGTCCGTCTCTAAAATTCCGTCTCTGATACCATGTTTTCTTGTAGTGTCACTTTTATCATAAGTTTTTTTGATACGGATATACAATTCGTATGTGATCTCGACTTCAAATTATCTATCTTTTATCTCACCTTTTGAGTTTAATTATATGTTAGCAATATGGTGTATGAATATGATACATGCAAAATCATGGTCTACATTAACTTTTAGATGAAAAGATTAGATATAACAAATTAGATATTTTTTTTTATATATGTGGATATAGTTAAAATCTGAAGTATTTTTAAAATATAAATTTATTAAGTAAACGTTAAAAAACATTCTGAAAAATATAGAAAACATTTAGTAAATGTCAAAAATATTAAACTGAAAATATAAAATATAGATGAGAAAAATTGCAATTATTCATAACTCAATATGAGTTCGATCCTGGTTCCATTTGTTATGTGTTTATCAAATTTAGTCTCATAACTTCTAAATATTGTCAAAACTGTAACAGAAGCTCTGAAAGGAAAACTCGAGAGAGAAAGATGAAGAATAATCTTTTGATTATTGAAGGAAAAATAATTGTGTTTGAAAGTTAGTTACAAGACTCTAACTAACATGTATATATAGGAAAACTAAAAAACACGCTTTTAGCCTCCTACTAACCATATCTAATACATACACGCTTTTATACCAAAGCATGCATGCACGTAGTTAAACATATCATAACATGCCCCTCAAGTTGAGTATTGATACAAAACTTGGTTAATAAAATTTGAAATTGAGCCTTGCCCAGGGTCTTTATAAGAACATCTGCCGGTTGTAGATTACTTGGAATATACTTGGTTTTGATTGTGCCGTCTTATATTTTGTCTCGAACAAAATGAGCATCTACTTCAATATGTTTCGTCCGCTCGTGGAACACCGGGCTGGCAGCTATCTGTAATGCCGATTACTATTGATATAGATGGTAACAGGCTTCAAACAATCGAATCCTAAATCTTTAAGCAATGCTAACAACCATATGACTTCAGCCGTCGTAGTTCACATCGATCTGTATTCAACCTCGACTGAACTCCGAGAGACCGTAGCTTGTTTCTTGGACCTCCATGAAATTAAGGAGTCCCCTAATTGAGTAATTGTATAGCAAATCCACTGGTAGATTTCCTTGTCGTAGGGCAAGAAGCCCAATCACTATCAGAAAACGCATTCAATTCCACCTTGCTTTGAGAACATAATAATAATCCTAAACCTGGATTGCCTTTGAGATATCTTAAAATCAGGATGACAACATCGAAATGAGACTTCCTCGGCTTGTGCATGAATTGACTCACAATTTGGACCGCATAGGTGATATCCGGCCGTGTGAGACACAAATAGATTAACCTGCCAACAATCCTTTGAAATTCTGAAATGTTAGTAAGGAAATAGATTACCTTCAGCTGCATGCTGAACATTTTGTTCCATTGGAACATTTACCTGTTTACTACCGAATAAACCTGTGTCATGTAATAACTCGATGGTATATTTCCTTTGGTTAAGACATATATATTCCATATTTGCTCCGAGCCACCTCTATCCCTAGGAAAAATTTCAAATCTCCTAGGTCTTTCATAAAAAAGGTTTTGTTCAAATAATTTTTGCATTGGCTCATCATAACTTCGTTGTTACCTGTATTAACAATGTCATCAACATATACTAAAAGAACAACAATATCATATCCATTAGTTTTAATGAATAAAGAATAATCATTTCTCGATCGTTTGAAACCAAAATCAGTCATAGCCGTGGTGAATTTGTGATTCCATTGCCTAGAGTTTAAGGCTATTGAGAGACTTTTCAAGTTTGCAAACCTTATTACCATGGGTTGAAGAGTCAGAAACATATCCAGGAGGAATGGCCATATATACTCTCTCATTTAAATCCCCTTGAAGAAAGGCATTGGTAACATCCATCTGCCATATCTTCCAGTTGTGAATAGATGCAAGGGAAAAGACAAGCCTTGTAGTAACATGCTTAGCAACCGGGGAAAAGGTCTCCGTGTAATCTATACCGGGAAATTGGGTATACCCCTTGGCTGCTAACCTCGCCTTGTATCGGTCTATGAATTCATCGGATTTGTATTTGATAGAGTACACCCACCTACACCCTACAACAGTCTTCCCATGAGGTGAACTGACGACTTTCCAGGTTTTATTTAAATCAAGAGCCTTGAGCTCAGTCTGCATAGCTGCTTCCCACTGTGCCTGTCCTTTAGCCTCATGGTAATGAGTTGGAATCTTATTAGTATCCAAAGTTGGAAGCACTACTAGAAAACAGAGCAAACGCGACGCCCGATACCGTCGCTAAACCGTCGCCAAGTCCACTTTTGCGACGGGGTCGCGTCGGTATCGACCCGTCGCCAATTCGGCGTCGCTAAAATACATCCCGACGCTATCCCGACGCAAAGTACCTAAACACTTGACCCGGTTTTGGCCGGGTATTGACCGACGCAATACCGTCGCCATATTTTAAAAATATATTTATATTAAATTAATAATTGTATATATTTTATTATATACCGTCGCCAACCCGACGCAAAACAAATTTAATTTATTTATGATTCCCGTCGCAAACCCGACGCCAAATAATAATTATTTCTTGAAGTCCGTCGCCAACCCGACGCCAAATAATAATAATAATTATTTCTTGAAGCCCGTCGCAAACCCGACGCGAAACCTATGAAGACCGTCGCAATCCCGTCGCATTTCTGGTAAATTTTGTAAAAAAAAACACAGCCAGATTGCTGCAATATATCGAGCAATCGGCTGTAATTTCAAAATTTCATCAATAATATATCAACATATATAAACATTAAAAGATTAAACATTAATAATATATCAACAACAACATAAACACTAATAATTTATCTATTTCAACATAAACATCAAGAATATATCAAAATACATCAAGAATAAAAAAAATTGGAATTGATAATAAACATTAAACCTTAAAAACGAATTAAAAAATGTAATACATACCTTTTCTTTTCTCTTCATTTGTATTTAACAATTTTTCCTATAAGAAATAGAAAAAATGTTAGGATTCATATTAGAAAATGTAAGAATATTAATACATAGAATTCATATCATAATGAATAATTAATAAACCGAATTGAATTGTAAGGGATTGATTCATAATTACCCTTTTTAATTGTCCTAAACAATTAAACAAAACAACAAGATATTAGTGTACATTAAAATCAAAATATGACAAAATAAAAGTAAAAATATTAGATGATATATGTAATGAAAAATGGAAGAAGAGATTGAAGATTAAGGTTAAGAAGTTGTGAATATGAGGCTTTATATAGAGTAACAAGTTGTAAAATTCGAAAATAAGATTTAGCGGGAGTGAAAATTTGTGAAAAAATTGAACTTAGCGCCAAATAAGATTTAGCGGGAGTGTGAAATTTTTCAAAAATTTAATACCCGTCGCCAAACCGACGCCAAACCGACGCTATACCGACGCTATCCCGTCGCCACTGTTTGTGAAAAAATTGAACTTAGCGCCTAATAAGATTTAGCGGGAGTGTGAAAATTTTCGAAAATTTAACACCCGTCGCCAAACGGACGCCAAACCGACGCTATCCCGTCGCCACTGTTTGTGAAAAAATTGAACTTAGCGCCTAATAAGATTTAGCGGGAGTGTGAAAATTTTCGAAAATTTAATACCCGTCGCCACACGGACGCCAAACCGACGCTATTATCTAATTTAGAATGTCGGTACCGTCGCGATCCCATCGCAATACCGACGCAGATCTGGAAAATAAAATGAATTCCGTCGCCAAACCATCGCCCACCCCTCGCAATACTGGAAAAAAATGGAGTTCCGATGCTATCCCGTCGCTAACCCATCGCCATATTGTTAAACATGCTTTAATTAGAATTTAATCGTTCCACGTTGAATAAATAGAATTTGTTAGTGATTATTAGTTTAAGTTAACTAGAGAAATCGTTACAAAGCATATAGTATTTATGAACTACGTATTATTTTGCGGACTCGTGATATATATGTAACATGTATATCGAGTGTCGATTTATAGTTCAATTATCGGCTACGATTGACAATTTGATAGTTGTTAATCTTTATGGTGTAAAAATGTGTGTATTTATGAAAATGTTGACGACAACGATATAGTATATCAATTAATCATTCAGTTGGAGCTTTGATAATTTCATTTTGTATGCTACCCGTCGGTTACGACACAAACGTTTAAATATATTTTCTAGAATTCTTAATAATAAAAGACTTTTAAAAATTAAATAGTAATTAGCGTCGGTATAGCGTCGGGATAAAATAACCAATAATATATATTTACATTTTATCCTAAAATATATTAATAATAATATTTAATTTATTTTAAAAATAAAAATAGCGTCGGTATGGCGTCGGTAAGTTTATGAAATGATTTAAAAATAAAATTTTAAATTAATTATTTATTGTACCGTCGCCATACCGACGCAAACGTTTAAATATATTTTTTAGAATTCTTAATAATAAAAAACTTTTAAAAATTAAATAGTAATTAGCCTCGGTATAGCGACGGTATAAAATAACTAATAATATATATTTATATTTTATCCTAAAATATATTAATAATAATATTTAATTTATTTTAAAAATAAAAATAGCGTCGGTATGGCGTCGGTAAGTTTATGAAATGATTTAAAAATAAAATTTTAAATTAATTATTTATTGTACCGTCGCCATACCGACGCAAACGTTTAAATATATTTTTTAGAATTCTTAATAATAAAAAACTTTTAAAAATGAAATAGTAATTAGCGTCGGTATAGCGACGGTATAAAATAACCAATAATATATATTTATATTTTATCCTAAAATATATTAATAATAATATTTAATTTATTTTAAAAATAAAAATAGCGTCGGTATGGCGTCGGTAAGTTTATGAAATGATTTAAAAATAAAATTTTAAATTAATTATTTATTGTACCGTCGCCATACCGTCGCCATACCGACACGTTATTTTTAACCCATTTAAGAAAACGGGTTGGAATGTCACCGACGCATACCCGACGCCATACCGTCGCAAAACTTTAAAAAAATGGCGACGGGCGCCCGTCGCGTTTGCTTCATTTTCTAGTGGTGAAGGAAAACATGATAAGTAGGGCTAACTCCTTTATAGCTAATGTAATCAGACAGAGGGTATTTAATCGCATTGAAATATTATGGAGAGTTGGAGGTACTGATGTGAGGTGATATATAATTCTTTAGCCAAAGTGGTGGTTTAGGGTTTCTGGTGGATCTCGTCAGATTTTCTGAATTGTCATTGTCTGGTGAGGTGTTAGGCTCACATTCAGTAGATTCAATGGGAATGGATCCATCCTGATCAGAAGGAGGATTAGTAGCAATAGGAATAGTATGAGGTTGAGTAAAATCATCATAGAACATATCATTATCCTGAACAGGATGTAAAGAAGCATGCCATTTAGTACCCTGTGTATTAAGAAAGGGAAAGGTTTGTTCATGAAAAATAACATCTCTAGAAGTAAGGATGGATTGAGATTCCAAATCCAAACACTTGCCACCTTTCTGAATAGTAGACTAACCAAGAAAAATACAAGGCCTAGACTTAGGCTGAAATTTATCTATTGGGGCAAAATTTTAGAATAACATTGGCATCCAAAGGTTCTAAAATGATTGTAACTTGTGTCTTCACCATATAGAATATTGAAGGGAGTTTTTCCTAGTAAAAGATCAGAGGGCGTTCTATTAATTAAATAGACAGCCATTTGAACACATTCTCCCCAAAACTTGATAGGTATGTTGGATTGGAATTTAAGAGCCCTAGCTACATTCATAATGTGCCTATGTTTTCTCTCAACCACTCCATTTTGCCGGGGAGTGTAGGCACATGAACTTTGATGTATAATGCCATGAGAATCAAACAAAATGTTGCATTCTTTGCTAGAATTCTGAACCATTATCTGTTCTAACACATTTCACTTGTTTTGAAAATTGAGTATTCACATATTTAAGGAATCTTTCAATGTGATTGTAAGCTTTAGATTTAGATTTAAGCAAGAAAATACTGAGCTCAAGGCATTTGGTTTAAATAAAACCTGGAAAATGGTTAGTTTACCTCATGGGAAGACTATTGTAAGATGTAGGTGGGTGTACTCTATCAAATACAAATTTGATGGATCCATTGTGAAAGAAACGCAGCGGAATAATGATGGATAATCGGAGGGAAAAGAAAAAAGAAACGAAGCTCAATCAATTATCCGGAAAGATATTCAGAGTAAGACGAACCCGCTCTGATGCCATGTCAAAACAGTAATAGAAGCCATGGAAGGAAAACTCGAAATAGAAAGATGAAGAATAATCTTTTGATTATTGAAGGAAAAATAATTGTGTTTGAAAGTTAGTTACAAGAGCATAACTAGCATGTATATATAGGAAAACTAAAACATGCTTTTAGCCTCATACTAACCATATCTAATACATACACGCTTTTATACCAAAGCATGCATGCACACACATATACATATGATAACAAATATCTCACATTTAGCTACAACAAAAACTTGCATCCAAAATTTAATAGAACTCTAATATTCAATACTTTCACTAAAAGAATTCATGTACAAATATAGTCGCACACGTTAAATATCACGATATTTCTACTAAATATCATATATGACTAGTTCACAAAATATCCCCTAAAAGTGAACTATGCTAAGTAATTAGACTAAAAATATAATTTTCCTGAAAGTAGGTCAAACTAATATTTAGTTTTCGAAACTTCCAAAGATAAATAGTCCTAAATATCCTTGATGTAAGTTTGACCTACATATTTATAATTCAAAAATAGGATTCAGAAGGCAATAGCAATCCAAATTTAACATTTCCCAATCGATTCTTTAGTTCACTAACATTTGTAAATGAATATATATTCTACACTACTATCTGAATTTAATTTTATTATCAATTTAAAAAATCTTCAACATATATTGTTAAAGGATATTTGATATGCCCGTTGGGCCGAATCCAGCAGAGAAGCCCAAATTAATGTTGAAGACTTGAATTATTGTTTTGCAATTTAAAGCCCATTAGTTATTTCAATTGAATTAGTCATAGTAGTGGTTTAGTAGTTTATGTTAGTGGTGATATTTATCTATGTTAGTGGCCATGTAGTGGGCATGTTTCCTTGTTTTTAGATTTCTAAATTGTTTATTTAAATGTTGTCATTTCATTTGGATGGAAATGAAGAAAAAGATTTCAGAATTAGTTTTAGTTTAATTTTCTCTTTTGGAGTGTGTTCCTCACTCATATTTAGGAACATATCAATGGTGCTTTCATTCTCTCGAACGATGCCTCCATACTATATTCGAAACGATAATCCATACTTATGCCCTCCCGTTTTTTACATACGCACAAATCCACTTTACGTGCCTCCCGAGCCTATCGAAACTTCAACCATTCAAGCCTCCATCTCCAAAATCATCGATTTACTGAATGAATTTAAGACCGAGGATACTCAAAGGTCTGATCGACTAGAGGCTTTATTGGAAGAACCTCATCAAAAATTGATGCCATGTGTCACAAAATTCGCTAACATCTCCGCTCCAACTCCACCCCACCTTTCCCCTCTACAAGCCAAAACCAAACCAACTCAACCCCACATTTCACAAATTGTACCAGTGGCGAAAATGCAATTTCAATTTGCTGGTAACGCCTCACAACCACAACAATGCCCCTCCACCACCAAGCTTATCCCAACAACTATTCCCATCACTCATCTATACCTTTACAAACCTGGATACTCATGCAATAAACCAAAATCACCTCAATTTAAACATTTGATTCCATTCACGGTAAACCTATTTGACCCCAAACCAGAAATATTCCATTTCTTTCTTCTTGACAATAAAGTGAAAGAAAGTTATATGATTTTTGGTTTTTGGCCGAAATGGAGAATTAAATATCTTATGGTCTTGAGGACAAGACCAAATTTGGGGAGGGGAGTATTGATATGCCCGTTGGGCCGAATCCAGCAGAGAAGCCCAAATTAATGTTGAAGACTTGAATTATTGTTTTGCAATTTAAAGCCCATTAGTTATTTCAATTGAATTAGTCATAGTAGTGGTTTAGTAGTTTATGTTAGTGGTGATATTTATCTATGTTAGTGGCCATGTAGTGGGCATGTTTCCTTGTTTTTAGATTTCTAAATTGTTTATTTAAATGTTGTCATTTCATTTGGATGGAAATGAAGAAAAAGATTTCAGAATTAGTTTAAGTTTAATTTTCTCTTTTGGAGTGTGTTCCTCACTCATATTTAGGAACATATCAATATTCTTAATAAATTCTGCAATATCACGAGGTTGGTGCTAGAATATATATGTAAGAGTTCGATAACCAGACAATATATATATATATATATAATATGAAATACCTTATTGAAATTTGCTTAATTGTCTCCCAGATTATAGATTTTAGATTATCAAATTAGACAAACATCCATTTACTTATTCACTTAAACTTACAAACACAAAACAAATTATAATGTAAAAAAGATTTTAGTTTGGATAATTTTCTGGACAACAAATTAAGCCATGAACTAAATGACAATGTGCTACCAAATTCAACTTACTTGCATCCTTCAATTGGATAACAATATTATTATACATTTCCTTATTAAGTGGTATACTAGTAGTCACAACATATATGACCATAATGATTACAAAAAAGGAAAATAACAAAATTCGTAATAGAAACTTATAATTTTAGTCACAGAGTCAAAATAATGAAAAAGAAAATGGCACAACGGGATAATAGATACTTTATGGCCCTTAATATAGAAAACATTCCTTCATGAGTCAAAAGTCAAAACAAAGATTAAAATATTTAGTTCTTAACTGTATGGTATTTTGTTGATACGAGGTAAGATATAGGATGAGATCTTGAGGTTGGTGATTACTGTATGCCATCAATCCATACTACACCTATTACATTACAAAACAAAAATGGCAAAGAATATGAATAATTCATCATCAATATTTTTTTTGGGGTATGATCTTTTTATCGTTGGTTGCAAGTGAAATATGTTACTGTCTAGATTGTTCTAAGATTCCTATCGAAAAGTTAAAACATTGTGAGTCGTTCATAATCGGATCTTCTAGCAAACCTAGCAGTGATTGTTGTAAAGGTGCCAATTGATCTTGGCTTAGTGCTCCGAGCCCATCTGATCTGTGCACATGCTACAGACAATCACCAGGCCGTTTACCTTTTAAACTTAACGAAAAAAGAACACAAGCGATTCGTGATGAATGTGGCCTTCCCGTTGCTTTTAGCAATACCATATGTTGTTTGTTGTAAGTCATGTTGTACTATCTTTATATATTTATTACAATGCTAGCTATCTTATGTAATAAAACCCTAATTTTTATATTTATATTCATTACAGTATTTTAGATCTTTATTGATTATATGTAATAAAACCCTAATTTCTATTATTGTTTTTGTTGTTGCAGTCACAGACATTTGTCCATGCACTTCACTAAGATGAACGACGATGGGCCAAATGAGTACACTCTGGGTGAAACTCTAGGTGAAGAAGTGAGTAGAACAGAAAAGCAACAAATCCTAGTTATTTCTTTCTGGTGTTTTAGAATTTGCCTATGTACTTGTACTCGAGTAATAAAATTTTCTTCTTGTCATCATAGTCGAGTAATTAATGAATTTTCTTAAAGCATTGCTAGTTTCTTGTTTCCAGAATTCGCCTATGTACTTTTACTCGACTAATTGTTTCTAGAGTTTCAAAAAATCATGAAAAAAACCCAATTAGCTAATTACTTGACAGTGTTAATTTATAGGTCAAGGCTATTTATTTCTTTCAATAAAAAAGCAGTTGAAATAGATTTTTCTTAAAAAGGTTATCGTTATTAGTTTTCTGGATATACATAAATTTGCTTAAAGAAAAAATGATGAATAATTCTGAAACCATATTTGCAACAAAGTGTTCCATAGATCAAATTTGTTATGTTTTTGTTTTCTCCAACAAAAAAATCACAATTATAGATATTATTATTACCGAAATGATTGTGCATGAGCTTCAAAGTTGTTGTTAATGTTATTCAATTTATATCTGGACGGGAAACTTGAAATTAATAGTTAATATTGTTCATTATATATTTTAATGAAATTTAATAAGAATATTAATAATTTACAAGAATATGAATGGTTAATGTATTTTCCTAGTTGCATATATATCACCTTATACCATGAGGGATATTAAAGATGCATAATCTGTTCTTTCAAATGTTAGATTTTCTCTGGCCCCATCCACAATTACTAAACGTTGAAATGTTGATTTTGTCAAGCCATGAAAACAGACGCAGCATAAACTCATGTGCATCTATTGTATCATCCTTGTCGGCAAGTTGCCTCAAAGCCTTACTATGAGATGCACAAAGTGAAGTGATTCTCGTGTTCAATTTTATTCCTAAATATTCAGAATTTTGTTGTTTAAATAAAATAGTTTAATATGCAAGATGCAAAATATTAAGATCGTCATTATACAATTCAAAGTTTTGAGTTTCTTTCAATAAAAAGCTGGTGAAATAGATTTCTAGAAAAAAGTTATCTTTATTATTTTTCATACATAAATTTGCTTATATAAAGAAGGATAAATAATTTTAACAAAAATATTTATAGCAAATTTCATGATAGATTTTTTTATGATAGATTTTTAGTGAAAAATATATAATGATTATGGTTGATGTCATATACTTTTTGTTGTGAGAAAATTTATTTGAGTACATTTAAATATAAGTTTTGTTAATTAGTCAAACTAATTGATTTAGACATAAAAAGATAGTCACAATTGATTTTATTTTATATATTGAGATATTTTGCATTAGGATATGTGATTAATTTAATTTGAAGTTGAAATCTAGGCGGAACAATACATTTTTATTAATAATGTTCACCGTCAAATTATGAATAGTTAATTTTTTTTATTATATTTGAAAGAATATTTTGGGAATTATCTTAAATTTTATGTATTTTTTTAAATAAATTTTTTATAAGATACCAAACAAGTGAATTTTATAATTTTTTCCTACCCTGAAACATATTTTTTCAAAGTAGAGTTGTCGCCTTTCAACCAATTGGAGCCTTAGGCTCCTGAAGGCTAAATTCCTGATTATTACCAGAGAAAATTGATACTTTGGTATCAGAGCGCCTTTTGCACACTTGTCACCATGGTTTTCGAGACTGCAATTTTGGTATCATAAATATAATACCACTTCTATTGCAAAACTGATACCAACATTAAAAAAAATTAATGAAAAAAGCATGTGCTCCGCATTTGCCGTTAACTATACATTATTTTAAAGGGATATGTTGCATTTTCGGTATCATGATTTTCACAAAATACAAATTGCCACCTCATATTAATCTAACAAATAATTATACAAAATCATATTAGTGTATCAAAAATATAATTTTTTCATTGCTGTCTAAATTCACTAATAATGTTCGAATCAAGGAGAAAAACATAGTATATTGCGTAAATAGTTCAATAGATATATACAATACACAATTATGCATTTTGTGGGGTGTAATTAATAGGTCGTACAAGTCAACAACTTTCTTTTATGAGATACTCAACAATCAGATAATCTATAATATTATTCACTTTTATTTGACCATATTTTCTTATTTAGCAAGGATTATTACATTTGAAAAGCAAATTGCAAAGTCAACCATACAATCCAAACTAATATAGTTAACTTTTAAAGCCAATAAAAAATCCATAATTGAATAATCTAGCTATTCATATTTCAATAATTATTTGAAAATCCCATAATAAATTTTGTCAATAAATTCGCCCCTATAAAAGAATCCGACTATTTATAATGATTTGATCTAACCAAAGAGTGAGAGATAAACACATAAATCATATCTGAAGAAATATGAGTTACACCATTATCAAGTATGTAATTTTACTATTTCTCATTTTACATGCTAATCATCTCCAGGTTTCAGCATGCTTTTTTGGAAAATTATATAAGTTTCAGGTTTACGTAGTTAACAATCTCCCTCCAAATAGCGAACCCTTGAAGTTGCATTGTGCATCAAAAGACGATGATCTTGGATTTCATACGCTAAAAGTAAACGAAGATTTTAACTTTGAATTTTGTCTTAAACCACTTTCAACTTTGTTCTTTTGCCGTCTTTGGTGGGGTAAAAAGAACAAAGCGTTTGATGTTTTCAACGCAAGGTGGGATGTTATATGTGCATTTCATCACAAATGTGTTTGGATTGCAAAAGGCGATGGTATTTATTTTTCAGGATTATTCCCTCCTCCATCTAATGTAACTAATAAGAAGTTCGACTGGGAGTGAAAAATCGATGATGTAAATGCAAAAAAAGAAGAAGATATGTACTAAATAAAATTTGTTACGATTAGTTTTGCAATCAATTTCGTCCTACAAGGATTAATAAGAAATTGTGTGATGTAATAGTAAGTTACTTTGTGTGTCATATATACTTTACATATGTCATATGATGTGTTTTTTGGTTTATATAAATATAAATGTGTGTATATATATAGTTGCGCAGATGAAGTATTAGGCAAAGGAGAAATTAAATCGTATTTTATTTCTTGCTTTTTATGTTGAATAGAATGTTGGATAGACGTATCATCAATACACTAGGGCAAGAATTGTAGAGGATATAATCGAAGTATATTTTGTATATTTTTAAGATGATCAATGTACCATTTTCTGCAATATCTTTTCTTCCAGTTAAAAGTTAAACATTATTGAGTGTAAATTAAAGTCTTTATTTCTTAATTTCATACTTCACTGTAAACATTTATTCTTCCATAATTATGTTAAATTCTGAGCAAACATTTCATAAATAACTTAAATTAATTTGACGAGTTCATACTTATATCTATATAATTGTTTCAAAATTGAGGTGTACATCTAAATTTCTTATGACAATGAAAATTAAAATAATTTAAAAGGTTATGAAACTCAAACAAAATTAAAATGTTTCATAACATTTCAATGGCTTATATTCCTAAGTATAGCCAAACTCCTTTTTATGATGTTCTAAATGACATATTAATTAAAAAAAATAAGATAGCATTTCAAAGTTAAGTTCTTCAAACTATGTTCATATTTCTACACTTCAAATTTATTAAAAAAATATTTTAATATCGGATCTTTATATATCAAATAGATATTGGTTAAAATAACAATATTTTTAGATTTGACCTTTTATTAAAATACAATTGTCAATTTGAAAAAAAAAATTAAAGTGGCATAGAATTACATTTACTTTTTCAGCTAATATTTTCTATATGCTAATACACTATTTCTACTCATTAGAAGATTTTTTTGAATTTATTATGAAAAATCATATTTGAATATAAATAGTGTTGGCATATAAAGATTTTTTTTTTTTTTTGTAATTTAGTAATGTACTATTAATATTTTATAAATTGAGAAATTAAACTTTAGTAATGTACATTATTTTTTTTGTTGTTTTTTTTATGACAAGGGAACCCGCAGTCGCTACCGTTAGGTACGCACTGGGTAAACTCCGCTATTGTGTAATAGCCACAGACTCACAGTAGAGAAGACAAATAGGCATTCTCTCATCAGGATTCAAATGTACATTATTTATGATATTAGCAATGTATATGTTTATCTAAAATGTATTAACATACTTAAGCAATAAGTTGTTTTTTTAAATAGATAACTATAACTATTAATGTAAAAAAAATTTAAAAAGTTGTGAGTCATATTCTCTAAAATTTTCAATTATGCACCCCTTATCAACTATTTCATTCTTCTTATGTCATTTGATGATATTTTGATATATATATTTTTATATTTAACAGATTATATATAAGTGAAAACTGAAGGGTATTTTAGTGTTTTACATGTAAAAATAATGAAAAAATTACCAAGGGGAGATCCATGTCAATTTTCAAAGTTGAGGGGTGTAGATGCCAAATGTCTAAAGTTTAGGTGATCGGTGTATGTAATTATCCCGTTCAACTATTCGCATGTGCATTAACTTATTGGTGATACTTTTTAATTTCATTTTCTTCATTTTATCTAATATTGTATACCATATATCTTCTAAATATTTCTTAGATGAACATGCTACACTTGCTGAAATATTATGTTATTAGTTATTGTTACTAATAAGAGCTTGCATTTTAAAATTAAGCATCATTTATAGGGATGGCAACGGGCCGGTTTCGGGTAGGAACCGGCGGGTTTAGAACCGGAACCGCATAATTATTTTTGGACCCGGAACCGGAACCGGTTCCTCATTGTGGACCCGGAACCGGAACCGCCGGGTCCGATCCGCGGGTACCCGTTTAGATTTTTTTTTTTTTTTTTGCTTTTTGGTGTATGAGTGTACTGTATGTTAATTTTAATTTTATACCAGTAAACAGAAAATAAAATAGCTTAAATTAACAAATCCATGATGTAAGTCAATTAGAGAGGGAAAAGGTAAAAGAATTCTAACTAAATAATTTATGACGTATGGTAATACATGTAGCACAAGAAATAATAGATTGAGACATTTTATAAATATTAATAGTTCAGGAATTATTTTATAATATTAAGAAAAACTCAAATGTGAAGTTAACAGCGTCATCTTAATTAATTAATTTGTGCACAATTACCCGTTTATCACTGTACTTGATGTAATCAATATTGTTTAATTAATGATCTCGATTAAGCCGTTTAATTGACCCAAAATGTATCTCATTATTTTCGTAGCTCTATACAGTTGACATACACTAAGTACCAATCAAAGACTTAATTAAGTAATTATTAGTACATAAGTGTTGCCGCCGGCACAAGAGGAAAAAAAAAATTAAGGCGGTTCCGGGTTGGATCCGGAACCGGAACCGGATTCGCACAAGAACCGTTTAGTTGGAACCGGATCCGGAACCGGAACCGTTTAGCATTAAAAGAACCGGATCCGACGGGACGGTTCCGGGGCGGTTCCGGGTAGACCCGGAACCGTTGCCATCCCTAATCATTTATTAAGAATCTCACCCACCGTCCCTGCCAAGTGAGAATATCATCGTCTATGATACAGAAAACATTTAATTTGCCATTATTGTGACAGTGTACTACTCATTTCGTTGTTCTTAACATTGAAAAGAACCCAAGGATTTTATTAATCTTTTAAACTGCATAGTCCAGAATGTTAAACAATGGATTTTTTTAGCTTCATCATTAGAAAAAGCATGAAAGCATTTTAAAAATTTAAGTCAATTTCTTTAATATAACATCATTTCTCATTTTATTCGAGCAGCTTTTATTTTTTTCCAAAATTTATTTAACTTATTTGACATTACGAATCTTCCTCAATCCATCATGGTTCTTCAGTATGACTCATATTTCTCCTACTTTATATTGCTTGTAGTATTTGTTAAAAGATGACTCGTAAAATATAACAATATATAGACTTGAATTTACAATTGTCGCTATAGAAACTTAACTGTCTGATTAATTATCTTCTAAAAAGCAATTTTCTGTTAGAATACTTATGAAAATCAGAAAATGTGACAATAATTATTTTTTGTGTAAACATTAGGCATTATACTTTCATTTAAAAATGTGTTAAACTAATTATCTAAAGAAAAAAAAATATCACAGTAGAAAAATAATACTCAAAAATATCACACTTAAACTAATAACACAAATAATCATCTTCTTTATCCACATCGAATTGATCTAAAGCAGATATGAGCTGAAAAAAAATACCTTCAATGTCAAATAAGCCCTAACAATGTGCGAAGTCAAAACAATCTGCACCAAAATCATTGCGCACAAGTGAATAACAATTTCTACCTCTTTACAAAGCAATTACCAAAGATCATCACCTTGAAACAACAAATAAGATACCAGGTACTACCAATAAAATATTTTTCAAGAATCCATAAATAAAAAACAAATTCAATTGAATTGCAAAAGAGATGAATTTCATTTCTTACTTGGCGCTCGGCATGGAGGATCTGGAGATCGGACGGAGAAGACGACACCTTTTTGACAAGCAGCGATAGAGAGAACATTAAGAGCGATAGAATTAGATTCTTTACTATGTTTTCTCTGTTCAGTGATTTATGAGTTTTAAAGATATATTAATTAATACTAAGTTATAATTTATGTTACTATTTGAAAGTTAGTCGGTTCAGAATAGAGGTGTAAACGAGCCGAGCTTGGCATTTTTTTCAAGCTCGAGCTCGATCTCGGGCTCGAGCCCAAAGTTTCGAGCTCGGGCTCGAGCTCGTGAGCATGGGTTCGAGCTCGAGCCGAGCCCAAGCTCGCGAGCTCGAGCCCGTACCCAAGCTCGCGAGCTCGGGCTCGAGCTCGTGAGCATGGGTTCGAGCTCGAGCCGAGCCCAAGCTCGCGAGCTCGAGCCCGTACCCAAGCTCGCGAGCTCGGGCTCGAGCTCGTGAGCATGGGTTCGAGCTCGAGCCTAGCCCAAGCTCGCGAGCTCGAGCCCGAACCCAAGCTCGCGAGCTCGAGCCCGAACCCAAGCTCGCGAGCTCGAGCCCGAACTCGAGCTCGCCGAGCCCAAAATTTTCGAGCTCGGGCTCAAGCTCGTGAGCATGGGTTCGAGCTTGAGCCGAGCCAAACTCGCGAGCTCGGGCTCGTTGAGCCCAAAATTTTCGAGCTCGGGCTCGAGCTCGTGAGCATGGATTCGAGCTCGAGCTCGTCGAGCCCAAAATTTTCGAGCTCGGGCTCGAGCTCGTGAGTATGGATTCGAGCTCGAGTCGAGCCCAAGCTCAAGCCCGAACTCGAGCCGAGCCGAATATTTTTATTTATTTTAAATTATTTAATATATATTTATTAATTATTTAATATATATTTATTAATATAATAATAAAAATAAAATATATATTAAAATATAAAAAAGCTCAAATTACTAAAAATAATATAAAATAATTTTTTGATCTTATTATTAAAATTTATTTAAAGTATAAGTTCAAATGACTAAACAAGTATGAGTTTAGTTCTTAAGTAATCACATATTCTCTAGCAATCACATATTCTCTACAAGTGAAATTTTAAATAAAGAAAACCAATTGGGTCTAAGAAAGAAAAAAGGGAGAATTATTTCTCTTTTTTTAATTGGATCCAATTAGGAACCAAAATAGGTCCGTTATTGGAACCAATTTGGACCCAATCAAAAACCATATGAAACCATATAAATATTAACAATCTACATCAATACTAATATATAATACCTTGTTTATAATTATATATATATATATATATATATATATATATATATCTTTTATTATATGATTCAATTTACATAAAAATAAAAATAAGTTAATAATAAATAATTATAGCCTACTAGCCTAGTCCCTACTCTCTATAATAGAAATAGATATGATGTTGTCGTAGAACAAGCACTTTTATCGTAAACTGGAGAAATTTCTGACAATACGACTCTGCAAGAAACACGAGAAAGAAAGGAAAAATTAAGTAAAGCATAACAGAGAAATGGAAATGGTTTGGGTAATTTTGGAAACATTAGTGCCGTCAAGTTGGTGTTGCTTTAGGATGGCAAAATTGCTGTCAATTTATGTTACCATCAATTTTTTAAGGGTGTATATCATAATTATATTGTAAAAATAAGCAAAATCATTTTCTCCGAATTAAATACCCAACTGTACAAATAAAATCTCGCGGCCTTGTGGCCTAGCTGTGCGGCCTAGCCCCACCTCGCGGCCTAGCTCCGCGCCGATGGCGCCGGAATCGGCTGAAAAGGCGGCGGCGGCGTTCGTGAGCGTAAAATTGGAGAGGGAAAGAAAGTCTAGCCAGAAATCGGGGAGATGGGCTCGAGCTTGAGAGTTTCTAACCCACTCAACTTACCCTCATTGTTGAATTAGAGTTTTGTTGAATTAGGGTTTTTCAAAAGCTTTGGCTATGGTGGTGCTTTAGGTTGGGGGAGAGAGAGGAGAGAGGGTTTTCAAAGAGAGTGGTGGTAGTTGAGTCAATAATTACATGTGGTCAATAATTAGATGGAGTGGAACATTTTAATGTAAATGGAGGTAAGGGTAATTTTGTCATTTCATATTTTACAATTTCTTTTTTTTTCTCAGAAATTATAAGGGCATTTTGGTCTTTTCACCCTTTCGTGCAGGCAAAAATACGGGCAGCGCCCATCAGGAGAGGTATTTGTAATTATGTCCATTTTTTGGTGTTTTTTGGAATTTCGACATTCTTGAGCGGAGGTATTTGTAATTTTCCCTAATTATTATTGTGTGGTTTATCATCATTACCTACACTGACAATATCATAGCAAGTTAGCAACATTTTTAGTATCTTCGAGGTTTCAATAATAAATTATTATATGTTTAGCTAATTACAAATTATATTTATAGTGTGTTTGGATCGAAGGATTTGAAAATTATGAATTTTAAGTTCATTGACAAATCAATTTAAATTTGTTTTGATGAGTTCATGTTATGATGAATTTCAAATCTATTGATATTCCATTTTGAGCTATTTTTCTCCATAACTATAATGGATTTCAAATTACTCTAATTTTAGTGTCATTTGAAATACTTTTGCCAAATCTCCTTCCCAAATTCAAGTCACTCGATCCAAACACACCTTAGGGAGTTAGGGTTAAGACGATAGTATTTCAAATATCTACTCCGGTGCTCCAACCAAAATAATATACCTCAAACTAAAGATACCATAATCTCGAAAAAGAACGAAAAAAAAGTTTCCAATTAAACCATTCCAAATTAAATATATTAAAAATAAAAATAATGACGAATCACACCCTCGATGCCGTCTTCATCAATTATTTGAAATTCTTAACTATCATTACAAAAGTATAATTTCTATTGGTGGAAAATGATCAATTGTCATGATTGGTTAAGAATGGTGGAAAATGATGAATATCAATCATGGCCTGCAACTATTTACCATCTTTTGTAAAGACGTTACCATTGTTGACGTTTACCACGGTAACGTCTTATATTAGTTTCACAATTGTTTTTGAAATATATTAATTTGAGATTTTTTTAAATACTGTATTATTCAAATAAAAAGCCTAGAATTCATAGTTATCAGAATTTGCCTATGTAAATTGTACTCTGAGTAATAAAATTTTATTCTTGTCGTCATAGTCGACTAATTAATGAATTTTTCTTCAGGCATTGTTTGTTTCTTGTTTCCGGAAATCACCTACGTCGATTAATTGTTTCCAAAGTTTTTTAAAAAAATCATGAAAAACTCAATTATTAGTTAATTACTTGGCATTAACGTTTATAAAAAATTATCTTCATTAGTTTTTTGTATGTACATAAATTTGCTTAAAGAAATCAAGAAGAAGATTTTATTACTCGAGTACAATTACATAGGCAAATTTTGAAACCAATGTACATAAATCTCATATAATGATATGATTATATAGAGAATCTGAAATATAGAGAGTTCTCTATACACTTCAATATCATTATAAACTTCCCCACGTGCAAAGCATAGAATATGATTCTGCTCATTTATAATATGTATCATCCATCGTACAAAAGTTAGGCTTGGAAATCATATCTTATGAGCTAAGCGTAATTAGAGTGACTCAAGCTCAAACTCATTGAGTTTAAATTCAATAAGTTTAAGGCCAACACAAATTCTCTTATTCTAACTCTATTTAAACTTAAGTTCATGTTTTTTACAAACTTCAAGGTTATTTCGACTGGCTCATTAGTTTTTATCAAATAAAAAATGTACTAAACATAATCATATTAAGTTATTAGTCATTTCCATTGAAGAATTTTATTAAAACATATATATCGTATAAAAATATTAGATTACCAAAATAACTTACAAACATAAGAAAATATGTAGAGGTATAGAAAAACATTATTTTACATGAATATTGACTACCTCAGTTCAATACAATTAATCAAACCAATAAATTATAAAAATATTAGTGGGGAAATTATAAAAAATTATTACTAATTACACATAATAATTAATAAAACCAAAGGAAGATAAATAAATAAAAGACAGTACTTCGGCTTCCCCATTTTTTGGCTGTCCATGGAAGTCATCTGATTTATGTCTGCCATAGATAAAATTAATAGAGAGTTAAAATAAAAATAAAATAAAATCAAAGAATGAAAATTGAGAGTAACAACATAAAAATAACAAAGAAAACCAGACATTTATGATCTTGTAAAATGAAATGTTAGACCATGAAGATACAAAATTAAGATATTACAATGAAATGCCAAGAGAATTGAGAAAAGTAGCCATTTAATTTTTAAAAGAATTAATTACTCATATCATAAGCCTAAATTGTGGACGTTAAAAACTATAATTATAGTCAATTACTCATTTAATTAATTAGCATCAATTATTGACGTTAATGTTTATAATAATAGTTAGTTACTCATTTAAAAAAATCAATTACTCATTTCATTATTCTAGAAGAATCAATAAGTCGTTCAATTCTTAATGGAAGCTTATTGTTTGCCCTAATTATTTGTAATATCTTTTATTTACTATTTTCTGAAGTCAAGATGTAAAGAACTTTCATTAGGTTTAAAATTGACCTATTTAAAAGAATCATAACAATTTGAGCTTGATTGGCACTTCCTTCATTTGATAAATTTGATGAGTCTTTTTTTTGGAGGAATTTTAGGTGATTGAGTTGTTCAATTATGAAAGTTTACTAAATTAAATAACATTATTTAAATGTGTTGGCAATCGGCAATTAAAAAATTAAACATCATTTCTTTGAATTTGACAGTTTTTGCATTTTAGAAGATTTTTAGTGGTAATAGAAAAGTTAATTGTAGAAAATTAGCATTCAGATTTATTGAGTCAAAATAAGGTAAAAAAATTCCTTCAAATAATATAAGGAATGTATTCATAATATTTCTAATTTTAAAAGGTAGAATATATGATTATATATGCGATTGCGGCAAGTTTTTTTATAGAATTTAAAATGGCTTTGGCAAATATTTTTAGTATGTCTAGAAAATGGTTTTGTTAGGAAAATTAAAGTGATTCTGATTTTTTAATATGATTTAGTTGGAAGGAATTTGCGTATGTCTGCAAATTAATAATTAAGAGTTTGAATGTTGGTTTCTTAATTTTGAAAAAAATAGAAAATTTAAATCTTACTATAATAGTTATCAATCAATCATGAATGCAAAATATTATCCTAATATTTGAAAATCTATAATTTAATTCACTTTTATTGCATTTGAAAAGGAAATTGCAAAGTCAACCTACAACCCAAACTTATATTACAATAATTAACTTTTAAAGCAAATAAAAAACCCATAATTGAATAATCTATCTATTCATATTTCAATAATTTCAAGATCCCATAATTAATTTTGTCAATAACTTCTCCCCTATAAAAGAATTCGACTATTCACAATGATTTGAGTGAGATATAATAAACACACAAACCACACATTATGAGTTACACCATTAACATCAAGTATGTGATTTTACTATTTCTAATTTTACATGCTAATAATCATATTCTCCATGTTAAAGCATGCTTTTTTGGAAGAAAATTTCACGTTTACGTCCTTAACAATCTCCCTCCAAATAGCCAACCCTTAAAGTTGCATTGCGCATCAAAAGACGACGATCTTGGATTTCATACGCTAAAAGTAAATGAAAATTTTAACTTTGAGTTTTGTACTAAACCGCTTTCGACTTTGTTCTTTTGCCATCTTTGGTGGGGTAAGAAGAACAAAGCGTTTGATGTTTTCAATGCGAAGTGGGATGTTGTATGTGAGCTTTCTCAGAAATGTGTTTGGATAGCAAAAGGCGATGGTATTTATTTTTCAGGATCCTTCCCACCTCCATCTAATGTTACTGATAAGAGGTTCGACTGGTAGTCATGAAATTAAAGTTGATGATGTGAAAAAAAAGAAGAAGAAGATATGTAGGAAATAAATTTGTTACGATTTGTTTTGCAATTAATTTTGTCCTACAAGGATTAATAAGAAATTGTGAAATGTGATATTAAGTTATTGTGTATGTCGTATATACTTTATTTATGTTATACGGGTTTTTATTTGAATAATATTTATTTGACAAAATATTTCAAAATTAGTGTAGTTGGGAGGAAATTGTGGAATTAATATAAGATGTCATTGCCATTGACGTCTTCTAATTAGAAGATGTCAATGGCAGTGACGTCTTCACAAAAGAATGGCAGGCCAATCATTGCCATCGATCTTAACCATTTGCCACCAATATTTTAATTATTAATGATTAATGAAGACAATATTATTATTTTATTTTTAATTTACTTATATGTAATTGTTGAACGATTTAATTGTGTTGAAAATACACTTTCTTTCCTTTGTTTTTCCAAGTTGAAGTATAATATTTTGATACGAGCAGCGGAATGCGGATATATGAAAAAACTATCATCTCAGCCCGAATCATAATTCGTAATAAGTTAAATATATAATAATTTATTATTGAAAACCTCGAGAATAGTACAAATGCTGCTATAATTTTGTCGGTGTAAGTAGTGATGATGAACTACCTAATAATAATTATTATGTATGTTACCCAGATAGTATATTACAAACGAATCAAATAGCAATTTGAAATTGAGTATTCTTGTAGTATATTACAAATCGAATCCAATATGTGATGTAGTTCTTGTATTTAAAATCGATTAACCTTTTTAATCATCGAATTGAATATGTGATGAATGGAAAGAGAATAGAGATTTGAGTGATAAAAAAGAGAAAATGAGAAATGATTACGACATTTTAATTTCAAATACACAAGGGGAAGAAATGTAGAGGATACAACATATAAAATAAAAAATCAGTAACTCGGATTTTAACAAATGGGTCAAATTGGATTTTACCCATTTTTTAATGTACCTATCTAATTTGCTATTCAAGTTGCTAGATATAACTTAAATTTTTTCTTTAATTAACCACAAAATTTTTTGTACATATCTTAATCAATCATCCAAGTATTTTATATTTTTTAATCAACCCCATAAATAGGTTAAAGATTCATAATTTAATTTTAACGAAGAAAAACGATAAAATATGTATACAATATAAATATTCAAAAAGTGAAATGTTAGACACTGGTGATTAATTTTACAATTTAGGTGAAATATTTATGTAATTATACAATTTAGGTGAAATATTTACGTATGAGGTGAACAATAAGGGTCAATTGGTTGGCAATTCCAACCCACAAAAAATTGTTTCAGAGCAAAAAATTTCGAAAAAATATCACTTATTTAATATTGTCTTAAAAATATTCTTTAAAAAAATCTCTCAACATTTTAGATAATCTCTAAGAAATTTTTGGAAAAAAGAGAAATTTGACTCTAACTATTCATGATTTAACAGTTCACTCAATTGATTTAAAATATTTTTTTCGACTATCTTTTTTTTTTCAAAAAATTAAATTAATCATATATTCTAATATAAAATAACGCAACGTTTAAAATAAGATCCATCATGACTATTTTTCGATGCTTAAATCGCTGACTTTGGCTAAAAAAATTATTATAAATTATATTCAAAAATCAATTCAAATAAATTTTTCACAACAAAAAAATATCATATCAATTGGAATCATTATAAATTTTTCTCCAAAAAATATTCATCCAAACACACATTTTTATTATCCCTACAATATTTTTTTCTCACTTTTATCTTGAAAATAAATTTCCGGAAATGGATGTTCCATCCATTTGGGGCCTAATATCTCACCTAAATGTAAGTTTTTTTTCTAAAAAAGATTGAGAAACTTTTGTCCGCACCCGACTGTACTGCAAATATTATAATTTAAGTGAAATTTTACATGAAGTAAAAAATATAGAGTAATGATATATACCACCGTTTTCATACCACCGATTTTTCACTCTTTCTATTATTGGTAAATAATCATTTGAATTTAATTAATTCAATTGAATTTAATACATTCATACTTTCTAAATCAAGGGGAGGTGAAAAATCGGTGGTATGAAAACGGTGGTATATAGCATTACTCAAAAATAAATACCCCTATAGGTTAAAATCTATTTAAAGGCTATATATATTTAAAAAACAATCTATTCTTTCTTCACATATAAATACCTAATATAATATCCATTCTTGAAAGAGTGGTGAAAAAGAATCCACATTCTTCCACACAAACCATTACTAATAAAAGACACAAACTTGTGATTAAAATTCATCCTTAATCATTTAAGCATTTTCATGAAAAAATTTCACATTTCAAATATACAAAAAAAATATAATACAAAATGGCTGCAAAGAAAAGTCTGGTATTGATATGTGCATTGGCATTCATTGTGGGATCTTATATAGATTTCTCGACGGCCACCGTATGCACAGACCGGTGCATGCTGATATGCATGCAGATAAAGGATGCAACAAAGGCGGCTTGCCAGCCGGCTTGCAAGGAATATTGCATACAAGTGCATGATAAAATCCATCCTGGTTGGGTCACTTAATTGATAATCTAAATTTATATTGTTTAATTGTATAAATCCTTTTGTTTTAGATTAAAAATAAAATAAATTAATAGTTTTTTCTTTTGTTTGACGATTTTTTTTTTTATATTTTAGGTTGCGTAATGTCGATTAGTGTTTTTAATGTGTTGTTTGACTTCAATTTTGTATGTTGTTATGAAGTGTACGTGATATTTTTGATCTGTCTCTCGAAGTTATTAGTTTCAAACTATCGTAATGATAATTTAATTTACTTGTATTATTATTTTTCACGAATGAACTATACATATAAAAGTTGGTTCTCAATTTATTCTATCCAAAAACAACTAAAATGTACGGTACACATGATTTCTTTTAGTGTTTAATTTGTTCATAGATTATAATAGAAACAATGATTTGGAATTGTTATATTATTTTATATACTTGAGACATTGATGTAATATTGTAATGACTTCATATCGAAAAAATAAAAGTTTGATTTTTAATATTTTTACTCAACATTCTCCATTATTAGTATGATTCTCTCTCCAAATAACATATCAAAAATGATTTTATTTTTAGTTCATTTGTAATATTATTTTTCACGAATGAACTAAACATATAAATGTTGATTCTCAATTTGTTCTACCCAAAAACAACCAAAATGTATGGTACACGTGACTTTTCTTAGTTTCTTTCAGCGTTTAATTTGTTCGTAGATTATAATAGAAATAATGATTTCGAATTGTTATATCATTCTATGTACTTGAGACATTGATGTATAATTGTAATGACTTCATGTCGAAAAATATATAGAAGTTTGATTTTTAATATTTTTAGTCAACATTCTCCATTGTTAGTATGATAGTCTCTCCAAATAACATATCAAAAAGGATCTTATTTTTAGTTCATTTGGATATTATATATGTTAGTTCCCAATTATCATTGTACTCTTTTTAATAACGGCCAGGTTAGAACAATACTACAAATTTTTAAATCATATAACAAGTTTTGTTATTCAAACTAAATTTCCAACAATTTTTATAAAATTTCTTAACTTTAAACTTCATGTTTGGTTCAGTATCAATAAACCATCCATATAAATATATTTACAAACACAGTAACCAAACTGTTAGGTGGTACGCGTTGCGAAAGCGTTGGATTATGACGTTATTTGAGTTGAGATAACAAAAATATAGAAAATAAGGGACACGAAATTTAACGTGGTTCACCCAATTTAGGCTACGTCCACGGGACAAGGCTATGATAATATCAATCTGAAAGGAATTACAAACGTCTTCACTAATCACAAAGCCGGAATAATTTTATTCGTCTCGAACTAGGAAAACACTCTCACACTCTCTTTTATAACAAACAAAAAGAGAAGAAAGTTTATAAGGAGAAGAGAGAAATGTTTCGGGATGGTTTCTTAACACTGGACGAAACTCTATTTATAGGAGAGTTTTGCCCGGAAATATGTCATGCATGACATCATTTCAACCTACATTTTTGACAAAAAATATCATGCTTGCTCAAATTTCAAGCATGATATTTGAATTATGCTTGTTCAAGCATGACATTTGAATAATGTGTGCTCAAAAATGGCTGCTCAAAGTATGCTAAAAAATGGCTGCTCAAAATGTGGCTGCTCAACTTTGATATTCTCCCACTGGAAGACTAATGACAAATTAGTTCTTCACACATCCTTTCGCCTTGTCCGTCTGTGTTGCCTATCTTTCTATAAGGCCAATCGAGGATCTACTCCAAACAAACTTGTCGGTACTGATTGGCTTTGTCAATACATCTGCTAGGTTTTCCCGAGTGTGAATCTTTTGCATGTCAACACTCCCATTTTCCACCGCTTCACGAACAAAGTGGTAGTGAACCCCAATGTGTTTTGTCCTGGAATGAAAGACTGGATTCCTTGCAATGTGCAAGGCACTCTGACTGTCACAAAACAAAGTAACGCTTTCTTGTTTATGCCCGAGCTCCTCAACCAACCTTTGTATCCAAACTGCTTCTTTACAGGCAAATGTAGCTGCCATGTATTCTGCTTCTGTAGTGGACAGAGCTACAACACTCTGTAACTTTGAAGCCCAGCTTATAGCTCCGCCTGCAAGAGTAAACACATATCCTGTGGTGGATCTCCTTTTATCAAGGTCACCCGCATAATCCGAATCCACATAGCCTTTAACAGTAAAATCTGATCCTCTGAAACATAATGCAACATCCGAGGAACCTCTGATATACCTCAGAATCCTCTTTATCGCTCCCCAATGCTCTTTTCCAGGATTCGCCATGAACCGACTAACCGCTCTCATTGCTTGTGCAATGTCTAGTCTAGTACATATCATAGCAAACATCAAACTTCCCACTGCTTATGCATACGGTACACGAGACATATCCATCCTCTCTGCTTCACTGCTAGGACACATACTAGAGGATAACTTGAAGTTAACAGGGAGAGGGGTTGAGATTGGCTTACTATCTTGCATGTTGAAGCGGCGCAAGATCTTTCTCAGATAATTCTTCTGTGACAGCCAAATCGCCCTGCTACTTCTGTCTCTATGAATTTGCATCCCTAGAATCTTGTTTGCTGGTCCCAAGTCCTTCATTTCAAACTCCCTAGCCAACTGTGCCTTTAACTCTTGGATCCGACCAATGTTGGGCCCTACGACCAACATGTCGTCCACATACAATAACAAAATAACGAACGAGTTATCCATACCAAACCTTTTGCAATACGTGCAATAGTCTGCGTTAAGTCTATTGTATCCAAGGCTTATAATGAAGGAATCAAATCTCTTATACCAACACCTCGGCGCCTGTTTGAGACCGTATAGAGATTTGTTTAACCTGCAAACCAAGTTCTCTTTGCCTACATCGGCAAAACCTTCTGGTTGGAGCATATAGATTTCTTCTTCAAGATTTCCATGAAGAAATGCAGTTTTCACATCCAACTGCTCCAGGTGTAAGTCGAATGCAGCACACATTGCCAGGACCACCCTGACTGTTGTAAGTCGAACCACCGGGTAAAATATCTCGTTGAAGTCAATACCCTCTTTCTGAGCATATCCTTTCACCACCAGTCTAGCACGATACCGTTCCACTTGGTCATTGCCATCACGCTTGATCTTATAGACCCATTTATTTCCAATGGCTTTCCTTCCTCGTGGTAACTGAACAAGCTCCCATGTTCGGTTTTTATGTAAGGCTTCAATCTCTTCTTGCATTGCTGTCCTCCATAGAGCTGCGTCTTGGCTTCTAGAAGCCTCTTGGAAAGTTGTTGGCTCTCCATCCTCCGTTAAAAGACAATATGCTACATTGCTCTCAGTAATGTATTCAGAGAGCCAGCCCGGTACTCGTCTTTCTCGAGTTGAGCGTCGGACTTCCGTAGCCTCACTTCCGACTGGATCTTCTTCGTGCTCTGATTCTGCTTCTGAGGAATCTGTATCATGATCTTCTGGACTATTTTCCACCATTATCGTCGTAGTCTCTGAACTTTCTTTCCCAGTGCTATCATTCCTTACCAATTGCAGCTTATCTTCTGCAAATATTACATCTCTGCTGATGACAACCTTGTGGTTTGTGGGATCCCACAAGAGATACCCCTTTACACCATCAACATAACCCAAGAATACACACTCTCTGGATTTTTGATCCAATTTCGTGACTTCTTGTGAATTGTACATCACGTACACAGGACTTCCAAATGTATGTAACCGAGAATAATCAGCTGGCTTCCCCGTCCACATCTCCATCGGCGTCTTCAGATCAATCAACGTTGACGGGGATCGATTAATCACATAACAGGCAGTTTTGACCGCTTCCGCCCAAAATGATTTATCTAGGCCCGCAGTCTTTAGCATCGCTCTCGTCCGTTCCAACAGCGTTCTATTCATCCGCTCTGCCACTCCATTATGTTGTGGAGTGTATGCCGTGGTTAACTGTCATTTGATACCTTCTAGTTGACAGAACTTTTCAAACTCATGGCTGGTATATTTTCCTCCATTATCTGTCCTTAGGCACTTGATCCTTTTTTCAGATTCAAGTTCCACCCGTGCTTTGAAAACTTTGAAGAACTCAAACACGTCTGCTTTCTTCTTGATTGGATACACCCAACATCTCCTCGAGAAATCATCAATGAAAGAGACAAAAAACTTTGTTCCTCCAACAGACAAAACTGGTGATTGCCAAACATCTGAATGAATCAGATCCAAGATGCAGCTGCTCCTTCAAAACAACAAGCGCCCCTTTGATAATCTTCATGACTCCATTTTCAATATGAGTCACACACCCAAGATCATCAAGTTGTCCAACCGACAACAAGTTCTTTTTTAATCCCTCTACATGCCGAACTCCTTGAATAGTGCGAACTGTACTATCGAACATCTTTATTTAGATAGTACCTATGCCAGCGATCTCCAAGGCATGATTGTTTCCCATGTACACCTGTCCCCCACGAACCGGTTCATAATTTTGAAACCATTCTCTACGGGACGTCATGTGCCATGTTGCACCGGAATCGATCAGCCACACGTCATCAAACTTCGCTCTACCATCTGCAGATATTGATGCCTCGCTACATAGAATATCGCCATCACTCAAATTTTCTGCTACACTAGCCTGAGCATTAGATGACTTAGGTCTCTTTCCTTTGAAAATTTCATTCTTCTTTGGATTTGGACACTCACTTTTGTAGTGCCCCTTTACACCACAACTGTAACATTTAATGTGCTTCTTACTCCGTGTCTGGGACTTACCACGACTATGGCTCCCACTCGACCCACGATCCATAGATCTTCCTCTTGCCATCGACAAAGCTTCTGCCTGCTGGGAATTCGTAAATCTGTCTTCCTTGTTCTTGCGCCTATTTTCCTCTTCCAGAATCGCGGCCGCAAGATCATCGAAGACTGGACAATCCGTGGTAGAATTTCCTGCCAGGTTGATGATAAGTTGATCATATGAATCAGGTAAGCTTTGGAGTAAAAGCTCCCCACGTTCACTTGCATCTATTTTATGACCCATTGAAGTGAGTTGTGAAAATAGTGTATTTAGAACGTTGATGTGTTCGGTCATCGACGTGGTTTCCGACATCCGTAAAGTGTAAAGTCTCCGCTTCAAGAATATTTTTGTGTGTAGCGATTTGGCTTCGTAGAGTTTCGTCAGCGTATCCCAAATTTCTTTGGCTGACTTCTTTTCCGCAATGCTGGACAGAACTCCATCTGCCAACGCCAAATGTAAATTGGCCACAGCATTACCATCAATCTCTTCCCACTTCTTATCATCAGTGATATCCGCCGGCCTAGTCTCAATTGCCATAAGACAATTATCTTTTCGTAATACTGCCTTTATTTTCATCTTCCACAATGAAAAATTATTTCCATTGAATTTCTCAATATCAAATTTTGCCGTCATTTTTAAAACAACCGTTTCACCTCGACCGTAGTATACAAAATATAGCACCGTATAAATAATACTTTCCCCGAGTAAGCTCACTGGACAGAACTTCCCGATAGTATTTAATTTATACTACTAAAATTATGTATACACCAACGGAAACTTTCTTGTGAACGGTACTCCAACCTAGTGGTTCTGATACCACTGTTAGGTGGTACGCGTTGCGGAAGCGTTGGATTATGACGTTATTTGAGTTGAGATAACAAAAATATAGAAAATAAGGGACACGAAATTTAACGTGGTTCACCCAATTTAGGCTACGTCCACGGGACAAGGCTATGATAATATCAATCTGAAAAGAATTACAAACGTCTTCACTAATCACAAAGCCGGAATAATTTTATCCGTCTCGAACTAGGAAAACACTCTCACACTCTCTTTTATAACAAACAAAAGGAGAAGAAAGTTTATAAGGAGAAGAGAGAAATGTTTCGGGATGGTTTCTTAACACTAGACGAAGCTCTATTTATAGGAGAGTTTTGCCCGGAAATATGTCATGCATGACATCATTTCAACCTACATTTTTGACAAAAAATATCATGCTTGCTCAAATTTCAAGCATGATATTTGAATTATGCTTGTTCAAGCATGACATTTGAATAATGGGTGCTCAAAAATGGCTACTCAAAGTATGCTCAAAATGGCTGCTCAAAATGTGGCTGCTCAACTTTGACACAAACTTCTTTTCTTTCAATAAAGATGAATCCTGAACTTCTTTTCTTTCTTCCTTATTATAGAAAAAAGTTAATAAATTTATCGAATTAACTTCTCATAAATGTATTGTTTCACGATTTACAAGCCATATGAACAATTGAAAATGTATATCAATTATTAAAACAACATTGTAAATAGAGTGCTTAAATCATGAAAGATTGAAAATAAATTGTGTATACTAAATAGAAACATTTATCATCTCAAATTAATTTCAGCAAGGGAAGAGCCATATGATCAATCAACATGCTATGTAATGAAGGAACTTGATAGGAAACAAAATGCGAAAAATTAAAGGTTAAATGGAGTTCAATGACATATATAACTTAGGGCTTTATAAATTAAAAATTATAAGGAATGAAACAAAAATAAAATAATGATTAAAGTACTAATTTAATTAATGATTGTGTGAAATGATTTATATGTAATTATATATAGGATTTGAAAAATAAACTTGAAAAAAATGTGAATTTAATGATAATAATTTATATTAAGGTGATTTAGAATTTTGAGATTTAACATTCTGCACACGTCTTAGATCATTGTAGTTATATGTCATGTGACACAATAACCCTTGTCGATTGAAGCTAATAATCATTTTTTATATTTCGAAACTTTATGATCATGTTTTTGATATATATTGAACGAAAAGCATGTCAAAAAGTTTGGATTTTTTATATATAAATGTTTTTTGGAGAATCGATATTATATGATGTTGTGATATACTTGGCACATACAATTGTAATTGAAAACTCAGATTCTTAAAATGCAAATTAAATGAATTCAAACGATCAACTCATGTATAGTCCATCGGCTGATTCATAATCAAAAGTACTTTGATAGTCTAATATATATCACAATATACAAATATCAGATATCAGAAATTCGGAGTTTTTAATTGTAGTGCTAAAAACTATTCAAATGGATATGGTTTTATTAACCATTTATTATCTTTCTAATCAAGGAATATAAATTCATTATTATAATCTGAACAATTTTCTTTAAATTCTCTGATTTTTGCTTATATATAATTTCATATAAGATGTGGATTGAAAAACAAGAGAGGGTACTTTAAAAGTTGGGAAAAATAAAAACAGAAAAATATATTTTTGGGATAATGCTTATTAATTGTATAAAAATTATTAATTACGAAAGAATATATTAAACGCTTTCCGCATTCGACCTGGGAATATAAATATGTAAATTTAACATTCAATTTGTTCAGGGACATAATATTTTGTTCCAAATATAAATCTTATGTTCGGAATCATATTTTCATGCCATAATTTCAAAATAAATGTTTTCAAACTATATACAAAATATATTTTAGCTACAATTGTCAAGTCATAAGCGATCCAACTAGAGGCAAACAATATATATTACACTATATAGGGGTGTAAGGTGAGTCGAGCTTGTCCATGAGTTTCATGAGCCGGCTCGATTGGGGCTCGGCTCGAGCTCGAGCTTCACGAGCTTGAGCCGAGCATTTCGAGCTCGAGCTTTCTCGTGACCCAAGCTTGAGCCTACTTGTAGTTGTTCATAAGCTCAGTGCCGGATCGCGAGCTTTTTATTAATATTATTTTTAATTTTTATATATGACTGTAAATATTCAATATTTTAAAATTAATAATTTAACTTTTATTTAAAACATATTTTAATAATACATAAGTAATATTTTAATTTTTGTATGTCATGCAAAATATATAATAATAAATTATTACTATTTATGTATGTTATGATACGTGTTTATACAAATTGGTTCAATTAAATTATATTTTTGTGATATATATTATGTAATATATATTTAATTACTATAGGTTAAATAAAAATAATTTCTAAAAAAATCAAAAAGTAATTAAATTAATTATGTTCAAGTTCGACTCGAGCTCGATTCATTTTTAGCGAGCTTGAGCTTGAATATTAAAAATTAGGGTCGTTACGTTCTAGCTCGAGCTCGATTTTGAAAAAATATAAATGAGCTGAGCTGGAACATGAAAATTTTACCAAGCTCGACTCGAGCTCAACTCGTTTACACCTCTAATGCCATAACAAAGTACTTTTTTATTTTTTATTTTCAACTTTTTGTATTTTCTCCATAGTACATTTTCAAAATGATGATCTTATGAAAACGCATGTACCATGAGATATAATGTTTAAGTCCTGAACAATCTGCCTCCTAATTTTCAATCATTATTGGCGCCCATTAAATCAAATATAACCTACAATGAAAAAAATAGTGAACAAGTGATTTTTACTTCTCCAAATTTTATCATATGAAGAATCAAACATATAAAAACTGAACAATGAAATAAAATGTAAGATCGTATTAAGAATAATTTTACATCTAGAAATAAACATAATAAGCTACCATAATAAGACTAGATACCTTTTGTGGTTGCTACTAGAAGTGATGAAATATACTTCAAAATTTACCATTCTTTGTAAGGAAAAAAAGGTAGACGGAATTAAAATATAAGATCATATTCATGCATCATAATTATAATAATTCTCCTTAGTTGTAAACATATTGATTGATGCATAGTAAGAATCCTCGTACATTAACATTTAGGACCCAATTGGCTGGGCAATTCTACTAAAAAAGTATTTCAATATTAAAAAAGATAATAAAGTTAATTTTATTGGTATCTCATAAAAAATTTCCTAAAAAAACCGCAAAATTAAGATAATTCCCAAGATTCTTGCCAAAAAAGGTAAAAAATAATTTTTTTTTACTATTTATGATTTGACAGTAAACATTATCGATAAAGATGAGCCATTTCGGATAGATTTCAACTCTTAAAATTAAATTAATTATATTTTCTAATACAAAATAATATAACATTCAAAATAAGATCCAATGTGACTATTTTTTATGTCTAAATTGATGAATTTAACTAAAACTGTTTAATAAATTTTATATTTAACTATCAATTTAAACAAATTTCTCACAATAAAAAATATTACAAAAATAGTTATTACAAACTTTTCTCTAAAAATCCCATCAAAACTACTTCTCAAACCACATTTTTTCATCTTTAAAATTATTTTTTTTTCTCACTTTTATCATAAAAATTTCTTGATATGGATATACAATTCGTATGTGATTTACAACTTCAAATTCTCTATCTTTTATCTCACCTTTTGAGTTTAATTATATGTCAGCAATATGGTTTAGAATATGATACATGCAAAATCTTGGTCTACATTAACTTTTAGATGAAAAGATTAGATATAACAAATTATTTATAGTTTTTTTTATATATGTAGGATAGTTAATATCAAAAATATCTTTAAAGTATAAATTTATTTAGTTAATGTTAAAAACATTCTGAAAAATATAGAAAACATTTAGTAAATGTCAAAAATACTAAAATGAAAATATAAAAGATATATAACGAAAATTGCAGTTTTTCTTAACTCAGGCCGAGTTCGATTCTGGTTCCATTTGTTATGTGTTTATCAAACTTAGTCACATAACTTTCTAAATATCTCACATTTAGCTACAACCAAAACTTTCATCCAAAATTTAATAGAACTCCAATAGTCAATACTTTCACTGTCCTTTTCTAACAGAATTCATGAGCAAATGTTGTCGCACACGTTAAATATTATGATATTTCTACTCAATATCATATCTCCCTAATTCACAAAATATCCCAAAAAAGTGAACTATGGTAAATAATTACTAAAAATGTTATTTTCCGGAAAGCGGGTCAAACTAATATTTAGTTTTCAAAACTTCCAAAAATGAATAGTCTGTGATCTCCTCGTTGTAAGTTTGACCTACATATATTTATAATTTAATAATAGAATATTCAAAAAGCAATGGCAATCTAAATTTAATATTTCGTAATCGATTCTTTGGTTCAAAGAATCATTAATATTTGCAAATGAATATATATTCTACACCACTATCTTAATTTGATTTGATTATCAATTTAAAGAAATCTTCAACATATATTGTTAAAAGAAATTCTCAATAAATTCTGTAATATCACGTGGTTGGTGCATTGAATACATATGTAATAGTTCGATAACCAGACAATAATGTAATTATAAAATTATATATACGTATATTATATGAAATATCCTTTTGAAATTTCCTTAATTGGCCCCCAGATTATAGATTTTAGATTATCAAATTTGACAAACATCCATTTACTTTAAATTTACCAAACATAAACAAATTATGATATTAGATTTTAGTTTGGATAATTTTCTGCACAACAAATTAAGCCATGGAGTAAATGACACTTTTGCAACCAAACTTTCTTGCATCCTTTAATTGGATAACAATATTATTATATATTTCCTTAGTAAGTGGTAATACTAGTCACAACATATATGACCATATTGATTACCAAAAAGGAAATTAACAAAAATTGTAATAGAAACCTATAATTTTAGTCAAAATAATGAAATATTTCTTGTAAATTTGTTACAATTTTATTTTTTCTATAGTAGGAAGATATGCATAATATGTATTTCTAAAAATGTTGTTTTGACAACTATATGCCCTATAATATATTACCATTAGGCCATCAATCCATACTACACTTATTACATTACAAAACAAAAATGGCAAAGACTATGAATAGTGTATCTTCAACATTTTTCTGGGGTATGATCTTTTTATCATTGGTTGCAAGTGAAATATGTTACTGTCTAGATTGTTCTAAGATTCCTATTGAAAACTTGAAACCTTGTGAATCGTTCATAACCGGATCTTCTAGCAAACCTAGCAGTGATTGTTGTAAAGGTGCCAATTCTTGGCTCAGTGCTCCGAGTCCATCTATTGTGTGCACATGCTACAGACAATCACCAGGCCGATTACCTTTTAAACTTAACGAAAAAAGAACACAAGCGATTCGTGATGAATGTGGCCTTCCCGTTGCTTTTAGCAATACGGTTTGTTGTTTGTTGTAAGTCATGTTCTACTATCTTTTTTAAATTTATTGCACACCCTAATTATCTTATGTAATAAATCCTTATTTCCATGTAATATAACCCTTAATTTTATATTTATTTTTATTACAATATTTTAGATTTTTACTGATTACATGTAATAAAACCCTAATTTCGATTATTGTTTTTGTCGTTGCAGTAACGACATTTGTCCACTTCGCTAAGATGAACGATGATGGGCCAAATAAGTACACTACGGGAGAAGAAGTCTATAGAATAGAAAAGTAACATTTCTTAGTTATTTCTCTCTTGTTTTCATAATTTACCTATGTACTTGTACTCGAGTAATAAAATTTTCTTCTTGTCGTCATAGTTGAGTAATTAATGAATTTTTCTTAAAGCATTGATAGTTTCTTGTTTCCATAATTCGGCTATGTACTTGTAGTCGATTAATTGTTTCCAGAGTTTTTAAAAAAAATCATGAAAAACTCAATTAGCTAATTACTTCACAGTGTTAGTTTATCGGTCAAGACTGTTGATTTCTTTCAATAAATGAGCAGTTGAAATAGATTTTCTTTGAAAGGTTATCTTTATTAGTTTTCTGGATGTATTTATATTTGCTTAAAGAAAGAAAGATGAATAATTCTAAAACCATATTTGTAACAAATTGTTACATCGATCAATTTTGTTATGTTGTTGTGTTCTCTGACAACAAAAAATCACAATTTTTAGTCAACAATTAATGGAATAGCGATTATTTGGCATATGTTATTTATCTATATATATATTTTCTAAAAGTGTAATTGATTTGCATATAGAATAATGTACATGATTTACTTTTCCGCAATGGACTAAAATAACCCTATAATAATAAATTTAATATTATTAATATATATTAAACAAGTAATATACATTGAACAACTTCATTTATTATTTAAGGTTCATGCACCGATCGAATTGATAGAACTATTCATTAATTGATTATTAATGTGTTTTGGTTTTAATAACAAAAAAACATCAAAAAGTGCAAACATTTATTATTATCAAATGATCATTGTGCATGAACTCGATTTATAGTTAGTACTCTTCAATGTATATTTGGATTAAATGAAAAATTATTATATTTCTTATGATCAAATCCTGGGTGGGTCACTTAATTGATGCTCTAACTTTATATTTTATTGTATAAATGCTTTGTTAACTTTAGGTTTAAAATAAAATAAAATAATAATTTTTTCTTTTGTCCTCTTTAGAGACGATTTTTGGCATTTTAGGTTGCGCAATTAAGAAACCAACGGTTGTGTCTTCCTGTATTAAATAGAGTCGAGTAGTGTTCTTAATATGTTGTTTGACTTCAATTTTGTATACTGTCTTGAAGTATACGCGATATTTTTGATTTGTCTCTAAGTTATTAATTTCACACTATCATAATGATAATTAATTTACTAATAATATTATTTTTCACGAATGCACTAAACATATAAAAGTTGATTCCGAATTTGTTCTACACAAAAACAACCAAAACATATGGTACTCATGACTTTTTTTAGTTTCTTTTAGCGTTTAAATTGTTCATATATTATAATAGCAATAATGATTTGGACTTGTCATATAATTTTATATACTTGAGACATTGATGTAATATCGAAAAAATAGGAATTTGATTTAAATATTTTTACTCAACATTCTCCATTATTAGTATGATAGTCTCTCCAAATAACATATCAAAAAGAATCTTATTTTTAGTTCATTTGTATATTATACTTTTTTTTGGTTACATGTATATTATATATGTTAGTTCCCAATAGTCAATGTATTCTTTTAAATAACGGGCAGATTAGAACAATACTACAAATTTTTAAATCATATAACAAGTTTTGCTAGCCAAATTAAATTAAAATTTCTTAACTTTAAACTTCATATTTGGTTCAACATAAAAGAATCATCTATATGAATATATTTATAATTACAACAAAACTATCAGTTGGTCTATATACTGTGACCAAATACGTATTACTGTTGTTCCTTTTCTGCGTATTTTAATTTTCAACCCAGAAAGATCTGTTTTCTGTGTTAGAAAATTAAAGTTGAAGTCGTCAAAAAACAAAACTAGAATTTTATATTGTTAAAAGGAATTCTTAATAAATTCTGCAATATCACGAGGTTGGTGCGTAGAATATATATAAGAGTTCGAACTAGACAATTATGTGATGATAAAATTATATATATTATATGAAATACCTTATTGACATTTGCTTAATTGTCTCACCGACTATAGATTTTAGATTATCAAATTAGACAAACATCCATTTACTTATTCAATTAAACTTATCAAACACAAAGCAAATTATAATAGAAAAATATATTTTAGTTTGGATAATTTTCTGGACAAGAAATTAAGCCATGGTGTATATTAGGGGTGGTAAATGGGCGGGTTGGGTTGGGTTTGGGTCAGTTCCAACAGTTTCGTTCTAAAATGAGTTGGGTTCTTAAATGGTTTTTAAGAAGGAACCAACTCAACCCAAAAAGGAACCAAAATCAACCCGAAAGGGAACCAAGTCCAACCCGACTCAATATCTTATATTTTGTTATTTAATTTTAGAGTAGTGACAAGCAAGCGATTTGGGCCTAAGTTGAAATTAGTTGGACCCAACTTGGAACCAAGTTGGAACCAATTAAGAACCAAATAAAATTTTTTTAGGAACCAATTCAACCCAAATTGGGTTGGAACCGTTAGAACGTGGCTCCGAATCCATTTTGCCACCCCTAGTGTATATGATAATTTTGCAAACAAATCAACTTACTTGCATCCTTTAACTGGATAACAATATTATTATATATTTCCTTAATAAGTGGTAATACTAGTCACAACATATATGACCATATATAATGATTACCAAAAAGGAAAATTACAAAAATGTAAAGGAAACCTATAATTTTAGTCAGAATAAGTCAAAACAATGAAATATATCTAGTAAATTTGTTACAGTCAATTTTTTTAGTAGGGAGATATGCATAATATGTAATCCTCCAAATATAGTTTTGACATACTATGCTTATAAATATAGTACCATTAGTAATGCCATCAATCCATACTACACTTATTACATTACAAAACAAAAATGGCAAAGAATATGAATAATTGATCATCAACATTTTTCTGGGGTATGATCTTTTTATCATTGGTTGCAAGTGAAATATGTTACTGTCTAGATTGTTCTAAGATTCCTATTGAAAACTTGAAACCTTGTGAATCGTTCATAACCGGATCTTCTAGCAAACCTAGTAGTGATTGTTGTAAAGGTGCCAATTCTTGGCTCAGTGCTCCGAGTCCATCTGTTGTGTGCACATGCTACAGACAATCACCGGGCCGATTACCATTTAAACTTAACGAAAAAAGAACACAAGCGATTCGTGATGAATGTGGCCTCCCTGTTGCTTTTAGCAATACCGTCTGTTGTTTGTTGTAAGTCATGTTCTACTATCTTTATATATTTATTGTAAAAACCCTAACTATCTAATGTAATGAAACCCTAATTTCCATGTAATAATTTTTATATTTATTTTTATTGCAGTATTTTAGATCTTTATCGGTTTCATGTAATAAAACCCTAATTTCCATTATTGTTTTTATTTGCTGCAGTAACGACGACGTTTGTCCACTTCGCTAAGATGAACGACGATGGCCCAAATAAGTGCACTCTGGGTGAAGAAGTGAATAGAATAGAAAAGTAACACATCATAGTTAATTCTTTCTTGTTTTCAGAATTTGCCTATGTACTTGTACTCGAGTAATAAAATCTTCTTCTTGTCGTCATAGTCGACTAATTAATGATTTGTTTCTTGTTTCCGGAATTCGCCTATGTACTTGTACTCGATTAATCATTTCCAAAGTTTTTTAAAAAAATCATGAAAAAGTCAATTAGTTAATTACTTGAAATAGATTTTTTATAAAAGAAGTTATCTTTATTAGTTTTCTGGATGTACATAAATTTGCTTAAAGAAAGAATGATGAATAATTCTAAAACCATATTTGTAACAAATTGTTCCATTGATCAATTTGGTTATGTCGTTGTCTTCTTGACAACAAAAAATCACAATTCCGATTCAACAATTTGTAATTGAATACCTAGATGATTTGGCAAAAGTAATTTATCTATATCTATTCTAAAAATATAAATAATTTGATGCATATGATAAATTGTATTGTAATGGACTAAAATAACCTTGTAATAATAAATTTAACATTATTAATACACGTATTGAACAATTAATATACATTAAATAACTATATTTGTTGTGAATTTAAAGTTCATGCACCAATTGATTAGATAGAGCTATTAATTAATTGATTATTAATGTGTTCGGTTTAAATAAAAAAAGCATCAAAACTTATAAATCATGTATTATTATCAAATGACTGTGCATGAACTTGATTTATAGTTAGTACTCTTCAATGCATATTTGGATTAAACGAAAATTATTATAATTCTTATTATAATAAAATTATAGTTGACATTGTTCATTGTATATTTTGATGAAATTTAATAAGAATCTTAATAATTTACAAGAATATGTATAGTTAATGTATTTTCCTAGAGTCTTGTTGCATATTTAGAGCTATATACATCAGGAACATTGAAGATGCATAAGTTGTTTTAAATGTTTGATTTTCTCCGGTCAATAAGATGAGATGCACTTATGTTGATGATTATAATTGATGAGTTTGTTAATAAATAATTTTTCCTTATTTTTAAGTTCTGAGAGTGATTTGATAAATGTGCTTTAATTTTTTTATCTGTGTGCGCGTGTGCTGATCTGACTTGTGTATAACCAATTTACTTATGAATACTTGTGATTAGCCATAACCATTTACAACATAGATATATAATTCAATATCTTGAATTTAGACTTTTCACTATTTTGAATGATCAAGTGGATAGTTATATTTATAGAATTTAATAAAGATAGATGTATACAATCAAATATGCAATAAAATTGAGTTTTAATGACATAATGACTATGATGCATGGATAAGGGACACGGGATACGACGCACGATACGACACGGACACGAGACATGACATTTTAAAAATATTAGAACACGACACGACCTTGAAATTTTTAATAAAATGTGTATATATAAATTAATATCCATATATATGTTTATTAATATTACGTTAAATATATATATTAGTCTTTTAATTCTAATTTAAATGACTGGTTAGAGAAATAAACTATAAGAATTACTATTGTACGTAATAAATTTGTATTTGATTTGTAAAGTTATATATGTTTGAAAGAAAAATAAATACTTCAGTTTTCAAAATCACAAAAATAAGTGAAATAACATCAAGTGTCACAAATAATGTATACATAGTAAACATACACTCTAACCGCATCCATTACGGTGTTCATATTTTATTTTATTTTATTTTATTTAAGTACACAAATTTATTTTTGTATTGGACACGGTGTCAGAATATGTCGGACGAGTGTCGTGTCCGATCAGGTGTCCGACACGACACGTTGTGATTTTTTTTGAAGTGTCCGTACATTAGAGCATAATGCTGACATGAATTATTTTTATATTGTTGTATTATTATCTATTCGATAACTATCTATTACAAGAATTAATTAATAATAATCTAAAAATTAAATAAACCAATATGAATCTGTTATGTCACATAAGCATTTCAATCAATTTGTTAGCAAATTTGTTTTACATCTACAATTTTTCTTCTGAGAGAAAAGACGTGTCTAGGAAGGAAATTGATCACGAAGAAGAAAAAAAAAGATAGATCCTTGTTTTAGGAATTAAATATCTAAATTCTATCGATATTATTTTATGTTAATCATTAAAAAATTAAATGTTTAGAGTTATATTCACAGGTTGAAGGTATAGGAATAAGCAAAAGTACTCTAAATTTGTTGGAATATATGTATAGTTATGTATATTTGTTATACAGTTAGTTGTTAGCTGGTTTGTTTATCTTCCCGCTTTTCTTATAGTCGGTTAGTTTGTTGGGCTATATATAGAGGCTGTGTACTACTATGCTTTGTATCAATCATTCTTCTCTTTTTCATCTATGAGAAACTTTTCTTTCTTTTAACATGGTATCATGAGCCAGGCCATTTTCATAACAAGGCCAGCAGTGATCCCTCGTGTTCTTTGAAGATACATACACATTCTTCTAACTTTCTGGAAAACCCCAGTTTTCTGCAGTTCATCTTCATCATTCTCCTATACATCTTTCCTTTTCTTTAACCATGACTAATCCACAGCCACAACAATCGTCATCCGCCATAACCACCGTTTCCAATCTTGACATTAATGATCCTCTATATGTCCACCCTTCAGACACTCCAAGTCTACATCTAGTTCCTCATGAACTTAAGGGATCGGAAAACTATGGAATCTGGTGCAAAGCGATACGATTGGCCTTAAACTCGAAAAGTAAGATAGGCTTCATCACCGGAGAATGCAAGAAACCCAGTTCTGAATCACCCCTTTTTCTACAATGGGAAAAATGCAATTCCCTTGTACTTTCTTGGATATTGAAATGTGTGAGCCGAGAAATTTATAACGGGCTAGTCTATTGTGATACCGCAGCCGATGCTTGGAAGGATTTGGAAGAACAATTCAGCAAGACCAATCGTGCAAGGATCTTTGCCCTATTTCGAGAAATCAACTCACACGTTCAAGGGAATACATCTATGACAAGTTACTATTCTAAATTACGGCATATGTGGGAAGAGTATGATTCCCTACTAAATTTGCCAACCTGCCAATGCACAGCCTCTAGCAAATATTCAGAATACAATCAGGAACATAACCTGCTTCAATTCTTGATGGGACTCAATGAGTCTTATGCAGCATTGCGATCACAAATCCTAATAATGGTGCCTGCACCAACCCACAAATAGGCCTATTCCATGGCTTGTAATGAAGAATCTCAGAGGGCCATTAGCAACCCTATTACCAACAATGCCTCTGATACCCCCATTAGCTTTTATTCTTCGGCTCCAGATGACAAAAAACCTTCTGTCACATGTGAGCATTGTGGAATCCCTGGACATTCAAAGGATAAATGCTATAAGCTTGTTGGATATCCACCAAGTAGAGGTCGGGGGAGAGGCAGATCCTCAGGAAATAGAGGACGAGGCAGATCCTATAACTCAAATCAAGCACAACATGTTCAAAATACAGATGGCACTATCAATGAAACTGTACCTGAAGCACATAATCAGACCCTCTTTACTCCCAAACAATATCAGCAAATCCTCAAGATGCTTCAAACTGATACTCATGGCAGTAATGATGGCACATCTAAGGGACATTTGGCTAATAACACTGTTATTAATAACAGTCTAAAATCTGGTATCTTTAATTTTTCTTGTGCTCTATCTTCTTTCATCAATGACACTGATTGGATTCTTGACAGTGGTGCCAATCACCACATGACACATAACATCAAATTATATGATTCATTCATTCAAGACACACCTGCATACACTACTGTCAAGTTACCAACTGGTCATATTTCAGAAGTTACTAAGATAGGGACAGTGAAATTATCTAATGGCATGACATTAAGAAATGTTCTTTATGTTCCAGATTTTCAGTATAATCTCTTATCTGTGGCTAAGCTTACTCAAGATAATCATTGTCTTGTATCTTTTTATCCTCACTTCTGTCTTTTTTAAGACCTATGGAATGGCAAGATAAGAGGGATTGGTAAAGTACAAAATGGACTTTATTTCCTGCAACCTCTTTCTGATTACACTAAGTTGCAGGATCTTACTAATTCTGTGTTCAATAATGATTGATTTCTATCTTTTGATTCTGCTCAACATTGTAATGAACAAATTACCAATTCTATTGTTAATAAAAGTTCTCTTCCTATGACTTGTTTTACTTCTATTGATGCTAATCTTTGGCACATGAGAATGGGACACATTTCTTTTCCCAGGTTAAAACTTTTACCTCATATAGGGTCTTCCCTTAAACTGAACACTTTAACTTGTCCTGTGTGCCCTATGGCTAAACAAGCCAGAACCTCTTTTCCCACAAGTACTCACCTCACACAAACGGCTTTTGAGCTTGTTCATATGGACATATGGGGACCCTATAAGGTTGCCACTCATTCAAATGAAAGGTATTTTCTCACTATAGTTGATGACCACACTAGAGCCACTTGGGGTTTTTTAATGAAATTGAAGTCTGACATTTTACCTATCATTCAAAATTTTTTCCAGTATGTTAAGACTCAATTCAACAAAACTATCAAAACAATAAGATCTGATAGAGCTTGGGATTTTTTTAAATCTTCATGTACTTCTTTTTTCCAAACTCAAGGGGTTGGTTGAAAGAAAACATAGACATATACTTGATGTGGCTAGAGCTTTAATGTTTCAATCTCATGCTCCTTTGGATTTTTGGGGAGATTGCATCAAAACTGCTATATATTTTATAAATAGAACCCCCTCTCTCCTTTTAAATGGGAAAACACCTTTTGATTTGTTATATTATAGATCTCCTAATCTTTCTCATTTGAAGGTTTTTGGCTGCTTATGTTATGCCAAGGTTCTCCCTAATAGTGACAAGTTTGCTCCCAAATCCAAAGCATGCATTTTCATTGGATATTCATCAACACATAAAGGGTACAGGTTATTGGACATGCATTCTAATTCCTTTATTATTTCTAGGGATGTCATATTCCATGAACAAATTTTCCATTTCAGTGTTGTTAATTCTATTTCTCATGATTCACACATTATTCCTGATTCACAAGACTTTTATGATGATCTTGTCTTACCTTATCAGTCACAATCTGCACCTAACACTACTGTTATGGAAACTGAATCTGCACCTAATACCACTGTCATAAGCACTACTTCAGATATAGAACCTATGACTGACTATTCTTTATCAGATAGTAGCATACCTCATGTTCGAAGATCACAAAGAACTACTCATAAACCTGTTTGGACTAAAGATTATGCTTGTCCCACTTTGACCAATGAGTCTAATTCAGCTATATATCCTATGTCTAACTATGTGTCCTACTCCCATCTATCTTCATCATATCAAGAGTTCATATATGCTCTACCTTCTGTCCATGAGCCAAAATCCTATTCTGAAGCCATCAAAGATAAAAGATGGCAAGCTGCCATGGAAAGTGAAATTACAGCTTTGGCAACAGTAAAACATGGAGCATTGTTGAACTACCTCCTGGACAAAAGGCCATAGGATGTAAATGGGTATATAAAATTAAGCTTAAGTCTGATGGCACAATTGAGAGGTTTAAGGCTAGATTAGTAGCCAAAGGTTACACATAAAGGGAAGTCTTGGATTATAATGAAACTTTCAGCCCAGTGGTTAAGATTGTTACTGTCAGGATTGTCCTCTCTTTGGCTTCCATCCACAGTTGGCCCTTGTATCAATTAGATGTAACCAATGCTTTTCTCCAAGGGGACTTATCAGAAGAGGTTTATATGACCATTCCAGAGGGTTTTTCCAATCAGGGGGAGAACATAAACAAAGTTTGCAGATTGCACAAGTCCCTCTATGGTCTAAAACAAGCATCAAGGCAGTGGAATGCCAAGTTTACTAATGCTTTGGTTAAAGCTGGTTACATTCAATCTAAATGTGATTACTCTTTATTTACTAAACACTCTAAATCTGACATTGTGATCCTTTTATTGTATGTAGATGATATTATAATTACAAGTAGCAATGCTCAGATGATCACTGACTTGAAGCTTTACTTGCAAGAGACTTTCTTTATTAAGGATCTTGGAGAGTTGAAGTTCTTTCTTGGGATAGAGATAGCTAGATCCAACAAAGGAATATGCATGCATCAAAGGAAATACATACTGGATCTTTTACAAGAAGCTGGCTTAACTGGATGCAAGCCATCACAAACACCAATTGAGCAAAACCTTAAACTCACTAGTGCAGATTATGACCAAGAAATTCAACCTAGCTTGAATGATCCTTTATTAAAGAATGTTGGAGAATATCAAAGGCTAGTTGGGAAGTTAATAAATCTTGGGATGACAAGACCAGATATAAGTTATTCAGTACAACTTCTCTCACAATTCATGCACAAGCCAAAGGAGTCACACATGCAAGGGGCTGTAAAGGTGTTAAGATACTTGAAGGGAACAGCTGGAGTTGGTATCTTTCTGCCAGCAGCTAGTAAGATAGAGTTAAAGGCCCACTGTGATGCTGATTGGGCTGCTTGTCTCATGACAAAGAGATCTTTATCAGGTTTCTTTATACAACTTGGAGAATCACTAGTGTCATGGAAAACGAAGAAGCAACAGACCATATCTAGGTCCTCTCGTGAGGCTGAATATAGATCAATAGCTAATGCTGCATGTGAGATTATTTGGATCAAGGGAATTTTGAAGGACCTAGGAGTTGAATTGGAAACTCCAGCACAAATTTTTAGAGACAGCAAAAGTGCCATGAGCATAGCTTCTAATCCCGTGTTCCATGAGAGAACGAAACACATTGAGGTTGATTGCCATATGATAACGGATTTAATACAACAAGGGTTTGTTATTACAAGATACATTCAATCAAAGGATCAACCCGCAGATTTGCTAACAAAAGGTTTGGGGAGAGATCAACATAACTATCTTCTTTCCAAGTTTGGCATGATCGACATTTTTAAGGATCAAACTTGAGGGGGAGTGTTGGAATATATGTATAGTTATGTATATTTCTTATACAGTTAGTTGTTAGCTGGTTTGTTTATCTTCCCGCTTTTCTTATAGTCGGTTAGTTTGTTGGGCTATATATAGAGGCTGTGTACTGCTATGCTTTGTATCAATCATTCTTCTCTTTTTCATCTATGAGAAACATTTCTTTCTTTTAACAAAATTAAATCGACATTATAATGTCTTGATTATATTAAAACACAAGTATTCAAAATGATATACTTGTATAATATATCATTTTATTGAAATGATATTCAAAATGATTATATTAAAATACAAGTTATTCATCATCCACATGCAATGCATATTTTATTTACCAGCCTGGAAAAAATAAATAAATTTACAATAAAAGAAAATAAATGTTAATTATAAGTGCATACACACTAAGTACAAATATATAAATTAGTTAAATTATATAATTTTTATTTGCTTCAATCATATTTATGACTATATAGAGAATTTCATATGAAAATTTCATATCGATCCACATGCAATGCATATTTTATTTACCAGCCTGGAAAAAATAAATAAATTTACAATAAAAGAAAATAAATGTTAATTATAAGTGCATACACACTAAGTACAAATATATAAATTAGTTAAATTATATAATTTTTATTTGCTTCAATCATATTTATGACTATATAGAGAATTTCATATGAAAATTTCATATCGACTTAAATCTTATATCCGTAAACACCTGCAAATTTCTAAAAAATTTCTCTTATTTTCTCCAATTTTTCATATATCATTTATCTAATTGTCATAACTATTCTGCCGCAAAACTAATTGACAACATTAAAAGAAACAAATGAAAAAAGCATGTGCTTCGCATGTGGCAGTTAACTAAACATTATTTTAAAGGGATATGTTTGCATTTTTGGTACCATGATTTTCATAAAATACAAATTGCCAACCCATTAATCTAACAAAAAAAATATTCAAGTCACATTATTATATCAAAAATACAATTTTTCCAATACCGTCTAAATTCACTAATAATGTTCGAATCAAGGAGAAAAACGTTGTATATAGCGTAAATAGTTCAATAGATAATAATTTTGTTGGGTGTAATTAATAGATATATAGTACAAGTCAACAATTTTCTTTTATGAGATTCTCAATAATCAGATAATCTATAATCTAATTCTTTTTTATTTGACCATGTTTTCTTATTTACATAGGATTACTACATTTGAAAAGAACAAATTGCAAAGTCAACCATGCAATCCAAACTAATATTACATAAATTAACTTTTAAAGCCAATAAAAAACCCATAATTGAATAATCTAGCTATTCATATTTCAATAATTTGAAAATCCCATAATTAATATTGTCAATAAATTCTCCCTTATAAAAAGAATTCGACTATTTAAAATGATTTGATCAAACCCAAGAGTGAGAGATAAACACACAAACCACACATGATGAGTTACACCATTATCAAGTATGTGATTTTTCTATTTCTCATTTTACATGCTAATCATCTCCAGGTTAAAGCATGCTTCTTTGGGAAATTAAATAAGTATGCCGTTTACGTCGTTAACAATCTCCCTCCAAATAGCGAACCCTTGAAGCTGCATTGTGCATCAAAAGACGACGATCTTGGATTTCATACGTTAAAAGTGAACGCGAATTTTCACTTTGAGTTTTGTGTTAAACCCCTTTCGACTTTGTTCTTTTGCCATCTTTGGTGGGGTAAGAAGAACAAAGCGTTTGATGTTTTCAACGCGAGGTTGCCTGTTGTATGTGCATTACATGACAAATGTGTTTGGATAGCAAAAGACGATGGTATTATTTTTCAGGAATATTCCCTCCTCCACCTAATGTAGATAAGAAGTTCGACTGGGAGTGAAAAGTCGATGTAAATGCAAAAAAAGAAGAAGATATATATGTACTAAATAAATTTGTTACGATTTGTTTTTGCAATCAATTTCGTCTTACAAGGATTAATAAGAAATTGTGTAATGTAATCATAAGTTATTTTGTGTGTCATATATACTTTATATATGTTATATGATGTTTATTTGGTTTATATATATATATATTATATATAGTTGTGCAGATGAAGTATTAGGCAAAGGAGAAATTAAAACGTATTTTATTTCTTGCTTTTTATGTTATAAAGAATGTTGGAGAGACGTATCAAATACACAAGGGCAAAAAATGTAGAGGATATAACATATCAAAAATCAATAAATCCTTTTAATATTTAATATTTGATTTCGATATGCTCGAATAAGCTTTATATCTTGTGATCGCAAGATGAGCTTATTTAACATTTAATAACGTAACTTCATAAACTTCAACAAATTTTAGAAATATAATTACTAGGAACAGTAAGAATATTATAGCATCATGTGTTATGAACTCGACCTAATTCAACGAGAGTAATTAAACTAAAATCAAATTCACACTAGATCCAGAAAAAATTGCTTAGCACTAAATAAAACCCCATTTTTTAGTAAAGCAGTACTTTTATTTCATCAAATAAAAAGTTAACAAGATCAAGAACAATGTAATTAACATTGTTTCAACATGGTAAAGACCAATTGTAGCACCAAAAATATCATGTTTTTTCAAAATAACAAATCTTAAAACTAGTATACGAACCAAGAAAACGTTGTGTAAAAGACCACATTTTTATTTAAGAGATAAAGCAAATACTAAACAAAAACACCTAAAAAGCTAGCTATATAAAGATTTATGTATCGCTCATTTTTATCTCGTCACATCTATCGAGGTCTTGTGAGATCCATCTCCATCTCGTTCGATTTGAAGTTGGAATACAAAGCTTGAAAAAGTTTCTCTAATCTAATCCGCTAATAAGTAATTTGCTTGTAGCAAAATCAAGTCAAAATATAACAATAATTATTGTTGGTTTTAGATTCTTCATATTTTATATATCAGTTTTTCATTTGCTTTGATTGGAAAAACTTCAGTCATTTTGTTTAATCAGATATATATTCGATTTTAGTTTATAGATTAGGAGAAAATTGCAAAAATATTTCCGTAATTGTACAGGTTGACAAAATTAATCTCATTTACTTCAACTGACAATCACTACAAGAAAACAAGGCTTTTGAGACGGAAATTTGAGACAGAAATTATTTCAGTCTCCACTCTGAGATGGATTCAGATACCGAGAGCATTTACCACGGGAACATATTTTCGTCTCTATCTTATTTTTGCAACGAAATAGAGACAGAAATAGAGACGGAATAATTATTTCTCTAAATCCATCTCTAATATCCACAAAAAAATTTTGAGACGGAAAAATTGTCTTTGTTGAGACAATATTTGAGACGGATTTAGAGACATCAAAGTCCGTCTCAAATTTTGTCACTACGCTCACCATTTTGCAATTTCAGTTCTGTAATTGAAGGGATTGATGTCCTAATTTGAGTGATTGAGCCTTCTCAATTTAAGAATATATCCTAGATTTAGATACATTAATTTTTTGGAAGTTAAATATTATATACTCATTTAAAAAGAATGGCTCTAAGTCTTTCAATTATTAACTTATGGTTATTGATAAAGCTTACAAACTTCATTTTTTAATTCTAGATGGGGTAGAATTATTCCAACTATATTGACATAAAATTTTCATAAAATATATCTTCAAGTTGCTATGTAACATCTTGTGTATTGATTTGCCTAATACATAAATATAAAAGAAGCCTAAGCAAATACAGAAAAATACAAGGACTAAATTTTGAAAATAGAAAACATACTAACCCCCAACTTCTGAAACCCCAATTAGAGAAAAGCTCAAACCCTCGCTTTCCTTGCCCAATCTCTGCCGATCTCAACCTCAAACTCGCATTTTTTGATCAATCGGCACCAACAGAGCTAATTGATGCTAAGGAGAAACAAGGAGAAAACCACCGATCAGTCGGCACGTTTTTGATCAAAGCACCAACAAAGTTCCATTCCAAGAAACAAGGAGAAAACAACCTTATTCGTGACATCGGCGGCGAGTTCCATAGTATCATCGGCGGCGAGTTCAAAAACACCGGCGGCGAGTTCCATAGTAGCATTGGCGGCGAGTTCCATAGTAGGTTAGCCTAATCTTACTTTTCCGTTTTGAGTTATGTTTTTGACCTATCGGTTTTTGTGTTGTGGATTTAGGATATATCGATTCATTTTAATTTCACTTGATCGGAACTTTTGATTATTGTGATAGTGTTTTTCATTATCGATTATTATGATAGTTGTAATTGCGATTTGGTGTATAATGTTTTGATCGCGTGTCAGATTTATGAGGATTGCCTTACTCTGGACTTGTAATTTCGTATGATGAAAAAGGAATTGAAGTATTGCTTCCGGCAATTGTTACTTTTTTCTTAGTTTCCTTGGGTTTAAGTTATATTATATATGTGGATTTTTTTCTATTGTTGCTAATGAATGATTAATTTATTTATTTCAAGATTAGGGGTGAAAATCAGGTTCTGAATCATATATACTTGTAATTTTCCACTGTGACTTTTGTTTGTCTTTCCGAAATTCAGCTCTTTACAAGTGCGATGCTGTGTTTCCTATTCAGTTTCGTGCTTTTAGAGTTGATTTCATTTGCACCTTTTACATGCTGTAATGGTTCGGTTATTCGGTACCATAAAAAAAAGATGTTTGTGAATACTCTTTATGGTCAACTGAAATATGATATTACCTGGAGTTTTCTGCACTTAAATTGTTGTAGTCTTTCAACTTTCTGCACTTAAATTAGTTTTTCATAGTAATATATATATATGTATTATATTATTGTGTATTTAATAAAATCCTCAACCATTTCAGAGAATCCTAGTCCCAAGGAGCTATTTGCATATAAGCATCTATGTAATCTTCTTTTATATTGTTGTCTTGGCCAGTGAATTTATCCTTTATTATAGGGAAAATTACAAATACCTCCCCTCTAAAATGTCGAAATTCCAAAAAACACCAAAAAATGATCATAATTACAAATACCTCCCTTGATGGGCGTTGCCCGTATTTTTGCCTGCCCAAAAGGGTGAAAAGTCCAATTTGCCCCTACAATTTCTGAGAAAAAAAAATGAAAAACAAAAGAAATTGTAAAGACTAAAAAGACCAAACTACCCTTAACCCTAATATGTTTTTCTCTGTCCCTCCTCCACAACCGCCTTTCATTCTTCAGTTCTGATCCCTAACACTCAGTCTCTCACTCTCTCCCCACGACCAAAATGACACGCCAAGAAGGAGATGTAAGGTATCCCTAACACTCCCACCCTCTCCAGATCCTAATGCCGTCGAAGTTCCCGTCTGTGCTCCCCGTCGCAGTCTTCGACAAGCTCATGCTCACCGCATCGAAGATTTTGCACAAAGAGCCTAACTGCGTCCACATCGAAGATTTTGTTAGTTAGGGTTCTACGATGTTTCATGGTGGGTAGACTATCTTCCCTACCATCTTCAGATTTGCGTCATCTTTTCTTAGATCCAAATTATTATTTTTTCCTCCTGAAATTCATTTTTTTCAATCAATTATTATCATTATTGTGTTTGAATTGCAATAATAGCTGTATATGTGTTTGCAGAAGAGAAGAAAATGGATAGGTCTAAAATGGGATTTAAAATCGCTTTCTACATTTCAATTTTAGTGGTCCATTGAACAGTACTAAGGTTCGACTGGTTTGAATTGGTCTTAAATAATCATATCCTTAAATCATTTCTATTTTCTTTATGAATTGTCTCTCAACTTCATCTGCCCAACAGAAAATGCTTGCATCATTGTGCTTAGCAGTAGCCGTTCACTCTACATACTTTTTTGTTAAATGTGAATTGTTTGATCAAATATGTTAACTTGAGTTGCATTGTTATGCTTCTCCTTCCTTATGTATCAGTTATTTACTTGATCTGTATGTATATGAGTTAATTCCAGCAGATGATGCCACTGTAATTCCTAAAAAACGGATACTGATTTGTTGATGTAATTATGTGCAATCCTTTATAACATATTGATTTGTCGATTACTGTATGCTGAGACTTATAATCGGGCTAATATCTTTTGTTGGTTCTTATGCCTCACAGGGTGTTTATGCTTCAAGGAAATCAATGGTCTAAGTATTGTACTTCTGTATATGGATTTGAGAAGGAAATGTTAACTAAATACGGAGACAATGGAAAACACGTCTACATTGAGTCCCGAGGCAACGAGTTGGAACAAAGCAGTGGGTTTAGGTCTGGAAGAAGCTAAGGTGAAGAAACTGTGCAATCCGGTGGTGTGGTGGTGCTACTGCAGCTTGGAGAGACTACAAGTGATCTCCTTAACATTTTGATAGTTTGATGAATATGTAGTTTTGAGTAATTGTTTGAGATTTAATTTGGTATTTCATTAATGAAATTTAATTTGATATTGCTTTGTTGAATAATTAGCAAATAAATAGTGTTACAGGTTAATATTTAATCGTTAACTTCTTCTTTTGTTAGTTCCTTTGCAATATTCATTAGGGAAAATATTACATTTGCACCCCTCAAACGATCAAATAGTAACAAACACACCCCCTATAATGGTCATATCATGGCCAAGAAAAAAATATTACATTTACACCTCTTGGGGGTATTTTCGTCAAAAAAATATATGACATCATTTGAAAGTGGATGATGTCATCAGGGGTAAAATAGGAAAAGTACAAAAGTTTGTTGCTGACATCAGCAAAAAGCTGACCGGAAAAAATGATATGGGGTGCCCGTGGTATGTAAAATATTTTATAGGGGAGGTACGTGTAATTATAGTCGTTTTTGGGTGTTTTTTGGAATTTTGACATTCTAGAGGGGAGGTATTTGTAATTTTCCCGTTATTATATGAGAATGCTAAACCATATTGCTAAATGTTGATTATGTTGAAGAAAGATGTGACATATAAATATTAAACAAGATGTGCTTACTTACTTCATTTTGGTGTCTTCTTTTTTCTATGTTCTCTTAAACAAATTCTTACATATCTATACAGAATCCAATGTTGAGGATAAAACTCGAGAGTCAAAAGACAAAGACGATCTGATTGATGCTAAGGAGAAGATAATCAAAGAAAAACAGACAGCATTGTTTCACTGAAGGGTGTTATTACTTCTCTACAAGTGAATGATTAGTATTCTAATATTTTTGAGTTTGAAGTCTATTTTCTTACTACTATGTTTTCAACATTTTGATTCAGAAAATACCATTTCTTATACAGACTTGCATGCTTTCCTTTTGGTTTGGGTACTAGTAATCTTGTTGAACAGGCTATTATGCATTTTATTTTTTCATGACTGTAGACACTAATAAGATTATTGCACAACCTGAAATTTACTTGAAATTTGTTTGCGCAGAAATATGTTTTTGTTATTTCATTGATTATGCTGTTTTATTGGTTTAAGTAGTTCATTGGGTTTGTGTTTTAAGATCAGAAATTCTCACCAATGAGGGGACGATGATTATGAACGGGTAGTTTGTGTCCATATTTTACCGTCTGAAAACTATGTTCTGAGTTTAGGTGTAATGAATGATATATATAATCTATGAGGCACGGACACGGGACACGGGATACAACCAACGACATGACACGGACACGGAACACGGCATTTTTAAGGACAGGACACAGCCTCAAAACTACTAATATAATATATATATATATAAATTAATATACATATATATGTTCATTAATTTACGTTAAATATATAAATTAGTTTTTTCATTCTAATTTAAATGACTGGTTAGAGAAATAAACTATAAGAATGACTATTGTACGTTATAAATTTGTATTTGATTTGAAAAGTTATATATTTGAAAGAAAAACAAATATTTCAATTTTCAAAATCACAAAAAACAAGTGAATTAACATCAAGTGTCACAAATAATACTATAAATAATGTATACATAGTAGACATATCCTCCAACTATATTCATTACGGTGTTCATATTTTATTTTTTTTCATTTTATTTAAGCAGAAAAATTTATTTTTATATTAGACACGGTGTCGGGAGTGTCGTGTCCGATCAGGTGTCCGACACGACACGTTGTGATTTTTGAAGTGTCCGTGCATTAGAGCATATGATGGTAAAACTTGGAGATTCCAAAATCTTGACTAATTATGGTTGAAAACTATCCCTTTGGAATAATATACTGCCGTAAAATGTTGCAAATGTTTTTTTAAACTGAATATATAATTTTCCGTTTGGATGCATGTTGCACCAAATCAATTTCCAGATTTCTAGTGAACAATAATTGTTATTACTGTACCAACTTTTTTATCTGAATGCTATAAAGACTAACAAGTAATTTATTCATTATTTTAGGCTCCATCTATATTTTGTTTTCTTTTTGTTTTTGTACATAATTATAATAACAAGATGTACTGCCTCTTTAATTTCTTTAGAACACATAAGGCTTATATGATTATAGACAAACTTCAGATTTAGACCATTAAATAATAAATTCTTTTGGGTAGATGATTTGAACAAGCCCAAAATAATATATACAATAATTTCCTGTTTTAATTCTAAGGTAACTGTTTATAAGTACAGACCATGAACACCGATCGTAGTTGGATGAGCTCTTTGAACGGTGCCATAAAAGTAATAAAGGATCCGGAAAATTTGTGGATAGAAAATCCAAAATAATCAGTCTAAATATTTCTACTTGAGCTTAACTTTTTTATTATTGTTTGATATATTATATGAATGACTTGAATTATTCTATAATTAGTTTTATATTGTATACAAGAGGAGTATAGGGCAAAACATGGTTGGAGTGATCCATATTTTCCACCTCAAGTTCTCTATCTTTTGTCTAACCTTGTGAGTACAGTAGAAACTCGATAAAGTAATACTCGATTATTTAATAAACTCTCTAAAATAATATTTTTGGCCGGTCCCCAATCAGAGATAGGGTGCTAAATTAATGATTCGCTAAAATTATAAAATAATACATTTTTGATAATTTCTATAGACCCCATATAAAATATAAATTAACAATTACTTATATAATATATATTACATGTATGATTTATGAAGATTTCTTGAAAAATGACTCAATTGTCTTTTATTTTTTGTTGAAATCAATTTCACCTTGAATCTCGTCTCTAATTTACTTATCATTGTAAGAACTTCTGTTGTTGTTTTCTCATAGCTCAACAAGAAATTATTCAATGTGATTGTCGCTTTAATAGCCTCGTTTCGCGAACGGGGCTCCATGGTAGAACTTTTATCATCATTTCCATTATAAATTAATAAAATATTAATTAATATATAAATTAATAATTATTAATTTATCGATTAATTAATAACTCTTTTAATTAATAAATTTTGGTATTCTCATGAGTATTAATTTATAGAGTTTATACTGTATGACTACATGTGAGCAATATGGTGCATAATATAATACTCACATGCAAAATCATGTTTGATTACCATTTAGATGAAAATATCAAATATAACAAATTAGTTATAGTTTTTAAAATATCGTTAAAAATGTAAAAATTATTTAGTAGATATTGAAAACATTCGGAGATATATATAATATATTTAGCAAATGTCAAAAATATATGAAAATTAAAATCGAAAGTATTTTGTAAATATTAGAAACTTATAAAATATCTTAAAGTATAGGAAATATTTAGTGAATATATGAAAGTAGAAAATATCTGAAACCTTTGGTAAATATCAGAAACTAATATAAAAAACAAATATATTTAACTTTAATTTTCCCAGAAACAATTTCTGAATCTTCAAATGATTACCAGCAGAGAGAAAACATCTGAAAAATATAAAGAACATTAACTTTAATTTTCCTAAAAAACAATTTCTCAATTTTCAAATGATTACCAACAGATAGTTAATCAGAATAAGTGCATGATAAAACATTTACATTTGATAAGGCGTATTCATAAAACAATGAGATATTTACGATATGCATAACAAGTAATTCTCGAAATATTATTATAACTAAACTACCAAAATATTTGATTTTAGAAATTAGAGAGAAGTATATGGATATGATAATATAATTTGTTTTGATTTGTTTGAATAATTTTCAATATTCACAAGATCACCTATTTATACAATAATCTTGGAAAATCAATCTTAGACGTATCAAACCCAAAATTAATAGAGATTAAGTAACAAGATGTCCAAAATCAATGTCTTGCTGGATCTTCTGGGTAAAAGAGAGTCTGCTAAATCTTCAGAAATTAAGATAGGCTCAATTTGAGTATCTTCAGAAACAGTGTGTGGTGTTGAAGTGTAAGGGGTTATTAAATCATCAATATAAGAAGCAACATCATCAGTAAGCATATTATCCATAGGTTGAGGTATCAAAGTAGCAAAAGGAAAAATATTTTCATGAAAATTGACATCTCTAGAAGTAATAAAGGACTCAGTGGCAATGTCCAAGAGTTTATATGCCTTCTAATTAGGGGCATAGCCCATGAAAATGCATGCTTTAGCTCTAGGTGAAAATTTGTCAACAGTGGGGAACACCTTAGCATAGCATAGGCATCCAAAAACCCTAAGGTGCAAAAGGTTTGGAGGTTTTTTGTGTAAAATTTCAGGTGTTTTACCTTGTAACAAATGAGTTGGGGTTCTGTTAATGAGATAAATGCTAGTTTGAATACATTCTCCCCAAAATTTGATAGGTAAGTGAGATTGAAACATAAGAGCTCTAGCCACATCAAAGATGTGTTGTGTTTTCTTTCAACAAGGCCATTTTGTTGGGGAGTGTAGGGAACCGAACTTTGGTGTATAATCCCTTGAGAGTTAAAGAAATGAGTACAAGAGGATTTGAAAAAATCCCATGCTCTATTTGTCCTAATGATCTTAATGTTAGTGTCAAATTGAGTGTGAACATGTGGAAAATTGTTGTATGATAGAGAGCACATCAGTTTTATGTTGCATTAAGAAAGCCCAAGTTCCTCTAGAGAAATCATCAACAATGGTAAAAAAATATCTGACCTAAATATGTAGGTTGTTTATAAGGGCCCCAAATGTCAAGGTGGACAAGTTCAAAATGTGTGAAGAAAAATGAGACCTTACTGGAAAAGGGGTCCTAGCTTGTTTGGCCATAGGACAATGGGGCAATGTGCAACATCAAGAAAATTGCCTATATATGAGGTATCATTTTAAGTCTAGAGTGGGACATATGTCCCATTCTTAAGTGCCAATGGTCTTGAAACTGATAAGAGATTAAATTTAAAGTGTGGGACATAATAGAGTATCTTTCAAGGTTACGGTATTCCCAAGAGTTACATTACCAACATGTGTAACATTAGTTACGTCTCCATTTGGTAAGTTAACAACACATTGTTTAACCACATCAGTCATGGAACAAAAGAGATGAATATTGCAACACAAGTGATGGTTAGCACCTATGTCTATTATCCAAGTTGATTGTTCCGTGATAGATGATAAGGTGCCAGGGTTTTTAGAGATACCTGAGCATGCATTGGCACTACCTGTCACAGCGTTTGATGATGGTGGGCCCTAATGAGTGGTAGATGGCATCCCAGGGTGCTGAAGAATCTGCAGCAATTGCTGATATTGCTGAGTTGTGAGCCCCGATATGGCATTGGTGTTGCTAGGTGCTCCATTAGAGGTGTTACCATTGCTTTGAGATGTGCCAACATTCGAATCTTTCTCGTCGAAGGTATTATGGTTATTGAAAGTAGCATTATTCGAGGAAAAACCCCTACCACCTCTATTATTTCTACCGCCTCTACCTCTTCCTCCTCAACCTCGACCACGAGGAGGATAGCCTATTAACTCGTAGCATGAATCTTTGGTATGACCTGGGATGTTGCAATGCCCGCAGATCGCATCAGTATTTCCAGTTTTAGGAACATTGGAATAAAAGGAGATAGGATTATCAGCGTTGATGAAGTTTGAATGCCTCTTTGGGATTTTTCGTTGCAAAGCATAGAATATGCTTGTTTATGTGTAGGTGGTGGATCCATCATAAGGATCTATGACCGGAGGTGTCCAAAAGACTCATGTAGACCGGTCAAGAATTGCATCAATTTGTGTTCTTGAGCATAGTTAAAAATATCCTTCGATGTTTTGCAATCACAGTTCGGTAGATTGACTAGGGAGTCATATTCCTCCCATTTTTGCCTCAACTTTGAGTAATAGGCCATGATAGTGCTGGAGCCTTGCACATGAGAGTTAATGTCCTTAAAAAGTGCAAAGATTCTGGATCTATTGGTTTTACTGAATTGTTCCTCTAGATCTTTCCATGCATTAGCAGCATTCTCAGAATATACTAATCCATTATATATTTCTTTGCTAACACATTTCAGAATCCATGAGAGAACAAGTGCATCACATTTCTCCCACTGATCAATATCGGCATAATCGGTGAAGGTCTTTGACATTTTCCGGTGACAAAACCTATTTTACTTTTGCAGTTAAGTGCGAGTTTCATGGCTTTGCACCATACGCCATAGTTTTCCGAGCCACATAATTCATGAGGAACTAAATGAAGATTGAGTGTATCGGAGGGATGGACATATAATGGATCATTGATCTCATAAGTAGGTGGTGAAGATGATGTAGATTCGGTTTTTGACATATTGTATAGGTAATCGAAAACAAAATCAAGAAAAGATAGAAAGGTTCACGAACCCTAAAGGATGGAAAGCTTGAATCGCTGAGAAGTCTGAACCACAGATCTTGTGATCAAGAAGTGATTCTTGATCGATTCGTTGTACAAGCTTCTCGCTCATTTGAACCACAACACAAAACCTAAAAAAAAATCTGCAGCAGATGAGAACGGAGCGATCAGGAAGGAAAAACGATACTTCGATTTCACCGTGCTCCTGATACCATGTTGAGAATGGAAATGTAGAGAAAATAATAGATCATTATCATTGATAGTGAATAGAAAGAAAAGTTATCAGAGAGAGTACAAAGACGTAGCTGCACATGTATATATATTACAATAGATAACAAACAAACCCTGCCGTTATAGCTGCCAACTAACAACTTTAAGCCTTTATACAAAACACGCATTTAGGCTCAATAGTATATAATACCTATTTCAAATTTCAAAATTTTGGATGTTTTATATATACATATCTATTATTATCTTCCTCTATATTAAAACAAGGTTATGGTTACTATTCACCAAATAGAATTTTCTTAGAATTTTGAATTTTTTTTAATTAGTAATTCATAATTATTCTTTTTCTTTCATAATTAATTCCCAACTATCTCAATTTTCCTATTATCTCAACTTACCTAAAATAATAATAATATATATTATATAGATACACCATATCAAAACTCTATATACACTTTTTCTCTCACCTTCAATAAAATAGCAACAAAAGATTATCCATATCTATTGGGATTAATTACATGCCTTATTTTGAATTAATTACATATTATTATTTTATACAATCTTTTTATCAACTCACGTGAACTTGGTATAAAATATAGATAGATTAATAATTTTAGTTAACAATTAGTTAATTAATAATTAATAGTTTTTATTCATTAATTATTAATTAGTTACCAAATCTTATTCGGCCCATATCCCATGAACAATATAGATAGACTTAGTTATATATTATTACTTTATAATTTGATTGGGATTTATTTTATTCACAACAATCGAGAAAAATTTGAGAGCAACTTTGGAACATATTTTTTTGCAATTTAATAGCAAGTTTGAAACATATTTTTCTGCAATCTGAGAGCAAGTTTGTCGTGCTCGCTGTAGTGAAGTATTCTTTTCTTTCAATATTTGAACCAAAATTGTCAGCATATTTTATTCAATAGCCATACGTATGCTTATGTGTTTTTTTTATTTCTGTAGGATTTGAGAAATTGTGTGAGTTCAGCTCTTCCGTCTGCATCTTCTTCTTCCTTCCGTTGATTCCGTAAGAGATTATTATTCAAATCGATACAAATAATTTCTTTTATGCCTTTTATTGTATTTATTCCGACCAACGTGTCCAATATAGATAGATTAATAATTTTAGTTAATAATTAGTTAATTAATGATTAATAATTTTTAGCCATTAATTATAAATTAGTTACCATATCTTATTTGTCTGCACATATCCCATTAACAATATAGATAGATTTAGTTATATTTTGTGAAAGAATCAAGTGTGGCGTGAAGTTATGCCAATTCAGTAGGTATATATATTGCTCTAATTGGGATAACAGATTTCACAAAATTTATAATTCCAAGTGAATATGTATTTGTGATTTATTTTTATTCTTTTATGTTAATAAATATATTCTCTTTGGTCATACTTACCCTAACACTAAAGATATGTCTGCCCATATATCCCATAAGGCTGGACCTAACAACAACTTTCCAAGAGCGTACTATGTGGCCCATTTCCTTCAATATAGGTGTTAGGCCCTTTAAGACTAATGACGGTACAATAGGCCATTTAAGATCTGTGGACAGTCCACTAAATTAGGATGAGATTCGATGACAATAAACAAATTTCAATTTAATTTGGGTAACAATGGACCAATATATATTATTAGTATATAAATTTTAATTTATCACATTCATTCTATTATTTAAAGTTTGATTATTATGATTATGATTCAATACTTTCAATCCTACTGAAACTCTAAATTCATGAAAATCAGATTATTATTTAAGTCCATAAAAAATGTTAATTCCTTTTGATATTTAAACTTTTGTTAAATTTAATTTTTCAATTGCGCAGTGCAATGAACATCAATCGTATTCGATGTAAGCTCGCAAGGCTCAAATTAATGATAAAATTATATGCTAGACGCCATAGAGGAGTTACTGATCATGCCATCACTCAAACATTGGCAAGAATGGAAAGAGAATATCAAACAATAACTGAATTACACAAGGCACCTATGAATACTGTTGAAGGATCTCCTATTTATTTACTAGTACCACGTGTGCGGCGCAATAGAAGAACACATGTGACACGGTCGAACATTGGATCATCATGACGTACAATAAATAGAGAACGCGGTACTCAACCTATAAGAGAAGAGCATTCCAATGATAATGCTGGCGACCAACAAACAATGGCGAGGGTAACAACTATAGAAGACATAAATGGTAATGCACTTGATTTTATTAAATTTTTATTTTGTTAATGATACGTCTTATTTCTCATTTACAATTTTAAAAAATATTTAATATTACAAGCGAATCATAATTATTAAAAAAAATGTATGCTAATGAACATTTGTTCGAATGGTTTTGCACGACAAATTAGCAAATGAAGAAGGTGAACTATTACAAAAAAACAGTTGAGAAAAACAACACAATATTAGCATGTGGAGTTGTCATAAAAACATTTGAAGGTAAATAAATAATTATTATTTTATATCACTCAAATTTTTTTAAATTGTGGTGTAATCTTCTATTATTATTTTCAGGGCCTTGCATATACACACATGATTTCAGCAAATTATATATCAATCAGAAGACAAGGTTTATAGACCGTTTAAATAACTGGTGAGAATAAACTTCAATGATTAATTAATTGTATGTCTATTACTTTAGTTTATCAACATTCTAAATATTGCATTTCAATAGGTTTGCTATAGAAAAAAGGCCCCAAAAATTAGTCTCATTGTTACGTGCAAGTGGCTTTACAATATCCAGGGCTTTGAAAATTTCAAATGCTAAGAGGATCTTGATATATGAATATGCCCATTAAAATGATGTAAGTTTTTTGGTTATTTTTGTCATTTTCCATTAAAGTATATGTCATATTAAATAATTATATATCTTATTTATAGGTTAAATTTTTTCGGATTATGGCCAGAATTGAGAATATTGATATTAACAATTTATGGTTGGCAACATGCAACCGATGCGAAAATAGTTGCAGATCATATTATGAAAAAATGATTTGTATGAATTGCAATGATGTTGTAAACGCAACTTTTAGGTAATATTATTTTCAATTTCATTGTACTTATATTTTATTATTTCATGCACAACCTAAGTTACTCTTTCGGCTCAGGTTCTCCATACATCTTACTGTAAGAGACTGTAATGGAACTATTGACTTGAAGTTACTAAACAAACAGGGTGAATTTCTGTTTCACGAGTCGGCTGCTTTTTTCAAGAGTTTCAAAGAAAAGGTACAATCTTACTTTAGTTTGGGATTCAATACTTCAAAAATATTTAATATTCTGACATACTATATAACACTTTTAGGAAAATGGAAAACAACTATACAAGACCACGTCAACCTATTCAACAACCGAGCATTTACATTTATCGTTCCTGTACCACCAAATTTTGCTAGGCCAAATGCGCGAAGAACTGTCAATTTTATTTTACCTGTGGACTGGTCTGAAGAATGTCTATATCTCCCAGAAAGATTACGGTTTCTACGTTCATAAATAGTGGAAATTGATATTTTCTTTGTTTTACATTCTTATCTTAACGAGCAAACTATTAATGAACTATTTCTATATTTTTCAACTATATTGCACTAATATGACATATTTCACACATGTATTTCGTTGTTTGTTCATTTATTATACTTTTGTGACACTATTTGATGATATTCAACAGAATTATAGTTAAAAACTTTTACACTAACAACTAATAAAATATCATACCCGAATAATATATCGTGCGTAGCACGGGGCACACACTAGTATATATTATAGCAAAGCGGTCCATTGACCACCTTGTTAATTTTGACTTAAATCTTAATCCTAATTTTCTAGAATTTTGAATTTTTTTAATGAATAGAAAAATTCTCATTGGTTGGATCAATATTTATGGTGAAATATATGTTTAAAATTTGAAATTTAAACTTATAGTTTGTATCTATATTCAATTAGGACAATTAAAAAGGAGGAAACTTTCCGTATATACTAAAATACTTTAAGAAAATTTGATTTATATTCAATTAGAACAATTAAAAAGGAGGAAACTTTCCGTATATACTAAAATACTTTAACAAAATCACTGTAGCTAATTAAAGAATTAATACCATTGCCAAATTCAATTGCTCAATCCCACTATTAGTGCCAATGAAACTTTCCGTTTATATTGTTTTCAATATTAAATTTAAAGAAAATTTATGTTTTTCGCCCCTAATTTATGCCATTTTTTCTCATATTAATTTTCAAGATTTACCCTTATATAAAGATAAAAATGATGCATTCTTTCTCCATAACCTTCTCTCAGAATATTTGCATTAGACTTTTTTCTTTTTTCCATTATTTATTGACTGAATTGAATGGTCTGGTAAAGGGTAGATTGCATGATTTTATCCAATTTAACACTATTGAACAATTTTTCAATTCTCTACTCCTTTGTAGATAGGTAGAGATATGTACAATATTTCTTTTTTGTAATATTATTATGATTATCACAAATTGTGTGAGATATAACTTAAATCGAAGTTTTCATTTATGGTATTTGTATTGTTGCATGGTTATGGTTACTTTTCTTAATCTTTTAATGATTCTATTTTTTTTCAATATCCGTCTTGCTTTCAATTCCCATGTAATTATTTTTATAAATTTTTAGTTGCAGGAAGTTCTCAGAAAATTAAATGACTTATGCTGCATAGTTGAAGAGCAACGATTTTTGAAAAATGTACACGACATTTCTTAATACTTTAATTTATCTCAGTTCTATCATTACTCTCTCTTCAATTCTCATTTAATTTGAGTTTTTGTTTTCAAATGGATTTGATAATGTTCTAATAGTTTCTGTAGAAATTAATTTTAATTATTCTAATTATATATAGAAATGATTGTTTCGCTAAGTTGTTAGTTTTAAGTGATGCAGAGTCTTCTTAGGTGTATGGGCAAATGCTTGAGATTCTAAGATTTTTTAGCCGTATGTAACAAACTATTTTTCTTTTTTATTGTCATTTAAAGTTTATTTTTTAGAGTTAAATATTAATTTTTCAAAACATTTTGTTGTGTCAAGATAAATGACGCATTAGTATAGATATTTAATTTTAATCCACGATCCTAGAGTATTTTTTTTGTTGTTGTTTCAACATATTTAATTTGCCAATAATTTTCACTATATCAAGTCACACCAATCATTTCTTTAATGATAATAAAGTATTTTTAAAGAAGGCTAAGAAATTTTGCATTATCATGTTGAAAATATTTTATATATGGTACTTTATTTTTATTCAAAGTTATCTCACGATGTTTTTTATCCGATGATCATAATTTAAGTTCAATAACTTTATGTTACAAGTTGACTCATCATACCTTGACATAGTTTTCAAAAGCAATTTCTTTATTATTTGGTTCAATTCTTAATAAAAAAAATTTAAAAAACTTTTGTATAATAAATAAGAAATTTAAATGACCATCATTATAATGTAGTACTACTTGAAAAATCTCTTATTATTAGATCATGTAAAAAAATATTTACGTGCTTTCAAATTTTAGGTTATCATGGCTATGGAGTTAGCATTCTGTCTTATAAATTTTTTTCACATTAAATTGTGTAACACATTAAAATATATCAAATAAATTAAGATTTCAAACCAAAATGTAGTTATATTTGAAAGGTGAGTGCTTCTAAATATTTAAAAATATAAACCAATATATGATTATATATAGGGGTAATAATTCTTTTAGTTCCTAAATTTTTTAAATTTAGCATAAAATCTTTACAATGCTTATGACGGTGATATTTTGAAATACATAACAGATTTTGTTTTTATTTCAATAATACCCACACCCTTACTTATTCTCTTTTTATTTCAATAATACCCTCTATGAAATACGAAAATCTAAATATAATGAATTTTTATCTGTATTTCAAAGTTCTTCAAGTCTAATTTTTTTTTATTTTTTGTAAAATGAAAAAAATAAAATACATATGAAATAATATTTGTTAAGATTAGAATTTTTAGAGAGTTATCAAATTATATTTTTTTATCAAAAATTTTGGTAATTTTTGGTAAAATGAATTCTTGGGATAATAAAACGATCTCTCTTTTTTGGTAATTTTGAATTTTTCAACCGTAACAAAAGTTATATTGGTTAATTTAATTTACTATTAAACTTAAAAATTTGAAATAAATTGTTAGTTGATTCACATAATATATTGATGAAAAGAGAAATAACATATTCAGTATTCATGATCGATAATAATTATGGGATGTCTTTTAATTCTTAAATCTTTCAAACTCAAGAAACCAACATTCAATCTTATGATTTATTCATTCTTATCACATAAACATATTATCAAATTCAAATCCCAGCTAATCAAATTCAACATGACATTATTAATAATCATCTTTAAAATTTTCAAAATCCCGTATATTTTTCACAACAAAAGCATTTTTCAAACGTAGTAGAGAATTTTGAATTTAATTATAATTTCTTATTGGTTGACTTAATTTTCGAATTTGAAAAATTCGACAGTTGTAGAATTATTTAAATATTTTTAGTAACTTTTGTATTTTAAATCCACCAAAACAAAATCTAGCCTTTTCCAGTTCTTTTTTAAGAATTTCACTCATTTTTACTAAATAAATGATTTCACAAACAAAATAAAATTATTTGAATTATGAGTTCCATAAGTTAAGTTAATCAATAGTGCAACGTGATTGTGAATTCCTTTAATTGCATTGAACAAATCTGATTTATTTGTTGAGTTGACCTTTAAATTTAGAAAACAAGTAACTTTGAATATATTAAAACAATTTTGTAACTTGCCTAATTTGAGTAAATCAAGCAAAATCTAAAAACTTTCATTCATGTGAGGACAATTTCATCTTTAAGTTTTTTGATTAAGGAAGAAAGAAAACAAGATCAAATTATTATACTAATAAATTCCTTAATTTAAGCTAATCAAAGAGAATTATTGATTCTTCTCAAATTTAAATTCCTACTCTTTTAAAAAATTTAATAAATTAGCATTTTCTTAATTTGGTGTTTAGGAAATGGGTCTTGAAGTACAATTAGCTTTATTACAATTGTATTTAGTTTGCATTATTATGTATACGAAAAGGGTCTTTAATTTTATTCTCAAATAAAAATAATTACACATAATAATCTTGCAAAATTAAAAAAAAAATTATTTTTATAAATCATATTTAAATTAATATAGACCGTGCATAGCACGGGTTACACGCTAATATATATATAATTGCTTATGTCGTTAGAAGCATGACAAATTTATTGTTTAGAAAAAATTCCTAAAAGCATATAAATTTATTTACATTATCTACTCTTTGTAATGCAATATTAAAATTTTAATTTAATGATTATTACTAAGAATTATCTATATATATGAGTATTGAATCCTATTATTCCATTTAGAAAATAAGAACACATGATTAATGAACTTAATAAAATAAATATTAAGAAATACGATTGAATATCACTGCTAAGAAAAATATGGATAGAAAACTTAATTTTTAGAGAATTAATAAAACCCTTATATTAGTTTTTTAAGAAACTCATGAAAAAAAAATTCAATGCAACAAACCATTAATTCGACAATCCTTTTTTTTAAAACAAAAATTAACAAATTTATGTTCTTAATTTTCTACATTTAATTTTAATAATTAATCAATAATACTTTTGTACATGAATTTATTTAGTGAAAACTTTTATATTTATAAAAGATACCAAGTATGATTTTAATTTTGAACCTTTTAAACTCCTTAACAATGATATTTAAATGACTTCCATACTTAAATATAATAGAGAAAAAGAATTACACTTTGCACTCCTAAATTATTCATGATGTTGTGTTTAGATATCTATATTATAAAACATAATAAAATATGTATAGTGACCTCATTAATTTAGAATGATAATAATATCTTTATAGGTACCTTTGTGATAAGTATATTTAGTATTATATGATTTAACTATACTGTTTCTTTTCAATTTAGTTGACTCAAATTACTTCATTTGTAAAATAAATATGTATACTATATATGTGCGATGTATAATAGTATATATGTATAATTCGAGTTGATCAATTTTTTTATACCGCGTGTAACCCCCTATGAGCATTTTATGTGGTCTGAGGCTCCCAAGTGTGAGAGCTCCCCCCAATAAACTCGGACTCTGGGTCAAGGTGACCGCGTGTAACCCCCCTATGAGCATTTATGAGTCTGAGGCTCCCAAGTGTGAGAGCTCCCACCAATAAAACTCGGACTCTGGGTCGAGGTTACCACGTGTAACCCCCCATGAGCATAGATGAGGTATGAGGCTCCCAAGTGTGAGAGCTCCCCCCAATAAAACTTGGACTCTGGGTCGAGGTTACCACGTGTAACCCCCCTATGAGCATATATGAGGTCTGAGGCTCCCAAGTGTGAGAGCTCCCCTCAACAAAACTTAGACTCAAGGTAGAGGTTGCCACGTGTAACCCCCCTATGAGCATATATGGGGGTTGAGGCTCTCATGAGTCAGAGCTCCCCTCAACAAAACTTAGACTCTAAGTTGAGGTTACCCCGCGTAACCCCCTACGAGCGCGAATAAGGTTTGGAGTTCCTAAGTGTGGTAGGCCGCCTCAGAGGTACGTGGCTCCCATGCACGAAAGTCCCCCTCTGAGGTTGGAAGCCCCAAGCTTGGAAACCCTACCGAGTTGAGGTTCGAGGCTCCCAAGTGTGAGAGAGCCCACACATGAGATAACTCGAGTAAGTACTCTGAGCATCACCACGCACTATCAAAACAATGCGCGTCTATCACAGGAGTGGGGGGCATAGACACTAGGGGCATGACGCGCACATATGTCCTTAAGTTTTCACACCTCTACAAACCAAATTTGGTATGGACTCCCTATCGATGCGAATATAAGAGTTCGCATAGACCTAATAAGGTCCAAACTAGAGGCTGTCATGAACAACAAAGTTGTAGCCCCAGGATTTTAGCTTCACAATACTCTTTGAACCTCAAGCCATGGATAAAAGAGTGAAGGTTGCCAAGAGAGGCGCCCCCCTCGAATATTAAGGTTCGAAGCTTTCCTACAATGGGTAGCCCTTCTCCAACTTACAGTTTGAGGCTTACCAACTTGGAAAGCCCCACCTACGTACTGAGGATTGAGGCTTACCAGCATTGGAAGCCCCATCAAACAAAAATTTTAAAATCACGCTAAGTGTCGGACTCATCATGGCTCAAATACAATGTTCAGGCCTAATATCTTTACATGGGCATAGAATGGGGACACGAAAAAAAAACAAAGTTTTCGAGAAAATGCGATATGACCCCCGACACTCGGAGGGGTCGGGGTTCGCCCCAACCCCAGGCGAGGGTCGAAGTTCGACCCCTGGGGGTCAGTACAGCGCCCCTGACGGTCGGGGTCGAGCGCGCGACCCACGTGGGCGCCTGCCGTTCGGGCAGTGCCCCCCGACCCCCAAGGGGGTCGGGGTCGAGCGCAAGACCCCCAAGGAGCAAGTGCAAGACCCCTAAGGGGGTAGGGCAGTGCCCCCCAAGACCCTCGAGGGGGTCAGGCGCAAGACCCCCAAGGGGGTCGGGCAGCGCCTCCCCAACCCTTCGGGGGTCGGGATCGCAGCGGGCACGCGTCCCCATCACGCGCGCCTTCCACGCGGGCATGCAGCCGCAAGGCCTGCGACTCTCCATACTCACATCAATAATAACAATATTCTCATCTCTCTAACTTTCTACTCCCAATAGCCCACGCAGTCGAGCACTCGGTAGTGGGGGGCATATGATGGGTCCCCAATTATGGATAGGGGCACTTCAGTAATTTAATAAAATAATTGTTAAGAGAAATATTAATATGTTATGATAATGGGCTACACAATAAGACTCGGGCCCACGGCCTAGTAAGACAAGCCCATGGCCCACCAGAGCTTGTTATAAATACCATATTGGTTAGCTAAACTGATCATTATCTGGTTTACACTACAAAACTAGAATTACTAAATACTTTTCAAATCCACGAGATTAAGGAGTATAATATCTGAGAACTACGAAGAGGCTTGATCCTATCAAAGTAGGTACGTAGGCAGTTCGAAATGATTGATGAGCGCAGCCCCACTATCTAAAAATACCCAATCTGGTCTGTCGTGAACCGGGTCGGATCCCATCTCCACGTGTTCCTCACGTGACCTTACTATTTGATCCCGCATCAGTATATTTCTAAGTTGAAAGTTAAAAATATATTGAGTGTAAAGTAAAGTCTTTATTTCTTAATTTCATACTTCATTGTAAACATTTATTCTTCCGTAACTATGTTAAATTTTGAGCAAAATTTCATAGATAACTTGAATTAATTTGACAAGTTCATACTTATATCTATATAATCGTTTCAAAAGTGAGGTGTACATCTAAATTTCTTTGACAATGAAAATTAAATTAACTTAAAAGGTTATGTAACTCAAACAATAAATTAAAATGTTTATAACAATTCAATGGCTTATAATTCTTCCAGATACACATTTATCAAGTTAGTTGAGAAAATGCTTTTTGTTGTTTTCAACTTTTATTTTCAAGAATCTTAAATAATGATATATTAAGGTAAAAAAGGAGAATCCATGTATGCATAAAATAATTATAGTTTAATTAATAAGAAATTTACTTTGTTTAGAAATTATTAGGCTTTTAGATAATCAACAATTGGTTTCTTCAATTTTTTTATTAAACATCTGGTTTAGTTGATGTTTTTCTAATTTTATTAACTTTTTTGCCAAATTTCCAACTCATAAGCTTTTCTAATATGATTATAATTTATTGAATAAATTAAATTATTAATAAAATATTGAACGTATAATATTTTCAAATTCAGTATAGTGTTTCTGAATTGACTATATACATGAATTAGTTTAAAAGGGGCAAATTATTCACGTGCAATGCATATTTTATTTACCAGCATGGAGGAAATAAATAAATTTATTATAAAAGAAAATACATGTTAGTTATAGGTGCGTACATGCTAAGTAAAAATACATAAATTAGTTAATTATGTATTATTATATACTTCAGTTATATCTATGAGTATATAGAGAATCTCGTATAAAACTTTCATATCCGTGTAAATGTTTATCGGTAAACACCTGCAAATTTCTAAAATTTGCTCTTATTTTTCGCAATTGAAAAAAATTTGTTATGTGTTTTCATGATAGTACATTTGAAATGGTTGTTGGCAGCATATGATTTATTTATTTTATGTATTAGGAATAATGTATTTTTGACTTAAAGTAATAATTAATGCATTCTTATATAAATTCATCTGTTGATCATCATTCTCTCAATTTTTTCACGATTGTATCTTTGGAACTTGATGTATACACAAATAGGCTATTAGGGTTTTGCTTTAAATATATACATATTAAGTTTCTTATGACAGGATTGCTATTAAGTTTGTGATGACTTGGGTTATTATTAAATATTAATATTTCTTTTTATTAGATAAATAGCTAATATTTGTATCGTTCGTCTTGTAAAGTTCTTCCTAACTTGACTTATTATATGTCAAAACAAGTTCGAACAATCTTATGTGTGTTTCAAGTTTGAAATTATATTAGAACTCTACTTGATTATGTGAAGAATGATAGAATACGTTGAAATAAACCAAGCAACTTGAGATCAATTAATATTCAACTCTGTTCAAACTCATTTGTGTTTGATTCGATTAGAAATCATACCCAACTCAAACATATTCCTTTTATTTTATTTACCTCCAAATCATTAGATAGAATAATATAATATATCTAAATTTTTAGATAAATAAATAAACATATGAAATTGAGAAAAAATTATTGTTGTATAAAATGGATTAAAATTTTTATTATGTCTATAAGTAATTTTTTTCCTTTATTATCTGAATTTACATTAATTACAATTTTGCTCATAGACTTAACTGAAAAGATTTTTTTATCAAAATTTCATATTTCGGGGGTTATTTGCAAGGGTATATACAAAAAGCCCTATTATTTATCTAATTGTCATAACTATTCTGTTATAAAACTAATACCAACATTAAAAGAAACAGCTGAAAAAAGCACGTGGTTCGCACGCGGCCGTTAACTATACATTATTTTAAAGGGATATGTTCCATTTTTGGTACCATGATTTTCATATAATACAAATTGCCACCTCATATTAATCTAACAAACAAATATACAAGTCACATTTGTATATCAAAAATATAATTTTTCCAAAACAGTCTAAATTCACCTAATACTGTTCGAATAAGGAGAAAAACGGCGTATATTGCGTAAATAGTTCAATAGATATATACAATACACAATTACGCATTTAGTGGGGTGTAATTAATAGGTAGTACAAGTCAACAACTTTCTTTTATGAGATTCTCAATAATCAGAAAATCTATAATCTAATTCACTTTTATTTGATCATATTTTCTTAATTAGCAAGGATTATTACATTTGAAAAAGAACAAATTGCAACCCAACCGTATAATCCAAACTAATATTACATCAATTAACTTTTAACCAATAAAAAAACCCATAATTGAATAATCTAGCTTTTCGTATTTCAATAATTTGAAAATCCCATAATTAATTTTGTCAATAAATTCACCCCTATAAAAGAATTCGACTATTTAAAATGATTTGATCTAACCCAAGAGTGAAGAAATATGAGTTATTACATTATCAAGTATTTAATTTTACTATTTCTCATTTTGCATGCTAATCATCTCCATGCTAAAGCATGCTTTTTTGGGAAATTAAATAAGTTTGCCGTTTATGTCGTTAACAATCTCCCTCTAAATAGCGAACCATTGAAGCTGCATTGTGCATCAAAAGACGACGATCTTGGATTTCATACGCTAAAAGTGAACGAGAATTTTCACTTTGAGTTTTGTCTTAAACCGCTTTCGACTTTGTTCTTTTGCCATCTTTGGTGGGGTAAGAAGAACAAAGCGTTTGATGTTTTCAACGCGAGGTTGCCTGTTGTATGTGCATTTCATAACAAATGTGTTTGGATAGCAAAAGACGATGGTATTTATTTTTCAGGATTATTCCCACCTCCATCTGATGTAACTGTTAAGAAGTTCGACTGGGAGTGAAATTAAAGTCGATGATGTGAAAATAGAAGAAGATATGTAGTAAATAAATTTGTTACAATTTGTTTTGCAATTAATTTCGTCCTACAAGGATTAATAACAAATTGTGAAATGTAATAGCAAGTTATTTTGTGTGTCATATATACTTTATTTATGTTATGTGATGTGTTTTTTGGTTTAATATAAACGTGTATATATATATATAGTTGTGTATATATATAGTTCTGTCTTTGGTCACAGGTTCGAATTCTCATGAAGGAATGCCTATTTGCCTTCTTTACTGTGAGCCTGTCAGCTATGGCCAACCTAGGTTGGTTTACCTCTCTTGTGGTGTTTGCAGGTGATGCGAACCTTCCCACGATGGGTTGACTCATTGCGGAATTTTTCCAAGATCAGAGTTTGCGCACGAGTTGAATGATGGATGGATATCTTTAACCCGAATTCGATTGCGACAACGAACCTTGGTATGAAAACCTCAACCCGATGAAGTCAATGGAGACGAACCTCAGAACGAAATTATAATGACGCCACAAACGGGATAGAAAGCCGTTTGATAAGTCGGGAACGAACGCCACGGATATAAATTCCGATAAGTTCAAACTCACAAATTTTAATCAAAAAATATTCTCTACTTTATTAATGAAAAACGTAGCCTATTTATAAGCAAAAACAATAAACTTAATTTTGGTAAAAATCCTATAGAGAAGGATATTTTCTAAAATCTAATTCCTACTAAAATAATACTTACTAACTAAGTAAACTTCTAAAACAAAAAGGAAACCTAATAAAAGAAAAACAATCAGGTTCGAATCTTGATAAAAAGGAAAACTATCATATTCGAATCCTAGTAAAAGGGAAACATTCTATAACATAAAAAGACAAAAAAGGAAATATAATATTGCTAATAATATTCATATCAGCAGGCTATTACACAAGAGCGGGGTTTACCCAGTGCGCACCTCACGGTAGCGGCTGCAGGTTTCCCTCGTCATCCAAAAAAAAGGAGAAATTAAATGGTATTTTATTTCTTGCGTTTTATGCTGAAAAGAATGTTGGAAAGACGTATCAAATACACTTGGGCAAGAAATGTAGAGGATATAACGTATTGAAATCAATAAAGCCTTTTCATCGTGTTCTATTTGATTTTGATATAGCTCGATATAAGCTTTATATCTTGCGATCACAAGATGAGCTTATTTAACATTTAATATCATAACTTTATAAATTTCAAGAGATCTTAGAAATAATTAATAGGAACTGTAAAATATTATAGCATCATGTGTTATGAACTCGACTTATTTCAACGAAAGTAATGAAACTAAGATCAAATTCACACTAGATCTAGAAAAAATTGCTTAGCACTAAATTTAGTAAATCAATACTTTTATTTCATCAAATAAAAAGTTAATATCAAGAACAGTGTAATTAAAAAATTTTCAATATAGTAAACACCAATTGTAGCAGTAAATATCAGGTTTTGTCAAAATAACAAATCTTAAAAACTAATATATGAACCCAAGAAAACTCGTGTGTAAAAGACCACACTTTTGTTTAAGAGAGAGCAAATACTAAACAAAAACAACTAAAAAGCTAGCTATAAAAAGATTTATGTATCGCTCGCTTTTATCTCGTCACATCTATCGAGGTCTTGTCAGTCTCGTTAGATTTGAAGTTGGAATACAAAGCTTGAATAAGTTGCTCTAATCTAATCCACTAATAAGTAATTTGCTTGTAGCAAAAACAAGTCAAAATATAACCCTAATTATTGTTGGTTTTAGATTCTTCATATTTTACATATTTGTAACACCCCATTTTCGAAAATCATGCATTGTTTTTAGCATATAGATACAATTTTTATTTATAGTTTATTATTGCTAATTCACATAATGTTTTAGATGAGTTTTACGTTTAATCGATAATAACGAGCAAATGTTTTCTCAAGTTTGAAAAGTCTTGCAGGATAGCTACCCGAAAAAACCGAGTTCGATCGTGATGCACTCAACAACATATGTAATTATGAACAAACGAAAAATGGATAAGTTGCATGTGTAATTTATAATTTCAACAATTAACATATATATAAATTAAAACATATATATATATATATATATTAGCATATATATATAATTAACAATTACTAACATAAATATATATATATATATGTATATATAAAGAGAGATATGTTTATTTTATTTGGGGAATGACAAGTGTCTATCTTAGAAGCCTCCACCCATTGCATGATATTAGGTGTCAACACCGAATTCTTTCTCTACCATGACTCATCTTGAAAACCATTTAATTAAGCTTTGTTCATATGTCCCTATTCCTACACAAACCTATCTATTCTACACAAACTCTCTCCCTTCTCTCTACCATCTCTACACTCTCAAGAACACCTTCTCTTTTTCCTTCAAAAATCATATTTTTTCAAAGGAGTTAAAGAAGCAAAATCATAGCAAGTAGAAAGGGGAAAGTAAGCTTAAAGTGTATTAGCCATCATCAAGCATAAGAGAACATTTTGTTGAACTTTCAAGAGGTAGTTTCTTCTTGTTACTAATCTTCATCATTTTCTTCCTTAAGACATTATTATGTTGCTAGCTAAATTTGTATTGCATGTATTATCTAAAGAGGGATGTCTATTACTATAATGGGTTTTGTTGATTTGTGTGGTGATTGTCAAAATATGTCTTTATTTGAAGTTAAGTATGCAAATAAATGTTGAAACAAGCATTGCATGTATGATTCTCTTACCTAAATCCATTGCATGTGTGATCTAAAGATGAATCCCCACAATATAAAGAGTTTTTAATAAATAGCTTGTTTTGTATGGTTGATCTTCAAATAAATATCATTTTAAGTGTGGATTGTGCAAATACATGTAGAAATAGGCTTTGCATGTTCAATTCTCTTACCCAAAATTATTGCATGTATGGTTTAAAAGTGATTTTCTACAAGTATGATGAAATTTGTTGGATATTTGGTTAAATGTGATAGATCCTCAAAAATATATTATTTAGAGTGTTGATTGTGGAATTGCATGTTTGATTATCAAGTCTAAACTTATTGCATGTGTAACAATCTGGTTTTAAAGTGATTTTATTGTGGATGATTGATTTTAAAACTCGAAAGTACATTTTATCAAAGGAATATGTGAATTTGGAATATCTATGAAGAATCTTGAAATGTCAGTCCACTTTGCCCATTTTTATAAATTTTTATGCTCTGAATTTTAGCAAACTATTTTATATGTTATAAAATGTTGGGAGTCTGTTGTTAAAATTTGGTGATTTTTGGAGTAATACACGAATTACAGTGAATTTTCAAAGTTAGTGCAGTTTCTAATTGGATTCTTGTGATTTTTAACTCTAGAAGAAAAGGTTTATAAAATCGATCGAAGTGAAGCTTTCAAACCAATTTTACTATGTTTATATACATGATGTTATAAGTTTAAATTATAAATTTCAGAATGTTTCAGTAACTATACTATTTATAGTAAATTTTTAAAAGATTGACTGATTTAGAGCATTTTCGAACGAATTTTGGTTATGATAAATATTTTTATTAAAGCTTTTGTGGTTTGAAATTAAATCCAATATTTTAGAATAATTAAATAAGGGATTTTCAGTAAATGGAAGATTTATTTGATGAATTTTGAATGAATATATGAATTATGGGAATCATTACAATGAAGAGTGCATTTATGTCATAAGTTGCTAATTTGTATTGCTATGATTAAAAGTGTTATTAAGTATATTTGAGACCCATCCATGATGATGACTTATGAAGTATAATATATATGTATATACATGTTTTGAATGTGTTTTAAAATCTAAATGTTGATGAACGGTCGAGTGCAGTACGAGACGACCGGACACTTCAGGAGCCATCCCCGTATCTAAGTGAAACGTCAAGTGGGTAACATTTAATTTCAGTTATACTGGTTAGAATAACTCTTATGTTGGATGAGATGAAACGCCATGATAAAGTACCAGGTTGACGAACATTGGAGTAACGTACCGGGGTTGACGAACCTTGGTGTAGACAAGATAGGCCAGGTTGACGAACCTTGGAGTAGACCAGGTCTTCGGACCTTGGAGTTAGGCCAGGTTGACGAACCTTGGAGTAGACCAGGTCTTCGAACCTTGGAGTTAGGCCAGGTCTTCGGACCTTGGATGATGCTTTCGACGTATTGGTTAATCTCTTCAACGTAACAGTTAATAATCGTTATCCACTAAGATTTCTAAAATCTTACGTTGCTAAGTTTAATCTTTTTCAGGTCCAGCTTACGAAAAAGAGGATGAGTAGCCGGCTGTATGAACTTTCCTCTATGATCATGTATACGTGATATGTTTTTAATATATATAAATGAGTATAAATCAGATAATTCTTGATGTTTTGGGAAACTACCGTTTTTGATATTTCAGTAAACATTTTCATGTGTTTATAACAAGGTTTTGATTTGCAAATGTGGGTATGACACGAGTTAGTTTTGTACGGTTAGCTTTTAAAGTGAAGGAAAAAAAAGTACTCGTGTTTTTTTAACGAAGCCTTCCGCTGAAGTTATTTACGAAATATTTTATATTTGCTTTGGAAAATATATTTCTCACGCTTCAAAGTCACGGTGGCAACCCGACTCCTGTCAAGTTGGGGTCGGGGTATTTTAAAGTTAAAGTAAAACGAAAAAAATAATACTCGTGTTTTATATGAAGTCTTCCGCTGTATTTATTTACGAAATATATTATATATTTCTTAGCAAAACACATTTCTTACGCTCAAGGTTACGGTGGCAACTCGACTCCTATTAAGTTGGGGTTGGGGTGCTACAAGTGGTATCAGAGCCGAGGTTGAGTTTTTCCTTTCCTCGGACCGTAAGTCAAAACGTTTTCCTTGAAACAATGTTTACCTCAGAGAATTTCTACAAAATTTAGAATTTCCTTAAAATTTATATGTCAAAAAGTTTAATAATAGGGAGTCCGCAGCGTGGCTAAACATCCGAATCGTACCAAGGTAAGTATATGTGTAACGTTTTAAAGTTGTCCACGAAAGATGTTTTATGTTAAAGGTTGCATATGATATTTTACGTGCTATGCTACAAGTAATATGTGATGTTGAACATGAAAGAAGATCATGAGTCAATGAAAAGAAAGGAATGAATGTTATGAGCAAGTACGAAGAAGTATGGCTTACAAATGATTATTTATGTCTTTATCCAAACTTTGCCTTTATGTTTGAATGAGAAAAATTGTTTTACAAAAATACATATATTAATTTTACAAATGCACACCCCCGAACTGTTTACCTACTAAGCCCAGAATTTCGAGGACGAAATTTTTAAGGGGGGGGGGGTTTGTAACACCCCATTTTTGAAAATCATACATTACTTTTAGCATATAGATACAATTTTTATTTATAGTTTATTATTGCTAATTCACTTAATGTTTTAGATGAGTTTTACGTTTAATCGATAATAACGAGCAAATATTTTCTCAAGTTTGAAAAGTCTTGCAGGATAGCTACCCGAAGAAACCGAGTTCGATCGTGATGCACTCGACAACATATGTAATTATGAACAAACGAAAAATGGATAAGTTGCATGTGTAATATATAATTTCAATAATTAACATATATATAAATTAAAACATATATATATATAATAGCATATATATATAATTAACAATTATTAACATAAATATATATATATATAAAGAGAGAGATATGTTTATTTTATTTGGGGAATGACAAGTGTCTATCTTAGAAGCCTCCACCCATTGCATGATATTAGGTGTCAACACCTAATTCTTTCCCTACCATGACTCATCTTGGAAACCATTTAATTAAGCTTTGTTCATATGTCTCTATTCCTACACAAACCTATCTATTCTACACAATCTCTCTCCCTTCTCTCTACCATCTCTACACTCTCAAGAACACCTTCTCTTTTTCCTTCAAAAATCATATTTTTTCAAAGGAGTTAAAGAAGCAAAATCATAGCAAGTAGAAAGGGGAAAGTAAGCTTAAATAATCTTCATCATTTTCTTCCTTAAGAACATTATTATGTTGCTAAATTTGTATTGCATGTATGATCTAAAGAGGGATGTCTATTAATATAATGGGTTTTGTTGATTTGTGTGGTGATTGTCAAAATATGTCTTTATTTGAAGTTAAGGATGCAAATAAATGTTGAAACAAGCATTGCATGTATGATTCTCTTACCTAAACCCATTGCATGTGTGATCTAAAGATGAATCCCCACAATATAAAGAGTTTTTAATAAATAGCTTGTTTTGTATGATTGATCTTCAAATAAGTATCATTTTAAGTATGGATTGTGCAAATATATACATGTAGAAATAGGCTTTGCATGTTCAATTCTCTTACCCAAAATTATTGCATGTATGTTTTAATAGTGATTTTCTACAAGTATGATGAAATTTGTTGGATATTTGGTTAAATGTGATAGATCCTCAAAAATATGTTATTTTGAGTGTTGATTGTGAAATTGCATGTTGAAATAGACTTTGCATGTTTGATTATCAAGTCTAAACTTGTTGCATGTATAACAATCTGGTTTTAAAGTGATTTTATTTTGGATGATTGATTGTAAAACTCGAAAGTACATTTTATCAAAGAAATATGTGAGTTTGGAATATTTATGAAGAATCTTGAAATTTCAGTCCACTTTGCCGATTTTTATAAATTTTTATCCTTTGAATTTTTGCAAACTGTTTTAGTATGTTATTCTATATGATGTTGGGAGTCTATGGTTAAAATTTGGTGATTTTTGGAGTAATACACGAATTACAGTGAATTTTCAAAGTTAGTGCAGTTTCTAATTGGATTCTTGTGAGTTTTAACTCTAGAAGAAAAGGTTTATAAAATCGATCGAATTGAAGCTTTCAAACCTATTTTACTATGTTTATATACATGATATAATTTTAAATTATAAATTTCAGAATATTTCAGTAACTATACTATTTATAGTAAATTTTTAAAAGATTGACTGATTTAGAGCATTTTCGAACGAATTTCGGTTATGATAAATATTTTTATTAAAGCTTTTGTGGTTTGAAATTAAATCCACTGTTTTAGCATAATTAAATAAGGGATTTTCAGATAATGCAAGATTAATTTAATAAATTTTGAATGAATATATGAATTATGGGAATCATTACAATGAAGCGTGCATTTATGTCATAAGTTGCTAATTTGTATTGCTATGATTAAAAGTGTTATTAAGCATATTTGAGACCCATCCATGATGATGACTTATGAAGTATAATATATATGTATATACATGTTTTGAACGTGTTTTAAAATCTAAATGTTGATGAACGGTCGAGTGCAGTACGAGATGACCGGACACTTCAGGAGCCATCCCCGCATCTAAGTGAAACGTCAAGTGGGTAATGTTTAATTTCAGTTATATTGATTAGAATAACTCTTATGTTGGAAGAGATGAAACGCCATGATAAAGTACCAGGTTGACGAACATTTGAGTAAAGTACCGGGGTTGACGAACCTTGGTGTAGACAAGATAGGCCAGGTTGACGAACCTTGGACCAGGTCTTCAGACCTTGGAGTTAGGCCAGGTTGACGAATCTTGGAGTAGACCAGGTCTTCGAACCTTGGAGTTAGGCCAGGTCTTCGGACCATGGATGATGCTTTCGACGTATTGGTTAATCTCTTCAACGTAACAATTAATAATCGTTATCCACTAAGATTTCTAAAATCTTACGTTGCTAAGTTTAATCTTTTTCAGGTCCAGCTTACGACAAAGCGGATGAGTAGCCGGCTGTATGGACTTTCCTCTGTGATCATGTATATGTGATGTGTTTTTAATATATGTAAATGAGTATAAATCAGATAATTCTTGATGTTTTGAGAAACTACCGTTTTTGATATTTCAGTAAACATTTTCATGTGTTTATAACAAGGTTTTGATTTGCAAATGTGGGTATGACACGAGTTAGTTTTGTACGGTTAGCTTTTAAAGTGAAGGAAAAAAAAGTACTCGTGTTTTTTTAACGAAGCCTTCCGCTGAAGTTATTTACGAAATATTTTATATTTCCTTTGGAAAATATATTACTCACGCTTCAAAGTCACGGTGGCAACCCGACTCCTGTCAAGTTGGGGTCGGGGTATTTTTTTTTTTTTGGAAACATGGTAAGCATTTTATATATCACCATTTACATTTTTCGACCGGGCATACCCAGCGTACATAGTCATTGTACCCAAAATTTACATGAGATAACCCCCCAAATTTTTTCGACCACCCCACTAATTTCACTATTACATTTACTGAATATACGTCTATTTCTTTCCATCCAAATCATATATACAATCGCTGCAAATAGAGCTCTCTTTTTGGCACTTAACACCGTTTTCCCTCTACTAATTTTCCCCATCCACTTCAACACATCCTGCCAAATCAGTTTGCTAAATTGAATGCCCAGCTTCTCCCATGCCCCCTTCGCCACTTGTTTCGTATATTCACATTGGAAAAATAAGTGGTCCATTGTTTCCTCCGGATAGGAGCAAAACACACACCTCGTATCCTGCATATCTTTCCACATTGCAAGCCTATCTCTAGTTTTAAGCTTACCATGGACAGCCATCCATAGAATGAACCTATGCCTCGCTATCGGACCCTTCCCCCAAATGAGTTTTCTCCAAACCACCTTATCACTCCTTGTTCGAATACAATCATACACATGGGCCGCTTTAAATTTCTTCGTCTCCCAGATATTGCGTAGGTTGGAGACATATTCCAACACCAAATCTCTAATACTCATCATTTTCCTCCAAAACCAAGAACTTGTACTCTTCACCCCAACATCCCAGATTGTCTCGTGTTTGAGATAATAAGCATGCACCCATTTCACCCACATCGAGTCCGCTTTAGCTTCAATGTTCCAAATGTGTTTGAACACTGCAGCGACATTCCACCTCCTTAGGGACCTAAAACCAAGACCTCCCTCTTTTTTTGGTAAACACACAGTTTCCCAACCAACTGCAGCAAGACATTTCCCATTAACTTTCCCTGTCCACAAGAAGAGTCTACAAAGGCGCTCAATCTCATTAATCACATTAATCGGCATAGGGAAGATTTGGCTCCAATAGTGTTGAACACAATAAATAACAGCTCGTAATCAGCAGTGTTCTGCCCGCGAAGGACAGGAATTTAGCCGTCCATGAAGTCAATTTCTGCACAATCTTTTCCACTAAGGGTGCACAATTATTTGTAGTAAGTCTAGAGGAAATAAGAGGCACCCCAAGATACCGCATAGGAAGCTTACCCTCCACAAAACCCGTGCACTTCAGAAATTCCTCTTTCACTTCTTCCTTAATACCCCCGCAAATCAGCTGGCTCTTCCCCAAATTTGCTTGAAGCCCTGACATCTCCGAGAAGTGTTCAAATGAAGCTTTCACCAACCTTATTGATTGTAAATCCCCTTTACAAAGTTAAAGTAAAACGAAAAAAAAAAAATACTCGTGTTTTATATGAAGTCTTCCGCTGTATTTATTTACGAAATATATTATATATTTCTTAGCAAAACACCTTTCTCACGCTCAAAGTTACGGTGGCAACTCGACTCTTATTAAGTTGGGGTTGGGATGCTTCAATATTAGTTTTTCATTTGCTTTGATTGTAAAAACTTCAGTCATTTTGTTTAATCAAAAATATATCAAACTTGACTAAAGTTTATAGATTAGGAGAAAATTGCAAAAATATTTAAATTAATCTCATTTTTTTGAACTGGCAATATAAATTTATCAAATATTTATTGAAAACATTGAAGATAAATTGGATATATTTGTTTATATTTTTGCGCAATTTGAGAATTTTTTTTATTCCCTTCTAACTTAGCCTAGGTGGCCTTTTCAAATTTAATTAAATTCCAAAAAACAATTCAGATATATCTTGTATTTATTTTCTATATTTTTTTAGAATTTTTTAGCATTTACTATTTATTTTTATTGTATTTAGGATGTGTTTATGATGATTTCTAATGGGGTTAATAATAGTTTCTGATATTTACTAATATTTTTATATTATAAATATTTTCTAGTATTTATATAATAATTTTATTTGAACATTTATTTAATGTTTTTTTTCATTTACTTAATTTTTTTTATAAAAAATTGTATGTTTTGACTTTCAACAAAGGTACTCTAATTAGATCGCAAATTTGTTTTCCTTGTGTTATCCTAACAAATACACACATTAACAAAGACGGTGTGAGCATAATTTTCCCATATATATATACCATGAGTTGTTTCTTCATAATATATTCACCATGACATATTTAACATATACTAATACATGTAATAAAATCACACATTACCATTTTTGGATAGCCAAATTTTCTTAATTAACTACAGAAAAAGAAGACAAATGATATTAGATAATCATAATCCATGGTACACTAATTAAAGTCAACAGTCAATAGTCAATGGCCAATCTATATATGGTTTGATTGTTTTCATTTTCTTAATTAACAAGTATTATTACATTTGAAAAAGAACAAATTGGAAGTCAAACTTATAATCCAAACTAATATTACATTAATTAACTTTTAACCAATAAAAAACCCATAATTGAATAATATAGCTATTCGTATTTCAATAATTTGAAAATCCCATAATTAATTTTGTCAATAAATTCTCCCCTATAAAAGAATTCGACTATTTAAAATGATTTGATCTAACCGAAGAGTGAAGAAATATGAGTTACAACATTATCAAGTATTTAATTTTACTATATCTCATTTTGCATGCTAATCATCTCCATGCTGAATCATGCTTTCTTGGGAAATTAAATAAGTTTTCCGTTTACGTCGTTAACAATCTCCCACCAAATAGCGAACCCTTGAAGCTGCATTGTGCGTCAAAAGACGACGATCTTGGATTTCATACGCTAAAAGTGAACGAAAATTTTCACTTTGAATTTTGTCTTAAACCGCTTTCGACTTTGTTCTTTTGCCATCTTTGGTGGGGTAAGAAGAACAAAGTGTTTGATGTTTTCAACGCGAGGTTGCCTGTTGTATGTGCGCATCATGACAAATGTGTTTGGATAGCAAAAGGCGATGGTATTTATTTTTCAGGATTATTCCCTCCTCCATCTAATGCAGATAAGAAGTTCAACTGGGAGTGACAAGTCGATGATGTGAAAATAGAAGATATGTACTAAATAAATTTGTTACGATTTGTTTTGCAATTAATTTCATCCTACAAGGATTAATAACAAATTGTGAAATGTAATAGTAAGTTATTTTGTGTCATATATACTTTATTTATGTTATGTGATGTGTTTTTTGGTTTATATAAATATAAACGTATATATATATATATAGTTGTGCAGATGAAGTATTAGGCAAAAGAAGAAACTATAAATGGCATTTTATTTCTTGCTTTTTATGTTATAAAGAATGGTGGAGAGACTTATCAAATAATACACTAGGGATATAAGCTTTATATCTGCAATCGCAAACTAAACTTACTTAATATTTAATAACATAACTTCGATCGCAAGATATAAAGCTTATATAATATTTAATAATTAATAACATAACTTCATAAACTTCAAGAGATCTTAGAAATATTAATAGGAACTGTAAAAACAGTATAGCATCATGTGTTATGAACTCGACCTAATTCAACGCAAGTGGTAATTTAGATACTAGATATTTTTGGGATATATCAAATCCCTTAGTTTTATTATTTATGTTTATCTTTATTTAGTTACCTAATTACTTACATTAAAACTCTTGTCTTTTAAATATTACCTCTTTCAATTCACGGGATTTTAAAACAGAAAGTAATGAAACTAAGATCAAATTCAAACTAGATCCAGAAAAAATTTCTTCGCACTAAATAAAACTCCATTTTATAGTAAAGCAGTACTTTTATTTCATCAAATAAAAAGTTAACAATATCAAGAACAATGTAACTAACATTGTTTCAATATAGTAAAGAACGATTGTACCACTAAATACCAGATTTTTCCAAAATAACAAATCTTAAAAGCTAATATACGATAAAAAGTTAACATATCAAGAACAATGTAACTAACATTGTTTCCATATAGTAAAGAACGATTATACCACTAAATATCAGGTTTCTCCAAAATAACAAATCTTAAAAGCTAATATACGAGCCCAAGAAAACTCGTGTGTGTAAAAAGACCATACTTTTATTTAAGAGAGAAATCAAATACTAAACAAAAATACCTAAAAAGCTAGCTATAAAAAGATTTATGTATAGTTCGTTTTTATCTCGTCACATCTAACGAGGTCTTGTTAGTCTCGCTATATTTCAAGTTGGAACACAAAGCTTGAAAAAGTTGCTCTAATCTAATCCACTAACAAGTAATTTGCTTGTAGCAAAATCAAGTCAAAATATAATCCTAATTATTGTTGGTTTTAGATTCTTCATATTTTACATATTAGTTTTTCATTTGCTTTGATTGTACAAACTTCAGTAATATTGTTTAATCAGAAATATATTAAACTCGACTAATGTTTATAGATTAGGAGAAAATTGCAAAAATATTTCCGTAATTATAGAGGTTGGCAAAATTAATCTGATTTTTTTGAAATGGCAATATTAATTTATCATATATTTATTGAAAACATTGAAGATAAATTGGATATATTTGTTATATTTTTGCGCGATTTGAGAATTTTTTTTAATCCCTTCTAACTTAGCCTAGGTGGCATTTTCAAATTTAATTAAATTCCAAAAAAAAAATTCTGATATATCTTGTATTTATTTTCTATATTTTTTTAGAATTTTTTAACATTTACTATTTATTTTTATTGTATTTAGGATGTTTTATGATGATTTCTAATGGGGTTATTAATAGTTTCTGATATTTACTAATATTTTTATATTATAAATATTTTCTAGTAATTATATAATAACTTTATTTGAACATTTATTTAATGTTTTTTTTTCATTTACTTAATTTTTCTTATAAAAAATTGTATGTTTTGACTTTTAACAAAGGTACTCTAATTAGATCACAAATTTGTTTTCCTTGTGTTATCCTAACAAATACACACATTAACAAAGACGGTGTGAGCATAATTTTCCCATATATATATATATATATAAATATATACCATGAGTTGTTTCTTCATAATATATTCACCATGACATATTTGACATATACTAATATATGTAATAAAATCACACATTACCATTTTTGGATAGCCAAATTTTCTTAATTAACTACAGAAAAAGAAGACAAATGTTATTAGATAATCATAATTCATGTTACACTAATTAAAGTCAACAGTCAATAGTCAATGGCCAGTCTATATATGGTTTGATTATTTTCATTTACTATTACAAGCATGGTCAAAACAATTTGATAGATGACTAAAATCAAGTTACATCATATTTCCTAAATTTTGAACAATTACTTTTACAAATCTAACTTAACCCCATTTAATTCCATACTATTTTAGAACTTCGTAAGTGGAAGTAGCAAACAATAGTTTAGCTATTTAAGCATTAACTTCAGGGAAGAGATAAACGCATCACAAATTAAATTTATTGAAGTATGAGTTATACCATGATTAGATACATTTTAGTATTGTTTATGATTCTACATTCTAATCACCTTCTTGTATGAGCATGCGTAATAAACAAATTATACAAGTTCGAGGTCCATGTTGTTAACAACCTTCCTCCCAAAAGTGCACCATTAAGGCTGCATTGTGGTTCTGGGGATGACGAGCTTGGATATCATACACTCACATTAAATCAAGATTTGTCACTTTGGTGGGAAAAAAAGAACAAAGCTTTCGATGTTTTCAATGGTAAATCGTTTCCGTCAATTCCATGCACTCATCCAAACTAATTAGCAAGGATTATTACATTCGAAAAAGAACAAATTAATTGCAAGTCAACCTTATAATCCAAACTAATATTACATCAATTATGTTTTAACCAATAAAAAACCCATAATTGAATAATCTAGCTATTCGTATTTCAATAATTTGAAAATTCCATAATTAATTTTGTCAATAAATTCTGCCCATTAAAAGAATTCGACTATTTAAAATGATTTGATCTAACCCAAGAGTGAAGAAATATGAGTTACAACATTATCAAGTATTTAATTTTTACTATTTCTCATTTTGCATCCTAATCATCTCCATGCTGAATCATGCTTTTTTGGGAAATTAAATAAGTTTTCCGTTTACGTTGTTAACAATCTCCCTCCAAATAGCGAACCCTTGAAGCTGCATTGTGCGTCAAAAGACGACGATAAAAGTGAACGAAAATTTTCACTTTGAGTTTTGTCTTAAACCCCTTTCGACTTTGTTCTTTTGCCATCTTTGGTGGGGTAAGAAGAACAAAGCGTTTGATGTTTTCAACGCGAGGTTGCCTGTTGTATGTGCATTTCATAACAAATGTGTTTGGATAGCAAAAGGCGATGGTATTATTTTTCAGGATTATTCCCTCCTCCATCTGATGTAACTGTTAAGAAGTACGACTGGGAGTGAAATTGAAGTCGATGATGTGAAAATAGAAGAAGATATGTAGTAAATAAATTTTTTACGGTTTGTTTTGCAATTAATTTCGTCTTACAAGGATTAATAACAAATTGTGAAATATAATAGTAAGTTATTTTGTGTGTCATATATACTTTATTAATGTTATGTGATGTGTTTTTTGGTTTATATAAATATAAATGTGTGTATATATATAGTTGTGCAGATGAAGTAGTAGGCATGGGAGAAATTAAATGGTATTTTATTTCTTGCTTTTTATGTTGAAAAGAATGTTGGATACACTAGGGCAAGAAATGTAGAGGATTAACGTATCGAAATCTATATATCTATATATATATATATAAATATAAATTTTAAATAATTTCTCTTATAATCGAAGTATATTTTATATATTTCTAAGATGGTCAATGTACCATTTTCTGTAATATATATGTATCTTTTCTTCAAGTTAAAAGTTAAAAATTTATTGAGTGTAAAATAAAGTTTTTATTTCTTAATTTCATACTTGATTGAAAACATTTATTCTTCGGTAATTATGTTAAGTTCTGAGCAAACATTTCATAAATAACATATATTAATTTGACGAGTTCATACGTATATCTATATAATCGTTTCAAAATTGAGGTGTACATCTAAATTTTCATCCCAACAGTAACTAGTGTATGGGGCCACATTATACATGGTCATCCGTTATGCAATAATATGCAAACTGAAAACATGGCTGTGAGGAGAGCCCAATCCTTTGGGTGTACTTTCGAGGGAAACGGGGTCTTCGCCAAGGTGATCCCAGATTCAAATACCACTGGAAATGCCATAGTACAAGGACAACTATGCTTAGCTTCGCAGATGATCTACTTCTTTTTTGTCATGCGGATCCAATTTCAGTTAGCACTATCAAGAGTCATTTCAAAATTTTATCAAGTAAATAGAAGAATAAAAGCAACATCTTATTGAATAAGATAAATATAAAATGAATAGTTAAGAAGAAAAATAAAACAAAAAATCTTATGAAACATATGAAGGACGTCAAATAATCGTATATTGAATAAGAGAAATGGAAAATTAAATATTTAAGAAGAAAAGAAAACAAAATTTTTATGGAACATACTAAGGTCAAATAGTCGTATTTGAAATAGAAAATTGATTATTTAAGAAGACAATTAGAAGAAAAAACTTATGAAAATTAAGATAAACAAATCTTATACTGAATAAGAGAAATATATACTTAAGAAAAATAGAACAAAAAACTTATGAAATATATTACGGTAGAAAATGAGAATCCATGTAAGCATTAAAATAGTTATAGTTTAATTACTAAGAAATTTACTTTGTTTAGTAATGATTTGGCTTTTACATAATCAACAATTAGTTTCTTCAATTTTTTTATTAATTTAGTTGATGTTTTTCTTAATTTTATTAATTTTGATTAGGGAAAATTTTATTTTTTGCCCTCAACTTATATCCCAATATCAATTCTGGTCCCCAAAATTTTGAAATCATCAAATTGATCATTCACTTATTTGATTTCAGTCTTTCCTCAACTCCTCCGCCCAATAGACAATGGAGAGTCAATTCTTTCTTCAACTTTCACAATCTTATATCCATATAAAATTCACAGTTTCGGATAACAAAATTAAGTTTCCAAGATTTTTACTTATTTGGGCAAATTTCCAGCTCATAAGCTTTTCTAATGAGTATAATTTATTGAATAAATTAAATTATACATAAAACATTGAACGTATAATATTTTCATATTTAATATAGTGTTACTGAATTTTCTATATACGTGAATTAGTTTAAAAGAGGTAAAATAATTCATGTGCAAAGAATATTTTATTACCAACATGGAGAAAATAAATGAGTATATTTGTTTTTTGAGTATATAGAGAATCTCAGATATTGATGATTATATAGAGAATCTCATATATAGATAATTTTTTATATACTTCAATATCATTATATACTTCAATACTTCAAATCATAAAATATGATTATACTCATTTATAATTTGTTTCATCTTCTATCGTACAAAAGTTAGGCTTGTAAATCAAATCTTAAGACCTAAGCTTAATTAAAGTGGCTCAAGCTCAAACTCATTGGGTTTGAATACAATAAATTTAAGGTCAACTTACAAATTTTCTTATTCTGACTTTATTCAAACTTAAGTTTATATTTTTTTTTTTACAAAATTCAAGCTTATTTCGACCGGCTCATTAGTTTTTGTCAAATAAAAGAAGTGCTAAATATAATCATATTAAATTATTAATCATTTCCATTGAAGAAAACTTTTAAAACATATATATCGTATAAAAATATTAGAATGCCAAAATAACTTCCCAACATAAGAAAATATGTAAAGATATATAAAAATTATTTTACATGAATATTGACTACCTCAGTTCCATACAGTTAATCAAACCAATAAATTATAAAAAAAGTATTAGTGGGGAAAAGTATAAAAAATTATTACTAATTAAACTTAATATCCAATAAACCAAAGAAAGATAAATAAATAAATAAAAATGGTAGTTCTGCTTCCCCATTTTTCGGCGGTGTCCATGGAAGTCATTTGATTTATGTTTGCCATAGATAAAATTAATAGAGAGTTAAAATAAAAAAGTAAAATCAAGAATGAAAATTGAGAGTAACAACATAAAAATAACAAAGAAACCCATACCTTTATGATTTTGTAAATGGGATGTTAGACCATGAAGATACACAATTATGATATTATAATGAAATGCCAATTTATAGAGAATTGAGAAAAGTAGCCATTTAATTTTTAAAAGAATTAATTACTCATTTCATAAGCTTCAAATGTGAACGTTACAAACTATAATTATAGTCAATTATTCATTTAATTAGGATCAATTATGAACGTTAATGTTTATAATAATAGTTAGTTACTCATTTAAAAAGATAAATTACTCATTTCATTATTCTAAAAAAATCAATAAGTCGTTTAATTCCTAATGGAAGCTTATTGTTTGTCCAAATTATCTGTAAAATCTTTAATTTACTATTTTTAGAAGTCAAGAATGTAAGGAACTTTTCCCTAATTGTCGCATTAGGTTTAAAATTGACCTATTTAAAATAGTCATAACAATTTGAGCTTGATTGGTACTTCCTTCATTTGATAAAATTTGATGACTCTTTTTTGGAGGAATTTTAGGTGATTGACTTGTTCAATTATGAAAGTTTACTAAATTAAATAACATCATTTGAATGTTTTGGCAATCAACAATTAAAAACTTAAACATCTAAATGATTTCTTTGAATTTGATAGTTTTCGCATTTTAGAAGATTTTTTAGTGGTAATAAAAAAGTTAATTATAGAAAATTAGCATTGAGATTTATTGAGTCAAAATAAGGTAAAAAACACTCCTTCAAATAATATAAGGAATAGATTTATAATATCTCTAATTTTAAAAGGTAGATTATATGATTATACATGTTTGTTAGATTAATATGAGTTTTGGCAAATATTTTTAGTATGTCTAGAAAATGGTTTTATTATAAGAAAATTAAAGTGATTCTGAATTTTTTAATATGATTTAGTTGGAATTTGAATTTGCGTTATGTCTATAAATTAAATAAATAATTAGGAATTTGAATGTTGGTTTCTTGATTTTGAAAAAAATAGAAAATTTAAACATTACTATAACCGTTATCAATCATGAATGCAAAATAATATCCAAATATTATGTTAATATACTGAATAAGTGTTTTTATATGTTTAAATTCAAACTTTTAAATTACAAAGTGATTCAAATAAACCAATAAAAATTTTGTCAAAAATAAAAATAAATCAAAAGTACCAAAAAAGAAAAAAGAAAGTGAGTCTCTCACTATTTTGCTATATAATAGATGTTGCAATTCTGGTACCATGATTTTCATAAAATACAAATTGCCAACTCATATTAATCTAAAAAACATATACAAGTCACATTTGTACCAAAAATATAGGTTTTCTAATATCGTTTAAATTAATCTCATATTGTTCAAATCTAGGAGAAAAACGGTGTATATTGCATAAATGGTTTAATAGATATATACAATACACAATTACGCGTTTAGTGGTGTGTAATTAATAGTTATTACAAGTCAACAACTTTCTTTTATGTGATTCTCAATAATCAGCAAATCTATAATCTAATTCACTTTTATATCGCCATATTTTCTTGTTTAGCAAGGATTATTACATTTGAAAAGGAACAAATTGCAAAGTCGACCTACTACCCAAACAAATATTACATTAATTAACTTTTAAAGCAAATAAAAAAACCCATAATTGAATAATCTATCTATTCATATTTCAATAATCTCAAAATCCCATAATTAATTTTGTCAATAAATTCTCCCCTATTTAAAATGATTTGATCTAACCCCAGAGTGAGAGATAAACACACAAACCACACATTATGAGTTACACCATTATCAAGTATGTGATTTTACTATTTCTAATTTTACATGCTAATAATCATCTCCATGTTAAAGCATGCTTTTTTGGAAGACCATTTCACGTTTACGTCCTTAACAATCTCCCTCCAAATAGCGAACCCTTAAAGCTGCATTGTGCATCAAAAGATGACGACCTTGGATTTCATACGCTAAAAGTAAATGAAGATTTTAACTTTGAGTTTTGTACTAAACCCCTTTCGACTTTGTTCTTTTGCCATCTTTGGTGGGGTAAGAAGAACAAAGCCTTTGATGTTTTCAATGCGAAGTGGCATGTTGTATGTGCGCTAAGTCAGAAATGTGTTTGGATAGCAAAAGGCGATGGTATTTATTTTTCAGGATCATTCCCTCCTCCATCTAATGTAACTGATAAGAAGTTCGACTGGGAGTGAAATTAAAGTCGATGATGTGAAAATAAATTTGTTACGATTTGTTTTGCAATTAATTTCGTCCTACAAGGATTAATAACAAATTGTGAAATGTAATAGTAAGTTATTTGTGTGTCACATATAACTTTATTTATGTTATGTGATGTGTTTTTTGGTTTATATAAATATAAATATATATAATATATATATATATATATATATTTGTGCAGATGAAGTATTAGGCAAAGGAGAAATTATATTGTATTTTATTTCTTGCTTTTTTATGTTGAAAAGAATGTTGGTGACTTATCAAATACACAAGGGCAAGAAATGTAGAGGATCTAACATATAAAATTAAAAAAATCAATAACTCCTTTTTATAGTGTTCTATTTGATTTTGATATAGATCGATATAAGCTTTATATCTAGTATAGAGCTTATTTTATATTTAGTAATGTAACTTCATAAACTTCAAGAGATCTTATTTTATAATTAGTTGGGTGATGAAATAGTATCACAATGACATATTAATTAGAAAAAATAAGATAGCATCTCAAAATTAAGTTCTTCGAAATATGTTCATATTTCTACACTTAAAATTTATTAAAAAATATCTTAATATCGAATATTTATGTAGCAAATAGATATTAGTTAAAATAATAGTTTTTTTAGATTTGGCCTTTTATTAAAATACAATTGTCAATTTGAGAAAAAAACAAAGTGGCATAGAATCACATTTACTTTTTCAGCTAATTTTTTCAATAGGCTAATACACTATTTCTGCACACTAGAAGAAATTTTTGAATTTATTATGAAAAATCATATTTAATATATATATTGTGTTGTCATATAAAGATTTTTTTAGTATTTAATAATGTACTAATAATGAACATTACTTATGATATTAGCAATGTATATGTTTATGTAAAATGTATTAACATACTTAAGCAATACGGTGTTTATTTAAATAGAGAACTAACCATTAATGTAAACAATTTTTTTTAGAAGTTGTGAGTCATATTTTCTAAAATTTTCAATTACGCACCCCTTATCAATTATTTCATTCTTATGTCATTTGGTGATATTTTGATATATATATACATATTTATATTTAATAGATTATAAGTGAAAATTGAAGGGTATTTTAGTCTTTTACAAAAAAAATAATGAAAAGTACCAAGGGGAGATCCATGCCAATTTTCAAAGTTGAGGGGTGGGATGCCAAATGTCTAAAGTTTAGTGAATCGGTGGATGCAATTATCTTCTTAAACTATTCACATGTGCATTAACTTATTGGTGATAAAATATGTTTTTATTTCATTTTTTTCATTTTATCTAATACTGTGACGCCCTTCAATTCTTATTACTTTTCTCGAGAATTTAATAAATAATATTAGTGCAATTTAACAAGTTAATTTATGTAGATGCTGCCCACCCTTCCTCCTCTGCTTTGAGAACCGTGTGAACGAAGAGTGGGCAGAAGAGAAGATCCTGAACCTGAGCAATCCCGGTGCCGCTTACCACAACAAGGCATCATGGCATTTCTTCCGTATGAGTGGTAACAGCACTCTTGCCTCGGGTTGAACTGCTGACTCTAAAAATGACTTATGTTGTTAAGAGTCGCCTAGCAATAGAACGAGAATAGCTCTAGTTATTAATTTCTTAGAATTATAATTTCTACCATAATAGTTTAATCCCTAAATTTTACTCTACACTAGATGAAAGTTTATATTATGTACTCATGTTAATAAAATAAGAAATAGATATTTATTTAAGCATTGTATAGATATGTTGGTAATTAATTATAAGAATTAGAGACTCATGACTTAATTGCATTATATATTCTATCAAGCCAAGCCAATTTCTCCTTACAAGACACCTCAACTAGTGACTCATCCCACTACACTATCTTCCAAGCTCCTCACAATTTACGTGATTTACCCCTCTTTCTTTCTTCAAACATTTATCTTCTTCTACAAAACCAAAAGTTCAGTAGGATATCTGGGAAATTTAACAAGGAGTAGAAAAATAGCAAAAGCACCAAAAGAGTTAAGAATAGGATATTGATAAGGCAAGAGCAAAGAAGAAAGGGAATCTAAACTTACAAAACTCTTCGAGCTGCGGCGACGAGCAGAGACGGTAAAGAATTGAGCTTTTATTTCCTAGCTTTAATTCCTAAGCATAGTAGCTTTGTTATTCTTAATTGTGACTTTGATTTGAGTGGGTAAAGATAATATGTAGGAATTGAAAGTAATTAGAGTATATATATATACACATATACGTAGGCAGTTCTTGTTTGGATTACATTAATTCCAGCTTATGTCCTTGAAGAATTGATGATGAAAAGGTAAAGTTTTAGCCTCGACTAATTGCGGTGACCATCGAACAGATTAGTACCGAATGAAGAACTATTTGGGATGATCATTTTACCTGATTCCCTTACCTTAAATTTCTGGAAATAAATTTTGTTGGTATTTATTTAGTGAGACTTGATTATAATTGTACTGTAGGATGAGAATTGGTCTGATGGTATTGCTAATTTCAGCAACTATAAACTTGTCACCATGTTTGAGGATGCTATATATGTGTTTTGCCTATTTCTTTTGTTTTAGTTTTGAATTTTATGTGATGGTGGTTTAGCAGCATTTGATCTCAGAAATGATAGATGACATTAGTCTTGATTACACGCTACGAGTTTAGATAAAAGTTAATATCGAGATGCGGCGTTAGGCTTTTAACTAAGACGGGGAAACTTATGCTTGTGTATATGATTGGTTAGCCGACAATGATGTTAACATGGTATTAATTCATTCAGGTGATTTCGAAGAAGAGTATCCGCAGGTAAAAGAGAACGGCCAGGGGACTTCCAGAGGTGAGTGTTGATATATATATATATATATATATAGTTTTGAAAATAAAACTGGAGGAAATTGTATGTTGTGGCTCTTTGGTGAAATGTGATCTGAAGATGGTCAGTATGTTGTTAAAAGTTTGTAAAACATCACATCATATTACTATGTTCATTGCATTACTCAATTTTATTCATTTCATAACACTATCCCACTCATTTCATAGTACGACGTTGCATTTTATTTATGCGACTTGTTGATGCATTGCTTGTTCTTTTGAGCCCAACCACGACATGATGATTGTGACCCTGTCGGGCAGCAACGGGCTCGCCGGATTGGTGGTCACAGCATCATGGTTGCCGATTCCCCCCGCGCATGGACGGAGCATATCATGGCGATGGGGTCATAGATTTAGGCATTGTTCCCGGGCATGCCAGTTTTATGCAAGTTGGCCGCTTGCAATTTGGTGGATAAGGTAGTTGATCGATGATAGGAGTCATAAGGAGGTGCAACCGATATTGAGTCTTCATCGTTATCGAACTTCTCAAATGATTTATATGAATCAGTACCTGTGATTGTTTATCTGTAGTCGTTGACATACGTGTGTTTTTACTTTAAACTCTCTTCGTTTTAAAATCACTGGCACCCACATCTCGACCTCATTAAGCCTTTGCTTATAATTTTGTAAATGTATTTCCTTCAGGTAATGGGTGACATACCTTTGAGGGAGTAAGCTGCGCGTTAGAAGTGCTCTGATACAGTCTAGATGGTCGGTTAGTTTAGCCAAGTATATTTTGGTTCGTCCTGTGACTTTTGGTTAGATGTATATGGATCAGTTTGCAGATATTAGTTAGACGTGACGACTTATTCCTATAGATATGTATTGATATCAAAGTCTAAGCGTTGTAAGTGATCAATGACGTACATTGTTTTGGCACTCTTTGTTTATAATTTTGGATGTTTATAATGTAAGTTAGTGGTGATCCACTTTGACGTATTTCATTTTAGTTTGTGGGATATAATTTAAGTTCTCGCCTCATACTTAGACATTTTTTTTATTTATCAGTTTTGGGGCGTGACAAATACTTTATACCATATATCTTCTAAATATCTCTTAGAGGAACATGCTACACTTCATCCAATGAAGTCCACAATTAATGAATGTTTGACATTGATATAGTCATATATTGTTGAGATGTTTAAATTATTTTGCAAATAAATTACAACATATATACTATTTCAAATATACAGTGAGATTTTTTACAATTCACAGGATTTCGCTCTTTATTAGAGCAAGAACGTGAGACTTTTAGAATAATATATGTTGTGCCTAGCACGAGGCAGATACTACTATTTAATGTTTTTCCCATTTAATTATTTAATTTTTCTAATTCAAAACTGTACGTTTTAACGAAGGCACTCTAATTAGATCACAAATTTGTTTTCCTTATTCACAAACAACAGACGGTGTGAACATAATTTTCCCATATATTTTTATATACTTTGAGTTATTTATACATAATATATTCACCATTCCATATTTAACATATACTAATATATTTAATAAAATCACACATATTACCATTTTTGGATAGCCAAATTTTCTTAATTAGCTTCAGCAAAATAAGACAAATGTTCTTATATAAGTCTAATCCATATTACACTAATTAACATCAACAGTCAACGGCCAGTCTATATATGGTTTGATAATTTTAATTTACTATAATAAGCATGGTCAAAACAATTTGATAAATGACTAAAATTATATCATATTTCCTAAATCTGAATATTATAATTACTTTTACAAATCTGACTCAACCCCATTTAATTACATGCTATTATAGAACTCTGTGTGCTCCTTTAAGTTGAAATGACAAACAATATTTTAGCTATTTAAAGCATAAATCTAAGGGAAGAGATAAATACATCACAAATCAAATCAATTTTATTAAAATATGAGTTATACAATAATTAGATACATTTTAGTATTGTTTTTGATTCTACCTTTTAATCGCCTTCGTGTATCAGCATGCGTAATAGACAAATTATACAAGTTTGAGGTCCATGTTAACAACCTTCCTCCTAAAAGTGCACCATTAAGGCTGCATTGTGCCTTCTGGGGATGACGAGCTTGGATATCATACATTCACATTAAATCAAGATTTTCACTTCCAGTTTTGCCTTAGACCTTTGCAAACGTTGTTCTTCTGTCACCTTTGGTGGGAAAAAAAGAACAAAGCTTTCGATGTTTTCAATGGAAAGTCGTTCCCGTCAATTCCATGCACTCATCATCAATGTTATTATGCAGTAAAGAGCGATGGTATTTATTTTTCTGGATCCTTTCCCCCGGGTAAATTAGAATTGTTGACTCGCTGGGACTAAGAAAATTCATGATCTTATATAGTTATTAACACAATGTTAGAATAAAATAGATATGTATGTCATAGATTTGCTTTAGTTGAGGCCTACATGAGATAGTAAGAAATGTGTAAGATGTAATAAGTTATTTTGTTACTAAAAAAATGTAACAAGTGATTTATATATCAATTATAATTTCTATTTCTTTATGCAGAAAAAAGAATTTAATTTTACATGATATACATATATAAGTATATATAATTGTTGTGTGTGCTCGTTTGACTCAATGACCTAGCGACCTATTAAATTGCTTAATTTGATAGTTGGATGTCATTAAAAAAAAATAGAAGACCTTTGTTGAAATTGAAGATGAATCAAGAGTTTTAATTTAATTTAAGATTGGAAACACATTGAAAAATGAAAAATGGAATGGTATGTAATATCAGATAAGAAGAAATAATTATCATACGAAAAATATGATATATATATATATGAATACATATTACCTATGAAAATTCATGTGTGCACAATGTATGTTATTATTTTTTTTATGAATAGATACGTCTACTTTTTTTTTGGGTTACAATAAATACATCTACTTATTTTAACTAATATTAAACTAAAACATTATTTAATGAGCACCTTTTCATTTGAAGAGGAATCATAAGAATAAATATTTCTATTTACTTTTGAGCCCCAAAGAAAATAATATTTTGATGAAAAATTTTGAATTTCTTGATATTAAATTAAACTCTTATTAATCTAAGTTTGACCGATAAACTATATAAGTGTACATATATACATATATATATATATATATATATTTTTTTGGATGACGAGGGAAACTCGCAGCTGCTACCGTTAGGTGTGCACTGGGTAAATCGCGCTCTTATGTAATAGTCTGCAAACCACACAAGAGAGATAAACCAGCTTAGGTTGCTCATAGCTAACAGGCTCATAAATATGAGTTTGGGAGGGTAAAAAGTTCCTGAATTATTACATTTTTGCACAATAAACCGTCAACTCAAGCTCATTTTATTCATCTTGTAAAACCATTCTTGTTTTCTGATTTTTCTATTCTTTTCTTGCTTATATTAATTGATTCCAATCTTCATATTTCGAATGGAATCACCAATCTTGAAAGTATGTAAAGAAAATTATTGATAAGTATAATTAATAAGATAAATAGACCCAAAGAAAAGTTAGTTTACTATTGAATACGAATTATATGGGTATGCCTATTTCAAATTTCTAAATTTTGGATGTATTATACATACATATAATATATATATATATATTGCTTATGTCGTAAGAAGCATGACAAATTTATTGTTTAGAACAAAATCCTAAAAGCATATAAATTTATTTACATTATCTACTCTTTGTAATGCAATATTAAAATATTAATTTGATGATTATTACTAATGAATCATCTATATATATGAGCATTAAATCCTATTATTCAATTTAGAAAACAAGAACACATGATTAATAAACTTAATAAAATAAATATTAAGAAATACAAAAGATTAATAAATATCACTGCTAAGAAAAATATTGATAGAAAAGTTAATTTTTAGAGAATTATTAAAACCCTTGTATTAGTTTTTTAATAAACTAATGAAAATAATCTTCAATGCAATAAATCATTAATTCCATAAACCTTTTTTTGTAAAACAAAATTAACAAATTTATTTCTTAATTTTTCTACATTTAATATTAATAATTAATCAATAATACTTTTGTATATGAATTTATTTAGTGAAAACTTTTATATTTATAAAAGATACTAAGTATGATTTTAATTTTGAACCTTTTAAACTCCTTGACAATGATATTTAAATGACTTCCATACTTAAATATAATAGAGAACAAGAATTACACTTTGCACTCCTAAATTATTCATGATGTTGTGTTTAGATCTCTATATTTAAAAGCATAAATGATAATGCCCTTGATTTTATTAATTTAGTATTTCATTAATCATACCTACACAATGTACTTCTCATTTACTGTGTTAAAAAATATTTAATATTACAATTTAATCATATTAAATTATTTTCGTTTAACTTGCTCCAGAAACATATCAGTCAGCCCCGACCCATACAACAGATGTAGTGCACGCCAACTCAATAGTAAATTTAAATTTCTTACGTAAGTGTATATATTAGATTTAATTTTTTATAAGGAAGCAAACATAGTAACATTTTTTAATGTTGATCTTAAATGTTTAGGAGACTATAGTGGAACTATTGACTTGAAGTTACTAAACAAACAGGGTGAATTTCTGTTTCACGAGCCAACTGCTTTTTTCAAGAGTTTCGAAGAAAAGATACAATCTTACTTTAATTTGTGATTAAATACTTCAAAAATATTTAATATTCTGACATACTATATTACACTTTTAGGAAACTTGAAAACAGCTATTACAAGACCACATCAACCTATTCAACAACCAATCATTTACATTTATCGTTCCTGTACCTCCAAACTTTGCTAGGCCAAATGCGCGAACAACTGTCAATTTTATTTTACCTGTGGACTGGTCTGAAGAATGTCAATATTTCCCAGAAAGATTACGATTTCTACGTTCATAAATAGTGAAAATTGTTTTTTTATCTGTTTTACGTTGTTATCTAAATGCATATATTAACGAGCAAACTATTAATGAACTATTTATATCTTTGTCAATTATATTGCATTTTATCTATCATCACAGATGTGACATATTTCACACATGTATTTCGGTGTTTATTCATTTATTATACTTTTGTAACATTATTTAATGATATTCAGCATAATTATAGTGAAAAACTTTAACACTAACAACTAATAAAATCAAATAACATATCGTGCGTAGCACGGAGCACACACTAGTATATATATATATATATATTTGCTTATATCGTAAGAAGCATGACAAATTTATTGTTTAGAACAAAATCCTAAAAGCATATAAATTTATTTACATTATCTACTCTTTGTAATGCAATATTAAAATATTAATTTGATGATTATTTCTAAAGAATTATCTATATATATGAGCTTAAATCCTATTATTCAATTTAGAAAACAAGAACACATGATTAATAAACTTAATAAAATAAATATTAAGAAATACAAAAGATTGATAAATATCACTGCTTAGAAAAATATTGATAGAAAAGTTAATTTTTAGAGAATTATTAAAACCCTTGTATTAGTTTTTTAAGAAACTCATGAAAATAATCTTCAATGCAACAAATATTATTTTCATATCCGTAATAGTGCGAAAAGAAGACCCGGCTCTAAGTTGTTCAAGAATAGTGGCGTTGAGTCTCTCGACCCTTTGACTTAGGATTAGTCAGTTCTATTTCTCGATGGGGGCAGGGAAGGGATATAACTCAGCGGTAGAGTGTCACCTTGACGTGGTAATTCCACAAACCTTTTTTTGTAAAACAAAATTAACAAATTTATGTTCTTAATTTTTCTACATTTAATATTAATAATAAATCAATAATACTTTTGTATATGAATTTATTTAGTGAAAACTTTTATATTTATAAAAGATACTAAGTATGATTTTAATTTTGAACCTTTTAAACTCCTTGACAATGATATTTAAATGACTTCCATACTTAAATATAATAGAGAAAAAGAATTACACTTTGCACTCCTAAATTATTCATGATGTTGTGTTTAGATCTCTATATTATAAAACATAATAAAATATGAACAGTTTATGTTTTGCTCACATGACAAACATAATACTTGATTCTCGAGACTTTTTTGTTTAAGTTTGATAGTTTATACCTAAAGGCAACAATATGATAGTTCAAGGGTGCAAAGTGTCTCTTGTCCAATAAAAACTAAATTCTATGAAAATAGTTAATTATTTAATATTAATAAAGAAAATTTGTAAGGTACAATTGTATGGACATGAAATTATTTGAATCAAAAAGATTTTCATTGAAAAATAAATTGATCGTTTTAACTGAAGAAATGAAGGTAATTTAGTCTACAAAATTTTTATACTTAACTTTTGAGTATCTTTCTTTTGTTAGAATCAAAAGTTTATAAAATGGCTTTTGAGCAATGTTTTTAAAATTGGATCAGGCTGATCGGTTTGGCTGGTTTAATGGAGAACACATTAGGAGTCTTGGTTATATAGTTGGGCTGATTGACAATTGGCCCAACACGAACCGGCCCCAAATCTGATTGAACCAGTTTAATTACCAAATCAATTTTTATTTCTTTCTAACTTAAATGAAAAAAATACATATATATATTCACTGATATAGAATTGAATCCTAGATGTGGCAAAGTTAAAAGCTGACGTCTAAACCAAAGATATTTATTATTGAAAATTATAATATTATACATTATATTAACTTTCACGTATTAGTTTTTAAATTTAAAAAATTAATTTTTTTACTGTTTTACATTATTAAATAATTTATTTGAATATAAAGTCGAATATGAATAACTTATTATGTATGGTGACCTCATGATTTTTTAATTTACAATGATAATAATATCTTTATAGGTACCTTTGTGATAATTATATTTAGTATTTGTATGATTTAACTATATATACTATTTCTTTTCAATTTAGTTGACTCAAATTAATTCCTTTAAAAATAAATATGTATACTATATATGTGCAATGTATAATAATATATATGTATAATTCGAGTTGATCGATTTTTTTATACCAGTCCAACCTGTAGAATCAGTGACCCCGGTAAATTATCCAATTTGATCACCGGTCCGATTTCAAAAACCTTGATTTTGAGATTGAATTGATAAATTTTATGGATATAAAAATTTATTTTAGAGATTTTTTATTAATTTTTCCCTTCAGTTATTTATTCGAGTTAAAAAATAACTGCATTGTCTTGGATTCAGAATTTTGTTTATTTTATTAAACTAGCATCTCTGCGCGCGGTACTCGCATGCATAATTTTAACTATAATTAAAGAATTTAAGTAATATTATTTTTAAAGAAATATTATAATTTATAGAGAGATAAATGGAGATTTGATAATAGAGGGGTGGTTGGTGGAGATTACGTAGGTTTTAAATTGCACAACCCAAGGGTATTTTTGACAAAATGAAAAATTGTATGACAACTACCTAATTATGATGAAATTCCTATTATTTGCCTTCAAAATTACACTTAGAAAATATTGCAGAAGAAAAATAATACTCAAAACGAAAATGTTTATACTTTTTGCAATTCATTATCTCAACCTCCTCCGTCAATTTTCTGGTCCAATCCCTACTTCAAAGCCTTAGGAACATAACAAACTTTAGTCACTGTGGCTTAGTCGAACTGTTTATCAACGAACCAGAGATGCTAATAGTCAGACTTCCTTTCCAGCAAAGGTCAGAGGGTAAAGTTTGAGGCTTTCACCAGTACAATTATATTTTTGCTCATAAAAATAGAATATTAATAAACACTTAAGCTACATAACAATCAAAATAGACGCTTAAGCTACATAACGAACTACACTAAACTAAAAAAAGAATAATGATCTTCCACATCAAAGAGTGGTGAAAAAGAATCCACATTCTTCCACACAAACCATTACTAATAAAAGACACAAACTTGTGATTAATTCATCATTCATTTAATCATTTTCATCATCTAATTTTATTTATATTATTTTATTATATATATCCTTTCTTTTAGGTTAAAAACAATATAAATTAATAGTTTTTTCTTTTGTCCGAAGATTTTTTGTCATTTTAATAGAGTCAAGTAGTGTTCTTAATATGTTGTTTGACTTCAATTTTGTATACTGTTATGAAGTATATATACGCGATATTTTTGATTTGTCTCTCCAAGTTATTTATTTCAAACTGTGGTAATGATAAACTTAATTTATTTGTAATATTATTTTTCATGAATGAACAAATATATTAAAGTTGATTCTCAATTTGTTTTACCCCAAAACAACCAAAATGATAGGTGCCTGTGACTTTTCTTAGTTTCTTTTAGCGTTTATTTTGTTCATACATTACAATAGAAATAATGATTTGGAATTGTTATTTCATTTTATGTACTTGAGACATTGATGTAATATTGTAATGACTTCATAGCGAAAAATAGAAATTTGATTTTAATATGGGTAATTTGCACTTTGCACCCTGAAAAGAGGGCTAATAGGCACTTTGCACCCTAAAATAGAAAAAATAGCACAACGCACCCTGGGATTAATTAAGTTTTGGCAAGTTGCACCCTATTTAATTTTTCAACCAAAAATTTCATTTTGAAAGGGGAAAATCAGCCATGAAATACCAATAAATTTCTAAAGGCAAAATAATCAACTTATATTAAAAATATTATATGCTACATTTATGGAGGTTTTAGCAAAATAAATAAAAAGTTCTCAAAATAATACGATTATAAAGCAAAATAAAAGTTCCCCATTTCTAAAGTTCTCAAATATCGTCTTCAAATTTTATATTTTTAAGATTAAAAAAAAAACAGAAAGTTGCAGCTTGAATATGGTTTCAAATTTCTTATTTTGAAAGGTAGAACGGAGGGGATTCGCTTTTCTTTGAATATTTTTACCCTTATTGAGATGAGATTTTGAGTAAAAAATTAAATAGGGTGCAACTTGCCAAAACTTAATTAATCCCAGGGTGCGTTGTGCTATTTTTTCTTTTTTAGGGTGCAAAGTGCCTATTAGCCCTCTTTTCAGGGTGCAAAGTGCAAATTACCCATTTTAATATTTTTGCTCAAAATAGGCACTTTGTACCCTAAAAAAGAAAAAAATAGCACAATGCACCCTAAAATTAATTAAGTTTTGGCAAATTGCACCATATTTAAAAATTTCAACCAAAAATTTTATTTTGAAAGGGTATAATCATCATGAAATACAAAATGATGAATTTCTAACGGCAAAATAATTAACTTATATCAAAAGTATTATATGCTTCATTTATGAAGGTTTTAGCAAAACAAATAAAAGTTTTCAAAATAATACAATTATGAAGCAGAATAAAAGTGCCCATTTCGAAAGTTCCCAAATGCCGTCCTCAAATTTTATAATTTTTTTATTTAGAAAAGCAGAAAATTGCATTTTGAATGTGGTCTTCAAAGTTCTCAAAAATATTACATACGACATTTAGATGCATTCTTCTATTACATACGACATTTAGATGCATTCTTCTACGTAGAAGAATGAATCTAAATGTCGTATGTAATTTTTTTTTTCATTTTTATGTGACATATATTTGACCCAATTTCAAGTTTTAAGCACTTTGGGAATCTAATTTTATTGTGATGATGACGTTTCATTTAGTTCATATTTTGTGATAGAAAATTGGTTCGTTATTGTGTATATTACTCTGATGATAGAGTTCTTAGTGTTGGACGAAAAAGAAGATAAGTCTTCTTTACTCATAAAAAAATATAAGCATTTCTAACTAATTATTTTCGGAGGTTTGTATGAAGAATCACGATGAAGTTGAAATGAGCGAGTGCTCTTTGATTACTTCTCTTACCAATTAGACAACCCTAAACAGCTCTTAGGATTTAGCCTATCGATAGCATTCGTGCATTAGAAAAACACCAATTCTAGCCAACAAACGCATATGCTCGGTTCATTTAGACTAGATTACTAATTCTCATAGCGACTAATCGAAAACTTGTCCATAATCAATGTCGCTAACTGCTACAAATATTAGGATGGGTAAATTACTTTTTTAGTCCCACAAGTGACACCATTATCAATTTTGGTACCGCGCTTGTTGGTTTTCTCACTCTCAGTCCCATATGTCGTCAAATCTCTCACATTTGGTCCTTTGACCAAATTCCGTCAGCAAATTGACGGAGCCACGCACGTGAGACGTGTGTGGCCGTTAATTGAAGGAAAATATGCGGGAATTTGACCTAATTTTGATCCTAAACCCTTTTGGAGGGAAAATTGACCTAATTTTGACTCTAAAACATAAATTTAAAGTTTCAAAGATCAATTTTCCATTCATTCCCTTCTCCTTCCTTTTTCACCTTTCTATGCTATACATATACATATATATATACACACAGTTGTATATACTTGCACAGATCTTATAAATTCTACTATAATACATAATACATAATCAGACTGTATTGTAACCAATTTGTTTTGATTTTGATCGGTCGATCGTGTGCTGGAAGCTTTTGTATTTGCTGGTGTATCCCTAATTTCTCGGATCAATTGCGGAGCTTTGCAGACATGTAATTTCACAGTGAATATATCCTAGATAAGGAGAAGAATTCAAATGATGCCTTTGCTTCTAACTCAACGAGATCTGTTGCTACATTTGAAATGAACAAAAAGAAACTTCAGAACATCGAAAACTTAGTTCAGAAGCTGAGAAGACTCAACTCCAGCCATGACGAAGCACGTACAAATTACATTGCCTCACTATGTGAAAACACTGACCCCGAGCACATATACGTTTCTGAAATACTAGTGGCTTCTGGTTTTCTCCTTCGTGACCTCACAGATTTCCAGTTTCATCCATTTGGTCATTAAACCCCGAGTTATTCTTAGTTTTGGAACGAACAAAAGCAAGCACTTCGCCAAAACAAGAATTTAGCACCGACAAGACGTCCCAAATTAATATTCGGAAGTTATTCCTCATTTCATTTCTGGAATCCCCAAATCATCATCAGCTCTTTGCGTGTGTGATTGAAATCCCTAGTATTATTATGAATTTTTATCATACTCTGTAATGATTTAATTTTTGTAATTTGATTTGTAATTTGTTAAGGTTGCCAGTTGCCACACCCAAATGTTATATTGTTATTATTTTGTTGGCTGAATTTACTAGTAATAAACACTATTTAATTCCTTATCAAGTTCTTGAGGTTATAGTTGTTGTTTTGATTTGTCTCTTGTTTGATTGTATAGTTATGGTTTGATTGATTTCATTCACATTGTGTGTTTTTTCATCCTCAAGCATTCTGAATTTTGTTCCTTAACCACAAAAATCCATTTGTAAAACTTACTTCGTGTGGAGGACAGTGAAATGGGGAAGAAATTGGGATAATTAGAGCTCAATTAGGTCAATTTTCCCTCCAAAAGGGTTTAGGATCAAAATTAGGTCAATTTTTCACTTATTTTCCTTCAATTAACAGCCACACACGTCTCACGTGCGTGGCTCCGTCAATTTGCTGACGAAATTTGGTCAAAGGACCAAATGTGAGAGATTTGACGACGTATGGGACTGAGTGAGAAAACAACAAGCGCGGTACCAAAATTGATAATGTTGTCACTTGTGGGACTAAAAAAACAATTTACCCTATTAGGATTTACCAAACAATTACAGATTTGGGTCCTAATTAATAGCTTCATATGATTCCAACGATTAATTAATTGGCAAGACTAAATAATTAATGAAATATATTGTCAACAAATCACCGGGAAAAAGTAAATACTTGAAGAACAAAAAAATTAAAAACACAAATCAAATCTCACGAATTAATAGAAATTAAGCCTCGAAAATTCTTCGACTAAATTATGTGTTTAGCAACACATAATCAAAAACATCTACAATGTCTTGAATTCGAAAACTCCGTAGAGAACTTACGTACAAAACGTGAATAAAAATGAAGAGATCTTGTGGAATAAAATTCCACTTATTTAAACCTAAAAGAGTCCGAACTCAAAGGAAACTAATTAGAATTGGATTATAAGAATCTTACCTAAACTAAAACTCTTCAAAAACGAAATAAAATCAAAGGAAATAATTCCTAGATACTAGGAAGCATAATTCCAGAAGATTTCTCTCGGTTCCAGCCATCCAAGTTGGCTTCCAACAGATTTTTGTTTTCTGGGCAGAATGTTTATAGTAATTAAGTGTGATCACGCTTAACTCTAAAGAACTTTCTGCTGCCATATTTTTGCATCAAACCAACTTCATGTCTTTCCAAGCCCTTTTTAGCATCTTTTCATCTTTTTCCATACCAATACCTAACGTATCAATAAAAACATAAATCCATGAGATAAAGAGTGAAAGCATGACAAATAACATGTATAAAATACACATTAACAAATACCCCCACACTTAAGATATTGCACGTCTCGGGCAATGGTTGACATTTAGGCAACGCAAAATCAACAAAATCCCAACACTCGAACAAAAAGACAGAGAGAATTATGAAACGAAGAACAAAGATTGAGAATGACAAGTTGACACGTGCAAATAGTCAAAGATTTGAAAAACTTATTAGATCAAAAACCAATACAAGGATTTCATTTGAAACATAAGCATGCACGCTATTAGACGACACTTCTCACAATCCTCCCCAAACACTCGTGTATAAGGTTTAACGTGTATCGCTCAAGTCTTAACATGTCAATATAATCTCATAGGCTTTCTTATACACCAAAATCGCCACTACTTTAAACAATATGCACAAATGAATCAAAAGATCTTTTATTCAGGGTTGTAATGGGGCTAGGGCTCGGGGTAGGAATGAAAAGGGTAATAGAGGCTAAGTCCGATTAATTCGTAGAGCATCAAGTTAGCATTGGGTAAATACATCAATAAGGACCCAAGTATCTTTTTTTCATTCTTTCTCGGCTCTATTCATCATCATTGAATTTTTTTTCCTTTTCAATTTCTTTCTTGAACTGAGCCTCTTGTACTCTTGTTTCCTATATATATATATATTATTTTTTCTCTCTTTTTTTTCTTTTTTTTTCTTCTCCTTTTTTTTCGATAGGTACCCTTTATACTTTTCAAAAGTTCCCCCACACTTAGTCAATACAAATCATTCTTTTGATTTCTCAAACAACTACGATCTCGATGCTCAACTCATTTCTTAGTTGGGTAAAAGCAAAGAGATATGAAAAGACGGTAAAAGCTCCAAGTTTGGGTTTAAAAACAAGAAATAGGCCAAAAGCTCAAATTGGGTTAACTAGGGAAAAATTAAAGGGTAGGCTAATTTGGCTAAGTGGTTTATTCCTAATGCCTTTATCACGTTCAAAAGTGCAGAAATTAATGTAATATTGACATGGTTCAAAGCAAGTTTTAGGATATACAAGGACATGCAAGAGACACACACAAGAAAGGAGATAGATTCGCATAGATGTTCAATCAAAATGACGGCTTCAAAGGCTCACATGGTAGGTGTAAGTAGCATTAAAGCATGCAATTTTATAGTTCGCATTCAATCATTATACTACCAAAGATCGTCAAGTGACAGGAAAATCACTTAATCATTATGTGATCAAATTACACAAACTCAACTCGTTCAACGGAATCCATAACAAACTATACTATTCAATCACAAAGCGAAAGGATTTTGAAAAATTTAACTTGCCAAAAGTAAACAAAACCAAAGAACATGCAACGCAATGGAAATCACACCTCACACTTAGATTGTATATTGCCCCCAATGTAAAAACACAAAACACGTAAGCACAGACAATGAATAAAAAGAGATAAATAGTGAGAGGGTGACACCCCTAGGGCATCACTCGGTTGTGATGCCGAGGTGCTTGAGGAGACGGTCGGAGTCTGAATTGGTGCATCAGAAATGGATTGTGATTGAGTTGAACCCGATTAATTGGAAGAGCTTGACTCGGGTGGCGCATTAGGGGATGTTTGATGACCCAAAATTAAGGGAGTTTCATCCGTTGGTGGAGTCACTGTCGTTGAAGTGCGGCTGCGTGTAGAGAGCAGTATTGTGGCGGCTGAAGTGAGGGATAGGAGGCTGACATCGTGGTGGTGATGGTGATTCCAACGAGGTGGTGTCGGCGATGTTCTCCGATTGAGTCTCGGAAGGTAGTTTGGACTCGCCTGATTCAGAATCATTTATGGGCGGTGATGGTTCACGAGTGCGAGGCTTTGTCGTGGTTGTTTGCGCCATGGAGTCGGAGTCGAGTTTTGAACGAAAGTGGAGAAAGAGTTGTGATCGGCGGCGAAGTTGAAAAGAAATTAGAGAAGATGAGTTAGTTTGGGGAGGAAATCGTGATTAGGGTTTGGTGAATTGTGATTTGGGAAAAATATTCGTTTTGCCTCCCTTTCTTTTAGATTTTCGGATATAGTATTTCTTTTTTTGATTTTTTTTAATTTTCTTTAATAAAGATAAAAACGAAAATAGAAAAAATAAGGGAAAGAGGATGATAGGGGCAGAAAGTTTGTAAAGTTTAAGCGTGATCACGCTTAATTTTCATAAAATTTCTGCTCGAAAAAATAAAACCTAACAAAAAAAAACAAAGGAATGGGAAATCAAAAACAAGCATGGGTTGTCTCCGAAAAAGCGTCATTCTTTAACTTCATTGGCTAGACGTAGATATGCCTCTAGTAGCTTAAGTCGGAGGTTCAAAGCCATCGCTATGCCAAGCTACTTTTAATGGATCATCATCATTAAATTCTAAAATTTGCTACATCACAAAGTTATTAGCATCTAAACCAAGCATAGAGCAATCATTAGTGTAATACTTCATGGAATCATATAAATTAAACATCACAAATTTTCCTTCAAATTCCATAGTAAGAGTTCCATCATGCACATTAATTTTAGCCCTCGATGTTTTCAGAAATGGTTTTTCAAGAAGGATAGGGGTTAATTTACTAGATTGATCTTCATCCATATCAACAGCATAAAAATCAGCAGCAAAAACTAAGTCATTAACATGGACTAATACGTTGTCAAGAAAGCCATTGGAAGATGCATTAGATCTATCAGTTAATTGTATAATAATGTCTGTTTTTCTCAATTTTTTACATTCAAAGACTTATAAATAGAACGAAACATGATATTTATAGAAGCTCCAAAGTCTAACATGGTATTCTCAATTTGCATATCACCTATCTTGCAAGAGATAATAAACATACCAGGGTCTTTGCATTTTGAAGTTACTTCCTTTTGGAATGTCGGAGATTCATCTTCTATATCAACCTCTTCGTCGTCACTAATCTCAACTTCCCCAAAAATCTTGTGATATTCTTTAACTTCTTTCTCATATGTTCGAGGAATTTAGCTCAATAAGCTTGAGTGGTTCGGTAAGTGTCACCATTGGTTTTATGAGTTGATGTTCCACAGTTTCCTTTTTCAACTCACCTTTCACCTCACGTGTAGATTTAGCAAAATGACCAGGAAATGGAGGAGGTATCACAAATGACTTGCGCTCGGGTAACACCTTTTTCCCTCCTCACAGTGACTGCACTAATATTTTGCTTTGGATTCCCAAAAGTTTAATAGGAGTGTTTGCTCGAGTTTTGTGAAACCAGCTCGTTCACAGTGGTGGTCATTTGACTCACTCGAGTCTCTAGGTGCTTGATTGCAGTTTGACTCTCTTGTTGAAATTGTTGCATGCCCTGTTGGAATTGTAAAGTGTTTAGTCATCAAATATTTAAACATTTCCTCTAGAGACATATCTGATTGTTGGTTCATTTGAGGAACTAGTGGAGTGTAGCTCAGATTGGGGTGATCACTCCATCCTGGATTGTAGGAGTTGGAATATGGATTATAATTATTTTGTGGAGCACCCAAAAATTCAGTATCATAAGCATATTCATATGACTCATTCTGAAGTGTAGAACACATCTCAGTGGTATGTCCAACGCTTGAACAAAGCCCACATGCTTTCACTGGATTACCTACAATCATCTTTTGAACAAGAGATGTCAAATCATTTATACGTTGACCAAGTGAACTTACCTCATTGGCCTCCTTCGGTGCATAATCGTGTTGAGCGCTAAATTGTCAAGAGTTTATAGCCATGTTGGAGATCAAGTTTCTTGCTTCAGTGGGAGTTTTGTACATCAGTGCCCCTCCATTTGTAGCATCTACCATGTTCCTATCCATCATAGATAACCCCTCATAAAAATATTGGATGAGAAGTTGTTCGGGATGGTGTGGGCAACTAGCGACTAATCGCTCAAATCGCTCCCAATACTCATGTAACGTTTCTCCAATCATTTGCCTAATCCCACAAATCTCTTTTCTAATATTTTCAACATGAGAGGAAGAGAAGAAATTCTCTAAGAATAGTGCCTCCAATTGAGTCCATGTCTTGATTGAACCAAATGATAAATTGTAGAACCAATCATTATTGAACATTGATGTGCCTAAACCGCAAGCGCACGGCTTCGGTGTAGTACAAAAGATATCGTTCCACGAAGACCGAATAATCAAGTACTAATCTATCACTTATCAGTAATCTAAGCCTAATCAAAAGCACAAGATAAATTGTAAAGAAAACTAAACAGAACGCAAGAAAATTGATTCGAGTTATATATGATTGGAAATTCCGGAATTAGGGTTCACCACGATAAATATTATCGACTCAATTATATTACCGATGAGGTTACGATCGCTACTTATGAAGGACACTATCCTATTGTACTCGCTACCTTCTGTCGAAGCATAACAATATACCCAAGCTAACTAATCAACTACTTTCGTGATGATTAGACTAAACTCAGACTCATTAATCTCTATGATAGTGTATCGATTCCTCAAAAGACCTAAAACTACTTTCATGATTTAGGATCCTAGGTTTGAATTCTAGGGTTCTGATATAGATGTCACCTTTCAGAATTTTCACCTAATATCTATGATCATGCAAATATGTGGCCAGCAAATTCGCAAGCATTAATAATCAAGAATGCAAATCATAAGCATACGCGATGTAAAATCAACGATTCTATAATCTATATCGATAACATATTATCGGGCTATTCCCGGTTCCAGAATAATATGAATTACTCCATAGATGCGAAGAAACAATCAACAATTAAACTCGAGTTAAAGTCGAACCATAAAACAATGTTGGGAAGTGGTATTTATACCTAATCTAAACATAAACTCCGAATGTGGGCCGAAAGTATTTGGGCTTCGAGTAAAGCGGCGTACGTACTCGATTTAATACGGCGTACGTACTCCGTACAAATCGGCGTACGTACTCGAGATGGCTTAATTCTCTGCCTTCATTGTTTGTACGCGATTTAACACGGCGTACGTACGCCATGTATTTGGTCCGAATTTGGCTTTGGTGTCTTCTACAAAGTTGTAGATCTATGTCTTAGATTCAAAACCCCACTGATTTGGATCCAATTCAAGTTGTAGAACTAGAGTTATGATCATTTTACCAGGACTGCGCCATTTGGTTCGGAACAAGGCGTTTTTATAACTTTCGGGACTTTAAACGTTTGAACCGGATCTTGTCATCTTCACAAAACTTTTAGGTAATTGTCTTAGCTTTCCAAACATATAAGGCTCATTAACATTGGAGGTTTGTAGCCCAAGATACGGTTATATTTCCAAGCAACGCCCATGTATCTCCTTTCATACGTTTTTCGTTACTTTTTCGAAATTAATGATTTTTCCATACAAACATGTAACAAAACTATTAAATGCATATGAGGTATAAATCATGACATAAAATGGTATAGAAATGACTAATCTTAGGCTAGAAAATACGTATAATCGAGGTTTATCAACCCCCCCAAACTTGCTTTTGTTCGTCCTCGAACAAACGGTAAAACAAAGAAAATAAAAACAAAAACATAAACTAAAGATAAACTTATTTTCGTAGAGTACACGATTGCACTTAGCATGTGCAACAAGCCTTTAAACCTTTTAGTTACCCCAAAAGGACGAGTTATAGTCTCGTGAGGGTTTGCAGAAGATATACCCACAAAATCACAAAATCAATGAATCTTCGCTAAATCGAAATGTGATACAATCGTACAAAAATCGACTTGAACTAATGGCCCGACATTGTTAGAAGAAAATCGTGCATTCGGCTAATCGTTGGTTACCTCACACCACAGAGTTAGACAAACTTCTAGAAAGCACTGAATAAAGCCATCTTTAAGCATTATAGTCGAATGGCGTTTCTAACACAATTTGAGCGGCGCCCATCCATACCAACTAGTCTAACAGATATTAGGGTTTAACTGGTTCACAATATTGAGCTTTTAGCATAGGTCACTTATGCAAACGAGCTCATACTTGACAGGATTGTGCAATGTTCGTTCTCTTAGACTTTCTATGACACCCGTTATCGAGCTTTGGGTCAACGACTCCCAAGCTAGATAGCCATAGGGCGTTAAGTTTTAAGAGACTCCTTCGGACTTAATCACTCAAGTGTCAAAGGTCACAGAACGAACTAATCCATGCAGTAGCGATTCTATATGTATCTTTTTTTTTTTTTTTTTTTTTTTTTTTTTTTTTTCAGATTGTGCCAGAAGACGTTGTTCTAAGTTGGTAGACTTGGAGGCCACTACCTATGTGTTTCGAAAACGGGTGATCCACTCAACTCCTATGCCGTGGACTACTACGTATTAGTGACTAGCCAGAAAATTGTAACTAAGCAGATGATATCACCGACAGAAAAGTTCATGCGTCATATGTATTAAAATGTCCGGCTTATTTTTCTCGAGTCAATCGTTGTAAGACGATCACAAAGATAAAGCTATCACTCAAAGTAAAAGTGTAATGCTAAGAAAGCATCCAACATCTTCGAATATCGCCATAAACACCCCCAAACTTGAAACGTACATTGTCCCTAATGTATCGAAATGATATGCATGCGTAAAGAATTAAAAGGAAACAAAACCTGTTCAAGATTGGAGTCGCTCGTGTTGATTCCTCTATTTAGCTTGGCCAAAGTACAGAATATCGCGTCTGAGAGCTCAATGCAGAAGGATTGAACTCGATTTTTTTTTTTTTTTTTAGAGAAAGATAAAACTCGAATCGAAAGAAAAAAAACAAAAATAATGAAAAATAAAATGAAAACGAAAATAAAAGATACGTTTGGGTTGCCTCCCAAAAAGCGCTTGTTTTACGTCTTTAGCTCGACGTTACCATGCTTAGTGTAAATCCCGGATCGGACCCGATGACTTGGCGATTCTCCAATCGACTTTAAAATCTCGATTTATAGGTAAAGAAAACTCAGGTTCTTGTCGAATAGAAGAACTAAATAGCCCCTTCTTGAGTTTTTGTCGAGGGATCTTTTTGTCGTGCAAAGTTTTAATACTTTCTTTTTCAATCCTTGCACTTTCATGCGCATCAAATTTGAACTTATCTGGTTCACGACGTCGAAACTTCCTCTCCTCTCTAGTAATGTTTGAAGTCAACGATGGATTTTTCTCAAACAGTCGAGCAATATCAGCGACAACTTCATCTTCCTCCTCAATCGAGCCACCACTCAACAATCGTGCTTCTAATGGATCCTTATAGTGGTGCCTAGCAACCTTGTCCGCAGTTATAGCCTCGTCAATCTTGTAACAATAGTCCTCGATAGAGCAGTTAGCAACAGATTTATATAGTTTAAATTCAACTCTCTCATCCCCAATATTCAAGGAAAGCATTCCATTTTTTACATCAATAATACCTCCTGCTGTAGCTAGGAATGGTCTACCAAGAATAATGGGGATTTGAGAATTCTCATCCATATCGAGAACAACGAAATCTGTAGGAATAAAAAACTTTCCAACCTTGATAGGTACATCCTCTAACACACCTACCGGATACTTCACAGATCTATCAGCTAATTGCAGAGTAATCGTGGTAGGTTTTAACTCACCCATTTCTAACTTACGTGAAACAGAAAGAGGCATAAAGCTAACGCTAGCACCAAGGTCACACAATGCATGATCAAAACTTACGTTACCTATTACACATGGAATCGAAAAACTACCGGGATCTTTAAGCTTAGGAGGCAGTTTATTTTGAATTAATGCACTACACTCTTCAGTTAAAGCCACGGTTTCATAATCCTCTAGTTTACGTTTGTTAGAAAGAACTTCCTTCAAAAATTTAGCATATGTAGGCATTTGTGCAAATGCATCGGTGAATGGAATATTAATGTAGAGTTTTTTCAAAACTTCTAAAAAATTTCCAAACTGTTTATCGAGTTTTGCCTTAGCTAATCTTTGGGGAAAGGGTACGGGTGGTTCATATGGTGGTGGAGGTACATAGACTGGTTCAGTTTCATCATTCGTTTTATCTTTTGAGTTGTCGTGATTAGACACTTTTTCAACCTTATCAGTTAACTCAGTTTCACTCACCCTAGTAGGCATCTTTGGAACTTCATAATCGGTTCCACTCCTTAAAGTAATCGCATTACAATGTTCCTTCGGATTTGTCTCAGGTTGTCCGGGAAAAGAACCGGAAGTCCTATTCGAGTTACTAGCCTGTTGTGCAATTTGAGTTTCTAGCATCTTATTGTGAGTTGATAAAGAGTCTACTTTTGTTGCTAGTTGCTTAATTGCATCATTTACTATCTCGTTTTGCTTAGTCTGGGCTACTACAAAATTCTCAAGGAGGGACTCTAGGTTCGATTTCTGTGGTGGAACAGGATTGTAAGGCTTCTGTTGAAATCCAGGTGGCTGCCTAAAGTTAGGATGTGGAGCTGCGTTTTGGTTTGTATTGTACGAAAAATTAGGGTGATTCCTCCAACCAGGATTAAAAGTGTTTGAAAATGGGTCGTTCTTTTGGTTGAAGTTATTCACATAATTGGCTTGCTCTATAGAGGGATCAGTCGGTATACTCGCAAATTGGCACTCTAATGCAACATGACCAATTGTACCACATATTTCACACATAAGGGGTGGGGTCGTGACAGAGTTAACATGCATATTCATGGAATCAAGCTTCTTAGACATAGCCTCAACTTGTGCAGAAAGTAAAGTAATGGCATCAATATCATACTTACCTGGTGTCTTCTGTGGAATCGATCTTTCGCTAGACCATTGGTAGTGATTCAATGCCATATCTTCGATTAATTCATAGGCCTCATCGATACCCTTATTCATCAGAGCTCCTCCAGCTGCTGCATCGACTGACATCCTCGTGGTATAAATCAGCCCGTTATAAAATGTATGAACTATGAGCCATTTCTCCAGCCCGTGATGTGGGCACAGTCGTAAAAGGTCTTTGAATCGTTCCTAGGCTTCATAAAGTGATTCACCATCCCTCTGAGCAAAAGTAGTGATTTGATTCCTCAGTTGGGCAGTCTTGCTCGGGGGAAAATATCTCGCTAGAAAGCATTGCATGAGCTGATCCCATGTTCTGATTGAGCCCGATGGTAAAGAGTGTAGCCAAGCTCTCGCCTTGTCTCTCAGTGAAAACGGAAATAGCCTCAGCCTGATAGCATCCTGAGAAACCCCGTTCATTTTCAGAGTGTCGCACTACTCTAAAAACATGGACAAGTGGAGGTTTGGCTCTTCAGTAGGTGCACCCCCAAACTGATTCTGCTGAACCATTTGCAGAAGGGATGGCTTGAGCTCGAAGTTATTCGCATCTACAGTAGGCCTGGCGATGCTAGAGTGAAGTGTCTGCGCATTCGGCGCTGCAAAATCCTTAAGACATCTCGCATTTGCGTTCGCATTCGCATTTGCAGCCGGGTTTGCATTCGCGTTAGCGTTTGCGTTGACGTTTACATTCACATTCTCTTCAGCCATCGTTATTTGTTTCAGCTGAGCTTGTTGCAGTTTTTGTTGTCTTCTCCTAGCACGAAACGTTTGCTCAATTTCTGGATCAGGTTCGAAATCGAGCTTACTTTGCATACAAGGAAGAATCGAAAACCTGAAATAAAACAGAAAAGTAAAAATTAAAAACTAAAAATAAAGTAAAATAGCTTAGTCTCACTAGAATCTGATAAAAACTAATATTGACTATTCAAGTCCCCGGCAACGGCGCCAAAAACTTGATGTGCCTAAATCGCAAGCGCACGGCTTCGGTGTAGTACAAAAGATATCGTTCCCACGAAGACCAAATAATCAAGTACTAATCTATCACTTATCAGTAATCTAAGCCTAATCAAAAGCACAAGATAAATTGTAAAGAAAACTAAACAGAACGCAAGAAAATTGATTCGAGTTATATATGATTGGAAATTCCGGAATTAGGGTTCACCACGATAAATATTATCGACTCAATTATATTACCGATGAGGTTACGATCGCTACTTATGAAGGACACTATCCTATTGTACTCGCTACCTTCTGTCGAAGCATAACAATATACCCAAGCTAACTAATCAACTACTTTCGTGATGATTAGACTAAACTCAGACTCATTAATCTCTATGATAGTGTATCGATTCCTCAAAAGACCTAAAACTACTTTCGTGATTTAGGATCCTAGGTTTGAATTCAAGGGTTCTGATATAGATGTCACCTTTCAGAATTTTCACCTAATATCTATGATCATGCAAATATGTGGCCAGCAAATTCGCAAGCATTAATAATCAAGAATGCAAATCATAAGCATACGCGATGTAAAATCAACGATTCTATAATCTATATCGATAACATATTATCGGGCTATTCCCGATTCCAGAATAATATGAATTACTCCATAGATGCGAAGAAACAATCAACAATTAAACTCGAGTTAAAGTCGAACCCTAAAACAATGTTGGGAAGGGGTATTTATACCTAATCTAAACATAAACTCCGAATGTGGGCCGAAAGTATTTGGGCTTCGAGTAAAGCGGCGTACGTACTCGATTTAACACGGCGTACGTACTCGATTTAACACGGCGTACGTACTCCGTACAAATCGGCGTACGTACTCGAGATGGCCTAATTCTCTGCCTTCGTTGTTTGTACGCGATTTAACACGGCGTACGTACGCTATGTATTTGGTCCGAATTTGGCTTTGGTGTCTTCTACAAAGTTGTAGATCTATGTCTTAGCTTCAAAACCCCACTGATTTGGATCCAATCCAAGTTGTAGAACTCGAGTTATGATCATTTTACCAGGACTGCGCCATTTGGTTCGGAACAAGGCGTATTTATAACTTTCGGGACTTTAAACGTTTGAACCGGATCTTGTCATCTTCACAAAACTTTTAGGTAATTGTCTTAGCTTTCTAAACATATAAGGCTCATTAACATTGGAGGTTTGTAGCCCAAGATACGGTTATATTTCCAATCAGCGCCCATGTATCTCCTTTCATACGTTTTTCGTTACTTTCTCGAAATTAATGATTTTTCCATACAAACATGTAACAAAACTATTAAACGCATATGAGGTATAAATCATGACATAAAATGATATAGAAATGACTAATCTTAGGCTAGAAAATACGTATAATCGAGGTTTATCAAACATATCACATGGATCTCTTTTAGATGTTTATGAGGATCATCTCCTAAAAAACCACAAAAAATAGGAAGTAAGTGAATACGTTCATATGTTAATTCAAAATAAATTTCAAAAGTAGGATATTGAATGTAATAAGGTTGTTCATTGAAATTTGGCATAGCCAACTCCTTGAAAGTCCTCTCGACGGTAGCCATGACATCTAAGAACGTTGCATGATCTATTTCTGTAGACGTTGAGCTCTTTTCTTGATCTGAAATTAACCTATATGAAGAGATCTTGCAATACAATACAATAAATAAAAATATTAGTAACAAAAGATATAAATCTATTAGCACCAATCCCCGGCAACAGTGTCAAAATTTGGTGGGTGTCAAATTCAACAAAAATAAATACCTACTTAAAAGGATTTGTAATTAGCGATAAGTAGGGTCGATCCACAGGGAATGGTGTAGAGTTAATTCCTAAGTTACTAATATCAGTTAAAAAAGGGGTGATTTTGGGATTGACTAACTAAAATAATTAAAAACTTAAATTAAAAACAGAAATAGAGTTGATTCGAATTCAATAAAGTGAGAAGTTCTAATCTCTGGATATCTCGGTATTGATTCTATAATTCGATCATCAATTGTAATTATAGTTCAATGTTCTCAAATAAATTGGCTATAGTTATTAACAAGCTCTAACAACCTAGTTTTTCTTTAAGTCTTCGATAATCAAAATAAGCTCTTTGATTACTTCTCTTACTAATTAGACAACCCTAAACAAGCTCTTAGGATTTAGCATATTGATAGCATTCGTGTATTAGAAAAACACCAATTCTAGCCAACAAACGCATAAGCTCGGTCCATTTAGACTAGATTACTAATTCTCATAGCGACTAATCGAAAACTTGTCCATTATCAACGTCGCTAACTACTACAAATAAATATTAGGGTTTACCAAACAATTACGGATTTGGGTCATAAATAGCTTACTACGATTCCAACGATTAATTAATTGGCCAGACTAAATAATCAATTGAAATATATTGTCAACAAATCACCGGAAAAAAGTAAATACCTGAAGAACAAAGATATTAAAAGCACAAATCAAATCTCACGAATTAATAGAAATAAAACCTCGAAAATCCTTCGACTAGAATTATGTGTTTAGCAACACATAATCAAAAACGTCTACAATGTCTTGAATTCGAAAACTCCGTAGAGAACGTACGTACAAAACGTGAATAAAAATGAAGCGATCTTGTGGAATAAAATTCCACTTATTTAAACCTAAAAGAGTCCTAACGCAATAAGAAAACTAATTAGAATATGATTCTAAGAATCTTACCTAAATTAAAACTCTTCCAAAAGGAAATAAAATCAAAGAAAATAATTCCTAGAGACTAGGAAACATAATTCCAGCAGATTTCTCTCGGTTCCAGCCGTCCAAGTCGGCTTCCAACAGATTTTTATTTTCTGGGCAGAATGTTTATAGAAGTTAAGCGTGATCACGCTTAACTCTAAAGAAGTTTCTGCTGCCGTATTTTTGTATCAAACCAACTTCATGTATTTCCAAACCCTTTTTAGCATCTTTTCATCTTTTTTTCATTCCAATACCTAACGTATCAATAAAAACATAAATCCATGAGATAAAGAGTGAAAGCATGACAATTAACGCAATATTAACCAAGAATAACATGTATAAAATACATGTTAACAAATACCCCCACACTTAAGCTATTGCATGTCTCGGGCAATGTTGACATTTAGGCAACGCGAAATCAACAAAATCTCAAGAAGAATGGGAAATCAGCTAATACAGCAACTGAATATGTCAGTGATGCCCTGATATTGAGCGTGAGCAGTCCATTGGAATAGTGGGTTTTGGATTCTGGAGCATCGTTCCATTTTTGAAGTGATGCTGATATAATGGAACATTATACTTCCGAAGATTTTGGGATGGTTTATCTGGCTGATTATGAGCCTTTAAAAATCGTGGGGAAAGGAGATGTTCGAATTAAAATTTCGAATGGAATCGTGTTGCAGTTGCAGTTGCATGATGTGAGACATATTCCTGGTTTGAAGAGAAATTTGGTCTCCGTAGGACAACTAGACGCTGGTGGATACATTGTGACTTTCGGTTGCAGTACATGGAAAATAACCAAAGGGTCCATGATACTAGCTCGAGGTAAGAAAGAAAGTACATTGTATATGACAACCAACACCAAAGACTGTATTTCTCTTGCAGGAGAAAACAATGATACAGATTTGTGGCATTGCCGACTTGGCCACATGAGTGAGAAGGGGATGAATGAGCTTTGTTCGAAAAGTAAGTTGACAGGCCTCAAAACAGTCGATGTTGGCTTATGTGTGGATTATGTATTCGAAAAACAGAAAAGGGTGAAATTTTCGAAGTGAGGTAGAACCTTGAAGACCGAGAAGTTAGAGTTGGTGCATAGTGACTTATGGGGGTCTGCACCACAAATTGATAAGATAGGTACTTAGGATAAAATTGTTGAGGTTATTGAGTTATACATCTCTAACTCGGGTGGGAGCAAAGTTGCTCATAATAATCAGGTAGCTGTTAAAGCAGAACCGAGTACGCCGACACTTCCGCTGTGTAGATCTAGCAGGGAACATCATGCACCGGATAGGTATTCGCCCTCTTTATATTACCTATTACTGACTAAGAGTGTGATCTTAGAGAAATTGAAGCTATGCATGGCTTCAATTGGCCTCAGAACTTGAGTTGAGAGGCTTGGCATTGCCGGACATGTTGTGGGCTATTGAATGAGAAGATCGATTGATGGTTACTGTTGATTTCAGTCTCCAAGTGGGAGATTGTTGAGTTATGGAGCCTGAAGACTGTAAATACGCCCAAAAGTATTTTGATGAGCTTTTTTTAGTCTTTATTTTTTTCTCCTATTAGGGTTAGGTATATTGTATTATAAATAACCCTATTTGATTTTCTCCCGCCATAAGATGAGATGTTGATGAATTTGTTAACGAATAATTTTTCCTTACTTTTAAGTTTTGAGACTGATTGATACGTTTGCTTTAATTTGTTGTCTTTGTGCGCTGTGCTGATTTGACTTATGTATAACCAATTTACTTATGAATACTTATGATTAGCCATAACCAATTTCAACATAGATATATAATTCTATATCTTGAATTTTAGGCTTTTCACTATTTTGGATTATTTGATGTATAATACTTATTCACTTAAATTTAGATATAAAACTTATTCACTTAAACTTTCCAAACACAAAACAAATTATAAAATAAGATTTTAGTTTGGATAATTTTTTGGACAACAAATTAACCCTTGGAGTTTATGACAATTTTGTAACCAAATCAACTTACTTGCATCCTTTAATTGGACATCAATATTATTATATATTTCCTTAATAAGTGGTAATACTAGTCACAACATATATGACTATAATGATTACCAAAATGGAAAATAACAAAATTTGTAATAGAAACTTATAATTTTAGTCAAAATAATGATATATTTCCTTACTAAATGGTAATATTAGTCACAACATATATGACCATAATAATTAAAAAAAAAAGGAATATAACAAAATCTGTAATAGAAACCTATAATTTTAGTCAAAATAATGAGATATTTCTTGAAAATTTGTTACAATCTACTTTTTGTTACTGTCTAGATTGTTCAAAAGTTCCTATCGAAAACTTGAAACCTTGTGAGTCGTTCATAATCGGATCTTCCATCTGTTGGGTGCATATGCTACAGACAATCACCAGGCCGATTACCTTTTAAACTTAACGAAAAAAGAACACAAGCGATTCGTGATGAATGTGGCCTTGTCGTTGCTTTTAGCAATACCATCTGTTGTTTGTTGTAAGTTATGTTCTACTATTTTTTTATATTTATTACAAACCCTAATTTCCATGTAATAAAATCCTAATTTTTATATTTATTTTCATTACAGTACTATTTTAGATCTGTATCGATTACATGTAATAAAACCCTAATTTCCACTATTGTTTTTGTCGTTGCAGTCATGACATTTGCCCACTTCTCTAAGATGAACAACGACGGGCCAAATAAGTATACTTCGGTGAAGAAGTCAATAAAATGAAAAAGTAACACATCCTAGTTAATTCTTTATTGTTTTCAGAATTTACCTATGTAAGTGTACTCGAGTAATGAAATTTTCTTCTTGTCGTCATAGTCGACTAATTAATGAATTTTTCTTAAGGCATTGTTAGTTTCTTGTTTATGGAATTCGTCTATACTTGTACTCAATTAATTGTTTCCAGAATTTTAAAAAAAATCATGAAAACTCAATTCGTCTATGTACTTGTACAATGGATTTCTTTTTGATAAAAAAGTAGTTGAAACAGATTATTTTTAGAAAGGTTATCTTTATTAGTTTTCTGGATGTACATAAATTTGCTTAAAGAAAGAATGATGATTAATTCTAAAACCATATTTGTAACAAATTATTTCATTGATCAATTTTGTCATGTTGTCTTCTTTGACAACAAAAAAATCACAATTTTTATTCAACAATTTGTAATTGAATACCTTGACGATTTGGTATAGGTTATTTAATTATCTATATTCTATTCTAAAAGTTTGAATTATTTGATGTATATGATTTATTGTTTTGTAATGGACTAAGATAACCTTATAACAATAAATATTATATTATTAATACACATATTGAACACGTAATATACTTTAAACAACTTGATTCATTATTAATTTAAAATTTATGCACGAATTGATTTGATAGAATTATTAATTAATTGATTATAAATGTGCTTGGTTTTAATAACAAAAGCATCAAAAAGTGTAATCATTTATTATTATCAAATGATTGTACACGAACTTGATTTATAGTTAGTACTCTTGTATATTTGGAATAAATGAAAATTTTTATGATTCTTATTATAATGAATTTAAAGTTTATACTCTTCCATATGTATTTGGATGGGGTCTGAAAAATTATAACAATTATTATTACCGAATGATTGTGCATGAGCTTCAAATTTGTTGTTAATATTATTTAATGTACATTTTAAATGGACAACTTGCAATTAATAGTTAACATTGTTCACCGTATATTTTGATGAAATTTAATAAGAATTTTAATAATTTACAAGAATATTAGTGGTTAATATATTTTCCTAGAGTCTTGTTGCATATATATAGCCATATACCATGAATTATTTTTACATTGTTGTATTATTATCTATTAGATATCTATCTATTACATGAATTATTTAGTAAGAATCTAAAAATTAAACTAACTTATATGAATCTGTTATGTCACATAAGCATTTCAAATCAATTTGTTAACAAATTTGTTTTACATCTATAATTTTTCTTCTGAGAAAAGATGTGTTTAGGTAGGAAATTTATCACGAAGAAAAAAAACATAGATCCATGTTTTAGGAATTAAATATCTAAATTCTATAGATATTATTTTATGTTAATCATTAAAAATTAAATGTTTAGAGTTATATTCACAGGTTGAAGATATAGGATTAAGCAAAAGTACTCTAAATTAAATCGACATTATAATGTCTTGATTATATTAAAACACAAGTATTCAAAATGATATGCTTGTATTATATATCATTTTACAAAAATGATATTCACAATGATTATATTAAAATACAAGTATTCAAAATGATATAATTGTATTGTATATCATTTTATAAATATTACAAAATTAATGAGTTAGATACACGTTTACCAACTTTGATGTTTAAATTTTAAAATAATCTTATAATATAATCTGTTCTCGTTTAGTTTAGTTTATTTACTTTTACTTTTAGATTATATAAAAGGTGTGACACCAAAAGTTTCACTGTTTTTTCTAAATATATGCCTCAACTAGAGTTAGAAAAATGGTATAATTGAGTTTACTAATTTCTAATGCTTCGTTTAACAGTGTTCTCATTCAATTTTCAACCACCATTTTCTAAATCGTATGGGAGAATGGATGCCCTTTTTTCATGTAAAAATATAGGTATGTTGGTTGTATTTATGACGATTGTTAAAATCGATAATTTCATTGAAACAAAACCTAGTTGTTACTGTATAAAACATGTGTATATATACATAAACATAAATTTCTAAAATTTCGCTTATAATCGGAGTATATTTTATATATTTCTAAGTTGGTCAATGTACCATTTTCTGCAATATCTTTTCTTCTAGTTAAAAGTTAAAAATATATTGAGTGTAAAGTAAAGTCTTTATTTCTTAATTTCATACTTCATTGTGAACATTTATTCTTCCGTAAGTATGTTAAATTCTGAGCAAACATTTCATAAATAACTTAAATTAATTTGACGAGTTCATATATCTATATAATCATTTCAAAATTGAGGTGTACATCTAAATTTCTTATGACAATGAAAATTAAGTTAACTTCAAAGGTTATGAAACTGAAACAAAATTAAAATGTTCGTAACAATTCAATGGTTTTTAGTTCTTCGAGATACATATTTATCAAATTCGTTGAGAAAATAATTTTTGTTGGTATTCAACTTTTAATTTCAAGAATCATAAATAATGATTTATACAATCTCTACTAATAGCATAAAATCTAAACTATAGATAAAATAATACCAAAAAGTATTAATATCTTTTTGTTTGAGGTTTAACTTCATTTCAAAATTTTATCAAGTAAATAGAAGAATAAAAGCAACATCAATAATTGTATATTGAATAAGATAAATATAAAATGAATACTTAAGAAGAAAAATGAAACAAAAAATCTTATGAAACTGTCAAATAATCGTATATGGAATAAGAGAAATAGAAAATTAAATATTTTAAGAAGAAAAATAATTTTTTTTTTATGGAACACATTTAAGGTCAAATAGTAGTTGAATGCGAGAAATAAAAAATTGATCATTTAAGAAGGTAATTAGAACAAAAAGCTTATGAAAATTAAGGTCAACTAATCGTATATTGAATAAGAGAAATAGAAAATTGAATACTTAAGAAGAAAAATAGAACACAAAACTTATGAAATATATTACGGTAAAAAATAAAAAAGGAGAACCCAGGCCATGTAAGCATAAAATTATTGTAGTTTAATTAGTAAGAAATCTACTTTGTTTAAATGATTAGGCTTTTAGGTAATCAACAATTAGTTTCTTCAAATTTTTTATTAAACATTTGGTTTAGTTGATGTTTTTCTAATTTTATTAACTTCAATTAGGGAAAATTTTATTCTTGGTCCTCCACTTATATCACAATATCGATTCTGGTCCCCAAAATTTTGAAGTCATCAAATTGATTATTCACTTATTTGATTTAGGTCCTTCCTCAACTCCTCCGCCCAATAGCCAACACAGAGTCAATTCTTTCATCAACTTTCACAATCTAATATCCATATAAAATTCGCAGTTTTAGATAATGTAAGGGTGTGTTTGGATCAAGTGATTTGGATTTGAGAAAGGGATTTGGAGGAAGGATTTTAAATGACACAAAAATGGAGTAATTTGAAATCCACCATTGTTGTGGACAAAAATGAGCGAGTGCTCTTTGATTACTTCTCTTACCAATTAGACAACCCTAAACAGCTCTTAGGATTTAGCCTATCGATAGCATTCGTGCATTAGAAAAACACCAACTAGCCAACAAACGCATATGCTCGGTTCATTTAAACTAGATTACTAATTCCCATAGCGACTAATCGAAAACTTGTCCATAATCAACGTCGCTAACTGCTACAAATATTAGGATGGGTAAATTACTTTTTTAGTCCCACAAGTGACACCATTATCAATTTTGGTACCGCGCTTGTTGGTTTTCTCACTCTCAGTCCCATATGTCGTCAAATCTCTCACATTTGGTCCTTTGACCAAATTCCGTCAGCAAATTGACAGAGCCACGCACGTGAGACGTGTGTGGCCGTTAATTGAAGGAAAATATGCGGGAATTTGACCTAATTTTGATCCTAAACCCTTTTGGAGGGAAAATTGACCTAATTTTGACTCTAAAACATAAATTTAAAGTTTCAAAGATCAATTTTCCATTCATTCCCTTCTCCTTCCTTTTTCACCTTTCTATGCTATACATATACATATATATATACACACAGTTGTATATACTTGCACAGATCTTATAAATTCTATTATAATACATAATACATAATCAGACTGTATTGTAACCAATTTGTTTTGATTTTGATCGGTCGATCGTGTGCTGGAAGCTTTTGTATTTGCTGGTGTATCCCTAATTTCTCGGATCAATTGCGGAGCTTTGCGGACATGTAATTTCACAATGAATATATCCTAGATAAGGAGAAGAATTCAAATGATGCCTTTGCTTCTAACTCAACGAGATCTGTTGCTACATTTGAAATAAACAAAAAGAAACTTCAGAACATCGAAAACTTAGTTCAGAAGCTGAGAAGACTCAACTCCAGCCATGACGAAGCACGTACAAATTACATTGCCTCACTATGTGAAAACACTGACCCCGAGCACATATACATTTCTGAAATACTATTGGCTTCTAGTATTCTCCTTCGTGACCTCACAGATTTCCAGTTTCATCCATTTGGTCATTAAACCCCGAGTTATTCTTAGTTTTGGAACGAACAAAAGCAAGCACTTCGCCAAAACAAGAATTTAGCACCGACAAGACGTCCCAAATTAATATTCAGAAGTTATTCCTCATTTCATTTCTGGAATCCCCAAATCATCATCAGCACTTTGCGTGTGTGATTGAAATCCCTAGTATTATTATGAATTTTTATCATACTCTATAATGATTTAATTTTTGTAATTTAATTTGTAATTTGTTAAGGTTGCCAGTTGCCACACCCAAATGTTATATTGTTATTATTTTGTTGGCTGAATTTACTAGTAATAAACACTATTTAATTGGATTCTAACATTATTTTGTTTCCCTCGTCATCCAAAAAAAAGGAGAAATTAAACGGTATTTTATTTCTTGCTTTTTATGCTGAAAAGAATGTTGGAGAGATGTATCAAATACACTTGGGCAAGAAATGTAAAGGATATAACGTATTGAAATCAATAAATCCTTTTCATCGTGTTCTATTTGATTTTGATATAACTCGAAATAAGCTTTATATCTTGCGATCACAAGATGAGCTTATTTAACATTTAATATCATAACTTTATAAATTTCAAGAGATCTTAGAAATAATTAATAGGAACGGTAAAATTATTATAGCATCATGTGTTATGAACTCGACTTATTTCAACGAAAGTAATGAAACTAAGATCAAATTCACACTATATCTAGAAAAAATTGCTTAGCACTAAATTTAGTAAAGCAATACTTTAATTTCATCAAATAAAAAGTTAATATCAAGAATAGTGTAATTAAAAAATTTTCAATATAGTAAACACCAATTGTAGCACTAAATATCAGGTTTTTTCAAAATAACAAATCTTAAAAACTAATATACGAGCCCAAGAAAACTCGTGTGTAAAAGACCACACTTTTGTTTAAGAGAGAGCAAATACTACACAAAAACACCTAAAAAGCTAGCTATAAAAAGATTTATGTATCGCTCGCTTTTATCTCGTCACATCTATCGAGGTCTTGTTAGTCTCGTTAGATTTGAAGTTGGAATACAAAGCTTGAATAAGTTGCTCTAATCTAATCCACTAATAAGTAATTTGCTTCTAGCAAAATCAAGTCAAAATATAACCCTAATTATTGTTGGTTTTAGATTCTTCATATTTTACATATTTGTTTTTCATTTGCTTTGATTGTAAAAACTTCAGTCATTTTGTTTAATCAGAAATATATTAAACTCGACTAAAGTTTATAGATTAGGAGAAAATTGCAAAAATATTTCCGTAATTATAGAGGTTGGCAAAATTAATCTCATTTTTTTGAACTGGCAATATAAATTTATCATATATTTATTGAAAACATTGAAGATAAATTGGATATATTTGTTTATATTTTTGCGCAATTTGAGAATTTTTTTTATTCCCTTCTAACTTAGCCTAGGTGTCTTTTTCAAATTTAATTAAATTCCAAAAAAAAAATTCAGATATATCTTGTATTTATTTTCTATATTTTTTTAAAATTTTTTAATATTTACTATTTATTTTTATTGTATTTAGGATGTGTTTATGATTATTTCTAATGGGGTTATTAATAGTTTCTGATATTTACTAATATTTTTATATTATAAATATTTTCTAGTATTTATATAATAATTTTATTTGAACATTTATTTAATGTTTTTTTTCATTTACTTAATTTTTCTTATAAAAAATTGTATGTTTTGACTTTTAACAAAGGTACTCTAATTAGATTGCAAATTTGTTTTACTTGTGTTATCCTAACAAATACACACATTAATAAAGACGGTGTGAGCATAATTTTCCCATATATATATATATATATATATATATATATATATATATATATATATACCATGAGTTGTTTCTTCATAATATATTCACCATGACATATTTAACATATACTAATATATGTAATAAAATCACACATTACCATTTTTGGATAGCCAAATTTTCTTAATTAACTACAGAAAAAGAAGACAAATGTTATTAGATAATCATAATCCATGTTGCACTAATTAAAGTCAACAGTCAATAGTCAATGGCCAGTCTATATATGGTTTGATTATTTTCATTTTCTTAATTAACAAGTATTATCACATTTGAAAAAGAACAAATTGCAAGTCAACCTTATAATCCAAACTTATATTACATTAATTAACTTTTAACCAATAAAAAACCCATAATTGAATAATCTAGCTATTCGTATTTCAATAATATGAAAATACCATAATTAATTTTGTCAATAAATTCTCCCCTATAAAAGAATTCAACTATTTAAAATGATTTGATCTAACCCAAGAGTGAAGAAAAATGAGTTACAACATTATGAAGTATTTAATTTTACTATTTCTCATTTTGCATGCTAATCATCTCCATGCTGAATCATGCTTTTTTGGGAAATTAAATAAGTTTTCCGTTTACGTCGTTAACAATCTCCCTCCAAATAGCGAACCCTTGAAGCTGCATTGTGCGTCAAAAGACGACGATCTTGGATTTCATACGCTAAAAGTGAACGAAAATTTTCACTTTGAGTTTTGTCTTAAACCGCTTTCGACTTTGTTCTTTTGCCATCTTTGGTGGGGTAAGAAGAACAAAGCGTTTGATGTTTTCAACGCGAGATTGCCTGTTGTATGTGCGCTTCATGACAAATGTGTTTGGATAGCAAAAGGCGATGGTATTTATTTTTCAGGATTATTCCCTCCTCCATCTAATGTAGATAAGAAGTTCAATTGGGAGTGACAAGTCGATGATGTGCAAAGAGAAGAAGATATGTAGTAAATAAATTTGTTATGATTTGTTTTGCAATTAATTTCGTCCTACAAGGATTAATAACAAATTGTGAAATGTAATAGTAAGTTATTTTGTGTCATATATATTTTATGTATGTTATGTGATGTGTTTTTTGGTTTATATAAATATAAACGTGTATATATATATATATATATATATATATATATATATATATATATATATATATATATATATATATATATATATATATATATATAGTTGTGCAGATGAAGTATTAGGCAAAAGAAGAAACTAAATGGTATTTTATTTCTTGCTTTTTATGTTATAAAGAATGTTGGAGAGACTTATCAAATAATACACTAGGGATATAAGCTTTATATCTTGCAATAGCAAACTAAGCTTATTTAATATTTAATAACATAACTTCGATCGCAAGATATAAAGCTTATATAATATTTAATAATTAATAACATAACTTCATAAACTTCAAGAGATCTTAGAAATATTAATAGGAACTGTAAAAATAGTATAGCATCATGTGTTATGAACTCGACCTAATTCAACGGAAGTGGTAATTTAGATACAATATATTTTTGGGATATATCAAATCCCTTAGTTTTATTATTTATGTTTATCTTTATTTAGTTACCTAATTACTTATATTAGAACTCTTGTCTTATAAATATTACCTCTTTCAATTAACGGGATTTTATATTCCAACAGAAAGTAATGAAACTAAGATCAAATTTAAACTAGATCCAGAAAAAATTTCTTCGCACTAAATAAAACTCCATTTTATAGTAAAGCAGTACTTTTATTTCATCAAATAAAAAGTTAACAATATCAAGAACAATGTAACTAACATTGTTTCAATATAGTAAAGAACGATTGCACCACTAAATATCATGTTTTTCCAAAATGACAAATCTTAAAAGCTAATATACGATAAAAAGTTAACAATATCAAGAACAATGTAACTAACATTGTTTCAATATAGTAAAGAACGATTATACCACTAAATATCAGGTCTCTCCAAAATAACAAATCTTAAAAGCTAATATACGAGCCCAAGAAAACTCGTGTGTATAAAAAGACCATACTTTTATTTAAGAGAGAAAGCAAATACTAAACAAAAATACCTAAAAAGCTAGCTATAAAAAGCTTTATGTATAGTTCGTTTTTATCTCGTCACATCTAACGAGGTCTTGTTAGTCTAGCTAGATTTGAAGTTGGAATACAAAGCTTGAAAAAGTTGCTCTAATCTAATCCACTAACAAGTAATTTGCTTGTAGCAAAATCAAGTCAAAATATAACCCTAATTATTGTTGGTTTTAGATTCTTCATATTTTACATATTAGTTTTTCATTTGCTTTGATTGTACAAACTTCCGTCATTTTGTTTAATCAGAAATATATTAAACTCGACTAAAGTTTATAGATTAGGAGACATTTTTAAAAATATTTCCGTAATTATAGAGGTTGGCAAAATTAATCTCATTTTTTTGAACTGGCAATATAAATTTATCATATATTTATTGAAAACATTGAAGATAAATTGTATATATTTGTTTATATTTTTGCGCAATTTGAGAATTTCTTTTATTCCCTTCTAACTTAGCCTAGGTGGCTTTTTCAAATTTAATTAAATTCCAAAAAAAAAATTCAAATATATCTTGTATTTATTTTCTATATTTTTTTAGAATTTTTTAACATTTACTATTTATTTTTATTGTATTTAGGATGTGTTTATGATGATTTCTAAAGGGGTTATTAATAGTTTCTGATATTTATTAATATTTTTATATTATAAATGTTTTCTAGTATTTATATAATAATTTTATTTGAACATTTATTTAATGTTTTTTTTCATTTACTTAATTTTTCTTATAAAAAATTGTATGTTTTGACTTTTAACAACGGTACTCTAATTAGATAGCAAATTTGTTTTCCTTGTGTTATCCTAACAAATACACACATTAACAAAGACGCTATATATATATATATATATACCATGAGTTGTTTCTTCATAATATACTCACCATGACATATTTATCATTTACTAATATATGTAATAAAATCACACATTACCATTTTTGGATAGCCAAATTTTCTTAATTAACTACAGAAAAAGAAGACAAATGTTATTAGATAATCATAATCCATGTTACACTAATTAAAGTCAACAGTCAATAGTCAATGGCCAGTCTATATATGGTTTGATTGTTTTCATTTTCTTAATTAACAAGTATTATTACATTTGAAAAAGAACAAATTGCGAGTCAACCTTATAATCCAAACTAATATTACATTAATTAACTTTTAACCAATAAAAAACCCATAATTGAATAATCTAGCTATTCGTATTTCAATAATTTGAAAATTCGATAATTAATTTTGTCAATAAATTTCCCCTATAAAAGAATTCGACTATTTAAAATGATTTGATCTAACCCAAGAGTGAAGAAATATGAGTTACAACATTATCAAGTATTTAATTTTACTATTTCTCATTTTGCATGCTAATCATCTCCATGCTGAATCATGCTTTTTTGGGAAATTAAATAAGTTTTCCGTTTACGTCGTTAACAATCTCCCTCCAAATAGCGAACCCTTGAAGCTGCATTGTGCGTCAAAAGACGACGATCTTGGATTTCATATGCTAAAAGTGAACGAAAATTTTCACTTTGAGTTTTGTCTTAAACCGCTTTCGACTTTGTTCTTTTGCCATCTTTGGTGGGGTAAGAAGAACATAGCATTTGATGTTTTCAACGCGAGGTTGCCTTTTGTATGTGCGCATCATGACAAATGTGTTTGGATAGCAAAAGGCGATGGTATTTATTTTTCGGGATTATTCCCTCCTCCATCTAATGTAGAGAAGATGTTCGACTGGGAGTGACAAGTCGATGTTGTGAAAATAGAAGAAGATATGTAGTAAATAAATTTGTTACGATTTGTTTTGCAATTAATTTCGTCCTACAAGGATTAATAAGAAATTGTGAAATGTAATAGTAAGTTATTTTGTGTCATATATAATTTATTTATGTTATGTGATGTGTTTTTTGGTTTATATAAATATAAACGTATATATATATATATAGTTGTGCAAATGAAGTATTAGGCAAAAGAAGAAACTAAATGGCATTTTATTTCTTGCTTTTTATGTTATAAAGAATGTTGGAGAGACTTATCAAATAATACACTAGGGATATAAGCTTTATATCTTGCAATCGCAAACTAAGCTTATTTAAAATTTAATAACATAACTTCGATCGCAAGATATAAAGCTTATATAATATTTAATAATTAATAACTTAACTTCATAAACTTCAAGAGATCTTAGAAATATTAATAGGAACTGTAAAAATAGTATAGCATCATGTGTTATGAACTCGACCTAATTCAACGGAAGTGGTAATTTAGATACTAGATATTTTTGGTATATATCCAATCCCTTTGTTTTATTATTTATGTTTATCTTTATTTAGTTACCTAATTACTTACATTAGAACTCTTGTCTTATAAATATTACCTCTTTCAATTAACGGGATTTTATATTCCAACAGAAAGTAATGAAACTAAGATCAAATTCAAACTAGATCCAGAAAAAATTTCTTCGCACTAAATAAAACTCCATTTTATAGTAAAGCAGTACTTTTATTTCATCAAATAAAAAGTTATCTATATCAAGAACAATGTAACTAACATTGTTTTAATATAATAAAGAACGATTGTACCACTAAATATCAGGTTTTTCCAAAATGACAAATCTTAAAGCTAATATACGATAAAAAGTTAACAATATCAAGAACAATGTAACTAACATTGTTTCAATATAGTAATGAACGATTATACCACTAAATATCAGGTCTCTCCAAAATAACAAATCTTAAAAGCTAATAATATACGAGCCCAAGAAAACTCGTGTGTGTAAAAAAACCATACTTTTATTTAAGAGAGAAAGCAAATACTAAATAAAAATACCTAAAAAGCTAGCTATAAAAAGCTTTATGTATAGTTCGTTTTTATCTCGTCACATCTAACGAGGTCTTGTTAGTCTCGCTAGATTTGAAGTTGGAATACAAAGCTTGAAAAAGTTGCTCTAATCTAATCCACTAACAAGTAATTTGCTTGTAGCAAAATCAAGTCAAAATATAACCCTAATTATTGTTGGTTTTAGATTCTTCATATTTTACATATTAGTTTTTCATTTGCTTTGATTGTACAAACTTCAGTCATTTTGTTTAATCAGAAATATATTAAACTCGGGTAAAGTTTATAGATTAGGAGAAAATTGCAAAAATATTTCCGTAATTATAGAGGTTGGCAAAATTAATCTCATTTTTTTGAACTGGCAATATAAATTTATCATATATTTATTGAAAACATTGAAGATAAATTGGATATATTTGTTTATATTTTTGCACAATTTGAGAATTTTTTTATTCCCTTCTAACTTAGCCTAGGTGGCTTTTTCAAATTTAATTAAATTCCAAAAAAAAAATTCAGATATATCTTGTGTTTATTTTCTATATTTTTTAGAATTTTTTTACATTTACTATTTATTTTTATTGTATTTAGGATGTGTTTATGATGATTTCTAATGGGGTTATTAATAGTTTCTGATATTTACTAATATTTTTATATTATAAATATTTTCTAGTCTTTATATAATAATTTTATTTGAACATTTATTTAATGTTTTTTTTCATTTACTTAATATTTCTTATAAAAAATTGTATGTTTTGACTTTTAACAAAGGTACTCTAATTAGATCGCAATTTTGTTTTCCTTGTGTTATCCTAACAAATACACACATTAACAAAGACGGTGTGAGCATAATTTTCCCATATATATATATATATATATATATATATATATGTATACACCATGAGTTGTTTCTTCATAATATATTCACCATGACATATTTAACATATACTAATATATGTAATAAAATCACACATTACCATTTTTGGATAGCCAAATTTTCTTAATTAACTACAGAAAAAGAAGACAAATGTTATTAGATAATCATAATCCATGTTACACTAATTAAAGTCAACAGTCAATAGTCAATGGCCAGTCTATATATGGTTTGATTATTTTCATTTACTATTACAAGCATGGTCAAAACAATTTGATAGATGACTAAAATCAAGTTACATCATATTTCCTAAATTTTGAACGTTATAATTACTTTTACAAATCTAACTTAACCCCATTTAATTCCATACTATTTTAGAACTTCGTAAGTGGAAATAGCAAACAATAGTTTAGCTATTTAAGCATAAACTTAAGGGAAGAGATAAACGCATCACAAATTAAAATTATTGAAGTATGAGTTATACCATGATTAGATACATTTTAGTATTGTTTATGATTCTACATTCTAATCACCTTCTTGTATGAGCATGCGTAATAAACAAATTATACAAGTTCGAGGTCCATGTTGTTAACAACCTTCCTCCCAAAAGTGCACCATTAAGGCTGCATTGTGGTTCTGGGGATGACGAGCTTGGATATCATACACTCACATTAAATCAAGATTTGTCACTTTGGTGGGAAAAAAAGAACAAAGCTTTCGATGTTTTCAATGGTAAATCGTTTCCGTCAATTCCATGCACTCATCATCAATGTTATTATGTAGTAAAGAGCGATGGTATTTATTTTTCGAGATCTTTTCCCCCGGGTAAATTAGAATTGTTGACTCGCTGGGACTAAGAAAATTCATGATCTTATATAGTTATTAACACAATGTTAGAATAAAATAGATATGTATGTCATAGATTTGCTTTAGTTGAGGCCTACATGAGATAGTAAGAAATGTGTAAGATGTAATAAGTGATTTTGTTACTAAAAAAAACAAGTGATTTCTATATCAATTCTATTTTCTATTTCTTTATGCATAAAAATGAATTTAAGTTTACATGATATACATATATAAGTATATATAATTGTTGTGTGTGCTCGTTTGATTCAATGACCTATAGCGACCTAGTAAATTGCTCTATCTGAAAATTGAATTAAATGAAAATTATTATGATTCTTATTATAATAAATTTATAGTTTATACTCTTCTATATATATTTGGATGGGGTCTGAAAAATTATAACAATTATTATTTCCGAATTATAGTACATGAGCTTCAAATTTGTTGTTAATATTATTTAATGTACATTTTGAATGGGCAACTTGAAGTTAATAGTTAACATTGTTCATTGTATATTTTAATGAAATTTAATAAGAAATTTTAATAATTTACGAAAATATGAATTGTTAATGTATTTTCCTAGAGTCTTCTTGCAAATATATAGCTATATACCATGAATTATTTTAACATTGTTGTACTATTATCTAATAAATTAGTAAGAATCTAAAAATTAAACTAATTAATATGAATAGGTTATGCCACATAAGCATTTCTAAACCAATTTGTTAATAAATTTGTTTTAATTACATCTATAATTTTTCTTTTGAGAAAAGATGTGTTTAATGTTAATCATTAAAAAAATTAAATGTTTAGAGTTATATTCACAGGTTGAAGATATAGGATTAAGCAAAAGTACTCTAAATTAAATCGACATTATAATGTCTTGATTGTATATAAACACAATTATTCAAAATGTTATACTTGTATCATATATCATTTTATTAAAACGATATTCAAAATGATTATATTAAAACACAAGTATTCAAAATGATATAATTACGAGGATTGTTGAAATCGATAATCTCTTTGAAAAATCCCCAGTAACAATTACTAAATAAAAATTGTATATATATATATACACAATATATATATACATAAACATTAATTTCTAAAAGTTTCTCTTATAATCGAATTAGATTTTGTATATTTGTAAGTTGAAAGTTAAAAATTTATTGAGTGTAAAGTAAAGTCTTTATTTCTTAATTTCATACTTCATTGTAAACATTTATTCTTCCGTAACTATGTTAAATTTTGAGCAAACATTTCATAAATAACTTAAATTAATTTGACAAGTTCATACTTATATCTATATAATCGTTTCAGAAGTGAGGTGTACATCTAAATTTCTTTGACAATGAAAATTAAATTAACTTAAAAGGTTATGTAACTCAAACAATAAATTAAAATGTTTATAACAATTCAATGGCTTATAATTCTTCCAGATACATATTTATCAAGTTCGTTAAGAGAATGCTTTTTGTTGTTTTCAACTTTTAATTTCAAGAATCTTAAATAATGATTTATACAATCTCTACGAATAGCATAAAATCTAAATTATAGATAAAATATTATAAAAAAGTATTAATATCTTTTTGTTTTAGGTTTAACTTCATTTCAAAATTTTATCAAGTATATAGAAGAATAAAAGCAACATCAATAATTGTATATTGAATAAGATAAATATAAAATGAATAGTTAAGAAGAAAAATAAAACAAAAAATCTTATAAAACAGATGAAGGTCAAATAATCATCCATATATTGAATAAGAGAAATAGAAAATTAAATGTTTTAAACAAGAAAAATAAAATAAAATTTTTATGGAACATATTAAGGTCAAATAGTCGTATATGGAAAGAAATAAAAAAAATTGATTATTTAAGAAGACAATTAGAACAAAAAGCTTATGAAAATTGAGGTCAACTAATTGTATGTTGAATAACAGAATAGAAAATTGAATAGTTAAGAAGAAAAATAGAACAAATAACTTATGAAATATGTTAAGGTAAAAAAGGAGAATCCATGTAAGCATAAAATAATTATAGTTTAATTAATAATAAATTTACTTTGTTTAGAAATGATTAGGCATTTAGATAATCAATAATTAGTTTCTTCAATTTTGTTATTAAACATTTGGTTTAGTTGATGTTTTTCTAATTTTATTAACTTTTTTGCCAAATTTCCAACTCATAAGCTTTTCTAATATGATTATAATTTATTGAATAAATTAAATTATTAATAAAACATTGTGTGTTTTTAGTACATTGAAATGGTTGTTGGCCGCATATAATTTATTTATTTTATATATTAAGAATAATGTATTTTTGACTTAAAATAATTATTAATGCATTCTTATATGAATTCATTTGTTGATCATCATTCTCTCAATTTTTTCACGATTGTATCTTTGGAACTTGATGTATACACAAATGGGCTATTAGGGTCTTGCTTTAAATATATACATATTAAGTTTCTTATGACATGATTGCTATTAAGTTTGTGATGACTTGGGTTATTATTAAATATTAATATTCTCTTTTTATTAGATAAATAGCTAATATTTGTATCGTTCGTCTTGTAAAGTTCTTTCTAGCTTGACTTATTATATGTTAAAACAAGTTCGAACAATCTTATGTGTGTTTCAAGTTTGAAATTATATTAGAACTCTACTTGATTATGTGAAGAATGATAGAATACATGCAAATAAACCTAGCAACTTGAGATCAATTAATATTCAACACTATTCAAAGTCATTTGAGTTTGATTTGATTAGAAATCATACCCAACTCAAACATATTCCTTTTATTTTATTTACCTCCAAAATTATTAGATAGAGTAATATAATATATCTAAATTTTTAGATAAATAAATAAACATATAAAATTGAGAAAAATTATTGTTGTATAAAATGGATTAAAATTTTTATTATGTACTGTAAGTCATTTTTTCCTTTATTATCTGAATTTAGATTAATTACAATTTTGCTCATTAACTTAACTGAAAGAATTTTTTTTTTATCAAAATTTCATATTTGGAGGGTTATTTGCAAGGTATATACAAAAAGCCCTATTATTTATCTAATTGTCATAACTATTATGTTATAAAACTAATACTAACATTAAAAGAAACATATGAAAAAAGCATGTGGTTCGCACGCGGCCGTTAACTATACATTATTTTAAAGGGATATGTTGCATATTTTTTGGTACCATGATTTTCATAAAATACAAATTGCCACGGTACCATGATTTTCATAAAATTCAAATTGCCACCTCATATTAATCTAACAAACAAATATACAAGTCAAATTTGTATATCAAAAATATAATTTTTCCAAAACAGTCTAAATTCACCTAATACTGTTCGAATAAGGAGAAAAACGGCGTATATTGCGTAAATAGTTCAATAGATATATACAATACACAATTACGCATTTAGTGGGGTGTAATTAATAGGTAGTACAAGTCAACAACTTTCTTTTATGAGATTCTCAATAATCAGAAAATCTATAATCTAATTCACTTTTATTTGATCATATTTTCTTAATTAGCAAGGATTATTACATTTGAAAAAGAACAAACTGAAAGTCAACCGTATAATCCAAACTAATATTACATCAATTAACTTTTAACCAATAAAAAAACCCATAATTGAATAATCTAGCTATTCGTATTTCAATAATTTGAAAATCCCATAATTAATTTTGTCAATAAATTCTCCCCTATAAAAGAATTCGACTATTTAAAATGATTTGATCTAACCCAAGAGTGAAGAAATATGAGTTACAACATTATCAAGTATTTAATTTTACTATTTCTCATTTTGCATGCTAATCATCTCCATGCTAAAGCATGCTTTTTTGGGAAATTAAATAAGTTTGCCGTTTACGTTGTTAACAATCTCCCTCCAAATAGCGAACCCTTGAAGCTGCATTGTGCATCAAAAGACGACGATCTTGGATTTCATACGCTAAAAGTGAACGAAAATTTTCACTTTGAGTTTTGTCTTAAACCGCTTTTGACTTTGTTCTTTTGCCATCTTTGGTGGGGTAAGAAGAACAAAGCGTTTGATGTTTTCAACGCGAGGTTGCCTGTTGTATGTGCATTTCATAACAAATGTGTTTGGATAGCAAAAGGTGATGGTATTTATTTTTCAGGATTATTCCCTCCTCCATCTAATGTAACTAATAAGAAGTTCGACTGGGAGTGAAAAGTCGATGATGTAAATGCAAAGAAAGAAGAAAATATGTATAAATAAATTTGTTACGATTTGTTTTGCAATCAATTTCGTCCTACAAGGATTAATGAGAAATTGTGTAATGTAATAGTAAGTTATTTTGTGTGTCATATATACTTTATTTATGTTATGTGATGCGTTTTTTGATTTACATAAATATAAACGTATATATATAGTGTTGCGCAGATGAAGTATTAGGCAAAGGAGAAATTAAATGGTATTTTATTTATGTGTTATAAATAATGTTTGAGAGACTTATCAAATACACCAGGGCAAGAAATGTAGAGGATATAACATATCAAAATGAAGAACTCCTTTTTATCGTGTTCTATTTGATTTTGACTATAGCTCGATATAAGCTTTATATCGTGTGGTAGTAAGATGAGCTTATTTAATATTTAATATCTTAACTTTATAGACTTTAAGAGATATTAGAAATAATTAATAGGAACTGTAAAATTATTATAACATAATGTGTTATGACCTAGACCTAATTCAACAGAAGTAATGAAACTAAGATCAAATTGACACTAGATCCAGAAAAAATTGCTTAGCACTAAATTTAGTAAAGCAGTACTTTTATTTCATCAAATAAAAAGTTAATATCAAGAACAAGTGATTAACATTGTTTCAATATAGTAAACACCAATTGTAGCACTAAATATCAGGTTTTTTCAAAATAACAAATCTTAAAAACTAATATACGAGCCCAAGAAAACTCGTGTGTAAAAGACCACACTTTTGTTTAAGAGAGAGCAAATACTAAACAATAGCACCTAAAAAGCTAGCTATAAAAAGATTTATGTATCGCTCGTTTTTATCTCGTCACATCTATCGAGGTCTTGCTAGTCTCGTTAGATTTGATGTTGGAATACAAAGCTTGAATAAGTTGCTCTAATCTAATCCACTAATAAGTAATTTGCTTGTAGCAAAATCAAGTCAAAATATAACAATAATTATTGTTGGTTTTAGATTCTTCATATTTTACATATTAGTTTTTCATTTGCTTTGATTGTAAAAACTCCAGTCATTTTGTGTAATCAAGAAATATATTAAACTCGACTAAAGTTTATAGATTATGAGAAAATTGCAAAAATATTGCAGTAATTATAGAGGTTCGCAAAATTAATCTCATTTTTTTGAACTAGCAATAGTTATCATATATTTATTGAAAACATTGAAGATAATTTTGATATGTTTGTTTTTAATTTTGCGCAATTTTAGAATTTTTTTTTATTCCCTCCTAACTTAGCCTAGGTGGCTTTTTCAAATTTCATTAAATTCCAAAAAAAATTCAGATATATCTTGTATCTATTTTCTATATTTTTTTAGAATTTTTTAACATTTACTATTTATTTTTATTGTATTTAGGATGTTTTATGATGATTTCTAATGGGGTTTTTAATAGTTTCTGATATTTACTAATATTTTCATATTATAAATATTTTCTAGTATTTATATAATAATTTTATTTGAACATTTATTTAATGTTTTTTTCCATTTATTTAATTTTTTTTATAAAAAATTGAATGTTTTGACAAAGGCACTCTAATTAATTACATCGCAAATTTGTTTTCCTTGTGTTTTCCTAACCAAATACACACATTCACAAACAACAGACGGTGTGAACATAATTTTCCCATATATATATATACCATGAGTTGTTTCTTCAGAATATATTCACCATAACATATTTAACATATATTAATATATTTAATAAAATCACACATATTACCATTTTTGGATAGCCAAATTTTCTTAATTAGCTACAGAAAAAGAAGACAAATGTTATTAGATAATCATAATCCATGTTACACTAATTAGCGTTAACAGTGGCCAGTATATATGGTTTGATTGTTTTCATTTACTATAACAGGCATGATCAAAACAATTTGATAGATGACTAAAATCAAGTTACATCATATTTCCTAAATTTTGAATGTTATTATTACTTTTATAAATTTAACTCAACCCCATTTAATTCAATGCTATTTAAAACTTTGTGTAATCCTTTAAGTGGAAATGGCAAACAATATTTTAGCTATCTAAGCATAAACCTAAGGGAAGAGAGAAACACATCACAAATCAAATTTATTGAAGCATGAGTTATATCATGATTAGATACATTTTAGTATTGTTTTTGATTTTACATTCTAATCACCTTCGTGTATCATCATGCGTAATAAACAAATTATACAAGTTTGAGGTCCATGTTGTTAACAACCTTCCTCCCAAAAGCGCACCATTAAGGCTGCATTGTGCCTCTGGGGATGACGAGCTTGGATATCATACACTCACATTAAATCAAGATTTTCACTTCCAGTTTTGCCTTAGACCTTTGCAAACGTTGTTCTTCTGTCACCTTTGGTGGGAAAAAAAGAACAAAGCTTTTGATGTTTTCAATGGAAAGTCGTTTCCGTCAATTCCATGCACTCATCATCAATGTTATTATGCAGTAAAGAGCGATGGTATTTATTTTTCTGGATCCTTTCCCCTGGGTAAATTAGAATTGTGGACTCGCTGGGACTAAGAAAAATCATGATGTTATATAGTGATTAACACAATGTTAGAACAAAATAGATATAAATATCAATATATCATGTATTTGCTTTAGCTGAAGCCTCCATGAGATATTAAGAAATGTGTACGATGTAATAAGTTATTTTGTCACTATAAAATGTAACAAGTGATTTCTATATCAATTATATTTTCTATTTCTTTATGCAGAAAAAAGAATTTAATTTTACATGATATACATATATAAGTATATATAATTATTGTGTGTGCTCGTTTGACTCAATGACCTAGCGACCTTGTAAATTGCTTAATTTGATAGTTGGATGTCATTAAAAAAAATATTAGACCCTTTGTTGAAATTGAAGATGAATCAAGAGTTTTAATTTAATTTAAGATTGGAAACACATTGAAAACTGAAAAATGGAATGGTATGTAATATTAGATAAGAAGAAATAATTATCATACGAAAAACATGATATATATATATATGAATATATATTACCTATGAAAATTCATGTGTGCACAATGTATGTTATTTTTTTTTTTTAATAGATACATTTAATTTTTTTTTTTTGGGTTACAATAAATACATCTACTTATTTTAACTAATATTAAACTAAAACATTATTTAATGAGCCCCTTTTCATTTGAAGAGGAATCCTTCCTTACGGATTCCCGGTTTCTGAAGGAGTAGCGGCATGTGTCTCCGGCTCTGGAGGGCATAGTCCTTTCATACGTCTTTATCTTAATGACCGTAGAGCTCAAATCATAAGAAAAATATTTCAATTTATTTTTGAGCCCCAAAGAAAATAATATTTTGATGGAAATTTTTGAATTTCTTGATATTAAATTAAACTCTTATTAATCTAAGTTTGACCGATAAACAATATAAATGTACATATTTCTTTTTTGGAGGATGAAGGAATCCCGCAGCCGCTACCGTTGGGTGCGCACTGGGTAAACCCCGCTCTTGTATAATAGCCTACAAACCACACAATAGAAATTAACCAGTTTAGGTTTCCCATAGCTGACAAACTCATAAATATGAGTTTGGGAGGGTAAAAAATTTCTGAATTATTACATTTTCGCACAATAAACCGTCAACTCAAGCTCCATTTTATTCATCTTGTAAAGCCTTTCTTGTTTTCTGATTTTTGTATTTTTTTCTTGCTTATATTAATTGATTACAATCTTCATATTTCGAATGGAATCACCAATCTTGAAAGTATGTAAAGAAAATTATTGATAACTATAATTAATAAGATATATAGACGCAAAAAAAAGTTAGTTTACTATTGAATACTAATTATATGGGTATATACCTATTTCAAATTTCTAGATTTTGGATGTATTATACATACATATAAATTATATATATATGTGCTTATGTCGTAAGAAGCATGACAAATTTATTGTTTAGAACAAAATCCTAAAAGCATATAAATTTATTTACATTATCTACTCTTTGTAATGCAATATTAAAATATTAATTTGATGATTATTACTAAAGAATTATCTATGTATATGAGCATTAAATCCTATTATTCAATTTAGAAAACAAGAACACATGATTAATAAACTTAATAAAATAAATATTAAGAAATACAAAAGATTGATAAATATCACTGCTAAGAAAAATATTGATAGAAAAGTTAATTTTTAGAGAATTATTAAAACCCTTGTATTAGTTTTTTAAGAAACTCATGAAACTAATTTTCAATACAACAAATCATTAATTCGACAAACCTTTTTTTGTAAAACAAAATTAATAAATTTATGTTCTTAATTTTTCTATATTTAATATTAATAATTAATCAATAATACTTTTGTATATGAATTTATTTAGTGATAACTTTTATATTTATAAAAGATACTAAGTATGATTTTAATTTTGAACCTTTTAACTCCTTAACAATGATATTTAAATGACTTCCATACTTAAATATAATAGAGAAAAAGAATTACACTTTGCACTCCTAAATTATTCATGATGATGTGTTTAGATCTCCATATTATAAACATAATAAAATATGAACAGTTTATGTTTTGCTCACATGACAAACTGATGTGCCTAAACCGCAAACGCACGGCTTCGGTGCAGTACAAAAGATATCGTTCCTACGAGGACCGAACAATCAAGCACTAGCCTATCAATTATCAGTAATCTAAGCCTAATAAAAATACGAGATACGTTGTAAAGAAAACTAAACAGAACACAAGAAAACTGGTTTGAGTTATATATGATTGAAAATTCCGGAATTAGGGTTTACCACGATATATATTATCGACTCAATTATATTACCGATTAAATTACGATCGCTACTTATGAAGGACACTATCCAATTGTAATCACTATCTTCTGTCGAAGCATAATAATATACCCAAGCTAATTAATCAACTACTTTCGTGATGATTAGACTAAACTCAGACTCATTGATCTCTATGATAGTGTATCGATTCCTCAAAAGACCTAAAACTACTTTCGTGATTTAGGATCCTAGGTTTGAATACTAGGGTTCCGATATAGATGTCACCTTTCAGAATTTTTACCTAATATCTATGAACATGCAAATATGTGGCCAGCAAATTCACAAGCATTAATAAACAAGAATTCAAATCATAAGCATACGCGATGTAACCTCACCGGTTCTATAATCTATATCGATAACATACTATCGGGCTATTCCCGATTCCAGAATACGATGGATTACTCCATAGATACGGAAGCACAATAAACAATTAATAATGCAAACATCATAAACGACAAGAATTAAAAGAGATTAAAGAAGATAATTTCGATTAAACCCGTTGTCGAATAAACTGTTTACAATAATCCTTGAATCTCGTCTCTCGATATCCAATCTTTACAACTCAATTCAGGGAAATAAAGTTCGAACCCTGGTACAATGTTCGGAGGGGGTATTTATACCTAATCTAGAACATAAACCCGAAGTTGGGCCGAATATGGGCTTTCAGCGTATTGATTCAGAATAGCGCGCGTACGTACGCCGTTTAAGATGGCGCTTGTACGCCGAACAAATTTGCGCATGTACGCCGCACAAACCGGCGCCTGTACGCGAGAATGCTTAAATTCTCTGCCTTCGTTGTTTGGGCGCGATTTAACACGGCGTACGTACGCCGTGTATTTTGTCGCTCGTACGCAGTTTATAACGGCGCCTGTACGCCGGCTTTGCACTTTCAGTCCGATCATTCTCGATTTCAACCTACTATTGGTATTTTCCTTTTTGCAACATAGAAATTCCCTACGGCACTCAAAAGTGACATTAAACGCATTTGCGGGATAAAAATATGATACAAGTCTATAATAAACGTGTCGAATGAAAGGTGAAAATTGCGTAAAAATGAGGTTTATCACAAACATAATACTTGATTCGAGAGATTGTTTTGTTTAAGTTTGATAGTTTATAGCTAAAGGCAACAATCTGGATAGTTCAAGGGTGCAAAGTGTCTCTTGCACTGGCAGAGGGGGGTGGCCCCCAAAATTTTTAAAAATTTTAACATACGTATATTTTAAAATTTTTAACATATATATATTTTAAAAAATTTAACATTATCGCCTCCTCCCAAATTTTTTAAAACATATGTACATAAGTATATTTTTAAAATTTTAATATTAGCCACACCTAATTTATAATTGAGACATCTATAAAATTTCAAAACTAAACCCACAATAATTTTTTATTTTACTTGACCCTACTAATTTTATTCAAAATAAAAGTGGCCCACTTATATTGGACCTCAGAAAATGTGTTTGCCTAAACTAAGCCCACAATAAAAGTTTGATAAAATAGAATTATGGATCTAAGTAAAATGTTATGCATAGTTTAGGGGTCATTGTGCAATATATGGCATAGTAAAAAGTAAAAACCCTGTCTCTTCCCAATCCATTTACCCCTCACGCATAAACACTTCCCACAATCCCACTACCTCTATTCACTCAACTCAAGTGCTCAACAACTATTGGCTCACCGTCTCCGACCGCCGCATCCACTCGCCGCCGTAATTCTATTCCCTCTCTCAAGTATCAACTCTAAACTCTAGGCAAGATCATATAGATTTATATATTTTTTATTTTTATAACAATTAATAGTTTCAATATAATTTGTTAATTTTGTTATAAAATTGTTATTGTTTACAACTAGTGTTGGTAGCAACATCGCGAAGTACTCTTACCATTGAAAGTTTCTTCTCACAAATTGTTGGGTATCATTAATGCAGTTGATTCTTCAGTCAAACGTCATGATCAATTGCAAATTGCTGAAGCTATTCACATTGAAGAAATGATTGCAATTGATGAGCTTCAACCTGGACGTGGAAAAAATCAACTTAAAACTCTAAAGCATCCAGGTGATACTCGATGGAGCTCTTATTTGCATTCCATTCGCAGCTTACTTGAATTGTATGACCCTACTCTTGTTGTCTTACTTGAAATAATAAATGACCCAAGTAACAATTCTAGAATCAGTGGCAGATGGAGCTTTTGATGAGATGAAATCATTTGAATTTGTGTTTATTGCTCACTTTATGTTTGAACTATTGGGAAGGGCAGATGATCTTTGTAGAATGCTTTAAAGCAAAACTCAAGATATTGTAAATGCTATGAGTGCAGTTTCAAACACAAAACAAATTATTCAGAATTTTAGAGATAATGGATGTGATACATTATTGGAAAAAGTGAAGATGTTTTGTAAGCATGGGAAACGAAACATAGAAATTCCTGATATGAATACATTATTGGAAAAAGTGAAGATGTTTTGTAAGCATGGGAAACGAAACATAGAAATTCCTGATATGAATGATTTTCGTCGATCCGTTAAAGGCCGTGTCCGAGGTAATCCTGTTACATTATATCACTTTTTTTACACTGAGATATTTAATGAAACAATAAATCGTATTTTGGGGGAGATAAGTACTCGATTTAACGAAGATGCTTTGGAGTTGATGAACTTAAGTTCTTCGTTTGATCCTAGAGGAGATTATAAGTTTTTTGTTGTTGATGATATATGCAAATTAGCTGAAAAGTTCTATCCAACTAATTTTACTTGTCAAGAGAGAATGCATCTTAGATTTCAGTTGGAGCTTTTCCAAGTTGATATTAAGAGAGATGAAGAACTTCAAGGTATCTCAAAACTTTCCGATTTGTTCATAGCATTGTCGAAAATGGGTAAGTCGTGTACTTACTTTCTTGTTGATAGATTGATTCGACTACTTTTAACTCTTCCGGTATCTACAGCAACTACTGAGCGTGCATTTTCTGCTATGAAAATCGTGAAGACAAGACTGGGGAATAGTATGGATGATGATTTCTTGTCTTGCAACTTAATAATGTACATCGAGAAAGAAATTGTTCGAAGTTTTGATACAAAATCAATTATTGATGAATTTGATATGATGAAGATACGCAGAGTACAATTAAAGTAGGAGAAGATTATGCGATAGCAAGAATCTTCGATATTTATGTTTAGTAAATATTTTGATAATTTTTTGTGATTATAAAGTTTTATTTTGATTTTTGTTCATGTTTATATTCATATTTGAATTGTCAAATTTTGGTATTTGAGCGATTTTCAATATCCGAACTCTCGACCCGAAATAAATCGATCAACGCCATCGTACTTTGTCCCCCCCCTTTCAATTCCTTGCTCTGCCACTGGTCTCTTGTCCAATTAATAAAAACTAAATTCTATGAAAATAGTTAATTATTTAATATTAATAAATAAAATTTATAATATACAATTGTATGGACATGAAATTATTTGAATCAAAAAGATTTTCATTGAAAAATAAAATGATCGTTTTAACCAATGTTCTCAAAACCGGACCGGACCGGCCGGTCCGGCCGGTTAAACCGCGAACCGGTCATCAGAGCGGTCCGGTTATGTTCTCCATCCGGTTGGCCAATGACCCAATTCAAACCGGTCATGACCCGGTTGAACCGGTCCGAACCAGGCGGTTAGACCGGTCCACGGCCAACCGGTTTTTTGATCCTTACCAAAAATGTATATATGGATGTAATTATCAAGAATTGAACCCTCAACCTAGAATTTGTAGCTTAAGGGTCTCACCACTACACCAAAGTGTTTTTTTGTTGAAAGTTATAAAATTTAAATTAAAACACTTTCATGAAATATTTGAGTTTAAAATGATAAATATTTTTATATGTACATTGGTGATAAACATATTTAATATTATATATATATATATATATTTCACTAAATCGACTCAAATTAATGTTTTTAAAAATAAAACTCAAATTACTTTTATTTGTAAGTTAAATATATACTATAATGTGTATATATAGAATTATGTGTATATATATGTATATTCCGGGTTGACCGGTTTTTTTAGAACGGTCCGACCGATCGAACCAGTGACCCAGAGACCCAGTAAATTATCCGGTTCAATCACCGGTCCGAGTTTAAAAACATTGGTTTTAACTAAAGAAATGGAGGTAATTTAGTCTACAATTTTTTTTTACTTGACTTTTGAGTTTCTTTCTTTTGTTGGAATCAAAAGTTTATAAAATGGCATTTGAGCAATGTTTTTAAAATCGGATCAGACTGATCGGTTTGACCGATTTAATGGAGAACACATTAGGAGTCTTGGTTATATAGTTGGGTTGATTGACAATTGGCCCGACACGAACCGGATTGAACCAGTTTAATTACCAAATCAATTTTTATTTCTTTTCCAATTTAAATGAAAAAAATATATATATATATATGTTCTTTGATATAGAATTGAATCTTAAACATGGGAAAGTTAAAAGCTGACATCTAAATCAAAGATATATTTATTATTGAAAATTATAGTATTATACATTATATTAACTTTTACGTATTAGTTTTTAAATTAAATTTTTTTTTACTGTTTTACATTATTAAATAATTTATCTGTATATAAAGTTGAATATGAATAATTGATTATGTATAGCAACCTCATTAATTTAGAATGATAATAATATCTTTATAGGTATCTTTGTGATAAGTATATTTAGTATAATATGAGTTAACTATACTATTTATTTTCAATTTAGTTGACTCAAATTAATTCATTTGTAAAATAAATATATTTGTATATAAAGTTGAATATGAATAACTTATTATGTATAGTGACCTCATTAATTTAGAATGATAATATTATCTTTATAGGTACCTTTGTGATAAGTATATTTAGTATTATATGATTTAACTATACTATTTCTTTTCAATTTAGTTGACTCAAATTACTTCATTTGTAAAATTAATATGTATACTATATATGTGCAATGTATAATTCGAGTTGATCGGTTTTTTTATACCAATCCAACCTGTCGAATCAGTCACCCAGTAAATTATTCGATTTGATCACCGGTCCGGTTTCAAAAACCTTGATTTTGAGATTGAATTGATAAATTTTCTGGATATAAAAATTTATTTTAGAGACTTTTTTTTATTAATTTTTCCCTTCAATTATTTATTCGAGTTAAAAAATAAATGCATTGTCTTGGATTCGGAATTTTGTTTATTTTATTAAATGATAATACTATATTTATTCATACCTAACACTTTTATAAACATTTAGTTAATTTAGTTAATTAAGAATAATTATATTGTATTATTAATTAAATCGAAAATCTCTACAATTTATTATATAATATATAATATATAGATATAGAATCCTCCAAAACCTAAGACAATTACCGTCCATGTCCCTTCACACCCTTTTCTGCTCTGTGCTACATTAAAACACTCGTTCTTGGCTTGGCGACGTCGTTTTCCACCGGCCGCCATCAACCGCCACGGCCACCGTCGGTAATATGTAAATTGCAGCATCAAATAGGTTTATGTTAGTGTTAGCAATATTTAGTTGAGATTGGGCGAGGTTAAGTTGTTCTTCAATCTGTACAATCTCAATCCACCTTAATTATTCTACATTCTTACAAATTTGTTATTTCTTCTTGAAATTATCGTAGTGGTTCATATTACTGACGGATATTGTTGCGGGGATGGGGAATTTCAGGTTTGATTTATTTCTTAAGGGCGTCAAATATATAGGGTTTTGAGTTTTCATTTTTTCTTTTTAGATCTAATTACAATCATCGGTTGTAATTATGGTACTGAATTTGTTATCTCTGTTGCTTGCACCTTCGTAATCTTGAAAATTTTGGTCTGTTTTTTTGTCAACATAAGAGAATATTGATTGGTCTGGACTTTGAAACTTAAATGTTTGATGAAATGTTTTTCTTTGTTGTAGGAGGTTTTGTTTTGTTTTTAGACGAGCATTGTTTTAGATACATCTCATTAGTACCCTACATGATAATGTTTTGTTTTCTTTGTTAGTATGTTTACAAGATCTTTGCTCCTGATATCTTTTTGGTTTTCTTTTAATTCTAGGATGCTGGTTGTGCATTGATTATTTGTGATTGATCTAATTTCCTGGTGATAAAGTGAAGAGATTGATTTTTGAGGACTTTCTTTGCTATGGGCTCTCCCCAACGTATAAGGAGTTCTACCAAATGGGAAGCTGAGGAGGATGTAGACGTAGACATTGATACTGTGAGGGATGACTTTGACAGGGATGATGATAAGAGGAAGCAACGCTCAAGCAAGTCTAGGAAATCAGGTAGTGGTGAAGAAGTTGATGGCTTGGATGTTACCGCCAGAAAAAGTACATCTGACAGACATGAAAGTCGAAAGAGAGTGGGTGGATCGAGCAGAGCCAACAGTGATCAGGATGACTACGAAGCCAGAAAAGAGTCACGCTCCAAGCAGGCAAAGAAAAAATCAGAAAATACATTGGACGTGTTGAGCACATGGTATCAAGATGGAGAAGCGGAAAATAGGCTGGAGAGTGGGGACAAATCTGGGAGTAGAGGATATAGTCGCGCTGAAGAAAGCGATAGAAAGAAATCAACTCCAAAGAACTCGGAACATGACGGCCATGTGGAAAAGCAAGGAAGAAGCTCTCGGAGGAGATGGGACGAGTCTGACAACACTAGTAAAACTGTGGAATTTGGAGAAAAATCCGATGTAAAAAGTGGCAAGTCTTCTGATCCTAAACTTGATGGTGCAAGTGAAAGAGAAAGAAGTGATACTCTGGAAAGCGACTCAATTGATGTCAAAAGCAAGGATTTTGACTCAATGAATGAAAAAGGTATCAAGTCTCATGACAGAGAGGAGAGACGAGTTGATTCAGAAAGGAGAAGGTCTGAAATCCTCGAGGAAGACAAGGGAAGTTTAACACGTGAAGATAGATCGAGTAAGGAGATATTTGAGGAGAATAGACAACAAAGGAACCCCACTCGAGATATTGTTGACGGCTATGCAAGGAGAGATGTTGAGAGCTCTAATACGTCAAGGACACCTGAGAAGATAGGAAGGCGTCAATTTGAATCAGATAATTTTGAGGCGGATTATGAAAGAAGCACTACTTTTAGGAGGAAGGAACTGGGAAAAGATAGCTTGGGGGATGATAGATCCAAAGGAAGAGATGATAGTTGGGGTGACAGAAACAGGGACAGGGAGAATGTCAAAGAGACATGGAAAAGAAGGCAAGACAAGGAAGCAAGAGATAATGAAACAAACTATGATAACATGAGAGACTGGGAGTTGCCTCGACGTGGTCGTGACAGGATTGATGGCCGTCTTGGTGGTAGAAAAGATGGAAACAGGACTGAAGCTGTGAAAACTTCGTCGAAATATGGAATATCAAATGAAAATTATGATGTCATTGAAATTCAGACCAAATCATTTGATTATGGCAGAGAAGATTCTAGATCAACCTTTCCGAGAAATGATGACGTCATTCAGCAATCCGACACGAAGCTGGCTACTGATGTTAACGAGTTTGCTTACTCAACGGAGGATAGGTCACGAAATGTGAATGTACCTGTACAATCTGGTGAAGATACAAAAGATAGATTCACTGATGGTGGGCCCGCAATCCCGAATCAGCATTCGTGGAGAGATGACGATGATGAAACATCTAGAGGTCAGAGAAGTGGTGTGTCCAATCGTATTACTGGTAGCCAAAGTTCTAGTGGTGGTTCTCTACTTCCTCATGGAAATCCTCAAGGTATGAGGGGAAATAGAATGGGGAGAGTCGGAAGGGGTAGACCTACTGGAAGGGACAGTCAACAGGCTAATAATTCAATACCTTTGGTGGGATCACCTTTTGGACCAATTGGATTGCCGCCACCTGGACCTATGCAATCTTTACCTCCTAATATGTCTCCTGCTCCAGGTCCTCCTATTTCCCCTGGAGTATTTATCCCACCGTTTCAACCTCCAATCGTATGGCCAGGAGGTCGGGGCGTTGAGATGACTATGCTAGGTGTTCCACCTGGTCTGCCACCAATTCCCCCGGGATCATTAGGGCCCAGATTCTCCCCTAACTTAGGAAACCCACCAAATGGTGCTATGATGTTCAATCACTCAGGGCCCGGAAGAGGAATGCCTCCAAATTTTAATGCGGTTGTGCCAGTCATTCGTGGACAGTCACAAGAAAAAGCTTCTGGAGGGTGGGTCCCGCCTAGAATTAACGGCCCTCCTGGAAAAGCTCCGTCCAGAGGAGAGCAGAATGATTACTCCCAAAACTTTGTTGACACGGGTATGAGGCCACAGAATTTTATTCGGGAGCTAGAGCTGACTAGTGTTGTGGAGGACTATCCAAAGTTGCGAGAGCTTATACAGAAAAAGGATGAAATTGTTGCCCAATCTGCTTCTTCTCCTATGTACTACAAGTGTGATTTGCGAGAGCAGGTGCTCTCTCCAGATCTTTTTGGGACTAAGTTTGATGTTATCCTTGTAGACCCTCCATGGGAGGAATATGTACATCGAGCTCCTGGTGTGACTGACCATATGGACTACTGGACGCTTGAAGAAATAATGAATTTGAAAATTGAGGTCGTTTCATTAATCTTGAACTTGTTACTGTCGCAACTGTATGCTGATATGCATGAAAAGGTTTCATTTGAAATTTGCTGCTCCAAGATAGATTAGCTGATTATCTTCTAATTTTATTTACGTGCAAATGTGTGTTGCGATCCAAGATCTTGTTCTTGTAAATATTTTATCTTACCTTTTCCTTCAAATAATATGTAGGCAATTGCTGATACTCCATCTTTCATTTTCCTTTGGGTTGGCGATGGTGTCGGGCTAGAGCAAGGCCGGCAATGTCTGAAGAAGGTAGTAACGAGATCCATTATTAGTGCGATTAATTAATATGATGTGCTTGTGTATCGTATTTGTTTTATCTTTGGCTTCCCTTTGGTTGTTGCGTTCACTTCTCAGTTGTTGCAATCTCAGTTCCTTTGCAGTTCATTTCTCAGTTGTTTAAAATCTCAGTTCCCCTTAATGTTATCATTTGTTTTTGCTCTGTTTAGTGGGGTTTCCGCAGATGTGAAGATATATGTTGGGTGAAGACTAATAAAACAAATGCAGCTCCTGGATTACGTCATGATTCTCATACTCTTTTTCAGCGGTCCAAGGTAATTTGGTGGCGCACTCCATTATAATGTATGATTCTGAAATCTTCCTGACATGAAAGTGTTAGCACATGCGAGATACTTCGAATTTCTTGATGCTTTGGTGAATAATCTTTTCGTTACACTGCTGGAAACTATATCAACTTGTTGCTTAAAACTTATATCATTTCGATGTTTCTCAACGGACTTGAGATTTGGTTATTTCAAAAAGAAGGCCATTGTATCACTTCTTTACTTTTTGAAACCAATATATGAACTTGTTAACTATAAGGTACGGATGTTATTGGGTTTTTGTCTGATCTAGATCTTGTTTTTTTGTTCATGGCAATGCTGCGCCTATTTGTTTTTATGTGCATTTTAGGTGTATGTAAAGGAATTTTTATTTGTATATTGTATCCTGAATTGCTGTCTTGTTATTGCTGTGAAGGAACATTGCCTGATGGGCATAAAAGGGACTGTGCGTCGCAGCACAGACGGTCATATAATCCATGCCAACATCGACACTGATGTAATAATTGCTGAGGAGCCTCCTTACGGTAAGCGTGACCGTAACTTCATATTTTCTCCCCCAATTTCCTATTATTTTATATTCTTAAAATTGCTGTTGGTTGGTGTCCTGACTGGTACTATGAACTGTGCTTACAATGGAATATGTAGGTTCAACTGCAAAGCCTGAGGATATGTACCGAATAGTTGAGCATTTTGCCCTTGGACGAAGAAGGCTTGAGCTTTTTGGTGGAGACCATAATATTCGTTCTGGCTGGTTGACAGTCGGTAAAGAATTATCTTCATCAAATTTCGATTCTGGGGTAGGTTTGCCCTTCTTGTTTGTTTTATTAATTCCATCTTTGTTCAAAACTGCCACTTTAATCTTATTTAAGTTATAATTGAAGAAATAGGAATTTGTTCCACAACAGAATAACCTAATGTTTAGGATAGGTCTATTTCTAGGATCAGAGGCTGGTGGCAGCCGCCCCCTTAACTTTAATAATTTGTGTTTTCAATATACAAGTTTTTGATAATAAAAATTACCCTCCAACCCCACCTCACCCCACCTAGGGATGTTCACGAGTCGAGCCGGCTCGAAAATAGCTTGAAAAAATTCGAGCTCGAGCCGAGCTCGAGCCTGAAAATGTCTGTTCGCCAGCTCGCGAGCTGGAATAATAAAAATAATTTTTAATTAATATATATAAAATAAATATTTATTCATGTAGCTTTATATAATATGATATATTATAATAATATATATATAAATAATAATATTTTTGACATTAAATATGACTATATTTAATATTATATGTATAAATATAAAATTAATAACATATTTTTACAAAAAAAAAAAAATTTTAAATATTATTTTATGAATTTTTTTGAGCTCGAGTCAGGCTCGAGTTCGAATGAGCTCGAGCTCGAGCTCACTTTCTTGCAGCTCGTCGAGCTCACTTTCTTGCAGCTCGTCGAGCTCGAGCTCGGATTTTTGGCCTAGCTCGGCTCGAGCTCTACTCGTGAACACCCCTATGGCCCTACCCACCCCACATTGCTAAAAGATCAAACTTTGTCATTTTCCCGGACCAAAATCCTCATCTGCCTGGATGGAATGAAGGTTGTGATAGATTATGGTTGGATAAATGATCTTTCGTCTTTCGTTATTGCACATCTTTCTCGATCCATTTCACACCTAACAGTCGAAACTTTTGCAGGCATATATTAGGAACTTTGCTGACAAAGACGGGAAAGTTTGGGTGGGCGGTGGAGGAAGGAACCCACCACCCGAGGCCCCTCACCTCGTTCTCACAACTCCCGATATCGAGTCTCTTCGACCCAAATCACCAATGAAAAACCAACAGCAACTACAACAACAGCAATCAGTAACAATCTCCTTAACAACTGCAAATTCGAGCAACAAAAGGCCAACTGGAAATTCGCCACAAGCAAATAATATGAATCTTGAACCCTCTAGCTCTAACATGCTGTCACCGGCTCCATGGATGGAAAATTTCAAGGGACCGTCGGATGATAGGATGTTTGATATGTATGGATACAATGGGGGCCCGTTTGTTCCACCGGGTAATGGAGAATTTTTCGATTATGAATCTCAAAGAGGAATGAATAATATGTTGTAGTGTGAACGATTGACATTTTTTATCTGTAGTTTTCGCGATGTAACATTTTGTTATTTGATTTTTCTTAATAATTTGTTATATTTGTGGAAAATACAAATAGGAAGTAAACTTTAACATAAGTTTCAAATTCTAGGTGGTTTTCTTCAAGATAAGAGGGAGTAATTGCCAAAATCTCCTATTGACTTTGTAAATTAGTGACACACTCCTGTATATAGTTATGAACCCATAAAATAATTTCTCATCCAAATTAACCTCATAAACACATTCTACAACTTTTAGTTCCAAAAAATTTCATAAGTTGGGATTAACAATTTTGAGAATAAATTACTCTTTACTTTAGTTCAGAGCAGATTTTCTATTCCATAATGGTATACATTATTATTGTGAGATTGATAAGTGTTAGTTTATTTAAATTATTATTTATATTTTATTTTTTAGTGAATACTTGTCCATCTCACAATGATGTGACACTGACATCATTATGGTACACCATTGTAAGATAGAAGATCCAATTGAGTTTTTCTCATTATTATTATTTTTTTTATTTTAAAAATTGTCAAACGGTAAAAATCATACATTACCAATTTTATTTATTTAAGTTAATTATTTTAATTTTTATATACTTTATTTTTATTTTAATATGGACTTCTTAATTATTTTTGGTAAAGATAAAAAAACCAGAAAAATTTATAAATATATCCTAAATATTATGGAAAAAGAAGTTGATGAATGTATTATATAGTTTGATAATTTTTTTGTATGCTTTTTTTATTAGAAGAATTTATTTTAGTGAATTTATAGTAATTTCCTCAAAAATGTATAAATACAGAGTGTGTAAAAATAAGAAATACAGATTTTACAAAACTAAAATCCTTAAAATTAGCCAACTTTTTATGCAAGATTTCCCTCTACTTTTAAATAGGAAGAAAATCAAAGAAGAGCAAACAATTGATTGCAACAAAGAAATGGCGGCTCGGCGATTTCTTTCTCTACTCGTTGCCAAAATTCCCCAAACCCATCTCCCAAAAGGTACCCACTTCGATATATATAAACATACTGATGATGCTTTTGTTGTCTCTGTGTTTCATCTAATCCCTAAGTTTAAAAGCCATAGATTATTCAAAAGTTGCTTAATTATTATGGCGATGTTAGTTTTTAACATTAGGGTTTTGAAGGAAAGCCGATTTTATGTGGAAAGGTGAAAAGGTTTTTGTTACATCAGTAGTTTTAAATCTAAATGTAGATTTTCCTGATTAGGGTTTCCATAGGAATGATTTTCTTGCGAATTTGAACTTCTTTGGCCAAAAACCCAGTTTAAACAATCCAGATTGCGGATAATTGAAACTGTAGATGAAAGTTTATGATTGGGGCATAATCTGTAAATGCAATTATGTTAGTCTTTCCAACTGATTAGTTGTATTGTATGGCCTAACATGTGTAGTTTAAGTTATTGCTGTTTACATGTTTTTTGTGGATTAACATTGGTGTTAGAACGGAATCGTCTATTTACCCCTTTTGGTTCTGTAGACTGTTTATTAGTATTCAAATCATTTCATGAGGTCTGAAATGATTATAAGTACCTTGCACGTGAAATGCAAATAGGAGATAGTACCTGGTTATGTAGGTTTCGTTTAATATGGAGAGGCAATGATTTTCTGAAAATCGTCCTAAGACTTTTTCTTGAATATAGTGAAATTATGCGATTCACATCTGGTTTATACACACCTAGTCGGTTCACCCTGTTTACCGTTCAATACTAAGATTCAATTAGCTCATACTTATCGGAGTAGGCACTAGTCTGTTAACATTTTTTGATGTGTGTTTATGGATCCTCATCTTTACTTTTGAATTTAAATAGCCGAAGACTTAAAACAATTGTCCTGAGATTCAACTGCAAAGTGACACGTTCAAAGTTTGTCATTATGCGTTCTTCCTTTAGGAAATCCTGTTAACTTTCTTTTGTAAAAGGATATGTCTAAAGTAGGTCTTGGTTCATGATTTCTATTTTCTCTTTATGGCTATTTTGTTATTTGGATACATGTGTATGCAAGATGTGCAACTTGCATAATCATACAAAAACAATTATGCAGTAATACTCTGCTGTTGTAATTTTGGTTATACTTAAGACCTGGTATTCTTTTCTTTTGATTTGGAAAAAAAAAGTTGATTGGGTTTCAGTTCCCACAGAAGGTTAAGTAGTTGGAAGCGAGGTTCGGACAATACAAACTTCGTTGTATTGAATCCGTTGCACTTTAGCATTCATGGTAAAGTGGTGAGTAAATTTTACATGGACTGCTAAAACTAATATTTCGTTTGACAACATAAAATGGAAACTATATTTGAAGCAATTAATGATGTTTTTATGTTCCATATATAACTGCCATAATGAACCAGATTTTCTGGGGATAAATACATGCACACTCCCTCATATATTGAGTAATTACCATGAGTTCTGAAGTTATGCAAATCACCTAGACACCTTGTAACCTTCATGCTTACAACTGGAAAACAGGGGGTGAAAATTTAATGTGATTTTACAGATGGGGGTCAAATTGTAAAATATTTTAATTGATAGGGGTAAGTTAAGCTAATTTCTTAAACCTCTGGGTGTTTTCTACAATTGGGGTTTTGATTATCTATTTAATTTTTACATTATTTTCTATTTTCCCTTTCCTAAATGCAAAACAAGATGCATAATATCATTTTCTCTACTTTGCATTTGCTGCAGTTTCCCTCCAGAACCCTCATCGTTCTCCAAACTCATTCTATCACAATTATGAAATATACGCAAGAAGATTTCAGACACTTGCCGAAGCAAATACTCCACCCATTGAGAAAAATTCATCGAAACTTGAAAGTTCCAATTCTTCAAGCACGAACGAATCAGAAAATGATCAGACGGCTGTAAAACACCGAGTAAATTCCAACTTGAAGATATCCGAGAGGCACAATCTCGTGATGGTTTTCACGTGCAAAGTTTGTGATACAAGATCCATGAAGACAGTTTGTCGAGAATCATATGACAAAGGCGTAGTGGTGGCTAGATGCGACGGTTGTAATAATTTGCATCTAATTGCTGATCGGTTGGGATGGTTTGGAGAACCGGGTAGTGTGGAGGAGTTTTTGGCTGCTCGTGGGGAGGAAGTGAAGAAGGGTTCGTCTGATACGTTAAGTCTTACTCTCGAGGATCTTGCTGGGACGAAAATCTGATGTTTTGGATGGCCATTTGGTTGAGACTTTAGTGTAATTTAATTTGGTTGAAAAACATATTTGCATTATATATTTATCAGATAAATCCACATTTTATCATTGAGGTATTCTCCTATTAATGGTGAGTTTTTATGAGTGATAGTATAGATATAACTAGGGGTGGCAACTGGGTGGGTTGGGTTGGTTTTGGGTCGGTTTCAATGGGTTGGTTGTTAAATGAGTTTGGTTTTTAAATGGTTTTAAGGTGGAATCAAATTCAACCCAAAATGGAACCAAAATCAATCCAAAAGGGAACCAAGTCCAATTCGACTCAATATCTTACATTTTGTTCATTATAATTTTGATTATTAACAAACAATTTGGGCTTAATGTGAAATTTAGTTGGACCCAACTTAGAACCAAATAAAATTTTCTTAGGAAATAATTCAACTTAAATTGGGTTGGAATCGTTGGAACCGTGGTTCCGGATTCATTTTGCCACCTATAGATATAACGAACCGTTCATTTATAGCTTTGGTGAAAGACGTGATCAGTGTTTTTATCGGCATAGTTTTATTCTGTTCGTAATTTCAAACGTTGGAAAATAATAAATTTTCCAACAGAAATGAGTCTACGCGAGTTAAAACTTGACAAATATACAATTTAACTCGGTTTTGGGAGTACAAAAATGTCCGTTTCCTTATCTTCTCCAACCACAGAATGAACTCGAGAACAAGAGAGGAGGAAGTAACATTTTACCCTCCAAAAACTGAGTTAACTCAATTTTTTGGCCAGTTAATTGGCGTAAACTTGCTGCCATGGTGCAACATACCAAGCTATATAATTCAAAGGTGCAAAGCGTCAAAATGCAAATTAGAATGCAATGTGCCAATAAGTGGCAATTTGAGGGCAAATATGTAAAATAATAAGTAAGTCGAGGCACGAGTTTAAATTATTTGTTATTGGATGTGATATGTTAATTAGCATCCCAATATACAACAACTTCTAGACGAGAATATAATCACGTCAAATTTGCATGCACATTTACTGATTTTCCACACAGGATATGATAGCTCAAGAATATTGATAATCAGACGCATTTGTTTGATGTAATTTTTCTCAATAATTAACATTCTCATGTGCGTTAGCTAATGAAAAGTGTAAGTTGATTTCTTTGGATGCATAACTATGGATATGTTTGCAAGAACTATTGTTAACTAAAAAAATGTAATTCAGTGCTATTTTTTTTAGTTCAAAGAATCAAGGCGTAATTGATGATTGTTGATAATATTACCATTTTAATCTTTGGTTAATATATGGGTTTTCTTGGCGATTTCTTGTTTAAAAATATGAATATTCAACAATGTATAAACAAAATTTGACTTCTTGCGTGACATTTCAATTAAAATGATCGTTCATATGGAAACTTTTAGTTCAAATATCAAGCAATGGTAGAGATTATATACATACCTATATATATATTGAAAATACGACACAACAAATCATGCAATAAAATTTTAATAATTTTCTGATCATGAATAATATGGTTATAATCTTATGTTTCATTTTTTTTCCTTAGGCATTGATGTGCCTAAACCGCAAGCGCACGGCTTCGGTGTAGTACAAAAGATATCGTTCCCACGAGGACCGAATAATCAAGTACTAATCTATCACTTATCAGTAATCTAAGCCTAATCAAAAGCACGAGATAAATTGTAAAGAAAACTAAACAGAACGCAAGAAAACTGATTCGAGTTATATACGATTGGAAATTCCGGAATTAGGTTTCACCACGATAAATATTATCGACTCAATTATATTACCGATGAAGTTACGATCTCTACTTATGAAGGACACTATCCTATTGTACTCGCTACCTTCTGTCGAAGCATAACAATATACCCAAGCTAATTAATCAACTACTTTCGTGATGATTAGACTAAACTCAGATTCATTAATCTCTATGATAGTGTATCGATTCCTCAAAAGACCTAAAACTACTTTCGTGATTTAGGATCCTAGGTTTGAATTCTAGGGTTCTGATATAGATGTCACCTTTCAGAATTTTCACCTAATATCTATGATCATGCAAATATGTGGCCAGCAAATTCACAAGCATTAATAATCAAGAATGCAAATCATAAGCATACGCGATGTAAAATCAACGATCCTATAATCTATATCGATAACATATTATCGGGCTATTCCCGATTCCAGAATAATATGAATTACTCCATAGATGCGAAGAAACAATCAACAATCAATAAAGTAAACATGATGAAACGACAAGAATTAAAAGAGATTAAAGAAAATAATTTCGATTAAACCCGTTGTCGAATCAAATTGTCTACAAAAATCTTGAATCTCGTCTCTCGATCTCCGATCTTTACAACTCAATTCAAGAAAATAAAAGTCGAACCCTAAAAAAATATTCGGAGGGGGTATTTATACCTAATCTCGAACATAAATCCGAAGTTGGGCCGAATATGGGCTTTTTCAGCGTTCAGACTCAACCTAACGCGCGTCTGTACGCCGAGTAAAGCGGCGTACGTACGCAGTACAAATCGGCGTACGTACGCCGTACAAGTCGGCGTACGTACGCGAGATAACCCCAAAATTTCTGCTTTCGTTGTCTGAACGCCAATTAACACGGCGTACGTACGCCATTGTTACAGTCCGAATTTGGCTTTGGAGTCTTCTACAAAGTTGTAGCTCTATGTCTTAGCTTCAAAACCCCACTGATTTGGATCCAATCCAAGTTGTAGAACTCGAGTTATGATCGTTTTACCAGGACTGCGCCATTTGGTTCGAAACAGAGCGTATTTGTAACTTTCGGGCCTTTAAACGTTTGAACCGGATCTTGTCATCTTCACAAAACTTTTAGGTAATTGTCTTACTTTCCAAACATATAAGGCTCATTAATATTGGAGGTTTGTAGCCCAAGATATGATCGTATTTCCAAACAGCGCCCATGTATCTCATTTCATACGTTTTTTCGTCATTTTCTCGAAGTTAATGATTTTACCCTACAATCATGTAACAAACCTATAAACGTATATGGGGTATAAATCATGATATAAAATGATATAAAAACGACTAATCTTAGGCTAGAAAACACGTATAATTGAGGTTTATCAACCCCCCCAAACTTGCTTTTGTTCGTCCTCGAACAAACGGTAAAACAAAGAAAACAAAAAAAAAACAAAAACAAAAACTAAAACTAAAGATAAACTCATTTTCGTAGAGTACACGATTGCACTTAGCATGTGCAACAAGCCTTTAAACCTTTTTGTTACCCAAAAAGGACGAGTTATAGTCTCGTGAGGGTTTGCAGATGATATACCCACAAAATCTATGAAATTTGAGCTATGTCGAGATAATACAACTTATAAAAATTAACAAAAGACTAATGGCATAACATCATTAACAATTAAGCTCAAAAGTATGTAAATATCTCTCAATTTTGTCATATATTAACACTAAGAGCCGAATTAACTTCCAAAGTGGTTCATGCAATCATAGGCATTATAGTCGAGTGGCATCCTTACCAAATTTTGGATGTAATCCCCATTTTTATTAACTTTCAAATTCAAAGGCACTAAGTTTAATTGGCGAAAATACACACTTCAAAACTAAAGCTTTTAAGAACTTTTGACTTTCTACACAGTACGTGTGGATTTCTGTTTAGCTCACTAGACCATGTGCAATGCTTGTTCCCTTAGGCTTTCTATGACACCCATGTAACGAGTTTTGGGCCAACGACTCCGAATCTAGATAGCTTTAGGGCGTTGAGTGTTGAAACACTCTTTTCGGACTTAATCACTCGAGTGTCAAAGGCCACGAAACAAGCTAGGTCTTTATTTGAGTTAGCTTCACATTGTCATAATAAATATTTTCAAATTTTAAGCATACATTATGAAGTGTAAATGTGACCATGGAACTCTGTACCTTATGAGAATTTTAGTTAATATCTTTGGGAATTACTCCTTACGTGTCTCAAGATGCAGCATCCACTCAACTCCTCTCCCATAGATTGTGTATAAATATCTAAATAAGCTAAACCAAATCTTAGGCCGACATGAACAAAAAACGAGATATGCTTTAGTCCAGATTAAATATTGAAGTCATGCCATCTATCTTAAGTTAATTCTAGCATATTGTACAAATTGACAAGCTAAAACTCATAACAGAAAAAAAAAATAAAGCATGCCATATGAATAGATCAAACGCCCCCAAACTTAAGCGAAACAAACTCATATGATATATAAATATGCTAAGTCGAATTCCACCCCCAAATTTGAACTATAACATTGTCCTCAATGTTATCAATCACACATAAGTAGTGGGAAAGAAAAACTTAACCAAATGGGATGTTGAAAAACATGCCCGAATAGCGAAGGAGAATTTTAGTTCCAAGTGAAGGCGGTGTAACATCTTTATCCATCCAACGAGATCTACTCATGTACCTTGTACGACAAAACAAAAATAAAGCATGCAATTTTTTTCTTTTCGTGTGTTAGAAAAAAGGAAAGAAAAAGAACAAAAACAAAAACAAACAAAAAAAATAAAAACAAAAAAAAAAAGGAAAACACTTGGGTTGCCTCCCAAGAAGCGCTTGTTTATAGTCATTAGCTTGACTTTACCATGTTAACTCAGTTTTGTAGATCCCAAATTGGACCCGACGATTTAGCAACTCTCCAATCGACTTTAGAATTTTGATTTCTAGGTAAAGAAACCTCATGTACTTGTCGAATAGAAGACCTAAATATCCCCTTTTTAAGTTTTCGTCGAGGGATCTTTTTATCGTGCAAAACTTTAATACCTTCTATGTTAATCCTTGCACTCTCATACACATCAAACTTTAACTTATTTGGTTCACGACGTCGAAACTTCCTTTCCTCTTTAGCGATGTTTGATGTCAAAGACGTGTTTCCCTCAAACATTCGAGCAATATCAGCGACAACTTCATCTTCCTCCTCAATCGAGCCACCATTCAACAATCGTGCTTCTAATGGATCCTTATAGTGGTGCCTAGCAAGCTTGTCCGCAATTATAGCCTTGTCAATCCTGTAACAAGAGTTCTCGATAGAGTAGTTAGCAACAGATTTATATAAACTAAATTCAACTCTCTCATCCCCAATATTCAAGGAAAGCCTTCCATTTTTAACATCAATAATAGCTCCTGCTGTAGCTAGGAATGGCCTACCAAGAAAAATGGGGATTTGAGAATCCTCATCCATATCGAGAACGACGAAGTCTGTAGGAATAAAGAATTTTCCTACTCTAATCGGTACATCTTCTAGCATACCTGCCGGATACTTTACGGATCTATCAGCTAATTGCAGAGTAATCGTGGTAGGTTTTAACTCACCCAATTCTAACTTACGTGAAACAGAAAGTGGCATAAGACTAACGCTAGCACCAAGGTCACACAATGCATGATCAAAACTAACGTTACCTATTACGCATGGAATCGAAAAACTACCGGGGTCTTTAAGCTTAGGAGGTAATTTATTTTGAATTAATGCGCTACACTCCTCAGTTAAAGCCACGGTTTCATAGTCCTCTAGTTTCCGTTTGTTAGAAAGAATTTCCTTCAAAAACTTAGCATAAGAAGGCATTTGTGCAAGTGCATCAGTGAATGGAATATTAATGTAAAGTTTTTTCAAAATTTCTAAAAATTTTCCAAACTGTTTATCTAATTTCGCCTTAGCTAATCTTTGAGGGAAAGGCACGGGTGGTTCATATGGCGGTGGAGGTACATACTCTGGCTCTTTCTCGCTTTTATCAGTTGTTTTGTCAATAGAGTTGTCGGGATGAGACGATTTTTCTTTTTCGACCTTCTCAGTTGACTCAGTTTCACTAATCCTAGTAGGCATCTTTGGACCTTCATAATCGGTTCCACTCTTTAAAGTAATAGCATTACAATGTTCCTTCGGATTTATCTCAGGTTGTCCAGGAAAAGAACCGGAATTTCTATTCGAGTTACTAGCTTGTTGTGCAATTTGAGTTTCTAGCATCTTATTGTGAGTTGCTAAAGAGTCGACCCTAGTTGCTAGTTGCTTAATTGCATCATTCACTATCTCGTTTTGTTTAGTCTGGGCTACTACGAAACTCTCAAGAAGGGATTCTAAGTTCGATTTCTGTGGTGGAACAGGATTGTAAGGCTTCTGTTGGAATCCAGGCGGTGGCCTAAAGTTAGGATGTGGAGCTGCGTTTTGGCTTGGGTTATACGAAAAATTTGGGTGATTCCTCCAACCAGGATTAAAAGTGTTTGAAAATGGGTCGTTCTTTTGGTTGAAGTTATTCACATAATTGGCTTGTTCTATAGAGGGATCGGTTGGTATACTAGCAAATTGACACTCTAATGCAACATGACCAATTGTACCACATATTTCACACATAGGGGGTGGGGTAGTGACAGAGTTGACATGCATATTCATCGAATCTAGCTTCTTAGACATAGCCTCTACTTGTGCAGAAAGTAAAGTAATGGCATCAATATCGTACTTACCTGGCGTTTTCTGTGGAGTTGATCTTTCGCTTGACCACTGGTAGTGGTTCAATGCCATGTCTTCAATTAAATCGTATGCTTCGTCGATACCCTTATTCATCAGAGCGCCTCCAGCTGCTGCATCGACTGACATCCTCGTGGTATAAATCAGTCCATTGTAGAACGTATGAACGATGAGCCATTTTTCCAGCCCGTGATGTGGGCACAATCGTAGAAGATCCTTGAATCGTTCCCAAGCTTCATATAACGATTCACCATCTCGCTGAGCAAAAGTCGTAATTTGATTTCTCAGTTGGGCAGTCTTGCTCGGAGGGAAATATCTCGCTAAGAAACACTGCATCAGTTGATCCCATGTTCTAATCGAACCAGTCGGTAAGGAATGTAGCCAAGCTCTCGCCTTGTCTCTCAGTGAGAACGGGAATAATCTCAGCCTGATGGCGTCCTGGGAAACCCCGTTCATCTTCAGAGTGTCGCAGTACTCTAAAAACATGGACAAGTGTAGGTTTGGCTCTTCAGTAGGTGCACCCCCAAACTGATTCTACTGAACCATTTGCAGAAGGGATGGCTTGAGCTCGAAATTGTTGGCCTCTACAGTAGGCCTGGCAATGCTGGAGTGAAGTGTCTGAGCATTAGGCGCTGCAAAATCCTTAAGACATCTCGCGTTGGGATTTGCATTGACATTTGCAGCCGGGTTTGCATTCGCGTTAGCGTTTGCATTAATATTTGCATTCACGTTCTCTTCAGCCATTGTTACTTGTATAAGCTGAGCTTGTTTCAGTTTTTGTAATTTTCTCCTAGCACGAAAAGTCTTCTCGATTTCTGGATCAGGTTCGAAATCGATCTTACTTCGCATACAAATGAGAAAACCGAAATCCTGAAATAAAACAGAAAATAAAAATTAAAAACTAAAAATAAAATAAAATAAAATGGCTTAGTCTCACTAAAATCCGATAAAAACTAATATTGACTATTCAAGTCCTCGGCAACGTCGCCAAAAACTTGATGTGCCTAAACCACAAGCGCACGGCTTCGGTGTAGTACAAAAGATATCGTTCCCACGAGGACCGAATAATCAAGTACTAATCTATCACTTATCAGTAATCTAAGCCTAATCAAAAGCACGAGATAAATTGTAAAGAAAACTAAACAGAACGCAAGAAAACTGATTCGAGTTATATACGATTGGAAATTCCGGAATTAGGTTTCACCACGATAAATATTATCGACTCAATTATATTACCGATGAAGTTACGATCTCTACTTATGAAGGACACTATCCTATTGTACTCGCTACCTTCTGTCGAAGCATAACAATATACCCAAGCTAATTAATCAACTACTTTCGTGATAATTAGACTAAACTCAGATTCATTAATCTCTATGATAGTGTATCGATTCCTCAAAAGACCTAAAACTACTTTCGTGATTTAGGATCCTAGGTTTGAATTCTAGGGTTCTGATATAGATGTCACCTTTCAGAATTTTCACCTAATATCTATGATCATGCAAATATGTGGCCAGCAAATTCACAAGCATTAATAATCAAGAATGCAAATCATAAGCATACGCGATGTAAAATCAACGATCCTATAATCTATATCGATAACATATTATCGGGCTATTCCCGATTCCAGAATAATATGAATTACTCCATAGATGCGAAGAAACAATCAACAATCAATAAAGTAAACATGATGAAACGACAAGAATTAAAAGAGATTAAAGAAAATAATTTCGATTAAACCCGTTGTCGAATCAAATTGTCTACAAAAATCTTGAATCTCGTCTCTCGATCTCCGATCTTTACAACTCAATTCAAGAAAATAAAAGTCGAACCTTAAAAAAATATTCGGAGGGGGTATTTATACCTAATCTCGAACATAAATCCGAAGTTGGGCCGAATATGGGCTTTTTCAGCGTTCAGACTCAACCTAACGCGCGTCTGTACGCCGAGTAAAGTGGCGTACGTACGCAGTACAAATCGGCGTACGTAAGCCGTACAAGTCGGCGTACGTACGCGAGATAACCCCAAAATTTCTGCCTTCGTTGTCTGAACGCCAATTAACACGGCGTACGTACGCCATTGTTACAGTCCGAATTTGGCTTTGGGGTCTTCTACAAAGTTGTAGCTCTATGTCTTAGCTTCAAAACCCCACTGATTTGGATCCAATCCAAGTTGTAGAACTCGAGTTATGATCGTTTTACCAGGACTGCGCCATTTGGTTCGAAACAGAGCGTATTTGTAACTTTCGGGCCTTTAAACGTTTGAACCGGATCTTGTCATCTTCACAAAACTTTTAGGTAATTGTCTTAACTTTCCAAACATATAAGGCTCATTAATATTGGAGGTTTGTAGCCCAAGATATGATCGTATTTCCAAACAGCGCCCATGTATCTCATTTCATACGTTTTTTCGTCATTTTCTCGAAGTTAATGATTTTACCCTACAATCATGTAACAAACCTATAAACGTATATGGGGTATAAATCATGATATAAAATGATATAAAAACGACTAATCTTAGGCTAGAAAACACGTATAATTGAGGTTTATCAGGCATCTCCAACTCAAATATTGATTTTGTACCAAATTGGTGCAAAACTTGCATTAATTTGCTCCAACTATAATAAATTTGCTCCAACTTTGAACACTAGTCACACCAAAAAAGAATATTTTAGAATATTCATTTTTTTCATCCTTTTTAGAATATTACTATTTTTCACAAATTAAATAAAACCAAAAACTTTTACGCTTAATACATTTTAACCCAATAAAATATATTTTGATAATAAAATTTACAAAAATAAAAATATTTTATAATTAAAAAATTATATTAGTTGAGTTTCAATATTTCAAAAATATGTTAAAAACAATTTTTTAATTACAATGAATAGAAATATATACATTTTATATAAGTTAAAATAATTTTTTTATTTATTATTTTGATTATAAGCTGAAATTAATGCATAGTTTAATTGGGTTCCATTGGAGTGTAGAGCAGAGAGCTCGGCATCCATGGCAGCCTTCCAATTGGGTTCTTGGAGAGCATGGGCATACGTACGAGGAAGTGGAGAAATAGAAGAGGATGTCGAGGCAGATAAATTCAAAAAATGACGAGGTTTAGTGATTCCATTTTTGGATCGTGTTGTCATAGGATGATGTGATGGACGCAAAGACGATGGAGGCATGACCGGAGGCGATGGAGGCACGACTGGAGGCGACAGGGGCACGACTAAAGGCGCAAGAGTGTCAGCCGAACTGGTGTCGGGGGCATGGGGGGAGTCTGGGTTGGTAAGGTGTACATTGGTCGAGGGGAGTTTGTGAGGTTGGTCGAGAACGGGCGAGGGTTGACTGGGTCTACAAAGTTGATGGCGAAGAGATGTAGAAGGGTCATCATCGAGGATAGAAACATCAGAAGTCGGTGATGTGGTAGAAGCGTTAAAAGATAAATAAGGAAAGATAGATTCGTCGAAGGTGACGTGACGTGAGACAATGAGCTTATTGGTGGTGAGGTCGAGACACCGAAAACCTTTATGATGAGGAGGGTATCCCAAGAAAAGGCAGGCTGAGGAGCGAGGGGAGAGCTTGTGTGCAGAAGTAGCAGATAGATTGGGATAACAAAGACAACCGAAGACACGCAAATGAGAATAGGTGGGAGGAGTTTGAAATAGAACTTCGAAGGGAGTGCGTAGAGACAGAGTGGTGGTGGGCAAAATGTTGATTAAATGGACTGCCATGTGTAGTGCTTCAACCCAAAAAGATGGTGGAAGTGAGGCTTGAAAAAGTAGAGTACGGAGTACGTTGTTAATAGTCTGAATGGAACGTTCAGCTTTGCCATTCAGCTGCGATGTGTGCGGGCAGGAGAAACGAAAAGAGATGCCATTATTATTAAAAAAATCATGAAAGGGACGGTTGTCGAATTCACCCCCATGATCGCATTGGAAAGATTTGATTTTGGCATGAAACTGAGTGGTGGTATAATTAAAGAAATTAGTAAAAGTGTTATAAACATCTGATTTATTGCGTAAAGGAAAAACCCATAGAAAATGCGAAAAATCGTCTAAAAAAAGAACATAATATTTAAAACCACTTATACTAGGGACCGGAGAGGTCCAAATGTGAACAATTTCAAAAAGAGAATTACTAACAGAAGAAGAACTAGAAAACGGGAGACGTTTGTGCTTGCCCAGCTGACAAACATGACAAAGAGTACCCGTATTATTTGCATTACAAGAAATAAACTTTTGTTGACTAATGAATTTGAAAATAGAGTCGCCCGGATGACCAAGTCGACGATGCCAAGTAGTAGGTGAGATGGCTAGCAGAGAGCTGGATGCAGTTGAGATCGAAACAGGAGCATTGAGAGAATAGAGAGGGCCAACGCTATCCCGACGAATGAGAATGATTCCAGAGTTAAGATCCTTCACAGAAAAGCCAAAAGGGTCAAACTCAATAGAACAGTGATTGTCACGAGTGAATTTACGAACAGAGATGAGATTGGTAAATAAGGATGGGGAAATAAGAACATTATTCAAATCAAATGAATGTGAAGCAAGATGGATAGAAGTATTACCCGTGGAGGAGACAGGGAGGACAGCACCATTACCAACAATAATAGAATTAGAATTATGACAATGTACTATATTACGTAGTGTACCTGGATGATGTGTCATGTGCGAGCTAGCACCAGTGTCCAAGTACCACTGATCATCCGGTTGGTGGAGCTGCATTGCTTGAAAAAGAGATGAAAGATCCGTGGATGAGACATTGTTGTGAGTAGGATCAGCTGCGGGAGCGGAGTGGTGAGGCGGGCAAGAGGACCAAGATGGAGGAGGACCTAGCAAACCGGCCGAGGAAAGTGACGGAGATGTAGTTGAGGCAGGTGAAGGAGCAGTGTTAGCCCACTGAGCATTGTGAATGGCAGGAGCGTTGTGAGGTCCCGGAGCAGTGTGGTGGCCTAATACACGTGGACCTTGAGGAGTGTGTTGAACCCATTGGAGCGAGTAACCAGGAGGTGGACCAAAATTTTGAGAAGAACCATAAGGAGAAACCGTGGGTTGGCCAATGCCGATAGCCCGATTTCCGCGACCAGGATTTTGCTTATTTGAACCACGCCCCCTGTAACGACCATTATTTCGAGAAGTGTTTCGGTGGTAGGGAGGGGTGGGTGTTTGCGAATAAAGAGCGGTTTCAGTGGATGACGGGGGTGTTTGGAAACGTTTTTCACGAGACTCATGAAGGATTAAGAGGTTTCGAAGTTTGGAAAAAGTTGGTAGAGGAGATTTTGTGGTGATAATAGTGACTAAGGGAAGATAGGACTCGGGTAAACCTTGGAGCAATTGTAAAACGAAATCATTATCGGAGATGGGGCAGTCAAGGTCCGCTAGGTTGTCGGCTAGGAATTTCATTTCTTGACAATATAAAGAAATTGATAAAGAGCCCTTTTGTAATTAAGTTTCGAAAACGTTCACTTAATTGTAGGCAACGAGAGGGTTTGTTGTTTCTAAAATTTTCTTCAATAGCAAACCATAATTCATGTGATGTGGCATATTCAAGATTGATATTTTTGAGTAATTTGAGATCAACTGTAGAATAAAACCACCGTTTAATAGTTGCATCTAAAGCAAACCATTCATCATCTTGAGGGTTTTGGGGTTTAGATAGACCGGTAAGGTGATCGAAAACAGAATAACTACGACATAGATCCATAAACATGCCTCGCCATAATTTATAATTAGAATCTTGGTCGGATAATTTAAAACCAAACGACGAGTGGATATTGCCGGCGGCGAGAGCAGGGTGCATGATGAACTTTCGAGGAGGTTCATTGGTTTGTATAGTGGTTGGGGTATGTTTTATGGTATCATCAGACATGGGGCTTGATGGGTGAAACACCGAAACACAAAACAAGAAATAATAATCGATACAAAAAAAAAAAAGAGCAAATAATTCAAAAGAAAAAATAATAAGCAAAATAACCTGTAAGTGGGGAAAAATAAAAATTTGTCACGGCAGCAACAATTTTGATGACCAACAATCTTGAGCAACAATGATTTTGAGCAGCAATAATTGAGAGACGGCGGTTGGAAAAGATGGGCACGGCAATGGTAATTTGAGCAGCAGCAATTGGAAGCTTCAATTTTTGAGCAATAACAATTGGGAGCAGCAATTTTTGACTAGCAATTGGGATTGTAGTAGAAGGGATGGAGAAGTATAGTGTCTGCTAACGAGACAATGTTATGGTTGTTGTAGAGGGACTGCTGCTGGTTGGAGACGGCAGATTGGAGAGGAAAAAATTAGGTTAGGCTCTGATACCATGTTGAGATATAATTTTCCCTTGAGTAATATTATTAATCAATAAGTGTTTAAATAGAGGATTACAAAGTGAGAAATAAATCTAACAGTATCAAAACAAATATATGGAAAATAATAAACTAAAACTAGATAGAATATAAAATCTATCATAATCTAACATTTAGTACCCCATCTAGTGACCCGGAACCAACACCTGTGAGCGTCCCATCAAGTGCCCCACCTAGTGAGCCGGTCCCTTCAGTAAGTGACCCGTCTAGTGCCCCATTGAGTGAGCCGGTTCCTTTTCCAACGAGCGTTCCATCCAATGTACCATCTAATGAGCCAGTTCCCGATCCAGGGAGCGTCCCATCGAGTGTCCCATCTAGTGAGCCAGTCCCTATTCCAGAGAGTGTCCCGTCCAATGTCCCATCTAGTGAGCCGGTCCCTTTTGTTCTAGAGAGCGACCCGTCTAGTGCCCCACCTAATGAGCCAATCCCCTTTCCAGAGAGCGACCCGTCTAGTGTCCCATCCAATGAGTCAGTCCCTACTCGAGAGAGCGTCCCATCTATTTTGCCGGAACCTACTCTATTAATTGACCCTTTTCCAGATATGGACCCGACTGGTAATCGACTGCGCATTACATTTGTGGTTCTCAGCCGTGATGGCTAGTGTGACAAGAAATAATATGGAAATGCACTTCATGCTTCTGCCCGCCATGATTTTGAATCAATGAATTCAATTTGATTGATACTAGAAATGAAATTTAATTAGTATCGGTTGTTGATCTAGTTATAGAGAAGCAATTGGGTTTAATTTGGGGTATTTATAACAAGGAAGTTCAATGAAAACTTCAAAACTTGGCCTCCATTACTTTTTTGGAAGCTGGCATGCTGCATTTTTATAAGCTATGTTTGTAGACTATAATGCTTTTTTAAATTTTAATGATGAGTAACAAATTTCCACGTTGTGAGCCCTTATTGTCCATAAACCATATTCTTTAAAAAACAAGTAACATAGAATTTATGTAGGTATATGAGATGGAAAAAATTGACGTAAATTTTCTTTGTACATGTTTTATTATTTTTGCCATGAAATTTGGAATAGCAATACTAAAATTGACGATCGAAAATATCTTGTGGCACTATAAAGTTATATACAATTATTTTCTGATCTATATAAAATTTAAAAGATCTTAAAAACATACTTTACAATCTCTTGGCTAGCATTTGTTATACCCATCACCAAAAAACTTCTTGAAATTAATGCTCAGCCACATTCTTAAGAAATAAATATTAAACAAACAAATCACAATCCTTTTTGAAGATTACAATATTATGAGGCATGAAGCTCGTTACATTCTTTAATCATTTTGACCTTAAACGAAAATAGAAATTGAAGTCCAAAATGATCTTAAAAGCGGCCCCAATATATTTTAGCATATTATTTTCTGTAATATCAAAGAAACAAATTATATTGTAATGTATTAAATTATCTTATGTACTGTAATACAACTTTGCACGTTGCACAAACTAATCAACGAAATAAATATAATTTTTTAAAAATTATCAAAACTCCAAAAATAAATTTTGGTTCCCAAAAAATTCATCATGGGTATAGAGTTTTTGTCTGGATCTATACCCCGGCTTGCAATGGTTTACATTGAACAATATTTTATCATAATTATTCATACGATAAACTGAAGATATTTTAGAAAAATATTTTGCCACGTTATATACCTTTTTTTACTGTCCATTGCTTTATACTCAAAAATACTGAGTAACTCAAGATATCATGTTCACTACCTAGCAAGTAAATTCTGGTATTACATTAGATAATGGTCAAAGTAAATAACTACCCTCATGAGGGTTTATTATTTTTTTCGTCCCATAAGTGTCTCCATGTACACTTTTAGTCCCGCGCTTCTCACTTTCTCACTTTTAGTCCATAAGTTGTCAAACTTATCAGTTTTGGACCCTTCACTAAATTCCGTCCAAATTTAAACGGAACCAATACATTACCATTAACGATCACGCACGACTCACGTACGTGGTTCCATTAGAATTGGGACGGAATTTGGTCAAGCGACCAACACTGATAAGTTTTTGACGACTTATGAGACTAAAAGTGAGAAAGTGAGAAGCGCGGGACTAATTGTGTATATCATGATACATATGGGAAAAATAAAATTTACCACACCCTCATTATTTAATAGCTTTTCCCTAGTTAAGCTCTAAATATTTTGCCATTGATTAAGAAAAGATTACAATGTTCACATTGTACACTATTTTTACGATAATTTGTATGATAAAAGAAAAATATTTTAGAAAATATAGTTTGCCACTCTATATATGTTTTTTTGAATTCTCCATCGCTTTATACACTACTGTAAATAATTTTATTTTATTTTGTGGGGTTATTAAAATTGCAATATAAGGACATAGTTGAATTGGAAAATCTCAGAGATGCTAACTCGAGTTTGTTCTTTCTCTCTACACTATCGGAAAAATTAAGATTAGGATTTGCAAATAATAAAGACTTTTAACTGTGGGTGAAATTATAATATATTGTTAACACGTGTCATTTTGTTAATTAGGAGTTTCACATAGTGAACTTCTATGTAATTTATTCTATATTTTGATACCAGGAGTACTTTCCAGTTTAAATGATCTGAATGAGAGGTTTGTGACTTTCTCATTCATATAAATGTGTACGGACTATGCATTATTGCTTTATAAACACTAGAACCACATAGAGTTATAAGTTGCAAAAATATAATTGCTGTATTACTGTATCTTGAATGAATACAAGATACCAAAAAAGTTGACAAGACATATATAACAAGTATGGCTTGACTATACAAGATGGGCTTCATATATAACAAGCTATATACACGAAAAGTATCATTAATCTATATCTATCCTGATTTTTTTTCCTTTTGCTTTAGTCTTCTTTTTGTGCTTTATAATACAATATCCTTTCTCATTTGTGGCTTACTAACTCTTACTATTCTTTCTAAAGGTCCATCCATTTTCATTATGGTAAATATGAAGTTAATGATTATATATCATTTATTAACATAGTTTCGTCAAATTTAGGGTTACAATTTTTTTAATAGAAAATACGAGTTGGACTATAGCTCTAATGGTCTGATTTTGGAAGAATTTACTGAAATACCTCGAGTTTGTGCTTAAATGATAAAATCAAGTGAATTTTCACTTAAGATGGTCAGTGAGCTCAAGCCGGCTCAAAGCTCATAAACTCGACTTTGTAATTTTTCAGGCCGCATATTATAAAAGCCGAGCCCAAGCTGAAGGTTAAAGCTCCAACTCCACATTAAAGTCAAACATGAGCAAATATATGGTTGACTTGAATTAGACTTGCGCTCGTAAGTATATATATTTTAATTGGATGGGGTATTTTTAAGAATTTAAATTAGAAAAAATAATTCTTAAAAGTAATCAATAAATCACCATTTTCTTATGCAACCACGAGTCTATAAATAGTTAAAACAAGGAAATATATTCACATTATACCCTAAATATCTGGAGTCTTTTTATTACAAATATATATATAAATTGTGATTGAAAGTAGTGACTGTTCGTGTTCGTCGTCACAATGTTGTATTCATTAATATAATTTATTATATGAAATTAAATTTACTTTATTTCTTGTATATTTATAATATAAAAAAAGGGCCAACTCAGGTCCAAATTGAATCTCGTATGAGTTCTAAAACGAACTTCAAATTTTTAGAAAAAACTTGGTATAAATTAGAGCTATGACGACAGAAGCTCGCATAATATCAATTTGTGCATGACTATGACAACCCTTGGCTCGCTCAACTTGATTGATAGACCATGTTCCATCCATTTCCTCGAACTTGGGCACATTCCTTTAAGTCTGGGATGGAAAGTTCACAAAAAATTTGCATTTTTGGTACAAGGACCATGTACGTTTTCATATAAAAAAGTGTCATAGTGGCAATTTTGGGAGACTTGGATGAGAAATTTGACAATTTGAGTACATATTATTTACATTCACTGTATGGAATCTATTGGTAAAACTTGCACTTTTCGTCATGTACATTTGTTCTAGTTTAATATACTCCCTTAAGTTATAGACTTCTCGTATTTTGTCACATAACTTTCACAATGTCTCATCTTTTAAAATTTAATATACAACTATAATAGTAACATTTTTATCGATTTTTTGGAAAAATTCATAAGTGAATAAATTCCCGTGATTATTGGTTGTTATACATAAAATCTATTAAAAAGTCTGATCAAAATATTAATTATGATCAAAATATTAATTAAGATAGTTGATCCTAGATTTTAAACGATGTGGCCAAGTGTAAGTTTTATAAAATTTATGGGTCTAAATGTGAGAAATTCATATTGAATTGTATCAAAATCGAACTTTGATTGAATTATAGGACAAAAAGTGCAGTTATTCAAAATTTATTTAACTATTGTTTACAAGTGAGATAGGATTTTCTATTCCAAATTCGTGTTTCATCTTCTATTCCATAGGCTTAGAGGCTGACAGATTTTAAACATCTCCTTAATAACGGGATATGTAAAATGTTAAGTCGTGTTTTGTGCATATTTTAGATGTCTATATTCGGGTTGATTGTTACGTTTACTCCTCTTATTTTGTAATTTTATGTTGACAATTAGATTTTAGAAGATTAAAAGGAAAAGAACTAAAAGATTGAAGAAGAAAAGAATTAGTGCTAAAAATTCCAGCAGAAGACTTCAAAGAGTAAAGCGTGCCCACGCTTAAATCCCCAAACGCTTCTGCCCAGAAACGGAATTTCTGAAAAATCGGGAAACTTTCAGTTCAAGATTCAGTTATGATGCCCAGCTGTCAAATCCGGATTCTATATCAGTTTTATTACTGATAAAGACACTTTGTTGGGGTTTATTCCCTTTTATTTATTAGGATTTTATTTCCTTATTCCTAGATTTTGCTATATTAGATTTTGTTAAGTTTGTTAGGATCCTAATCTTGGTTAGTTACCTTTTAGATTAGGATTCTACTATTATAAGTATGTGGAATTTTATTCCACAAGACACCTTTGGTTTTATTTTTAATTCAAGTATCGTTTTTCCCTTCCATGAAGCTCTCAATTTTATTATCATTGGTCTATGTTTTGGTTATGAGTTGCTAAACTCACACTTCTAGTCGAGGATTCTTCAAGGTTTGATTTTTTAAATTCGTGAGGTCGAATTGTGCCATAATTTCTCTGTTATTAGGTATTTACTTTTTCCCTGATCTCTATTGATAATATGTTTCAATAGGTTAGATAACCTGATCAATTATTTAATCTTTGAAATCGTATTTAGCTATTTAGGACTAAATCCATGACTGGTGAACCCTAATTTTGTAGCAGTTAGCGACGTTGATTATGGAAACGTTTTTGATTAGTCGTTATGGAAATTAGTAATCTGGTCTAAATAAACCGAGCTTATGTGTTTGTTGGCTAGAATTGGTATCTTTCTAATACGTGAATGCTATCGATAGGCTAAATCCTAAGAGCTTGTTTAGGGTTGTCGAATTGGTAAGAGGAGTAATCAAAGAGCTTGTTTTGGTTATCGACGACTTAAGGAAAGACTAAGTTATTAGAGCTTGTTAATAACTATAGCCAGTTTATCTATAAAACATTGAATTATCATTGCATCAGTGATCGAATTAATTGAATCAATACCAAGAAAATCCGAAGACTAGAATTTCTCATCATATCAAATCCGAATTTTACTTTATTTGCTTTATTTGCATTTTTAATTTCGTCTTTTATTTTATTGCGTTAATCAAATCAAATCCCCCCTTTTAATCGATATTAGTAATTTAGGAATTGAATTTTACACCATTCCCTGTGGATCGACCCTACTTATCGCTGATTACAAATCTTTTTAAAGTAGGTTTTTATTTTTGTTGGATTCGACACCCACCAACCTACTTATCGCTGATTACAAATCTTTTTAAAGTAGGTTTTTATTTTTGTTGGATTCGACACCCACCATAAAATTACACGTGTCAAACATTTAAATTTTTTGAATCAAAAGATGGCACATGAATTTTGAATAGAAAATCTTATAACACAGTAGTGTGTGCTTACCTTTTTTCATTCATGAAGCAACTGTATAAAAGAAATCATGCACGAAATTCCATAAGATAATATATTGAAGCCAAATACTGGAAATACAAATAATTATAATATAATAGAAAAGACAACAAACAAATCACCAGATCGTTTTAGCTCGCTATAACGAATCGAAAATAAGAACCATACAAAACCTCCAAGGTAAACCATGGGAAGGCAACTACCATATATGAATGTTTCATAAATCAAAGAAAAAACTGAAACTTTGTGGAATGTAGTGCAGATCAGCAAAAAATGACTCGACTTCACTCCACTCATGGGTACTTAGGGTACTCATCCCTGGGAAGTGACCCTGTTAGTACCCCATCTAGTGACCCGGAACCAACACCTGTGAGCGTCCCATCAAGTGCCCCACCTAGTGAGCCGGTCCCTGCTTCAGTAAGTGACCCGTCTAGTGCCCCATTGAGTGAGCCGGTCCCTTTTCCAACGAGCGTTCCATCCAATTTACCATCTAATGAGCCAGTTCCCGATCCAGGGAGCGTCCCATCGAGTGTCCCATCTAGTGAGCCAGTCCCTATTCCAGAGAGTGTCCCGTCCAATGTCCCATCTAGTGAGCCGGTCCCTTTTGTTCTAGAGAGCGACCCGTCTAGTGCCCCACCTAATGAGACAATCCCCTTTCCAGAGAGCGACCCGTCTAGTGTCCCATCCAATGAGTCAGTCCCTACTCGAGAGAGCGTCCCATCTATTTTGCCGGAACCTACTCCATTAATTGACCCTTTTCCAGATATGGACCCGACTGGTAATCGACTGCGTGCGGCATTACATTTGTGGTTCTCAGCCGTGATGGCTAGTGTGACAAGAAATAATATGGAAATGCACTTCATGCTTCTGCCCGCCATGATTTTGAATCAATGAATTCAATTTGATTGATACTAGAAATGAAATTTAATTAGTATGGGTTGTTGATCTAGTTATAGAGAAGCAATTGGGTTTAATTTGGGGTATTTATAACAAGGAAGTTCAATGAAAACTTCAAAACTTGGCCTCCATTACTTTTTTGGAAGCTGGCATGCTGAATTTTTATAAGCTATGTTTGTAGACTATAATGCTTTTTTAAATTTTAATGATGAGTAACAAATTTCCACGTTGTGAGCCCTTATTGTCCATAAACCATATTCTTTAAAAAACAAGTAACATAGAATTTATGTAGGTATATGAGATGGAAAAAATTGACGTAAATTTTCTGTGTACATGTTTTATTATTTTTGCCATGAAATTTGGAATAGCAATACTAAAATTGACGATCCAAAATATCTTGTGGCACTGTAAAGTTATATACAATTATTTTCTGATCCATATAAAATTTAAAAGATCTTAAAAACTTACTTTACAATCTCTTGGCTAGCATTTGTTATACCCATCACCAAAAAACTTCTGAAATTAATGCTCAGCCACATTCTTAAGAAATAAATATTAAACAAACAAATCACAATCCTTTTTGAAGATTACAATATTATGAGGCAGGAAGCTCGTTACATTCTTTAATCATTTTGACCTTATAAGAAAATAGAAATTGAAGTCCAAAATGATCTTAAAAGCCGCCCCAAGATATTTTAGCATATTATTTTCTGTAATATCAAAGAAACAAATTATATTGTAATGTATTAAATTATCTGATGTACTGTAATACAACTTTGCACGTTGCACAAACTAATCAACGAAATAAATATAATTTTTGAAAAATTATCAAAACTCCTAAAATAAATTTTGGTTCCCAAAAAATTCATCATGGGTATAGAGTTTTTGTCTGGATCTATACCCCGGCTTGCAATGGTTTACATTGAACAATATTTTGTCATAATTATTCATACGATAAACAAAAGATATTTTAGAAAAATATTTTGCCACGTTATATACCTTTTTTTACTGTCCATCGCTTTATACTCAAAAATACTGAGTAACTCAAGATATCATGTTCACTACATAGCAAGTAAATTCTGGTATTACATTAGATAAAGTTCAAAGTAAATAACTACCCTCATGAGGGTTTATTATTTTTTTCGTCCCATAAGTGTCTCTATGTACACTTTTAGTCCCGCGCTTCTCACTTTCTCACTTTTAGTCCATAAGTCGTCAAACTTATCAGTTTTGGTCCTTTGACCAAATTTCGTCCAAATTTAAACGCAACCAATACATTGCCAATAACGGTCACGCACGACTCACGTACGTGGTTCCATTAGAATTGGGACGGAATTTGGTCAAGGGACCAACACTGATAAGTTTGACGACTTATGAGACTAAAAGGGGATAAATGTAGATTTCGTCCCTCTTCTTTTTTCCAATCGCAAAATCGGTCCTCCATGTTCTGTCCGCGTCAATTTAGTCCCTAATCTTGTCAAAACAGAACGCTTTTAGTCCTGCCGTTAACTTTTCCATCCAAATTGACGGAAATCTGATAGATCTACTCGTGAGATTTCCATTAATTAATCCTTTTGAGGATTTCATTAATTTTATCCTCTTGTGTTTTGGGCCGCGGAATTTCCGTTGCCTTACCTTTTTGGTGCAAAAGGGATACCGGCCCAAAAGCATCACGGATACGGTCCGTATTGGATGATCCAATACGACCCTTCCGTTTTTCACATAGATCTGAAATTTCTTTTTTCAGATCAACTATTGAGGTTTTTAGATCGGGGATGATCTGTAATATCTCATCCATCTTTTGGTTCAAGTTTTCTATTTTCATAGGTAGACAGATCAACCTATGACCATAATCTTGAACCGTTTTTTGAACTTCTCTAAGATCGTGGGTAATCTTAGAGGTATCAGTCTTAGTATCGATTTCTGTCCATGTAGGACAAAAATCTCTCTTTTCGTAACTTGTTGAACATATGTTCTTATGTTCCATTCTTGTTTTAATCTCCTCCGTTAGAGAATAGAGTAAATATGCAATAATAATTAATTATTTCATCAATAAAACCTCAGGCTCTGATACCATTGTGCGGAAATATAACAAAAATGTCCATAAACAGCAAATTGGAGGATAAAAAGTATAATTTTCCCTTAAAAAAGCGCATACCGTTAGTGATTTAACGGCAACTTAACGGTAGGGACTAATTTTGTCAAAAATTCGTATGTTGAGGGACTCAATGTGTAGAGGCCGTAACAAGGGGGACTAATTTTGCGATTTGAGTTTTGTTGGGGGACGAAATCTACATTTATCCCGACTAAAAGTGAGAAAGTGAGAAGCGCGGGACTAACTGTGTATATCGTGATACATATGGGAAAAATAAAATTTACCACACCCTCATTATTTAATAGCTTTTCCCTCGTTAAGCTCTGAATATTTTGCCACTAATTAAGAAATGATTACAATGTTCACATTGTACACTATTTTTACGATAATTTGTATGATAAAAGAAAAATATTTTAGAAAATATAGTTTGCCACTCTATATATGTTTTTTTGAACTCTCCATCGGTTTATACACTACTGTAAATAATTTTCTTTTGTTTTGTGGGGTTATTCAAATTGCAGTATAAGGACATAGTTGAATTGGAAAATCTCAGAGATGCTAAATCAGGTTTGTTCTTTCTCTATACGCTATCGGAAAAATTAAGATTAGGATTTGCAAATAATAAAGACTTTTAACTGTGGGTGAAATTATAATATATTGTTAACACGTGTCATTTTGTTAATTAGGAGTTTCACATAGTGAACTTCTATGTAATTTATTCTATATTTTGATACCAGGAGTACTTTCCAGTTTAAATGATCTGAATGAGAGGTTTGTGACTTTCTCATTCATATAAATGGGTACGGGACTATGCATTATTAGTTTATAAACACTAGAACCACATAGAGTTATAAGTTGCAAAAATATAATTGCTGTATTACTGTATCTTGAATGAATACAAGATACCAAAAAAGTTGACAAGACATATAACAAGTATGGCTTGACTATACAAGATGGGCTTCATATATAACAAGCTATATACACGAAAAGTATCATTAATCCATATCTATCCTGATTTTTTCCCTTTTGCTTTAGTCTTCTTTTTGTGCTTTATAATACAATATCCTTTTTCGTTTGTGGCTTACTAACTCTTACTATTCTTTCTGAAGGTCCATCCATTTTCATTATGGTAAATATGAAGTTTAATGATTATATCTCATTTATTAACATAGTTTCGTCAAATTTAGGGTTACAATTTTTTTAATAGAAAATACGAGTTGGACTATGGCTCTAATGGTCTGATTTTGGAAGAATTTACAGAAATACCTCGAGTTTCTGCTTAAATGATAAAAGCAAGTGAGTTTTCGCTTAAGATGGTCAGTGAGCTCAAGCCGGCTCAAAGCTCATAAACTCAACTTTGTAATTTTTCAGGCCGCATATTATAAAAGCCGAGCCCAAGCTGAAGGTTAAATCTCCAACTCCACATTAAAGTCAAACATGAGAAAATATATGGTTGACTTGAATTAGCCTTGGGCTCGTAAGGATATATATTTTAATTGGATGGAGTATTTTTAAGAATTTAAATTAGGAAAAATAATTCTTAAAAGTAATCAATAAATCACCATTTTCTTATAAAACCACGAGTCTATAAATAGTTAAAACAAAGAAATAAATTCACATTATACCCTAAATATCTGGAGTCTTTTTATTACAAATATATTTATATAAATTGTGATTGAAAGTAGTGTCTGTTCGTGTTTGTCGTCACAATGTTGTATTCATTAATATAATTTATTATATGAAATTAAATTTACTTTATTTCTTGTGTATTTATAATATAAAAAAAAGGGCCAACTCAGGTCCAGATTGAATCTCGTATGAGTTCGAAAACAAACTTCAAATTTTTAGAAAAAACTTGGTATAAATTAGAGCTATGACGACAGAAGCTCGCATAATATCAATTTGTGCATGACTATGACAACCCTTGGCTCGCTCAACTTGATTGATAGACCTTGTTCCATCCATTTCCTCGAACTCGGGCACATTCATTTAAGTCTGGGATGGAAAGTTCACAAAAAATTTGCATTTTTGGTACATTAAAGGACCATGTACGTTTTCATATAAAAAAGTGTCATAAGTGAATGAATTCCCGTGATTATTGGTTGTTATGCATAAAATCTATTAAAAAGTCTGATCAAAATATTAATTATGATCAAAATATTAATTAAGATAGTTGATCCTTGATTTTAAACGATGTGGCCAAGTGTAAGTTTTATAAAATTTATGGGTCTAAATGTGAGAAATTCATAATGAATTGTATCATGATCGAACTTTGATTGAATTATAGGACAAAAAGTGCATTTATTCAAAATTTATTTAACTATTGTTTACAAGTGAGATAGGATTTTCTATTCCAAATTCGTGTTTCATCTTCTATTCCATAGGTTTAGAGGCTGACAGATTTTAAACATCTCCTTAATAACGAGATATATAAAATTACACGTGTGAAACATTTAAATTTTTTGAATCAAAAGATGGCACGTGAATTTTGAATAGAAAATCTTATAACACATTAATGTGTCTTACCTTTTTACATTCATGAAGCAACTGTATGAAAGAAATCATGCATGAAATTCCATAAGATAATATACTGAAGCCAAATACTCGAAATACAAATAATTATAACATAAAAGAAAAGACAACAAACAAATCACCAGATCGTTTTAGCTCGCTGTAACGAATCAAAAATAAGAACCATACAAAACCTCCAAGGTAAACCATGGGAAGGCAACTACCATATATGAATGTTTCATAAATCAAAGAAAAAACTGAAACTTTGTGGAATGTAGTGCAGATCAGCAAAAAATGACTCGACTTCACTCCATTCATGGGTACTTAGGGTACTCATCCCTGGGAAGTGACCCTTTTAGTACCCCATCTAGTGACCCGGAACCAACACCTGTGAGCTTCCCATCAAGTGCCCCAGCTAGTGAGCCGGTCCCTTCTTCAGTAAGTGACCCGTCTAGTGCCCCATTGAGTGAGCCGGTTCCTTTTCCAACGAGCGTTCCATCCAATGTACCATCTAATGAGCCAGTTCCCGATCCAGGGAGCGTCCCATCGAGTGTCCCATCTAGTGAGCCAGTCCCTATTCCAGAGAGTGTCCCGTCCAATGTCCCATCTAGTGAGCCGGTCCCTTTTGTTCTAGAGAGCGACCCATCTAGTACCCCACCTAATGAGCCAATCCCCTTTCCAGAGAGTGACCCGTCTAGTGTCCCATCCAATGAGTCAGTCCCTACTCGAGAGAGCGTCCCATCTATTTTGCCGGAACCTACTCCATTAATTGACCCTTTTCCAGATATGGACCCGACTGGTAATCGACTGCGTGCGGCATTACATTTGTGGTTCTCAGGCGTGATGGCTAGTATGACAAGAAATAATATGGAAATGCACTTCATGCTTCTGCCCGCCATGATTTTGAATCAATGAATTCAATTTGATTGATACTAGAAATGAAATTTAATTAGTATCGGTTGTTGATCTAGTTATAGAGAAGCAATTGGGTTTAATTTGGGGTATTTATAACAAGGAAGTTCAATGAAAACTTCAAAACTTGGCCTCCATTACTTTCTTTAATCATTTTGACCTTAAACGAAAATAGAAATTGAAGTCCAAAATGATCTTTAAAGCGGCCCCAAGATATTTTAGCATATTATTTTCTGTAATATCAAAGAAACAAATTATATTGTAATGTATTAAATTATCTTATGTACTGTAATACAACTTTGCACGTTGCACAAACTAATCAACGAAATAAATATAATTTTTGAAAAATTATCAAAACTCTTAAAATAAATTTTGGTTCCCAAAAAATTCATCATGGGTATAGAGTTTTTGTCTGGATCTATACCCCGGCTTGCAATGGTTTACATTGAACAAAATTTTATCATAATTATTCATACGATAAACAGAAGATATTTGAGAAAAATATTTTGCCACGTTATATACCTTTTTTTACTGTCCATCGCTTTATACTCAAAAATACTGAGTAACTCAAGATATCATGTTCACTACCTAGCAAGTAAATTTTGGTATTACATTAGATAAAGTTCAAAGTAAATAACTACCCTCATGAGGGTTTATTATTTTTTTCGTCCCATAAGTGTCTCCATGTACACTTTTGGTGGATGTCGAATCCAACAAAAATAAAAACCTACTTTAAAAAGATTTGTAATCAGCGATAAGTAGGGTCGATCCACAGGGAATGTTGTAAAATTCAGTTCCTAAATTACTAATATCGAAAAATGGGGGTTTTGAGATTTTTTAACTAATTTAAAATGAAAAGACGTAAATAAAAAGGCAATAGATTTAAAAACGCAGATTTAAAAGATGCAAATAAAACAGAAATTCGGATTCTCGATATGATGGAAAATTCTAGTCTTCGGATTTTCTCGGTGTTGATTCAATTAATTCGATCACTGATGCAAGGATAATTCAATATTTTATAGATAAATTGGCTATAGTTATTAACAAGCTCTAATAACCTAGTCTTTCCTTAAGTCGTCGATAACCAAAACAAGCTCTTTGATTACTCCTCTTACCAATTCGACAACCCTAAACAAGCTCTTAGGATTTAGCCTATCGATAGCATTCCCGTATTAGAAAGACACCAATTCTAGCCAACAAACACATAAGCTCGGTTTATTTAGACCAGATCACTAATTCCCATAACGACTAATCGAAAACGATTAAATAATCAACGTCGCTAACTGCTACAAAATTAGGGTTCACCAGTCACGGATTTAGTCCTAAATTGCTAAATACGAATTCAAAGATTAAATAATTGATCAGGTTATCTAACCTATTGAAACATATTATCAACAAAGCTCAGGAAAAAAGTAAATACCTAATAACAGAGAAATTACGGCACAATTCGATCTCACGAATTTAAAGAATCAAACCTTGAAGAATCCTTGACTAGAAGTATGAGCTTAGCCGCTCATAATCAAACGTATGCAGAAAAAATAAAAATCGAGAACTACAGAATTAAAGGGAAAACGATGCTTTGAATTAAAAACGGAATTAAAAGTGTCTTGTGGAATAAAATTCCACATACTTATAATAAAAGAGTCTTTATCCAAAAAGGTAATTAATTAGGGCTCTAACAAACTTAACAAAATAAAATCTTGCAAAATCTAGAAATAAGGAAATAAAATCCTAAATAAAAGGGGAATAAATCCCATAAATTCGGGCAACAGAAATCTCATAAAATCCGAATTTTATTGAAAAGATCTTCAGGAATCTTCAAAAAACGCGTTTGAAAACGCGTTTCTTGGCAGAAGCGTTTTGGGACTTAAGCGTGGGCACGCTTAATTCAGGAAAGTCTTCTGCTGTTGCTCTTTTTATGCTAACTCAATTTCTGCTCATTTTTCTCCTATTTTCGTATCTTTTGATTCTTTCTCCTTCTAATCTTCATAAATCCAATTATCAACCTAAAGTCACAAAATAAGGAGAGTAATCGTAACAATCAACCCAAATATGGACATGTAAAATATGCACAAAATACGACTTAACAAATACCCCCACACTTATGCCATTGTACGTCCTCGGGCAATGCTCAAAAGTAGACTATGTAAAAACTACTCAAAACAGTATCATGCGGCAAACTAAACCATTCAGTAGTGTGATCAAAAGAACAAAATCAAACTCGAAAGCACGAAACACGTAATCAATCGAAATTCTCGATACCATAATAATCTTATGCTAGAACAATGACTTCTATTGAACAAGGAAAACAAAATTTCAGTCGATTTTCACTCAAATACTCTCAACTCTCGTGTATGGTTATAAGTGTATCGCTCAAATCTCAACGTGTTAGTGTTATTCCATAGGCTTGGTTATACACCAATGTCGCCACTACGGTTGAGAGTGTGCACAATCGAATCAAAAGGTCTTTATTAAGGGTTGTAACGGGGCTAAGGCTCGGGGTAGGAATGAAAAGAGAGGTCGAAAAAGTGGCTAAGTCTGGAAATTTTATCGAGCATCGAGATCGCATTGGGTATATTTGACGTTAAGGACCCAAATACCACACATTTTCTATCTTTCTCGAGGGCTCGGTACCTCATCAATTTTTCGAACTTCTTTTTTACTCTCCTTTTTTTTTTTTTTTCGAATTTGTTTAGAGTTTTTTTTTTTTTTTTTTTCTTCGAATTTTTTTTTTTTTTTTTTTGGGTACTCTTTGTATTTTTCACGAGTTTCCCCCACACTTATTCAACAACATCATCTTCTTGACTTTTCGTCCCCAAATAATATACAACCTCCATGCTCGACTTATTTTCTAGATGGGTAAAACGAGGAGGCATAAAAAAAGGTTAAGGGCTCAAATTCGGGGTAAACTAAGAAAATAGGATAAAAAGGCTCAAAGTGGGCTAACTAGGGGATAATGCAAAGGTACGATTTATTTGGCAAAGTGGCTAAATCCTAAATGCCTTTATCATATTCAATCATGCACATACTCGTGTAATTTTGACAAGGTTCAAAACAAGTTCTAGAATTTCAAAAACACGTGAGTCACACAAGAAGAAAGAGATCATGTCGTAAATTATCGATCAAATGGCACAAGTTCTCACAAGGTAGGGTAATCGACTAAAACATGCGTTCCTATGTTCGTTTTTAATCATTGAACATAACATATACTTCATACGGCACAAAAATTCAATCAAAACATGCTCATTTATCCAAGTCTAACCGTTCAAAAGAAACACAAACTAAAGTAGTCTAAGAATGCCGAAAACAATAAAATTTTTGTTTCACATAGTCATAATCAAGCAAAAACTCCAAGAAGTACAATAGCACGAGAAACCATCCCCCCACACTTAAAACATGCATTGTCCTCAATGTAAAAACGATAAAATAACAAGCAATGCAACCAAATAAAAGAACAAGGAGGGGGACTTCCCTACGACATCACTCGGTCATGATGCCGAAGTGATCAATGAGCAGCTTGAGATGGGCGATAATTGTGTCGAGTTGTGCTTCGATTGTATCGAGTCGGGCAGCGATTGAAAGGGCAATACAGTCACGGGCAGCAGTAGCAGGGGTTTCGGAAGAGGCGGCAATAGAGATCGCCGTGGTTGAAGGCGGAAGCGAGGATGATCGAAAACCTGCAAATAGAGTGAAAGGTGAGTACGGTGGAGATTAGATTTTCCGAAATTGGAAAAAAATGATTAGGGTTTTATCTTTTTGTGTGTTTTTTTGTGTTTTTTTTTTTTTATATATATAAATAAGCATGAAAAACTGAAGAGTGCGAAACAGAAGGTTTTGAAGTTTTAGGCGTGGGCACGCTTAATTCTTCAAAGTCTTCTGTTAAAATTGAAAGTGCAAAATAGAAGAGATTCGTAAGTTAGGCGTGGGCACGCTTAACTTTTGAAACGCTTCTGTTAAAAAAACTGAAAATAAACATAAATAAATAAGGGAAAGAAAAACTCATGGGTTGCCTCCCATGCAGCGCCATTCTTTAACGTCGTTGGCTAGACGATGCTACACAGTTATGTAGCATGGTTTGATGGTTCCAACTTCATGTCTTTGACATCGTGAGATTGAAATCCTTCATAAAAAGGTTTCAAACGATGTCTATTCACCTTGAGAATCTTTCGTGTAGTTGGATTTTGAATATAAACTGCACCATAGGAAAAAATATCAATGACAACAAATGGTCCAATCCAACGGGAACGTGTCTTACCCGGAAATAGCTTGAAGCGAGAATGGGGAAGAAGAACTTTATGTCCTATGACTAAGTTCTTTCTTGAGGTCGTCTTATCACGAAAATGTTCCATTTTATCTTTGTAAATCTTCGAGTTCTCGTTTTTTTCGTTATGAGTTTCCTCTAACTCTTGGATTGTCAACTTCGGTGCCTGCACAATAGATGGAAGTGTTTTAGAATTTGATGAATGTAAAGAAATATGAGAAACATTTAAAGGTAAAGAAGGAGGGGAATCGATGGCTGATTTGGCATCTTCTAATTCTTCGTTCAGCTCAAATTTCAGTCCCTTCTCTTCGAAATCAGTTGTTGTTAACACGACCTGCATGGGATCTTCGTTCTCTAACTCGAACATAACCTGCGCTAGACAATCATCAACGTCTATACCAAAAACAGAATGAACATCCGGAGGATCTTTCATGGAATCATAAATATTAAACTTTATAACATCACCATCGAATTCCATCGTAAGTGTACCGTCTTCGACGTTAATTTTTGTTCTAGATGTTTTCAAAAATGGTCTTCCAAGTAAAATAGGTGCGGAATTACCAAAATCTTTATGACCCATATCGACCACGTAAAAATCAGCAGGAAATATTAAGTTGTCAACTTGTACCAAAATGTCTTCTAAAACACCATCGGGATAAGCGTTAGACCTATCGGCTAGTTGAATAACTACACTGGTTTCTTTCAATTTTCCTAAATTAAGTGATTCATATATCGATCGTGGCATAACATTAATCGCGGCACCTAAGTCTAGCATAGCTTTCTTAATTCGAATATTCCCAATTTTACATGGAATTATAAACATACCTGGATCTTTACACTTAGTGGGTAATTTCTTTTGAAGCACAGCAGATACATTTTCTCCTACGTAAATCTTCTCGTTGCCTTTAATCTTTCTCTTTGTCGTGCATAGTTCCTTAAGGAACTTAGTATAACGAGGTACTTGCTTAATGGCATCAAGAAGCGGAATATTTACCTCAACCTTTCGGAATGTTTCGAGTATCTCTTTTTCTTGCTCCTCTTTCTTTGATTTGGCAAATCGTCCTGGGAAAGGTGGTTGAATCACAAATTTCATTGGTTTCTGCTCGACAACAGGCTCCTGTTCCTTTTCCAATTCTTTTTCAAGTTCGTGTTTTGAAGTGTTCTCAACAGAAGCGTTCTGAGATTTAGGTGTGGGCACGCTTAACTTTTGAATCGGTTCTGCTTCTTTCAATTCTTTCCCACTTCGTAAAGTCACAGCACTCACATTCTCCCTCGGATTTATAATGACCTGGGACGGCAGTTTGCCCGAATTTTGGGACACTAGTTCGTTTACGGCGGTAGCCACTTGCCCGATTTGCTTATCCAGATTCTTGATGGTGTTTTGGTTTTCTTGTTGAATCTTTTGTACGCCCTGTTGTATTTCCTGTTTGAATTGCTCGGTGTTTTGCTGAAATTTCTCGGTACTCTGTTGAAATTGTTGAGTATTAGTCATCAACATCTTAACAATATCTTCTAGAGACGTGCCCGATGATTGAGTCTGTTGATGGAACGGAGGTTCTTGAGGTTTTTGGTACGATGGTTTTGGAGCATAGCTTAAGTTAGGATGATCCCTCCATCCAGGGTTGTATGTATTCGAGAAAAGATCGTATTTTCGTTGAACAAGTCCCGGAAATCCAGCTGCGTTGACTTGCTCGAAAGCCTGATTTTGATTATTGGGGCATATCTCGGCCGTGTGTCCTATCCCAGAGCAAATACTACACATATTGGCTTGTTGTGTACTTCCCATAGCCATCTTTTGTATGAGAGCAGTCATATCGTTCATGCGCTGATTGAGTAATGCTATAGTTGCTTCATTCGTTTCCGTCGTTGGGTGTTCTTGTCGGGTACTAAACTGTTGGGACTTAGATGCCATTTTTGAAATTAAATTCCTCGCTTTGGTGTAGGTTTTATAAATCAATGCTCCCCCACTCGCAGCGTCTATCAGATTCCTATCCATGACCATTAATCCCTCGTAGAAATACTGTATGAGGAGTTGGTCTGGAATTTGATGTTGTGGGCAACTAGCAACCAACTGATTAAAACGTTCCCAATACTCGTATAATGTCTCACCCATAAATTGGCGAATTCCACAAATCTCTTTCCTTACGTTTGCAACTCGAGATGCTGGGAAAAATCTCTCTAAGAATTGTCTTTCCATCTCGTTCCATGTCTTAATTGAACCGGAAGGTAGGAAATATAACCAATCTCTGGCTTTATCGGCTAGGGAAAAAGGGAAAGTCCTCAATTTCATTTGATCCTCGGTTATGTCTTTAGGTTTCATTGTCGAGCAAATTAAATCGAATCCCTTCAAATGCTTGTGTGGATCCTCTCCTGCAGAACCATGAAAAATAGGTAGTAAGTGAATAGTTCCAGATTTTAATTCAAAATCTACCTCAAGATTAGGGTAAGGAATGCAGAGAGGTTGTTGATTCGGATTTGGCATGGCCATGTCTTTTAGTGTCCTTTCAACAACGTCGGGAACGGCATTGGCATTGGCACCATTAGGAGGTGCGGCATGAGCAACATTGTCCATTGATTTGTTTTCCTCTTCTGAGTCGCTAGAAAAAAACGCAGGTTCGGTTCTAGACGATGAAATCGACGGGGTAGTGAAGTGACGTTGCCTTGTCTCTTTTCGTAGTCGGCGGGCTCGTTTTTCGATCTCAGGATTGTATTCGAATTCACTTCCACGAAAGGTCCTAGGCATACAAAAACTAACAAAACAAAACTAAAACGAAAATATTAGCAACAACGGAAATAAATATATAACACCGTTCCCCGGCAACGGCGCCAAAATTTGGTGGGTGTCGAATCCAACAAAAATAAAAACCTACTTTAAAAAGATTTGTAATCAGCGATAAGTAGGGTCGATCCACAGGGAATGGTGTAAAATTCAGTTCCTAAATTACTAATATCGAAAAAGGGGGGTTTTGAGATTTTTTAACTAATTTAAAATGAAAAGACGTAAATAAAAAGGCAATAGATATAAAAACGCAGATTTAAAAGATGCAAATAAAACAAAAATTCGGATTCTCGATATGATGGAAAATTCTAGTCTTAGGATTTTCTCGGTGTTGATTCAATTAATTCGATCACTGATGCAAAGATAATTCAATGTTTTATAGATAAATTTGCTATAGTTATTAACAAGCTCTAATAACCTAGTCTTTCCTTAAGTCGTCAATAACCAAAACAAGCTCTTTGATTACTCCTCTTACCAATTCGACAACCCTAAACAAGCTCTTAGGATTTAGTCTATCGATAGCATTCCCGTATTAGAAAGACACCAATTCTAGCCAACAAACACATAAGCTCGGTTTATTTAGACCAGATCACTAATTCCCATAACGACTAATCGAAAACGATTAAATAATCAACGTCGCTAACTGCTACAAAATTAGGGTTCACCAGTCACGAATTTAGTCCTAAATAGCTAAATACGAATTCAAAGATTAAATAATTGATCAGGTTATCTAACCTATTGAAACATATTATCAACAAAGCTCAGAGAAAAAGTAAATACCTAATAACAGAGAAATTACGGCACAATTCGATCTCACGAATTTAAAGAATCAAACCTTGAAGAATCCTTGACTAGAAGTATGAGCTTAGCCGCTCATAATCAAACGTATGCAGAAAAAATAAAAATCGAGAACTACAGAATTAAAGGGAAAACGATGCTTTGAATTAAAAACGGAATTAAAAGTGTCTTGTGGAATAAAATTCCACATACTTATAATAAAAGAGTCCTTATCCAAAAAGAAAACTAATTAGGGCTCTAACAAACTTAACAAAATAAAATCTTGCAAAATCTAGAAATAAGGAAATAAAATCCTAAATAAAAGGGGAATAAATCCCATAAATTCGGGTAACAGAAATCTCATAAAATCCGAATTTTATTGAAAAGATCTTCAGAAATCTTCAGAAAACGCGTTTGAAAACGCGTTTCTCGGCAGAAGCGTTTTGGGACTTAAGCGTGGGCACGCTTAATTCAGGAAAGTCTTCTGCTGTTGCTCTTTTTATGCTAACTCAATTTCTGCTCATTTTTCTCCTATTTTCGTATCTTTTGATTCTTTCTCCTTCTAATCTTCATAAATCCAATTATCAACCTAAAGTCACAAAATAAGGAGAGTAATCGTAACAATCAACCCAAATATGGACATGTAAAATATGCACAAAATACGACTTAACAACTTTTAGTCCCGCGCTTCTCACTTTCTCACTTTTAGTCCATAAGTCGTCAAACTTATCAGTTTTGGTCCCTTCACCAAATTCCGTCCAAATTTAACAGAACCAATACATTGCCAATAACGATCACGCACGACTCACGTACGTGGTTCCATTAGAATTGGGACGGAATTTGTTCAACCGACCAACACTGATAAGCTTGACGACTTATGAGACTAAAAGTGAGAAAGTGAGACGCGCGGGACTAACTGTGTATATCGTGATACATATGGGAAAAATAAAATTTACCAAACCCTCATTATTTAATAGCTTTTCCCTCGTTAAGCTCTGAATATTTTGCCACTGATTAAGAAAAGATTACAATGTTCACATTGTACACTATTTTTTCGATAATTTGTATGATAAAAGAAGAATATTTTAGAAAATATAGTTTGCCACTCTATATATGTTTTTTTGAACTCTCCATCGCTTTATACACTACTGTAAATAATTTTCTTTTATTTTGTGGGGTTATTCAAATTGCAGTATAAGGACATAGTTGAATTGAAAAATCTCAGAGATGCTAACTCAAGTTTGTTCTTTCTCTCTACGCTATCGGAAAAATTAAGATTAGGATTTGCAAATAATAAAGACTTTTAACTGTGGGTGAAATTATAATATATTGTTAACACGTGTCATTTTGTTAATTAGGAGTTTCACATAGTGAACTTCTATGTAATTTATTCTATATTTTGATACCAGGAGTACTTTCCAGTTTAAATGATCTGAATGAGAGGTTTGTGACTTGCTCATTCATATAAATGGGTACGGGATTATGCATTATTACTTTATAAACACTAGAACCACATAGAGTTATAAGTTGCAAAAATATAATTGCTGTATTACTGTATCTTGAATGAATACAAGATGCCAAAAAAGTTGACAAGACATATATAACAAGTATGGCTTGACTATACAAGATGGGCTACATATATAACGAGCTATATACACGAAAAGTATCATTAATCTATATCTATCCTGATTTTTTCCCTTTTGCTTTAGTTTTTTTTTTTTTGTGCTTTATAATACAATATCCTTTTTCATTTGTGGCTAACTCTTACTATTCTTTCTAAAGGTCCATCCATTTTCATTATGGTAAATATGAAGTTTAATGATTATATCTCATTTATTAACATAGTTTCGTCAAATTTAGGGTTACAATTTTTTTAATAGAAAATACGAGTTGGACTATAGCTCTAATGGTCTGATTTTGGAAGAATTTACTGAAATATCTCGAGTTTCTGCTTAAATGATAAAAACAAGTGAGTTTTCACTTAAGATGGTCAGTGAGCTCAAGCCGGCTCAAAGCTCATAAACTCGACTTTGTAATTTTTCAGGCCGCATATTATAAAAGCCGAGCCCAAGCTGAAGGTTAAAGCTCCAACTCCATATTAAAGTCAAACATGAGCAAATATATGGTTGACTTGAATTAGACTTGGGCTCGTAAGTATATATATTTTAATTGGATGGGGTATTTTTAAGAATTTAAATTAGGAAAAATAATTCTTAAAAGTAATCAATAAATCACCATTTTCTTATAAAACCACGAGTCTGTTTTTTAAACAAGGAAATAAATTCACATTATACCCTAAATATCTAGAGTCTTTTTATTACAAATATATATATATATATATAAATTGTGATTGAAAGTAGTGACTGTTCGTGTTCGTCGTCACAATGTTGTATTCATTAATATAATTTATTATATGAAATTAAATTTACTTTATTTCTTGTATATTTATAATATAAAAAAAAGACCCAACTCAGGTCCAGATTGAATCTCGTATGAGTTCTAAAATGAACTTCAAATTTTTAGAAAAAACTTGGTATAAATTAGAGCTATGACGACAAAAGCTCGCATAATATCAATTTGTGCATGACTATGACAACCCTTGGCTCGCTCAACTTGATTGATAGACCTTGTTCCATTCATTTCCTCGAACTTGGGCGCATTCCTTTAAGTCTGGGATGGAAAGTTCACAAAAAATTTGCATTTTTGGCACATGAATGGACCATGTACGTTTTCATATAAAAAAGTGTCATGGTGGCAATTTTGGGAGACTTGGATGAGAAATTTGACAATTTGAGTACATATTATTTACATTCACTGTATGGAATCTATTGGTTAAACTTGCACTTTTCGTCATGTACATTTGTTCGAGTTTAATATACTCCCATAGGTTATAGACTTTTCGCATTTTGTCACATAACTTTCACAATGTCTCATCTTTTAAAATTTAATATACAACTATAATAGTAACATTTTTATCGATTTTTTGGAAAAATTCATAAGTGAATAAATTCCCGTGATTATTGGTTGTTATGCATAAAATCTATTAAAAAGTCTGATCAAAATATTAATTAAGATAGTTGATACTAGATTTTAAACGATGTGGTCAAGTGTAAGTTTTATAAAATTTATATGTCTAAATGTGAGAAATTCATAATGAATTGTATCAAGATCGAACTTTGATTGAATTATAGGTCAAAAAGTGCAGTTATTCAAAATTTATTTAACTATTGTTTACAAGTGAGATAGGATTTTCTATTATAAATTCGTGTTTCATCTTCCATTCCATAAGTTTAGAGGCTGACAGATTTTAAACATCTCCTTAATAACGGGATATGTAAAATTACACGTGTCAAACATTTAAATTTTTTGAATCAAAAGATGGGACCTGAATTTTGAATAGAAAATCTTATAACACATTAGTGTGTGCTTACCTTTTTACATTCATGAAGCAACTTTATAAAAGAAATCATGCATGAAATTCCATAAGATAATATACTGAAGCCAAATACTCGAAATACAAATAATTATAATATAAAAGAAAAGACAACAAACAAATCACCAGATCGTTTTAGCTCGCTGTAACGAATCGAAAATAAGAACCATACAAAACCTCCAAGGTAAACCATAGGAAGGCAACTACCATATATGAATGTTTCATAAATCAAAGAAAAAACTGAAACTTTGCGGAATGTAGTGCAAATCAGCAAAAAATGACTCGACTTCACTCCACTCATGGGTACTTAGGGTACTCATCCCTGGGAAGTGACCCTTTTAGTACCCCATCTAGTGACCCGGAACCAACACCTGTGAGCGTCCCATCAAGTGCCCCACCTAGTGAGCCGGTCCCTGCTTCAGTACGTGACCCGTCTAGTGCCCCATTGAGTGAGCCGGTCCCTTTTCCAACGAGCGTTCCATCCAATGTACCATCTAATGAGCCAGTTCCCGATCCAGGGAGTGTCCCATCGAGTGTCCCATCTAGTGAGCCAGTCCCTCTTCCAGAAAGTGTCCCGTCCAGTGTCCCATCTAGTGAGCCAGTCCCTCTTCCAGAAAGTGTCCCGTCCAATGTCCCATCTAGTGAGCCAGTCCCTATTCCAGAAAGTGTCCCGTCCAATGTCCCATCTAGTGAGCCGGTCCCTTTTGCTCTAGAGAGCGACCCGTCTAGTGCCCCACCTAAAGAGCCAATTCCCTTTCCAGAGAGCGACCCGTCTAGTGTCCCATCCAATGAGTCAGTCCCTACTCGAGAGAGCGTCCCATCTATATTGCCGGAACCTACTCCATTAATTGACCCTTTTCCAGATATGTACCCGACTGGAAATCGACTGCGTGCGGCATTACATTTGTAGTTCTCAGCCGTGATGGCTAGTGTGACAAGAAATAATATGGAAATGCACTTCATGCTTCTGCCCGCCATGATTTTGAATCAATGAATTCAATTTGATTGATACTAGAAATGAAATTTAATTAGTATGGGTTGTTGATCTAGTTATAGAGAAGCAATTGGGTTTAATTTGGGGTATTTATAACAAGGAAGTTCAATGAAAACTTCAAAACTTGGCCTCCATTACTTTTTTGGAAGCTGGCATGCTGCATTTTTATAAGCTATGTTTGTAGACTATAATGCTTTTTTAAATTTTAATGATGAGTAACAAATTTCCACGTTGTGAGCCCTTATTGTCCATAAACCATATTATTTAAAAAACAAGTAACAGAGAATTTATGTAGGTATATGAGATGGAAAAAATTGACGTAAATTTTCTTTGTACAAGTTTTATTATTTTTGCCATGAAATTTGGAATAGCAATACTAAAATTGACGATCCAAAATATCTTGTGGCACTATAAAGTTATATACAATTATTTTCTGATCTATATAAAATTTAAAAGATTTTAAAAACATACTTTACAATCTCTTGGCTAGCATTTGTTATACCCATCACCAAAAAACTTCTTGAAATTAATGCTCAGCCACATTCTTAAGAAATAAGTATTAAACAAACAAATCACAATCCTTTTTGAAGATTACAATATTATGAAGCATGAAGCTCGTTACAATCTTTAATCATTTTGACCTTAAAAGAAAATAGAAATTGAAGTCCAAAATGATCTTAAAAGCGGCCCCAAGATATTTTAGCATATTATTTTCTGTAATATCAAAGAAACAAATTATATTGTAATATATTAAATTATCTTTTGTACTGTAATACAACTTTGCACGTTGCACAAACTAATCAACGAAATAAATATAATTTTTGAAAAATTATCAAAACTCCTAAAATAAATTTTGGTTCCCAAAAAATTCATCATGGGTATAGAGTTTTTGTCTGGATCTATACCCCGGCTTGCAATGGTTTACATTGAACAATATTTTATTATAATTATTCATACGATAAACAAAAGATATTTTAGAAAAATATTTTGCCACGTTATATACTTTTTTTTACTGTCCATCGCTTTATACTCAAAAGTACTGAGTAACTCAAGATATCATGTTCACTACCTAGCAAGTAAATTCTGGTATTACATTAGATAAAGTTCAAAGTAAATAACTACCCTCATGAGGGTTTATTATTTTTTTCGTCCCACAAGTGTCTCCATGTACACTTTTTGTCCCGCGCTTCTCACTTTCTCACTTTTGGTCCATAAGTCGTCAAACTTATCAGTTTTGGTCCTTTGACCAAATTTCGTCCAAATTTAAACGGAACCAATACATTGCCAATAACGGTCACGCACGACTCACATACGTGGTTCCATTAGAATTGGGACGGAATTTGGTCAAGGGACCAACACTGATAAGTTTGACGACTTATGAGACTAAAAGTGAGAAAGTGAGAAGCGCGGGACTAACTGTGTATATCGTGATACATATGGGAAAAATAAAATTTACCACACCCTCATTATTTAATAGCTTTTCCCTCGTTAAGCTCTGAATATTTTGCCATTGATTAAGAAAAGATTACAATGTTCACATTGTACACTATTTTTACGATAATTTGTATGATAAAAGAAAAATATTTTAGAAAATATAATTTGCCACTCTATATATGTTTTTTTAAACTCTCGATCGCTTTATACACTACTGTAAATAATTTTCTTTTATTTTGTGGGTTATTCAAATTGCAGTATAAGGACATAGTTGAATTGAAAAATCTCAGAGATGCTAACTCAGGTTTGTTCTTTCTCTCTACGCTATTGGAAAAATTAAGATTAGGATTTGCAAATAATAAAGACTTTTAACTGTGGGTGAAATTATAATATATTGTTAACACGTGTCATTATGTTAATTAGGAGTTTCACATAGTGAACTTCTACGTAATTTATTTTATATTTTGATACCAGGAGTACTTTCCAGTTTAAATGGTCTGAATGAGAGGGTTGTGACTTTCTCATTCATATAAATGGGTACGGGACTATGCATTATTACTTTATAAACACTAGAACCACATAGAGTTATAAGATACAAAAATATAATTGTTGTATTACTGTATCTTGAATGAATACAAGATGCCAAACAAGTTGACAAGACATATATAACAAGTATGGCTTCACTATACAAGATGGGCTTCATATATAACAAGCTATATACACGAAAAGTATCATTAATCTATATCTATCCTGATTTTTTCCCTTTTGCTTTAGTCTTCTTTTTGTGCTTTATAATACAATATCCTTTTTCATTTGCGGCTTACTAACTTTTACTATTCTTTCTAAAGGTCCATCCATTTTCATTATGGTAAATATGAAGTTTAATGATTATATCTCATTTATTAACATAGTTTCGTCAAATTTAGGGTTACAATTTTTTTAATAGAAAATACGAATTGGACTATAGCTCTAATGGTCTGATTTTGGAAGAATTTACTGAAATAACTCGAGTTTCTGCTTAAATGATAAAAACAAGTGAGTTTTCACTTAAGATGGTCAGTGAGCTCAAGCCGGCTCAAAGCTCATAAACTCGACTTTATAATTTTTCAGGCCGCATATTATAAAAGCCGAGCCCAAGCTGAAGGTTAAAGCTCCAACTCCACATTAAAGTCAAGCATGAGAAAATATATAGTTGACTTGAATTAGACTTGGGCTCGTAAGTATATATATTTTAATTGGATGGAGTATTTTTAAGAATTTAAATTAGGAAAAATAATTCTTAAAAGTAATCAATAAATCACCATTTTCTTATGCAACCACGAGTCTATAAATAGTTAAAACAAGGAAATAAATTCACATTATACCCTAAATATCTGGAGTCTTTGTATTACAAATATATATATAAATTGTGATTGAAAGTAGTGAATGTTCGTGTTCATCGTCACAATGTTGTATTCATTAATATAATTTATTATATGAAATTAAATTTACTTTATTTCTTGTATATTTATAATATAAAAAAAAAGGGCCAACTCAAGTCCAGATTGAATCTCGTATGAGTTCTAAAACGAACTTCAAATTTTAGAAAAAACTTGGTATAAATTAGAGCTATGACGACAGAAGCTCGCATAATATCAATTTGTGCATGACTATGACAACCCTTGGCTCGCTCAACTTGATTGGTAGACCTTGTTCCATCCATTTCCCCGAACTTGGGCATATTCCTTTAAGTCTGGGATGGAAAGTTCACAAAAAAATTGCATTTTTGGTGCATGAAAGGACCATGTACGTTTTTATATAAAAAAGTGTCATGGTGGCAATTTTGGGAGACTTGGATGAGAAATTTGACAATTTGAGTACATATTATTTACATTCACTGTATGGAATCTATTGGTTAAACTTGCACTTTTCGTCATGTACATTTGTTCGAGTTTAATATACTCCCATAGGTTATAGACTTCTCGCATTTTGTCACATAACTTTCACAATGTCTCATCTTTCAAAATTTAATATACAACTATAATAGTAACATTTTTATCGATTTTTTGGAAAAATTGATAAGTGAAAAAATTCCCGTCATTATTGGTTGTTATGCATAAAATCTATTAAAAAGTCTGATCAAAATATTAATTAAGATAGTTGATCCTAGATTTTAAACGATGTGGTCAAGTGTATGTTTTATAAAATTTATGGGTCTAAATGTGAGAAATTCATAATGAATTGTATCAAGATCGAAATTTGATTGAATTATAGGACAAAAAGTTCAGTTATTCAAAATTTATTTAACTATTGTTGATAGGATATGAGTTTTTATATAGTAATTAAATTAGTAATTTTTATTTTATAAGTTATTAATCTTTTTTTTATTAGTTATAATTAATTAGTGGGCTGATTTAGTGGTTAGTTATTTTAGATTAGTGGTCTATTAGTGGCTTAGTGGATATATTTAGTTTTATTTTATTTTATTGTATAAATAGGATGATCACTTATTAATGAAAAAAGAAGAAAAAAATTTCAGAATTAGTGTTTAGTTTATTTCTCTATTCATTTGTAAGGAGTGTGTTCCTCACTCATATTTAGGAATATAACAATGGTGCTTTCATTCTCTCGAACGATGCCTCCATACTACATTCGAAACGATAATCCATACTCATGCCCTCCCATTTTTAACATACGCACAAACCCACTTTACGTGCCTCCCGAGCCTATCGAAACTTCAATTTCAGCTACCATCGAAGATTCCATTTCTAAAATCATTAAATTATTGAATGATTTTAAGGTCGAGATAACTCAAAGGTCTGATCGACTAGATGCTTTATTGGAAAAATCTCATCAAAAATTGGATGTGAAGAAATTCGCACCGATCTCTGCTCCAACTCCCAACATTTCTCTTCTACAAGCCAACATTAAACCAAATCAACTCCACAATTCACCAATTGTAGGAGTGGCGAAAATGCAATTCCAAATTGCTAACACCTTACAACCACAACAAGACCACTCCACCACCAAGCTTAACCCAACAATTATATCCCTCACGCATCCACGCTCTTACCGACCTAAATACTCATCCAACCAACCAAAGTCACCTCAATTTAAAATTTTTATTACATTGACAGAATACCTATTTAACCACAAGCCGCAATCAATCCATTTCTTCTTTCTTACCAACGAAATGAAAGAAATTTACATGGTGTTTGGTTTTTGGCCAAAATGGAGAATTAAATATATTATGGCCTTGAGGACAAGGCCATTTAATGGGTGAGATATTGATAGGATATGAGTTTTTTTGTAGTAATTAAATTAGTAATTTTTATTTTATAAGTTATTAATCTTTTTTTATTAGTTATAATTAATTAGTGGGCTGATTTAGTGGTTAGTTATTTTAGATTAGTGGTCTATTAGTGGCTTAGTGGATATATTTAGTTTTATTTTATTTTATTGTATAAATAGGATGATTACTTATTAATGAAAAAGAAGAAAAATTTCAGAATTAGTGTTTAGTTTATTTCTCTATTCATTTGTAAGGAGTGTGTTCCTCACTCATATATAGGAACATATCAATTGTTTACAAGTGAGATAGGATTTTCTTTTCCAAATTCCTGTTTCATCTTCTATTCCATAGGTTTAGAGGCTGACAGATTTTAAACATCTCCTTAATAACGGGATATGTAAAATTACACGTGTCAAACATTTAAATTTTTTTAATCAAAAGATGGCACATGAATTTTGAATAGAAAATCTTATAACACATTAGTGTGTGCTTACCTTTTTGTCATTCATGAAGCAACTGTATAAAAGAAATGATGCATGAAATTCCATAAGATAATATATTGAAGCCAAATACTCGAAATACAAACAATTATAATATAAAAGAAAAGACAACAAACAAATCACCAGATCGTTTTAGCTCGCTGTAATGAATCGAAAATAAGAACCATACAAAACCTCCAAGGTAAACCATGGGAAGGCAACTACCATATATGAATGTTTCATAAATCAAAGAAAAAACTGAAACTTTGTGGAATGTAGTGCAGATCAGCAAAAAATGACTCGACTTCACTCCACTCATGGGTACTTAGGGTACTCATCCCTGGGAAGTGACCCTTTTAGTACCCCATCTAGTGACCCGGAACCAACACCTGTGAGCGTCCCATCAAGTGCCCCACCTAGTGAGCCGGTCCCTGCTTCAGTAAGTGACCCGTCTAGTGCCCCATTGAGTGAGCCGGTCCCTTTTCCAACAAGCGTTCCATCCAATGTACCATCTGATGAGCCAGTTCCCGATCCAGGGAGCGTCCCATCGAGTGTCCCATCTAGTGAGCCAGTCCCTATTCCAGAGAGTGTCCCGTCCAATGTCCCATCTAGTGAGCCGGTCCCTTTTGTTCTAGAGAGCGACCCGTCTAGTGCCCCACCTAATGAGCCAATCCCCTTTCCAGAGAGCGCCCCGTCTAGTGTCCCATCCAATGAGTCAGTCCCTACTCGAGAGAGCGTCCCATCTATTTTGCCGGAACCTACTCCATTAATTGACCCTTTTCCAGATATGGACCCGACTGGTAATCGACTGCGTGCGGCATTACATTTGTGGTTCTCAGCCGTGATGGCTAGTGTGACAAGAAATAATATGGAAATGCACTTCATGCTTCTGCCCGCCATGATTTTGAATCAATGAATTCAATTTGATTGATACTAGAAATGAAATTTAATTAGTATCGGTTGTTGATCTAGTTATAGAGAAGCAATTGGGTTTAATTTGGGGTATTTATAACAAGGAAGTTCAATGAAAACTTCAAAACTTGGCCTCCATTACTTTTTTGGAAGCTGGCATGCTGCATTTTTATAAGCTATGTTTGTAGACTATAATGCTTTTTTAAATTTTAATGATGAGTAACAAATTTCCACGTTGTGAGCCCTTAAAAGTTATATAAATACAATAATTTCCTGAGCTATATAATAATTAAAAGATCTTACAGGCATATTTTACAATCTGTTGGGTAGCATTTGTTATACCATCACCCAAAAACTTCATGAAATTAATGCTCTACCACATTCTCAAGAAATAAATATTAAACAAACAAATCACACTCCCTTTTGAAGATTACAATATTATGAAGTAGGAAACTCGTTTACATACTTTAATATAGAAATTACAATATTTTGACCTTAAAAAGAAAATAGAAATTGAAGTCCAAAATGATCTTAAAAGCGGCCACAAGATAATATAGGATATTATTTTCTGTAATATCAAATAAACAAATTATTTTGTAATATATTAAATTTCTTATGTACTGTAATAAAACTTTGCTTGTCGAACAAACTAATCAACTAAATATATATAATTTTTGGAAAATTATCAAAACTCTTAAAATAAATTTTTGTACCCAAAAAATTCATCATGGTATAGGAGTTTTGTCTGGATCTATACTGCGGCTTGCAATGTTTTACGTTGAACAATATTATCATAATTGATGCATACGATAAAGGAAATATATTTTAGAAAAATGTTTTGCCACTTTATATACATTTTTTTTAACTGCCAATCACGTTATACACAAAAATATGAGTAATTCAAGATATCATGTTCACCGCCGAGCAAGTAAATTATAGTATTACATTAGAAAAAGTTCAAAGCAAAAAAACTACCATCATGATTTAATAGCTTTTCCCTCGTTACGCTCTGAATATTTTGCCACTGATTAAAAAATGCTTAAAATGTTGACATTGAACACTATTTTTACCATAATTTGTATGATAAAAGAAAAATATTTTAGAAACTATAGTTTGCCACTTTATATATCTTTTTTTCATTGCCCATCGCTTTATACATTGCTCTATTTTATATTTCATTTTGTTGAGTTACTCAGATTGCAGTATTATGGCATAGTTGAATTGAAAAATCTCTAAGATGCTAAGGTTGTTTATTTATGTTTTCAAAATCCATTTTCAACTTTTTAAATCACAAAATTCAAAATAAACTTAAAACACCTAACTTTCATATCCAAATTCTCTTTTTTTCAACTCTATTTTTTCAATCTTCTATATAACTACTCGTCAATCATAGATACAACCTTTCACACATTTACCCAACAAATCAATCATTATTTCACTTTCTTTTTCATACTTTACAATTTTTTATTTATATTTATTTATTTATTATTCACATAATCATTATATACACAACTAATACAATTATTTCACACATCATCCATTAACCTATCACTATTGATTTGACATATTTTACAACTTTCAACCTATTTTTAAACACATAAACAAACAACCATCATTTTCACATGAATTTTCACAGTTCACAATTCTCGATAAAATTTTAAAATTTCATCTCAAAAATATAAACAAACACAACCTAACTCTTTGGTTTGTTCTTTCTCTCTATGCTATCATAAAAACTAGGATTAGGTTTTGCAAATAATAAAAACTTTTAAATGTGGGTGAAATTGTAATATATACTTCATTATTGGGAACACGTGTCATTTATTGTAATTAGGGTTTCACATAGTAATTGTAATATATTGTTCATTATTGGGAACACGTGTCATTTATTGTAATTAGGGTTTCACATAGTGAGCTTCTATGTAATTTATTCTATATTATGTTAATATGATGCTAACAGTACTTTCCAGTTTTGATGGTCTCATTAAGAAGTTAATGACTTTCTAATTTCTATAAATGTGTATGGGACTGCGCAAAATATATGTTTTACAAACACTAGAATCGCATAGAATTATAGGGTGCAAAAATATAATTACGGTATTATTGTATATTCATTGTTCAATGAATATAAGATATCAAAAAAGTTGACAAGACATATATAACAAGTATGGCTTGACTATACAAAATGGGCATTCATATATAACAAACTATATACACAAAAAGTATCATTATTATCTATATGTCCTAATTTTTTTCGTAGTCTTCTTTTTGTGCTTTCTAATACAATCTCATTTTTCATTTGTGGCTTACTAACTCTTACAATTTCTTCAAAAGTTCCGTCCGTTATCATTATAGTAAATATGAAGCTTAATGATTATGTCTAATTTATTAACTTAGTTTCATCAAATTTAGGCTTATAATTGTTTTTATAGAAAATACGAGTTGGACTACTGCTCCAATGGTATAATTTTTTAAGAATTTGTTGAAATACCTCGAGTTTTTGCTTAAATTATGAAAACAAGTGAGGTTCCACTTTGGACAGTCAGTGAGCTCAAGCCGGCTCAAATCTCACAAACTCGACTTGGCAATTTTTCAAGCCAAGTTTTATAAAAGTTGAGCCCTAGCTGATAATTAGAGCTCCAGCACCACATTAAAGTGAGCAAAGATATGATTGGCTTGAATTATACTTGAGCTCGTAAGAATATAGATTCTAATTGGATGGACAATTTTTAAGAATTTAAATTCTTAAAAATAATACTTAATAGTATCAATAAATCACCATTTTCTTACGCAACACACTAGTTTATAAATGTAAAAACAAGGAAATAAATCCACATTATACTCTAAACATCTGGAATCTTTTAATTACAAGTACATGTAAATTGTGATTGAAAGTAGTGACTGCTCGTTTTGGGTTTCATCTTCACAATGCTGTGTTCATTAATATAAACTATTATATGAAATTAAATTAATCTTATTTGTTCTATACTTATAATATCAAAAGAAATAGAGGCAACTCAAGACTAGATCGAATCTCGTATAAATTTTAAAATCAACTCCAAATTTTTAGAAAAAACTTTGTATAAATTCAAGATTTGACGACAGAAGCTTGCACAATATCAATCCAAGCGTGAGTATGACAAGCCTTGGCTCGCTCAACTTGATTGATAGACCTAATTCCATCCATAAAAAAGCATCATGGTGGAAATTTTGGAAGACTTGGATGAGAAATTCAACAACTTGAGTACAAATTATTTACATTCATTATATTGTTCTATTGGTAAAACTTGCACTTTTCATCATGTAACATTGTCTGAGTTTAATTTGCTCCCATCGGTTATAGATTTCTCGCATTTAGTCACATAACTTTTACAATTCTCACGTTTTAAAATTTAATAACCAACTCAGTTAACACTTTGATTGATTTTTAGGAAGAATTCGCACGTGAATAAATTCGTCGTGATTATTGGCTCTTATGCATAAAATCTATTCAAAAAGTCCGTTCAAAATATTAATCTAGATAGTTGATCTAAATTTTGAACGATGTGACTAAGTATAAATTTTTTCAAATTTATGGGACTAAATGTGAGAAATTTATAATGAATTGCTTCAAAATTGAACTTTGATTAAGTTATGGGACAAAAGGTTTAGTTATTCAAAATTTATTTAACTATTGTTTACAAGTGAGATAGGATTTTCTATTCCTATTTCGTGTTTCATATTCTATTCCATAGGAAGCTGACACATTTTAAACATCCCTTTAATAAGTGGATATGTAAATTTACACGTGTCAAACATCTAAATTTTTGAAATAAAAAATGGCATACGAATTTGGAATATAAAATTTAGGACACATGTGTGTGCTTACATTCATCTGAAGCAACTGTACAAAAGAAGTAGTGCATGAAATTTCTTATAATAATATATTGAAACCAAATACTGGAAATACGAACAATTATAATATTAATACAAAATAAATTACAAGATCGCTTCAGCTCGTTGTAAAGAATAATAAGAACCAAACAAAACCTCAAAGGCAAACTATGGGAAGGTTCCACTTAAGACACTTAGTATAAACTCGACTTGGTAAATTTTCAAGCCGAATTTTATAAAAGCTGAGCACAAGCTGAAGGTTAGCTCCAACTGCACATTAAAGTCAACCATGAGGAAAGATATGGTTGACTTGAATTAGACTTGGGCTCGCAAGTACATAGATTATAATTGAATAGGATAATTTTAAAAAATTTAAATTAGAAAAAATAATTCAAGTAATCAATAAATTACCATTTTATTATGCAACACACTAGTCTATAAATAATTAAAACAAGGAAATCTAAAACATCTGGAATCTTTTTATGATAAATATTGTTAAATTGTATTTTGTGCATGTTTTATATGTTCAAGATCGAGTTGTTTGTTACGATTATGCTCCTTATTTCGTAATATTATGTTGATATTTGAATTCTAGGTGATTACATAAAGAAAGGAGCCAAATGGGATGAAAATAGGAGAAAAATGAGCAGAAATCAAATTAGCTTAAAAAAGAGCAGCAGCAGAAGCCTTTGCAGAATTAAGCGTGCCCACGCTTAAATCCCAGAACGCTACTGCCGAGAAACGCGTTTTCAAACGCGTTTTCTGAAGATTCCTGAAGATCTTTCCATTAAAATTCGGATTTTATTTGATTTATATTGCCCGAATTTATGGGATTTATTCCCTTTTTGTTTTAGAATTTATTTCCTGATTTTAATATTCCTAGTTTGTTTAGTTTGTTAAGTTTGTTAGAGCCCTAATTAGTTTTCTTCTTGGATTAGGACTCTATTAGTTTAAATATTTGGAATTTTATTCCACAACACACATTTGATTTTATTTTTCAATTCAAGTTTCTTTTTTCCCTTTATCAAAGCTTTCGAATTTTAATATTTTGATGAAGTTTTTGATTATGTGTTGCTAAACACATAATTCTAGTCGAGGATTCATCAAGGTTTGATTCTTAATATTTGTGAGATCGAATTGTACTTTAATTTCTTCGTTAATCAGGTATTTACTTTTTCTCTGAGCTCTGTTGACAATATATTTCAATTGATTATTCAGTCTGGCCAATTATTTAATCGTTGGGATCATATTCAGCTATTTAAGGCCCAAATCCGTAATTGTTTGGTAAACCCTAATATTTGTAGCAGTTAGCGACGTTGATTACGGACAAGTCTTCGATTAGTCGTTATGAGAATTAGTAACCTAGTCTAAATAAACCGAGCTTATGTGTTTGTTGGCTAGAATTGGTGTTTTTCTAATACGTGAATGCTATCGATAGGCTAAATCTTAAGAGCTTGTTTAGGGTTGTCTATTTGGTAAGAGGAGTAATCAAAGAGCTTGTTTTGGTTATCGACGACTTAAGGAAAAACTAGGTTGCTAGAGCTTGTTAGTAACTATAGCCAATTTATCTGATAACGTTGAATTATTATTGCATCAGTGATCAAATCGTAGAATCAATACCGAGATAATCCGAAGACTAGAACTTTTCATCTTATTGAATTCGAACTCTATTTTGTTTGCTTTTTATTTTACGTTTTTTTTATTTTATTTAGTTAATCAAATCCAAAACCCCCCTTTAATCGATATTAGTAATATATGATTTAATTCTACACCATTCCCTGTGGATCGACCCTACTTGTCACTATTTACAAATCTTTTCGAGTATGTGATTTATTTTTGTTGGATTCGACACCCACCAAATTTTGGCGCCGTTGCCGGGGATTGGTGCTAATAGATTTATTTCTCTTGTTACTAATATTTTTTGTTTAGTTTTTTTTTTTTTTGTATTATTAGATCTCTTCATATAGGTGAATCTCAAATTGAGAAAGGAGCTCAACGTCTACAAAAAGAGATCTTACCACGTTCTTAGATGCCATGTCTACAGTCGAGAGGACTTTAAAGGAGTTGTGGGCTATGTCAAATAATAACGAGCAATCTTCTTATATTCAATATCCTACTTTTGAAGTTGATTTTGAATTAACATATGAATTTATTCGCTCACTTCCTATTTTTCATGGTTTTGTAGGAGATGATCCACATAAGCATCTAAATGAGTTCCATGCGGTATGTTCATTAATGAAACCAAGGGATGTCACTGAAGACCAAGTCAAGTTTCGAGCCTTTCTTTTATCTTTAGCAGACAATGCTGGGGATTGGAACTGCGATTTATCTTTTGGTTCAATCAAGACATGGACTCAACTGGAAGCAAAATTCATAGAGAAATTCTCCTATGCCATCTGTGTTCAAGAGGAGTCGTATGGACAAGCTTATGATGGATTCTGAGGTGTTCCGCAGTGTAACTACAATCCATATTCCAACACTTACAATCCATGATGGATTTATCACTCCAATCTGAGCTACGCCGCACGACTTCCTAGCTATTACGAACAACAAGGCCCACCGTTTCCTCAACAAAACCAACCGTCAGGTACGTCTTTAGAAGATATGATTAAAACATTGGTCGCTAATACTCAACAATTCAACGGGGTACCTAGAAATTTCAGCAAAGCACCGAGCAATTCCAACATGGCTTCCAACAGATTCAACAAGAAGACCAAAACTCTATCAAAAATTTGGAGAAGCAAATAGGTCAAATGGCTACCACTATAAACGAGTTAATGTCTCAAAATTCGAGTAAACTGCCGCCCCAGGTCATTATAAATGCGAAGGAGAGTGCCAATGCAGTTACCTTAAAAAGTGAAAAAGAATTGAAAGAAGCAGAACCGTTTCAAGAATTAAGCGTGCCCACGCCTAAAACTCGAAACCCTTCTGCTGAAAATACTTCGAAACACGAGGATGAGAAAGAGCTGAAAAAAGAAGAGGAGCCTGTTACCAAGAAGAAACCGATGACATTTGTGATACCTCCTCCATTTCCTGGTCGTTTTGCTAACTCTAAACAAGTGGTGGATATAGAAGATGAATCTCCAACATATGAGAAGGAAGTTGAAAAATATTAAATTCTTAGAGAATATGAGATTTTTGGGGAAGATGAGATTCTTAGAGAATATGAGATGTTTGAGGAAGATGAGTTTAGTGATGATGAAGAGGTGGAAGGTGAGTCAAGAGAGAAAAATGTGGACCATTAACTCACAAAACCAACGAAAACACTTACCGAGCAATCGAAGGTTATTGAGATCACTCCTCCAAAATATGAGAATGAAGTCACAGAATATGAGATTTTTGGGGAAGATGAGATCAGTGACGATGAAGAGGTAGATATAGAAGATGAATCTCCAACACTCGAAAAGGAGGTAACTTCAAAATGCAAAAACCCTGGTAAGTTTATTATCTTTTACATGATAGGTGATGTGCAACTTGAGAATACTATGTTAGACCTTGAATCTTCTCTGAATATCATGTCTCGTTCTATTTATGAATCTTTGAATGTTAAAAAGTTGAGAAAAACAGACATTATTATACAATTGACTGATGGGTCTAATGCATCTTCTAATGGCTTTCTTGAGAACGTATTGGTTCATATTAATGACTTAGTTTTTCCCACTTATTTTTATATTGTTGATATGGATGAAAATCAATCTAGTAGGTTAGTCCCTCTCATTCTAGGAAAACCATTTCTGAAAACATTTAGGGCTAAAATTAATGTGCATGATGGAACTCTTACTGTGGAATTTGAAGATGAATTTGTGATGTTTAATTTATATGATTCCATGAAGTGTTCTATTAATGATTGTTCTATGTTTGGTTTAGATACTACTAACTTTGTGATGCAGCGAATTTTTGAATTTAATGATGATGATCCACTAAAGGTAGCTTGGCATAGTGATGGTTTTGAACCTCCGACTTAAACCACTTGAAGCATAACTACGTCTAGCCGACGACGTTAAAGAATGGCGCTTCTTGGGAGGCAACCCATGCATTTTGTTTTCCTTAATTTCATGCTTTATGTTTTTCATGTTTTTCTTTTGTCGAAACCGAATCGTTTCAAAAATTAAGCGTGCCCACGCTTAAAATGCGAAACTATTCGGCCTAAGCTGTTATTTCTTTTACGAAGCATTTCACGAATTAAGCGTGCCCACGCTTAAATCCTGAAACTCTTCGGCCTTGTCCCTTGTGATTTTACCGAACCGTTTGAATATTTAAGCGTGCCCACACCTAAAAGTCCAAACCCTTTTGCAAAAATCACCTTGGTTTACTGTTTTTTTCCTTTTCTTCTTACGTTTCCGTTAAAAAAAATCATAAAAAAAAACAACATAACCCCCAAATCGCAAACCCTAGTTCATACCTGCCGTCACTCACCTCTCGCTCACTTCAATTTGCAGGTCTCCGATCACAATCGCCGGCGTCATCACCATCGTTGTCGCCCGTTTCAACCAATCCCAAACACCCCTGTCGAGCAAATCCCTAACGCCACCACCGGAACCGAACAATCGCCTCCGTCCTTAACTACTCCACAACCGGTCACCAATGTTCAACCCTGCCAACACCAAGGCTGCTGCCATTCCATTGTTGCCCGACTCGACACAATTGAAGCACTACTCAAACCGCTCACCGATCACTTCGGCATCACGACCGAGTGATGTCGTAGGGAAGTCCCCCTCCTTGTTCTTTTTTTTTGTTGCATTGCTTGTTATTTTATCATTTTTACATTGAGGACAATGCATGTTTTAAGTGTGGGGGGGTGGTTTCTCGTGCTATTGTGCTTCTTGATGCTTTTGCTTGATTATGGCTATGTGAAATAAAAAAAAAATCGTTTTCGGCATTCTTAAACTTTTAGCTTGTGTTTCTTTTGAACGGTTAGACTTGGATAAATGAGCATGCTTCGATTGAGTTTTCGTGCTATATGAAGTTTGTGTTATGTTCAATGATTAAAAACGAGCATATGAATGCATGTTTTATTCGATTACCCTACCTTGTGAGGACTTGTGCCATTTGATCGATAATTCACTATATGATCTCTTTCTTCTTGTGTGACTCACGTGTTTTTAAAATTCTAGAACTTGTTTTGAACTTTGTCAAAATTACACGAGTATGTGCATGATTGAATATGATAAAGGCATTTAGGATTTAGCCACTTTTGCCAAAATAAACCGTACCTTTGCATCATCCACTAGTTAGCCCACTTTGAGCCTTTTAATCCTCTTTTCTTGAATTGCCCCGAATTTGAGCCCTTACCTTTTTTTATGCCTCCTTATTTTACCCGTCTAGAAAATAAGTCGAGCATGTAGGTTGTATATTATTTGGGGACGAAAAGTCAAGAAGATGATACTTTTGAATAAGTGTGGGGGAAACTCGTGGAAAATACAAAGAGTACCAAAAAAAATCGAAAAAAAAAAGAAAAAAAATATGAAAATTCAAAAAAATCAGAAAAGTTCGAATCGAAAAAAAAAAGTTCGAAAAATGAATGAACAATTGATGAGGTACCGAGCTCCCGAGAAAGATAGAAAAAATGTGTGGTATTTGGGTCCTTAACGTCAAATATACCCAATGAGATCTCGATGCTCGATAAAATTTTCAGGCTTAGCCACTTTTTCGACCTCTCTCTTCACTCCTACCCCGAGCCTTAGCCCCGTTACAACCCTTAATAAAGACCTTTTGATTCGATTGTACACACTCTCAACCGTAGTGGCGACATTGGTGTATAACCAAGCCTATGGAATGACACTAACACGTTGAGACTTGAGCGAAACACATATACCCATACACGAGAGTTGGAGAATATTTGAGTGAAAGTCGGCTAAAATTTTTGTTTTCCTTGTTCAATTGAGGTCATTGTTCTAGCATGAAATTAATGTGGTATCGAGAATTTCGATTGATTACATGTTTAACCCTTTCGAGTTTGATTTTGTTCTTTTGATCACAATGCTAAATGGTTTAATTTGCCGCATGATACTATTTTGAGTAGTTTTTACATAGTCAACTATTGAGCATTGCCCGAGGACGTACAATGGCATAAGTGTGGGGGTATTTGTTAGGTTGTGTTTTGTGCATGTTTAATATGTTCAAGATCGAGTTGTTTGCTACGATTATGCTCCTTATTTCGTAATATTATGTTGATATATGAATTTTAGGTGATTACATAAAGAAAGGAGCCAAATGGGATGAAAATAGGAGAAAAATGAGCAGAAATCAAATTAGCTTAAAAAAGAGCAGCAACAGAAGCCTTTGAAGAATTAAGCGTGCCCACGCTTAAATCCCAGAACGCTGCTGCCGAGAAACGCGTTTTCTGAAGATTCCTGAAGATCTTTCCATTAAAATTCGGATTTTATTTGATTTATATAGCCCGAATTTATGGGATTTATTCCCTTTTTGTTTTAGAATTTATTTCCTTATTTTAATATTCCTAGTTTGTTAAGTTTGTTAGAGCCCTAATTAGTTTCCTTCTTTGATTAGGACTCTATTAGTTTAAACATTTGGAATTTTATTCCACAAGAAACTTTTGATTTTATTTTTCAATTCAAGTTTCGTTTTTCCCTTTATCAAAGCTTTCGAATTTTAATATTTTGATGAAGTTTTTGATTATGTGTTGCTAAACACATAATTCTAGTCGAAGATTCATCAAGGTTTGATTCTTAAAATTTGTGAGATCGAATTGTACTTTAATTTCTTCGTTAATCAGGTATTTACTTTTTCTCTGACCTCTGTTGACAATATATTTCAATTGATTATTCAGTCTGGCCAATTATTTAATCGTTGGGATCATATTCAGCTATTTAGGGCCCAAATCCGTAATTGTTTGGTAAACACTAATATTTGTAACAGTTAACGACGTTGATTACGGACAAGTCTTCGATTAGTCGTCATGAGAATTAGTAACCTAGTCTAAATAAACCGAGCTTATTTGTTTGTTGGCTAGAATTGATGTTTTTCTAATACGTGAATGCTATCGATAGGCTAAATCCTAAGAGCTTGTTTGGGGTTGTCTATTTGGTAAGAGGAGTAATCAAAGAGCTTGTTTTGGTTATCGACGACTTAAGGAAAAACTAGGTTGCTAGAGCTTGTTAGTAACTATAGCCAATTTATCTGATATGTTGAATTATTATTGCATCAGTGATCAAATCGTAGAATCAATACCGAGATAATCTGAAGACTAGAACTTCTCATCTTATTGAATTCGAACTCTATTTTGTTTGCTTTTTATTTTACGATTTTTTTATTTTATTTAGTTAATCAAATCCAAAACCCGCGTTTAATCGATATTAGTAATATAGGATTTAATTCTACACCATTCCCTGTGGATTGACCCTACTTGTCACTATTTACAAATCTTTTCGAGTAGGTTATTTATTTTTGTTGGATTCGACACCCACCAAATATATATAAATTACGATTGAAAGTAGTGACGGCTCGTGTTGGGTATCATCTTACAATGCAGTACTCATTAATATAATTTATTATATGAAATTAAATTTACTTTATTTCTTGTATCTTTATAATATCAAAAAATATGGTCAAATCAGGTTCAGATCGAATCTCGTATAAATTTTAAAATCAGTTCAAAATATTTTAGAAAAAACAAGGTATAAATTCAACCTTTGACGACAGAAGCTCGCATAATATCAATCTGAGCATGAGTATGACATGCCTTGGCTCGCTCGACTTGATTGATAGGCCTAGTTCTATCCATTTCCTCGAACTTGGGCTCATTCTTTTAAGTCTTGGATGGAAAGTTCACAAATAGTTTTTGGTACATAAAAGGACCAAGTACGTTTTCATATAAAAAAGTGTCAATGGTGGCAATTTTGGGAGACTTGAATAAGAAATTTGACGATTTGATTAATTATTGAACAAAAAGTGTTGTTTTTCAAAATTCATGAAGCAATTGTATAAAAGAAATAGAGCATGATCAAATTCCATAAGAGAATATATTGAAGCCAAATACTGAAAATACAAGCAATCATAATAAAAAATACAAGACAACAAACAAATCACCAGCTCGCCGTAATGAATCGAAAATAAGAACCAAACAAAACCTCCAATGTACCCCATGGGAAGGTAACTAGCCAGCTACCATATATGAAGGTTTCACAAATCAAAGAAAAACTGGAATTTTATGGAATGTAATGCAAATCAATCAATTAAAGAAAAGAAAATTGACTCGCCTCCACTCCACTCAGGGGACCTCATTGCTGGGAAGTGACCCAAATGGTCCCACATTCACTGAGCCAGTCCCCGACCCATATGGTCCCACATTCAGTGAGCCAGTCCCCGATACCGAATACCAGCTAGTCTGTAAGTCCTCGTCCTTGCCAAATACAGTGCCAAATAAGTTGCCCAATGTTCCATGGGACGTCCCTACACTAGAGGGCGTCGCATCTATTGTGCCGGAACATGTTGGAAAATAGTAAGCTTATTAAGCTTAGAAAATCCAAATGTGTGTTGTCAATGTTTGACAGAAATTCGAACACCATTCGTATCCAAAATACGAAATATTTTTTGATATTCTCGTTCTACTCCGGGAGTAAATGACTTTAGCCTTTCGAATTTCTCGATTCGGAGTTATAAGAATGAGAAATTAATGGTTAAAGTGAGGGTATTCAATTGGTTGAAATTGGTTGAAATTTGGCTATCCCACAATGGAAGAATACCAATGTTTAAAATAGTATATCAACCATTGTGTTTGGAATTGATTTTGTAGCCTTGGGTCATAACATGTTTGTATGGGTTTAGAGGGGGGAGGCTGTGGTTAACCATGGCTATACCCGCGCGCGCGCGCACACACGCGCGCGCTGCCGCCGCCACCGCAACCGCCGACCGACCGCTGCCGACCGGGTGGGTTGTGGGCATAGGCTTGGGGTTGGGGCTAAAGAGTAATATCTTTTTGGGCCAATTTTAATTAGATTAATTTTGGGTCCAAAAATGTTTCTTTCCAACAGATTTTATTCAAAGGATAAATCACACTATATAAAAAACGCTGGCCACATTTTTTGTATAGATTAAATATTGTCTTCAGCTTGTTGAAAACGTAAGAGACGTTTTTCTTTTAACCCCCAAAAACTGACATACGTTTTCTCTCACACTAATGACAATGTTTAATGGTGGTTATTACTTTGTCTATTTTTCAAGCCTATAATTAGGCCCCTCCAGCAGATGAAGAAGACACAAAACAACAGCTTCTTCTTCTCTTTTCTCTGATATCTCTCCCGAGTTCATAAGCAGATATAGTCTTAGTTTGTTTGAAAATCAAAAGTGGTTTTGATATCGAATTGATATATCGTTGTATCTTGGGACGTTGATTGCACACACCCGTACCACCTAGGCGGGCCAATTTAGCGTTAATGATAGAGATTATTCTCGCCTCGATATTTGTTTTTTATTTTTCAGAATTCGTTGTAATACTGCAAATTTTGCAACAAGCGTAACACTAAATTATTGTTGTTGATTTCTGTCATTTAAACATTCTGAAATGGCATTCATTCCAACCAGTGCTACCATTCCAGTTTCTGATGATGCTGCTGCTGCTATTTACTTCGGTCTTGGCCCTGGCCTTGGATTCGGTTCTGGTGCCAGGTTCAGTTTCGGTAGTGGTAGTGGGTCTGGTTTTTGCAGTGGCTCAAGGAGCACTGCGGCTATACCACCAATGCAGCCTATTTTTGCGGCTGTACAACCGATGCAGCCTACTGCTGCGGTTGTACCTTTGGTGCAGCCAGCGGCTGTTCCGGTTATACCAGCTCAGGCTGAAAAGCCGTCGAAGTTCAGCGGGGCTAACTTCAAGAGGTGGCAGCGAAAGATGTTGTTTTACCTGACGACGTTGAACCTAGCGAGGTTCTTGACGGAAGACTCTCCGTCTATGCCAGAAAGTTCTGAGGATGTCCAACTAAGGACGACATACGATGCCTGGAGTCACTGTGATTACCTTTGCAGGAATTATATACTCAGCGGTTTAGACGATTCGCTTTACAGTGTTTATCTGTCTATGAAAACCGCCAAAGACCTCTGGGAGGCATTGGATAGGAAGTATAGAACTGAGGACGCCGGACTGAAGAAGTTTGTGGTCGCAACGTTCTTAGACTTCAAAACGGTGGACTCTAAGTCCGTGGCTAGCCAAGTCCAATAATTTCAAATAATTATACATGAAGTTCACGCTGAGGACATGGCTTGGAGTGAGTCGTTCCAAGTGGGGGCGTTAATTGAAAAACTTCCGCCTTTTTGGAATGATTTCAAGAATTACTTGAAACACAAGCGAAAGAAGATGAGTTTAGAAGACTTGGTTGTACGACTCAGAATTGAGGAAGACAATCAAGCTTCTGTCAAGAAGGCTCCTGTTCGGGCAATGGCTAACATTGTCGAAGCTCCAGAAACCTCAAATCGGAAATGGAAATTCCAAGGAAAATTTCAAGAAAGTTCCCAGAAAAAGGGAACAGGAAGACAAGGAGATGCCTGTCACAAATGTGGCTGTAATGGTCATTAGGCTAGAGACTGTACTGAGCCCAAGAAAAAGAATAAACAGTCTCGAAGAAGAGGTTCTGGCTCGAACCAACAAAGTGGCAGGAACCAAGACCAGGTGCAAAATCAGGCGCACCTTGCTATTGATGATCACCAAGGCATCAACGAGATGATCGATGACCTGTCGAATAATCATGTGCCAATAGATCTGAGTGAGATTGATCTCACGGCTGTTGTGTTTGAAGCCAATATGGTGGATAACCCAAGTGAGTTGTTTGTAGACACTGGTGCTACACGCCACATCTGCTCTGATAGAGATGCATTTTCATCCTATACCCCTTATGATGGACGAAAGTTGTATATGGGAAACTCTGGCACTTCTCCAGTTGTTGGTATGGGGAAAGTTGTTCTGAAGATGACTTCAGGGAAAAAGCTGACACTGACCGAAGTTCTGCATGTTCTGGAGATACGCAAGAATCTGGTGTCCGGATCTACTTTGGTCAAGAATGGGTTCAAGTTAGTCTTCGAAGCTGATAAGTTTTCGCTTACTAATAGAGGGATTTATGTAGTAAAAGGTTACGTTGATAAGGGCCTTTTTAAAATGAATATGATGAATGTAATCCGCTCTGTTGTAACCGAAAATAAAAGTAATAAGAATGTTGATTATTCTGTTTACTTCCTTGAGTATTCTAATTTATGGCATGTTAGACTAGGACATGTAAATTATGATATTATTCGAAGATTATTTAACTTGAATTTATTACCAATGTTTAAAATTAAAAATAAACACAAGTGTGAAATTTGTGTTGAGGCAAAACTAGTCAAACAGTCGTTCCCGTCTGTTGAAAGAAACACTACACCTCTAAAACTTATTCACAGTGACATCTGTGATTTGAAGTTTGTGCAAACTAGAGGTGGAAAAAAATATTTCATCACATTCATTGATGATAGCGCAAGTTATTGCTATGTGTATTTACTAAGAAGTAAAGATGAGGCGTTTCAGGCGTTTACACATTACAAAACAGAAGTTGAAAAAACAACTTGGAAAAAGGATAAAGGCTATCCGAAGTGATCTAGGTGGAGAATATGGAGCATCGTTTGATGATTCTGTGCAGATTCTGACATTATACATCAAACAACGGCCCCTTATTCACCTCAATCAAATGGAATAGCAGAACGCAAAAATTGTACTCTTAAGGAGATGATGAATGCGATGCTGTTAAATTCTGGGCTATCTCAAAATTTGTGGGGAGAGGCAATCCTCTCCGCCAACTATATCCTTAATAAAATTCCTCACAAAAGTAGGAATAAGACTCCATACGAACTTTGGAAGGGTTGTGGACCTTCGTATACGTACCTCAAAATCGAGTTGCAGACAGCTCGAAGAAATTGATGTTGCAGAAGTTAAGGCCCCAATTGAATGGTGACCTATATCTCCAAAAAAGTGTTTTAGGGAAAAAAACTCCGAGATACCCATTTGTTTGGCATGTCATAGAATTTTCTCATAAAAAAATCTCCCAAAATCATAAATAATTTGAAAGAAAAATATCAAAAAATTGAGTAAAATTGAATTTTTACTATTTATGATTTGACAGTTAATATCATCAACTAAAATTATTTTTTCGTCTATTTTTCGAAGCCAAAAAATAAATTAATTACATATTCTAATGCAAAATAACATAATATTTAAAATAAGATCCATTATTACTATTTTTCGACGTCTAAATCAAAGAGTTTGATTAAAAATATTTAATATAAATTATAATTAAATATCAACATAAATAAATTTCTCACAACAAAAAACATATCGCATCAACCACAATCATTACCTATTTTTCTCTTAAAAAACTCATCTAAACTCAATTTTCAAACCTCATTCTTTATCATTCCAATAATATTTTCTCATTTTTATCATGAAAAAAATTTCTTTGAAATATGGATATACCAACCAATTGGGCCTAATTGTTCAGACAAATGAATGTACGTACTATGTAATGTATTGTCTTTATATACGGGAAAAACCGGTTCATGATTCATGTCGAAACATTACAACGTGATTATGGCTATAATCCGGTGTTAATAGTCACTTCTTTGTGTTATTTGGGACATTTCAACTGGCAAGATAAAGAGGATTGGTAGAGAGATCAATGGCCTATACTATTTGAATACAACAAAATATCATGATTTCTCACCTAATTCTCAAGGTGTTTCTATTAATCACAATGTCAGCAGCAATAAAGCAACTATTTGGCACCTTAGAATGGGCCATATTTCCTTTGATAGGCTTAACATGTTACCTGGAATCGGTTCTACTCTATGTAATAATCAACAACTTTGTAGTATTTGTCCTATGGCTAAACAGCCAAGGACTTCTTTTCCTAAGAATAGAACTTCTTTTACCTCTCACATATTTGAACTTTTGCATTTTGACATATGGGGGCCTTACAAAGCCCTCACATACAATAATGAGAGATTTTTCTAACTGTTGTGGATGACTATTCTAGGTTTACTTGGACATTTCTTTTAAAACACAAATCTGATGCTTTGTCTCTTATTAAAGACTTCTTTGTCTTCATTTCCAATCAATTTAATTTTCTGTTAAAACTATAAGGACTGACAGAGGTCAGGAATTTCTTTCCAATGAAGCTACAACCAATGAAACACCTCGCGCTTCTCAGTTTTCTCACTTCTAGTCCCATAAGTCGTCAAACCTAGCACTTTTGGTCCCTTAACCAAATTCCAGCCAAAAATAAACGGAACCACGTAGGTGAGACATGAGTGGCCGTTACTGGAAGGGAAAAAAGTGGGAATCCGTGTCAATTATTTCCCCTTTTTAGTTTTGGAGTGAAAATTGAGGAAATACCAACCCATTTCTTCAGATTGTGGATCGGGTACAGATGGGTATAGTGTCGAAGATTTGACCCAAAAAAAATTTAATTTTATTGAAAAATGATGAATACCCGTGTCTTAAACGTGAATGGCCGTGTCTGAAACATGTCCGAAATTCTTATTTATTTTTTAATTCAAGGACACGGATCAACCGTATCCAACACGTGTCGGAGGCGTAAGTGTGTCCGACACCATATGGCGTAATATTCTGGAGTGTCCATGCTTTATAGAACTATTTTTCACTTGTATAAATTTTATTGATGGATCTTGATAATTCATTCCATCTATTTAACTTTACTTGGTAAGACTTTTTTAAAAATTTCTTCTTTTATATTTAATTATAATTTTTCTCATCCAATATACAATTGTTGGTGCTGCTGTCTTTCTTCGTCTCCTGTATTGATAATTTTTTTACATAAAAAAAATATAAAGAAAATAATCATATTTAATTTAGAGAATTATTTTCTATATTATTTTCAAAAATTAATATTCTTCATTATTAACGACTCGTAAAGTGAAAAGCTGAATAACAAAGAAACTTAATAAACTCAATTCATAAATAAACTCCAAAATACTGCGGCCACCTATCTATTATATATATTATAGTAAACCGGTGTTTAACTTTTGATTTTTCTCAGAACTTTGATGTCTTTTTACTTGTAAATACTTAATTGGTTTGATTGAATTTCTAAAATATGCTTAAACGGGAAAGAGAATAATTTCATTCTTATTGAAATGGGATTGAAATGATTCTCTTTCCATATATTTAGGTTTATGTTTACATCATTTTCCGTAATATAAGCTACAAAATAATTATCTTTATGTTTGTTAGCTCTTTCAATACAATTATTAATTTACTTTTAATTTTTGGATTTAAACTCAATCATTCCATATCTTAGTTACTCCCTAAAAATAGCTTTGTAAATTTTACGTTTTCCTTTTTACATTCTATTGTAATACATTTTCATTTGCAATTAAAAAAATTATATAAATATCTCATATCAATTTTCACTAAATGGAATATTGAACATTATTGTAAATATGAAGTTTAATGATTATATCTAATTTATTAACTTAGCTTCATCAAATTAAGGCTTACAATTCTTTTTATAGAAAATACAAGTTGGACTACTGCTCCAATAGTGTGATTTGGAAGAATTTATTCAAATACCTCGAGCTTCTGCTTAAATGATTAAAACAAATGAGGTTTCACTTAAGACAGTTAGTGAGCTCATGCAGGCTCAAATCTCATAAACTCGACTTGGTAATTTTTCAAGTCGAGTTTTATAAAAGCTGAGCCCGAGCTGAAGGTTAAAGCTCCACCTCCACATTAAAGTCAAACATGAGCAAAGATATGGTTGACTTGAACTAAACTTGGGCTCGTAAGTATATAGATTATAATTGGATGGAGAACTTTTAAAAATTTAAATTAGGAAAAATAATTCTTAAAAGTAATCAATAAATCACCATTTTTTTAATCATGCAACACACTAGTCTATAAATAAATAAAACAAGGAAATAAATCTACATTATACTCTAAACATCTGGAATCTTTTCGGGGGAATTATAGATTTCGTCCCCGAACTTAAACGCAATCGCAAAATTAGTCCCTGTTGTTACAGATGCGTCAATTTAGTCCCTCAACATACGAGTTTTGGACAAATTTAGTCCCTACCGTTAAACTGCCGTTAAATCACTACCGGAATGCACTTTTTTAAGGGAAAATTATACTTTTAATCCTGAAATTTGCTGTTTATGGACAGGTTTGTTATATTTCCGCAAAATGGTATCAGAGCCTTAGGTTTTATTGATGAAATAATTAATTATTATTGCATTTTATTACTTTACTCTCTTACGGAGGAGATTTAAACAAGAATGGAACATAAAAACATATGTTCAACAAGTTACGAAAAGAGAGATTTTTGTCCAACATGGACAGAAATCGATACTAAGACTGATACCTCTAAGATTACCCACGATCTTAGAGAAGTTCAAAAAACGGTTCAAGATTATGGTCATAGGTTGGTCTGTCTACCTATGAAAATAGAGCATTTGAACCAAAAGATGGAGGAGATATTACAGATCATCCCTGATCTGAAAACCTCAATAGTAGATCTGAAAAAAGAAATTTCAGATTTAGGAGAAAAACAGAAGGGTCGTATTGGATCATCCAATACGGACCGCATCCGTGATGCTTTTGGGCCAGTACCCCTTTTGCACCAGAAAGGAAAGGCAACGGAAATTCCGCGGCCCAAAACCCAAGAAGATAAAATTAATGAAATCCTCAAAAGGATTAATTGATGGAAATCTCACGAGTAGATCTATCCGATCTCCAAGAATTGGCTGAATCTTTCTCCTAGTTAGGGATGGTAGATTTAGTCAACGTTAAACCTAACGAGGTGACAACTATGGTTCCACCAGCACTACCACCTCCGGAAGGTAGCACAGCATCTAATAATCCCCCAGAGGATAGCACGATGCGTGAGTGTGTGGATTTCCACACTAATGCGACGCCAACTTTCGCTGGAACACGTCTCAAAGATAATCCAGGGAGAAATCCAAAAAAGGTACCAGAAAATACACCATGGGCTAGGACGATGTCTCAGCCCTTGCACCCTTATGGAACTATTCTGAATCGGGATATCATCGATTTTCGAAATATCGAAAAAATAATCGATGAATGGGTAGCTGCCATGAAAATAGCGGCCACCACTCTAGAACTCGATAAAGAAAACTTCGTCAGATTGATGGAATTGAGTGTAGAGGGATCAGTCAAGGTTGGTTGGGACCAAACACCTGCCTCAACCAAACAAGGAGTTCTGGATGGTGAATCCAAAAGCACCATTGCAGAAAGATTTGGAAGGCTTATAAAGCTTCATTTCATCGGAGATGGATACTTCGATGAAAGTAATTCCGAGAAAACTAGAGAGAACATGCAAGCTCTCTTTGGTATGGAGTTAAGAAATATTTGTGCAATAGATGAATATATCTATTGGTTTCGCAAATACTTCTTTCAAAGTGGAGTCCCAACAGATGTAGCAGCACCTTTGTTCTTCGCCAAGATTTGCAGCCCATGGCGAGAAATGTTGATACAAAGTTATAAGGTTCCCAAAGGCCAGCTGGATTCGGTAGCAAGGAGAATGTCTTTTCTCAAAGACAAGTTAAAGGATTGGTGTGCTCAAGCCTCACTGCAGAAAAATATGAAGAAACTGAGAGGAAAGATGAAGAGAACTCCTCTCTGTTGCGAAAACAACGATTTCCCAACAATTATTGGGGAAAAGAGTGAGCAAAAGAAGAAGAGGAAAAAGGAGAGTAACACCGATAATAGGGGTTACAGAAATAAACCTTCGTTTAGACGAAGGTCATGGTGGTCCAAAACCAAAGGCCGATCTTATAAATCAGGCCAACGGCAAGGACCTATGAGGGCTTCCTCACAAGGATCGAGACAATCTGATAGAAGATCCAGTGACCGAACCCCAACTCGACGGACTTTCAAAAGAGCTCACACACGAGCTAATGAAAATTTCAAAGACTGTAATTGCTGGACATGCGGAGCGAAGGGACATATTTCCCCGGATTGTCCGCAAAAGCGAGAAGTCCGCCAATTTGAAGCTACGGCTGATATATTGGATGCAGTCTTTTATGGCGATTTGGTACCTATCTACCAATTCGAAAATTTCCCCTCAGACGAGAGCGTATATGAGGAAGAAATTGAAGGAGATTCGGATGGATCTTCAACCGAATCAGACTGAGTACAATGAAGGAGATAGGCTTCAGACTTCTGAAAGCCTTTCTGGATTCTTTTCAAGAATGTCGGTTTCAAACCGAACACTGGAAAGAATTATGAGGCAAAATTCTAATATAGGACCATATGATGGTTTTAGAATTGGAGGTTTTAGCCGAGTTCTAAATCAAATAGGACTAAACCAAAGAAAACATCACATCATATACAAAGTAAGTTCGGGAGAATTCGCGATCCCGATGGAACTTACGGGAAATGTGATGGATATGCAATTAATTCCTAGAGAAGAGATTCTTGAGGAATTAGGTAGGCTACGAGAAGAAGTAGCAGTAACCATGAAATGGATCCATATAGGAACCATTGAGGTTGTCATAAAAGCCACCTTCAAAGAAGGAATTGATTCAGAAATCCATTTATCAATAATGGATAGGAGAATCAATAACCTAAGGGATGGCTGTCTTGGTACAATGGTAGGGAATTTATGTGCAGGAAAACTTATGTTTGATATTCATCCAAGAATTGCATATAACCTAGCAGACCAAGATTTTAGTCGTGTCTTAACCCTTCATCAAGATTTCAAAAGAAAGGATCTTATGAAGGAAGGGAATAGGCCATATTCTATAACTTATAGAATAGCATATGCACTTTCCAACACACATCATTCGGATCTTTTCCTACGGAAAGAGTATATTGAAATTCCTCGAATCTTCAAGGAATTTGCTAAAGTAATAACACCTGATCCAATTCAAATACCAAGAATTGGAGGGGTCGACATTATCATTAAAGACCATCCTGTCCTAAATAGAACACTTAGTTCTAGGATGGAATTTAATAGTCGAATGTACTTCTCAGAAGAAAGGATACAAGGTTTAAAAGGAAAGGAGTTGCTCATAGATGCGACCCCACAAGTCATTAGGGTAGATAATGTAAAATTCAGATGCCCTGAAGGAAGGAAAGAAGTGCAAGTACTTTTTGACATCACAAAAATGGAAAATTATTTCCCTTGTGATGACTTATATCACTTGCAGCAAACAACGGTTGGCAAATATGAAGGTATGCTAGAAATGGCAGGCCAAGAAGTATTTGTAGCAGGTCTGGCTGGACGAGAACCAAGAGTGGTAACACTGGGTCTTAGCTTCCTCGAGGATCATAAACCTTGGGGACGAAAGGGGAAAGGTATGGAATTCAGTTTAGATGGTCATCTCATCAGAGTAGAATGACTAGCCCATTCTCTATATACATTTCCATTGGTGTTATTTATGATCAATATAAAACAGAATATTTCTCTGCGTATATTGATTCTGGTTCAGGTATTTGCACGGCAAAACCAGGAGTCTTTCCTAGCAATACTATGGAAACCTTACCTATTATTGCAGGTAGAGATTTTTCACGAAAAATCCTTATACTTAATAAAGGTAAACGTGAGACTAAAATCATGATGGGAGGAGCATTTGGTACACCTTGGTTTAAGGTAAAAATGCCTCCAATTTACTTTCATGATACTGGAGCAGATATCTTGTTGGGTAATAACTTTATCCAAACATTTGCAAGATATGTGCAAGATAATAAGAGAAATTTATTAATCTTTACCACTAACTGTGGAAGTGAGATTCAGTATCTGCGGCGAGAAAAGGCATTTAATCGCATAATGCCAATAAACTTTTCCAGCAAACGTGGTGATAATGAAGCCAAATTGACTAATCCTAAAATGCAGGATAAAAGAAAATTTGGTGAAGCATTGTTGTCTTTCAGACAACAAGGTTTCTGTGGTGAAGGATACAGTGAGGCCACTGGAGAAGAAATTTGTTTCTTCAAAAATGCCTTACAAGACAAGAAACAGGATTGGTATATGGACGAAGAGAGTAAGCTCTCTCTCGAACATGTTAAAAGACTAATCCAAAGGAATTACAATGAGGATCCTTTGGCTTGGTGGAACAAGAACAAGATCGAAGCTACTCTAAAGGTTAAAGACCAATGTAAGTATGAGTATGTTCGATACAAGCCTATCCAGATGAACATGATGGATAAGAAAGATATGCAAATGATTATCAAAGAGCATATCGATCTTAAACTCATTGAACCTGGAGTCTCGGCTTATAGTAGTCCTAGTTTCCTTGTAAGAAATCATGGTGAAATAAAAAGAGGAAAAGCTAGACTAGTCATCAACTATCAAGGTATCAATAAGATACTAGAGTTTGATGGTTACTATATCCCAAGCAGGGAACACTTAATTGATTGCATCAAAGGTGCCAAAGTGTTTTCAAAATTTGATTGCAAATCTGGTTTCTATCAGATTAAGTTAGAAAATGAATCTAGGAAATATACAGCATTTTCTACACCACAAGGTCAGTATATCTGGAACGTGCTACTTATGGGTCTTGCCAATGCACCGCAGATATACCAAAGAAAAATGGATAATCTGTTTAAAGATTATTTTGAATTTATGTTTGTTTATATTGATGATATTTTGATTGCATCTAAAAACATGAACGAACATATTAAACATTTAGAAATCTTTTTCAATGCATGTCATAAGGAAGGATTAGTGCTCTCTGAAAAGAAAGCAATTATTGGAGTCAATAGGATTGAGTTTCTTGGTATTCTTATTGACGAAGCAGGTATTGAAATTCAGGAACATATTGTGGAGAAAATCCGCAGTTTTTCCGATATTCTTAAAGATAAAAAACAGCTTCAAAGTTTTTTAGGAGTTGTTAACTTTGCAGGAATCTTTATCAAAAATCTTGCGAAGTATAGAAAGGATTTTCGACCTTTGTTGAAAGAAACAGAGAGTTCAAAGTGGAAGTGGGAAGAAATTCACACTCAAAGAATTCGCGAGCTAAAACAAGTTTGTAATAATTTACCAAAACTTGCAATTCCTCAGGACAATGATGATTTAGTTGTTTACACAGACGTTAATGATTTTCATTGGGCAGCTGTACTAATGAAAAAAACTACTACAGGGGAAGAACCTTGTAGATATGCAGGAGGATTGTTCACTAAACAACAAGCCGCTCTTTAGCATATAAATGAAAAGGAATTATTTGCTGTGTGGAAGGCTTTCAAAAAATGGCCATTATTTCTCTTAGCAAAGAAGTTTATTTTAAAAGTTGATAATACGAATGTTAAGGCTTTTCTAAAAAACAAATTAGAATCAAAAATAGAAAAGGCTCGTATTATGAGATGGCAAGCAGAATGTCAATATTATTGTTTTGATATTATTATTGTGAAATCTCATGAAAATGTACTTGCAGATTTCCTAACAAGAGATGGAAACAGCTGAAGCAAATTCCGTCCTTACAAGGTATAGGCATCTCAGGGAAAACCTTGAGGAGCTAGACAAGCAATTTGGTCAGCTATCAGTTAACGCTGAGGCAGCTGGACAAATACAACGAGCTGATCTGGACACTGTCCAGAATTCAATCAGGAGTTTAATATATGCCTCAGGGTCCCTATTTGAGGCCTTACAAGAACCAATTCGAAAGGCATCTACTTCGGTGATGACCCGAGAATTAAGAGAGCGGACCTCTAACCCTGCGCGTAGAGTACAGGGCTCTATACCTGTAGCAGCAAATTCAAGTACCGCTTGCCCAAGTCCCATATCAGACTCTGATAAAGGGGAAATAATTGAACAACAGGAAGAGAAATCTCCAGTTGATTCAAGTCAACCCAGCACCTCTGGGGTTAAAGAGGGGGAGATTAACCTTAGGCCACAGACAGGCATCTCTAAGGTTAATACTAACGAGATTAATTTGCATTGGCAGGTTTACCAGAGATCATGGGAAAAATTGATTTCAAGAAAGGGGATAAATCCGGGAAAAACAATTGTCGATACATCCGGAAAATATCCTAGGGTTTGGATGCGAGAAGGGTCAAAACCCGACGAGGTTCGCGAATGGTATGATTTTGGGGCACTCGCCTCGATCCATACTATGTCACCAGGATTTCTGGAAATTTCTAAATTACCGGAATGGATTAGTGAAGCTGTATTTGACTCGTGGCAAAATAATCCACATCTGAAGAGAGGAGATGTTCTGGAAATAAAATTCTTATCAATTGCTCCAGAAATTGCAGGAAAGGGATCTCATCCGGCGTTTCATTTTATGAAATTACAGAGACCCGATATAACGTCCTACAACAGAGTCAAGGTCGAGACTAGAGAGGCTCCTCTGGTGGCTTCAATCAATGAAGATGACATTTCCACCCGAAGAGCGTGGGGATTCTGGGTCTGTCTAACCGAGATGGACAAAGTAAAGTATCCATTCAAAATCTTTTCAAATAAGATTAATGGATCATTCCTGTTAAACTCCATGACAGGAAAAAGTACCGAATTCGCAGAAAACCTTTTTGAACAAAAAAGGACGCTAATTTGGATGAACAAGTTACCGGCAACGGAAAACACAAGGAAGAAAACATGCAATATGATGCATGTGGGTCAATGGCTCAATCACATCTGCTCAAGTTGTGAGCTCCAGGAGAAACCCTTGTTCGACACCCGAATCAGGGTTACGAAAGAAAAGCCCGACCGTGAACAAGATAAGGGTAAAAGAACAAGAAATCCGCTTGGTTTTTACAAACCGCGGTAAAAACTTTCAAATGTAAAAAACGAAGAAGGACCTAATTAACATAGTTCCAATGTAAATTACAACATGTAATTTCAGAGTGAAACAACTGGAAAAAAAAAAGATAATAATAAAAATATATATATGTATATACAGCTGTGAAATGTACAAGTAAGATGGCGAATGCAATGACGCCTTCAAGATAAGGATGGTCCAAAGACAACGGGCCATGCTTTTCAAAAAAAGATAAGCAATCAGCCACAGCTTTTTCAAAGAGTGGCAGACAAAGAGGGGGACCACGTGAAGATCAAAGTGTCGGCAAATAATTTACAAAGGCCACTTAAGCAAGTAGACGAATTATTGATTCCCCCACCCACTCAAAACAAGTGGAGGACAAAAACAAAAGGAAATACGTAAGCAATGACGTATTAAAAATAAAAACAGGTTTGGAATCCGCCTTTGGAGTCCGCAGCTGAAGGCTATAAAAGGAGGGGATGAAACAGATGGAGGATCATCGAAAATTTTCTCTAACTCTTCACAACATATCTTCTTCCATAGTCTTTAAAATAAAATCATTTTCTTTATTGTAATTTTCTTTCTGTATTTTAAAATTCGAGTGTATGGGGATTTCCCCCAATTTGTAAGTCCTCATATGAGAGGCTAAAAAGTTATCTCCTCCAATAGCGGAGTTGAGTATGTTAATGTAATTTTAATTTTATTTCATCAATAAAAATTTGAGGCTTTTTGTTTCAACTTGCTTTTAAAAATTTAACTAGACATTTATACTGTTATGCCCCCTACACCCTAAGGTAGGAAACGAAATAGGGTTGTGCTTTGTATTGCTGAAGGAGCTAAGACTTACGAACCACCTTCTGCGGTCGAGTGGTTGGAACGAGTCCGTAAAACCGGAAGCTTGGAATACCCGGCAGTAAGGAGGTCAAACAGAGGTATGAATTTATGAATGTTTAAATTATTTTTCGGAAGCATGTTGGGCCTGATTCATGGTAATTGTACAAAAATGGCTTTAACAGTAAGATATAGGATGAAAAGATGTAAATTTCCCCATAATTTGACCTTTTTTGAAGTTTTCCGTCAATTTGGATGGAAAAGATAACGACAGGACTAAAAACGTTCAGTTTTGACAAGATAAGGGATTAAATTGACGCGGACAGAACATGGAGGACTGATTTTGCGATTGGAGTTTTGTTGAGGGACGAAATCTATAATTCCCCCTGATTTGTCTCATATTTTGTCTCAAAGTTCTAAATTGAGATATAATATTTTGTCTCACAAGTTAGTGAGCATAGTGAGACAGAATTTGAGACAGATTTTGATGTCTCTAAATCCGTCTCAGATATTGTCTCAACTAAGACGATTTTTTTCATCTCAGAATTTTTAGTCGATATTAGAGATGGATTTAGAGACGTAATTATTCCGTTTCTATATCCGTCTCTATTTTCGTCTCTATTTCGTTGCAATAATAAGATAGAGATGGAAATATGGTCCCGTAGTAAATTTGTCTCCAATTTCAGACAAATATACTATCAGTCTCTGAATCCGTCTCAAAATAGAGACCGGAATATATCTGTCTCAAATTTCCGTCTCAAAAGCCTTGTTTTCTTGTAGTGAATTTTTATATATGACAAATATATATAAATTGTGAATTGAAAGTAATGACTGCTCGTGGTGGGTTTAGTCTTCACAATACTGTATTCATTAATATAACTTATTATATGAAATTAAATTACTTTATTTCTTGTATATTTATAAGATAAAAAAGGGCCTTTCAGGTTCAGATCAGATCTCGTATAAATTTTAAAATCAATTTCAAAGTTTTAGAAAAAATTTGGTATAAATTCAAGTTTTGACGACAAAAGCTCGCATAATATCAATCTAAGCGTGAGTATGAAATGCCTTGGCTCGCTCGACTCGATTGATAGGCCTAGTTCCATCCATTTCCTCGAACTTGGGCTCATTCCTTTAAGTCTTGGATGGAAAGTTCACAAATATTTTTTGGTACATGAAAGGACCATGTACGTTTTCATATAAAAAAAAAAGTATCATGGTGGCCGTTTTGGGAGACTTGGATGAGAAATTTGACAATTAGATTAAATTATGGAACAAAAAGTGTTGTTTTTCAAAATTCATTTAACTATTGTTTACAAATGAGAGTGAGATGTGTGTGTGTGCGTACACTTTTTCATTCATGAAGCAATTGTATAAAAGAAATAGAGCATGAAATTACATAAGAGAATATATTGAAGCCAAATAATGAAAATACAAACAATCATAATAAAAAATACAAGACAACAAACAAATCACAAGCTCGCCGTAATGAATCGAAAATAACAACCAAACAACGCACACCATGGGAAGGCAACTAGCCAGTTACCATATATGAAGGAAGGTTTCACAAAATCAAAGAAAAACTGGAATTTTATGGAATGAAGTGCAAATCAATCAATTAAAGAAAAGAAAATTGACTCGTCTCCACTCCACTCCACTCAGGGGTCCTCATTTAGTGAGCCATCGGTAAGTGTTACGCTCACTACAGCACCTAGTACGTTGGACCCGGTTAGTATCTCGGACGCTATAGAGCCGCTCACTTGTAATAGCTTGCGTGCGGCATTACAGTAGTTTTGGTTCTCAGCCATGATGGCTAGTGTCACAAGAAATATAATCCACATGCATTTTTTCATGCTTCTACCAGCCATGGTGAATATTAGAAATGAAACTTAATTAGTATAGAGAAGCAATGGGGTTTAATTAATTAGGGGTATTTATAACAATGAAAAGTTCAAAATAAACTTGGCCTCCATTACTTTTTTGGAAGCTGGCATGCTGATAAGCTATGTTAGTAGATTATATATAATGCTTTTTTAAATTTTAATAATGAGTAATAAATTTCCACGTTGGGAGCCCTTATTGTTATACCATCACCCAAAAACTTCTTGAAATTAATGCTCAGCCACATTCTCAATAAATAAATACTAAACAAACTGATGGGCCCTACTTTTGTTAGGCTCAAGAAGTCGTATTTCCTAAGCCCAATCATCCGAGCCCGTGAACCGGGAAATAAGCCCTCGGGGCTAGAGATGCTCCTTAGGCCCATGGCTTGGGAACAAGGCCCAAGGCCCAGCTAGATGCCTATAAATACCCCCCAATCAATTCATTAAACACGTTTTGACTATTTGGAGAATTATCCTAATCTCTCTGAATATTTTCAGCTCTCAATCATTAGAGAACCATATCAATTTGAACTACGAACGGCTTGATCCTATTTTGCTAGGTACGTAGGCAGCTTGAATTACTCGAGTGCAGCCCACGATCCGAAAACATCTTACTTGGTCTGTCGTGAGACGGGTCGGATCCCATCTCCACGTGTCTCTCACGTGACTATAACTATTTGATCCCGTATCATTTTGGCGCCGTCTGTGGGAAGGCGACCCAATCACTGAGAATGCAGACTAGGTCTCAAGCACGTACCAATGGTGATAGGAGGGGCAACAGCCCTCCCGCTGGAGGCACCGAGAGCAGGGACCCTGCCCCGGCGACTCATCCAACTACCGGGGAAGCTCCGAACCCGCTTCCCCCACTTTCAGCCCCGACGGTGGTCCCTCCCTCAAAGAGGGTATTCGAGATCACTCAGGAGGCACTCATGGCTCTGGTGGAGGAAGCCTCCGTCAGAGCGGCCGCCCAAGCAGTCCAGCAGTACGCATTGAGGCACCCCTCTCGGGGAGACCCTCAGCCTACGCCCAGGGCGACCAACCCCCCCGCTGGGAGTAGGCCTCAGGACGCACGCCGCGCGGCCATTCCTCGGGAACCTTCCCCCCGAAGAGACGGGGCCCAGCGTTCGCGTGCAACACCCGGGCGCGCCAGTCGCGAGCACGCCCCTAGACGCCAGACCCCCCTACCCCCGCGCCGAGGTCGGAGGTCCCCGACCCCCGCGGAGGTGGCGTCTAGACACTCGGGTATTCCAAGCAGGGGAAGGTCTCGCGAGCAGCTCGAGGCCAGTGTTGACTCCCCTCAAGAGCGCCCCCCACGTGGCCGGGACAGAGAGCGCGCCGCCCAGGAATCCCCTCGCCGAGGTTGGAGAACTCCAACCCCCGAGAGGATCCAGTCCTTGCGAGAGTCACGCAGGTCTCCGCGCTTAAGCCAGAGGTCCCCGACCCGCGAGGCACGCCCCAGACACGAGCCCCGAAGACCTCCTCACCAAGATCGGAGGTCCCACCTATCAGACGAGGCTCATTCCAAGCAGGAGTCTAGTAGGTCCCCTCGTAGAGGTCGGAAGCCCCCGACTCCCGAGAGGAACCGCTCCGGGCGAACGTCCCCCCGCAGAGGTCGGAGGCCCCCGACCCCCGAGAGGAATCGTTCTGGGCTAGCGCATAGTCGTCCTCCTATCACGCAGGAGGAGACAGCCCTGCCACCGGGGCCATACGAGGACTTACATCTTGTGCCGCTAGCAGTGGCACCCCCAAGGCGGAGCCCGTTCTGCCCCGCCATCCTCGCTGAGGCAATCCCACAAGGGATGAAGATCCCTCACCTCAGTGAATACGATGGTACGGGGGATCCTCAAGAACACTTGGACAAGTTCGTCGCGAAGGCGGATATGTACGACCTTAGCGACGCGGCTTACTGTAAGATCTTCAGGACGACCCTGTCAAGTATAGCCCTATCGTGGTTCAACCAGTTGCCCTTCGGTACTATTACCGGATTTGAGCAACTGACACAGCGATTCTTGCAACACTTCTCCATGAATAAGAAGTATCCTAAGACAGCGTCATACCTGTTCACGATCAAACAGCGAGAGGGGGAGTCGCTCCGAGACTATGGTAGACGCTTCTCAGCGGCTGTGGCTGAAGTGCCCCACGTCAATCACGAGCTGCTTTCTGGCATCATGCAACAGAACCTCCGCCCAGGCAGGTTCAGAGAGTCGATCGCTGGGAAGCCCCCAGCCACCATGGATGAATTGTTAGCCCGGGCTGAGAAGTACATCCGGATCGAAGAAGCGGTTGGACCCTTCAAGGCTGAAGTCGGGGCCAACAAGCGGAAGGCGCGAGAGGATGACAAACTTCCCGAACCTAAGGAGCGCAAGTCAATGCCCCCCCAAGGATTCGCTAAGTACACTCCACTCACCCTGTCCCGCGAACAGGTGCTCGCCATAGCAGAGCAACAGGGGTTGGTGAGCTGGCCCAAGAAACTGAAGGACAACCCTAGTCGCTTGCGATCGAATAAGTATTGTCGCTTCCATCGCGACAAGGGTCACACGACGGAGGAGTGTCGTCACCTTCAGAATGAGATTGAAAAGTTAATACAGCGCGGCCACCTACAGGAGGTAGTTTCGCATCCCGCGGGGCCTGAGCATGAGATTGGAAATCCGCGGGGGCGCCGAGGTGGAGGCCCCCCAAAAGAGGATCGCAAGGTGGATAGGGTGGACCAAGCGACCACGATAGACAATGACGTGGATAATCTTCCCCTCAATGGGATTATCGGTGTGATCTCGGGGGGCCCAGCAGGGGGAGACTCGAGCAATTCGAGGAAGAACCTGCTCCGAGCCGCCAAGGGAGTGCACGCCTGCCCACAAGCTGGCTCCGTGTTCCAGGTTAGCCAGAGTACCGCCCCCATTAGTTTCGGGGATGAGGACTTACAAACGCAAGTCCCGATTCAGAATGATGCGTTGGTGGTCTCGGCCACCATATCGAACTTCTGGGTGAAGAAGATACTTGTCGATAGCGGGAGCTCCGCAGATATCATGTTCTATAGTGCGTTCGCCCAACTCGGCATTAACAACGCGCAACTCCAAAGGGTGAACACCCCCCTAACTGGGTTCGCGGGCGAAGTGGTGGAAGCCTTGGGGGAGGTAACCCTACCCCTCTCACTAGGCTCACACCCAACGAGGGTCACTAGAATGACCAAGTTTCTTGTGGTGAAAGCCCCCTCCTCATACAACGTAATTTTGGGGAGGCCGAGCTTGAACCTGTTCAAGGCTATTGTCTCCACTTACCACCTAAAGATGAAATTTCCTACCCCAAGTGGAGTAGGTGAGGCAGTGGGCGATGTTAGAGTTGCACGGGAGTGTTACGCTAACGCCTTGAAGAAACCCACTCCGTCGGAGAGCGCCGGGCATAACGAGATGATTAGCACCATCTCTCAGCCTATGACAGGTGCTAAACGTAAGGAGGAGGCATTCGATGATGACCCCCGCGGGGAGGCCTGCGCCGAGGCCATCGAAGAGCTCAAAGACGTCGAACTAGTGCAGGGGGAGCCCGACAAAATTTCTAAGGTCGGAGGCTCCCTAGGCGAGGCTTTCGAGGAAGAGCTTGTGGCCTTCTTGCGGAGAAATCTCGACGTATTCTCGTGGAGTGTGGAAGACATTGACGGGGTCGACCCTCAAGTCATCACCCATCATCTGAACGTGTACCCCGACGCTCGACCGATTAAGCAGAGGAAGAGGACCGTCGGAAGAGAAAGGGGGATGGCTATCAAGGAGGAAGTGAGTAAGCTGTTGGCAGCCAAGCACATCCGTCCGGTACATTACCCTGAGTGGATAGCCAACGTGGTCCTTGTCAAAAAATCGAATGGCTCGTGGAGAATGTGCATTGACTTCACAGATTTAAACAAGGCATGCCCCAAAGATTCGTATCCGCTGCCAAGGATAGATGATCTGATTGATTCCACGGCGGGGTGTGAAATGCTTTCGTTCCTGGATGCCCGGCAAGGATACAACCAGATACGTTTGGAGCCCTCTGACCAAGAGAAAACGAGCTTCATAACGGATCAAGGCACCTTTTGCTACAATGTCATGCCCTTTGGCCTCAAGAACGCGGGGGCTACTTACCAGCGCCTAGTCAACACCATGTTCAAGGACCAGCTGGGGAGGAACATGGAGGCGTACATAGATGACATGCTTGTGAAGAGTCGCAAACAGGAACATCATGTCAATGACTTACAAGAGTGCTTCGAAATCCTCAGGCGGTATAACATGAAACTTAACCCCGCAAAGTGCGTCTTCGGCGTACGTGGGGGGAAGTTCTTGGGGTTTGTCGTGAGCGAGCGTGGGATCGAGGCCAACCCCGAGAAGATAAAGGCGATAATAGAACTACCGCCCCCTAGGAGCAAGAAGGAGGTGCAGGAGCTGATGGGTAGAGTGGCTGCTCTGAATCGTTTTATCTCAAGATCAGCCGATAAGGGGCTCCCCTTCTTCAAGACGATCCGAAAAGCCAAGGGCTTTGAGTGGGACGAATCGTGCCAGCGAGCGTTCGAGAACCTGAAGGAATACTTGGTTTCCCCGCCGCTGCTCACGAAACCCGTCGATGGTGAAACACTCTACCTCTACCTCTCCGCCTCCCCGGTAGCGATAAGCGCAGTGTTGACTCGCGAAGAGGGCAGAGAACACAAGCCCATCTATTACGTGAGCAAACTGCTGCGGGGGGCAGAGCCCAGGTATCCACCAATCGAGAAGCTGGCTCTGGCTTTGGTAACCGCAGCCAGAAAGTTGAGGCCATACTTTCAGTCGCACCCCATCGCGGTGCTCACCAGCCATCCCCTAAAGCGGGTACTCTCCAACCTCGAAAGTTTGGGGAGACTTGCCAAATGGGCGATCGAGCTGGGTGAGCATGACATAGAGTTTCGTCGACGACCGGCAATCAAGGCACAGGTGCTAGCCGACTTCGTCGTCGAGATGACGGAAGATGAAGCAGGCTGCTCTTCCCCGGCATGGAGCCTGTACGTAGACGGGTCGTCCACCCGAACTAGCAGCGGAGCAGGAGTCATCCTCGAGAGCCCTCAGGGACTCAAGTTCGAATATGTCCTTAAGTTCGATTTTAAAGCCTCAAACAACGAAGCGGAGTACGAAGCTTTAATAGCCGGAGCGAAGCTAGCACTAGCGGCGGGGGCGAGAAGGTTGATTGCCTTCAGCGATTCCCAATTGGTAGTTAACCAAGTCCAGGGGGATTATGAAGCTAGGGAGGAGAGAATGGCCCGCTACCTCTCCCGCATACACGACTTGAGTAAGGAGTTCTTAGATTTCCAAGTGAAACAAGTGCCCCGGGCTGCCAACGAAGCGGCAGATCAGCTCGCTAAACTGGCTAGCTCTATGGTCTCCATAACGAACAGAAAGATCACGTTCTTGGCCCTCGGCAAGCCAGAGATTGAGGGGGACGCCCTAGAGGTACTTTGTGGAAGTCCACCTCGGCCCTCCTGGAAGAGTGAAATTGTAGAGTACCTCGCTAACGGAGGTCTCCCCCAAGACAAGAGTCAAGCTAGACGCGTCAAGCTGCGTGCATCCCGATTCGTGCTCGTCGATGGAGATCTCTACAAAAGAGGTTTCTCCCAACCTCTACTCAAGTGTCTGGCGGGTGAGCGGACGGAGTATGTCTTGCGCGAAGTACACGAGGGCTGCTGCGGTAATCACTTGGGGGGCAAGGCCCTAGCGGGAAAAGTGCTAAGACAAGGTTACTTCTGGCCAACGATGCTACGCGACGCGTGTGAGCTCGTCAAGCGTTGCCGCAAATGTCAAGAACACGGGCCGATCAACCACGCCCCTGGGGCACTCCTTCAACCCTTGGAGAGTCCCTGCCCATTCGCTCAATGGGGATTGGACATAGTCGGCCCCTTCCCCATGGCACCGGGGCAAAGGAAGTTCCTCCTGGTAGCGATTGATTACTTTACTAAATGGGTGGAGGCCGAGCCATTGGCGCGAATCACCGAAAAAGAGGTCATGAAATTCATATGGAAGAGTATCTTCACGCGATTTGGGATCCCGAGGGCCCTGGTCTCGGATAACGGAACTCAATTTTGAGGGACTAAACTCAAAGAATGGTGTGAAGAGCTAAAGGTTAAGCAGTTCTTCACCTCGGTGGCCAACCCGCAAGCGAACGGCCAAACGGAAGTCACTAACCGCACATTGCTTCAGCACTTGAAAACGCGTTTGGACGATTCCAAGGGTAACTGGGTAGACGAACTTCCATCCGTGCTGTGGGCATACAGGACTACCCCACGTTCGAGCACGGGGGAGACTCCCTTCAACTTGGTCTATGGTACGGAGGCGATCACTCCAGTCGAGATTGGAGAAGTAAGCTACAGGGTGAGCCAACACAAGTTCTCCGCCGATGAGGCAGGCTTACGAGCCAATCTCGACTTGCTCGCGGAGGTGCGCGATCGGGCATCATCTAGAATGGAGAACTACCGCTCGAGGATGGCTCGGGCATACAATGCTCGGGTCCGCCCCCGGAGTTTTCAGGTCGGAGATCTAGTGTGGAGAAAGAAAGAGGCGTCGGGGCCCGTGGGGAAGCTAGACGCCAAGTGGGAAGGCCCATATCAGGTGGAGGCGGTCATCAACCAAAGCGCTTATAAGCTGAGGACTTTACAAGGTGCAGAAGTACCACGCACGTGGAATGTCTCCAATCTCAAGCGCTTTTATGCATAGTCGCACGAGTGGAATCGTAAGCCAAGCGTTTTACCTTAGTTTTTGTTTAAGTTCGAGTTGGACTACGAGCCAAGCGTTTTGCCTTAGTCTTAGTTTAAAGTCCGAGTTGGCCTGCGAGCCAAGCGTTTTGTCTTAGTCTTAGTTTAAGTCCGAGTTGGCCTGCGAGCCAAGCGTTTTCACATTAGTTAATTTCATTTCGAATTGGCCTTCGTGCCAAGCGCCAATAAAAGCCCTTTGGGCATAATTATGTTCATACTGTTTATTTCCAAATACATCAGGTGGATTGAGGTTGAGGCTTAATACCCCCCCACCACCCCACTTACCTACGAGGTCGAGGCTCACTGCCCCCCCTAGGTTTCTCGTAGCTAAGAGGTTGAGGCTAGACGCCCCCCCCCCACTTAGTTCAGCGAGAGGCTTATCGCCCCCCCTTAGCTTCATACTCAGAGGTAGAGGCTATACGCCCCCCATCAATTAGCTAAGGGGTAGAGGTTCATTGCCCCCCTAAGCTTAATCCTCAAAGGTTGAGGCTAGACGCCACCCTCACGCAGCTGAGGGATAGGCTCACCGCCCCCTTAAGCTTAATACCACGAGGCAGATATGCCTCCTTCTCCACCTACGCGACGCCACCCTCGTCATCTTCAGTGTCGAACTGCTCAAACTCAACTACCTGCACGGCTTGCTCATTTCGACACGGGGGGCACAGGGGTGGCTAACATGCAAGGGTGCTCAGTATAACAGCATCATGAATGCTATCAATCGAACAATTTCAAGGAAAGACATGAAATACGCATAGCATAATAAAGCAAAGAAGTCTCATACATCATGGTAAACAGCCAACAAAATCAAACATCGTCTTAGAATTCGCTAAGTCCTAACAAAGTGAGTAGAAGATGTCTAAGTCACTTAAAACCGAAACTAGGCTACGCTTGCGCCGCTTGGACCAGCCGCGTCTCCGCCACTTGAACCCCGGGGGACACTCGGTCCAGCCGCGTCGTCGTCCCTGAGCTCGGGGTACACCCAGGTAAAGTCGTCGTCAGGGTAGCGGCCGCTGTCACGTACCGCCTTGCGGAACCCCCGAATGGTCATCCCTACAAACTCCTTGCCCTTTGTCTGGACCTTCCGGGCGATTTCTCGAGCGTACTCGGCGCTCCGCTTGAAGCTCTCGACGGCAGATCGACCGGCCTCCTGGAGGGCCCTTTTGCCCGCGTCGGAACGGAGAAAGCCTCGTCCACACCCTATCTCTGCCTCGAGATCTTTCATGGCCCCATGGTACTTTCTTTCTATCTCCGCGACCCTGCGAACGCTCTCCTCGGCTTTCCGCTCGCTCTCCTCAGCCCGGCGAGTAAGCTCCTCGCAGCGCCTGCGAAACTGGGCCCCAATCTGTGCGCCCTGCGAAAAAGTAAAACAGACCTCAGGAGGTAACGTTGGAAGAAAGTGCAGAAACAAAAATAGAAGGGGATCATGAGGGGCGTTAAGAGCACTGACCCGCCCCATATGGGTACTAAGCTGCTCGTCAAGTGTTTGTGGCGCAAGTAAAGCTAGTCGTTGATGGTCATGAGGGATGTCGGTCACCTGCATCATCTCCCAAGGTGTAGAGATATCTAGGGGATCCCAATAGGATCTAATGTTTGGGTCGCGATTCGCTCCGAACGCAAAAAGGCCCTTCCCCAAGCCGTGCGATCCGCCACTACCTGAAGACGGTACTCGCGGACGTTTGGGAGGAGGCTCGCGGGGACTAGCGTCGGGGGTAACTTCCACAGAGCGGCTGCCTCTCGAAGTCGTGGGTGCCCTTGCATGGCACGTCTGAGTTACGCCCTCCATCATCTGAGCAAACATAGTGGCCGTGTCGACGACCGGGCTCGCGGGCTCGGTGGCGACGCCTGGCGTCCCCTCTAGATCGTCCTCAGAGCCTAGAATCGCGGTCCCTGCAGCCGCGCCTGTAGACCCCACGGGCTCCTCAGTGACCAGATTCGAAGTAGCCACGAAGTCCGGACCCACAGTCACGATCGCGCCAAGTGGCCCCGGGTCACCGCCTACGGAAGACCCAGTTACGGGGACGGGGGTACCGGAGGGCCCTGGGGGAACCTCCGACTTCTTAGATCGGTGCTTTCGGCGTCGGGGAAGGATCGGCTCGCCTAAAAGAAGTTGTCAAGGTAAATTCGGTCAAGTAAAGAGGAGTAAGACAGAATACGGACCTAGATAAGTATGAAACTTAGGGAAACCAAGTTTTCAACCCATACCTGACTGGTAGTACCGGCTAACGTCGTACACGCGACTGAACAACCCGGCATCAGCACATTGCTTCCTCATTTCCTTCACGACCCTAGACGGGAGTGGATTAGGGGGGATCCCGAGGCACCAACGCTCAGGGGTCCGGAACCCGAGGAGCTCCTTCGGGAAATAGAAAAATTTCGCCTTCCATTTCCCCTTGGAGCTAGGACCACCCGATAGGAAGCGATCTGGCCCGCGAGGCTGAAAGTAAGCAAAGGGCCCGTGTCCCGCTTGCTTTACCATGAAGAGCACTTGAAATGAATCCAAGTCAACCGATAGTCCCACCTGACCAGCGCGCCGCAGGAATCCTCTGAAAAGCGGGAAGCAATTAGGCGTTAGCTGGCTGATGCAAAGCCCGTAGAAGTTCAAGATCTCCCCGAAAAGAGGGGGATACTCCAGATGGAACCCAGACCGGAAGAACTCCAGGTAAAGGGTAACGGTCCCACTCGGGGGGTGCGCAATCACGCCTCGTCCGGGATGGCACGCGGAGCAGTTGACGTGGGGGAAGTTCTGAAACAGAGTGGTCAACTCTCGCTCCGTAATAGTGCTCACACAAGTCTCGATATCAACAGTTGATTTGCTAAGTGATGGCGTGATCTCTCGTACTTCAGTAGCATTCGGCTCGGAGCCCTCGCCAGCCGAGGAAGGCTCAAGACTCCCGCTACCTGAAAACGAAAAACGCGAGAACTCGTTAAAATCGTATGGAAAATACATAAATATCGAAAAAGCCCACACAAAGGCCAAGCACGGCCCCTTTTAGACGCCCGGGCCGGACGCGCGCCAGCGACGCGGAGGGCGCCGCGGGCGCGCGGCGAGCGCTGCGCGCAGCGCCTCCGCGCAGACCCCCTAGGGGGTCTGCGCCGCGCTCCCGCGCAGACCCCCCAGGGGGTCTGCGCGACGCTGCGAAGCGTTGCGCGGGGCTGCGCGGCCCCTCTCGACCTCTCAAGCAAGCGGGGGGGGCGGGGGGAGGTTGGGCATAGCGCAAAAAAAAAAAAAAAAAAAAAATTTAACTAGTAGGTATGAGCCTCACCTTGAGAGTTTGAATCATAGCTCACCATCTTGGAAGGACTTGAGAGAAGAGTTCTAGAGAGAGGTTTTTTGTCAAGAGAGGTATGAGAAAATGAAGACTTGGTGCTTCACTTCCCCCTTTATCAATCAAGCCCATCATGGTTAGTCTTGGTTTTTGGCCCAATAGACTATTAATGGGCCCACTTGTAATCCATGCGTACCGTCGGGCCGGGGGCGTCTCCGCCCCCCCGGACCCCCAGGCCAGGGGGCGTGTCGCCCCCCTGGACCCCCCGACTCGCTGACCGGGCAGCGAGACCCCCGGCTAATTCTGCGAAGCATACTACAGTAATTCTAGGCACTTTTGTAACACTTATACACCTCGAAGCTATAATTCCCGATCCCCCAGCTCATTCGCGCCCTCGGGAATTAGGGGGGCATATGATGGGCCCTACTTTTGTTAGGCCCAAGAAGTCGTATTTCCTAAGCCCAATCATCCGAGCCCGTGAACCGGGAAATAAGCCCTCGGGGCTAGAGATGCTCCTTAGGCCCATGGCTTGGGAACAAGGCCCAAGGCCCAGCTAGATGCCTATAAATACCCCCCAATCAATTCATTAAACACGTTTTGACTATTTGGAGAATTATCCTAATCTCTCTGAATATTTTCAGCTCTCAATCATTAGAGAACCATATCAATTTGAACTACGAACGGCTTGATCCTATTTTGCTAGGTACGTAGGCAGCTTGAATTACTCGAGTGCAGCCCACGATCCGAAAACATCTTACTTGGTCTGTCGTGAGACGGGTCGGATCCCATCTCCACGTGTCTCTCACGTGACTATAACTATTTGATCCCGTATCACAAACAAACCAATCCCTTTTGAAAATTACAATATTATGAAGTAGGAAGCTCGTTTACATTCTTTAATCATTTTGACCTTAAAAGAAAATAGAAAATTAAGTCCAAAATGATCTTAAAAGCGGCAACAAGATAATATAGGATATTTTTTTCTCTATCATTAAAGAAACTAACTGTTTTGTAATGTATGAAATCTCTTATGTACTGTAATACAACTTTGCACGTTGAACAAACTAATCAAAGAAATAAATATAATTTTTGGAAAATTATCAAAACTCCTAAAATAAATTTTTGTACCCAAAAAATTCATCATGGTATGAGTTTTTTTCTGGATCTATACCCTGGCTTGCAATGTTTTGCATTGAACAATAATTTTATCATAATTGATTCATACGGTAAAGGAAAGATACTTTAGAAAAATGTTTTGCCATTTTATATACTTTAATTGTAATAATTACTAAATATATAAAACTTCTACTAATAGTAATCATAAATATACGCAACAAATTGATCAAGTAGTTCGATCAGTTACTCAAAATAGAAGTACTAATTTCTTAATTTTATTTTACATATTAATTAATGTTGAGATCTTGCATTTGAGTATATTACAAAAATACTAAGACCCAAAATAAAAGAAAAAAATAATTGTATATTACTAAAAGTAAAAGAACTTGTGTTTACTATTTAACGTTTATACTCAGTATAACGGCATATGTAAATTAAAAAATTATAAAAATATCCCTAAATATCAAACAACTTACGTGAAGAAGTTAAGGGTGGAAGAATAATAGTTGCAGCACAAAATAATGGATTTCGATCATAGTTGCAGTAGAAAAAGAATTGCAACGAATAATATCAAAAGGTGTAATTAGGTTTTTTAGTTTCTACTTTCAATATCTTTCCGATTAACCATTGATCTTTTTCTTGTTAAATTATGTTTAGTTTTTTGTTTTTAAGGAAGGCACTACAAAATAAAATAATAAAATAAGTTTTGTCCAAAGAGTATTGCGTAATTTCAGAAAAACTATCCGGAAAGTATCGATACGTATCCTATTCTTTTTTGGATACTTCAAAATCATACATACATATCTATCCCGTATCCATATCAATATATATTTGATAGGTCGTTTTTTTGAATTATCCGTTCATCATAGGATGGATGTTGAATGCATACAAGATACCTAAAAGAGAAGACAAGATAGATATACATGAGGATATGACTCGACTATTTAATACTAACAGACAATAAGAGTTGATCTCTTACTAAATAGGCAATTGGAGCTCAAAGAGAGCTTGTCTATGAGATCAACGAAAAAGAGAGATTACCTTTGTGCAAGAGAAATAACACATATACTTTGAATATTATCTATATTTATGTCTACCTAGCTAATTAAAATATGGTCCTAATATTCTTATTTCTTATAATTGTGAATTACCAAATTAATAATAAATGATACTAATACTCTAACCAATCAGAGAAAACAATCTCGGATCTGCTCGACAATGTGGGTAAGCAAAGAAAAATTATTAACTCTGGATACAAAAATTGTCATGCTGATGCATATTGTGCATAATTATTATTAATAATATATCTACGAAGAAAGAGGAAAGAAATTGTAGAACATCTACTTATTAGCATGATTGATTATGCAGATAATACAAACTCCGTAGAACAAATTAGTTATTTATCTATTTATCATGTTTAGTATTTTAGAAAAATCGACTTACAATACTTTTCACATGAAAACTAACAACACTAGCAATAATACATATTAATAATTTACTATACATTCATTTTCAATAGATGCCCAAAAAATATCTCATTTTCTCACTCACGAAACGAGCTCCGAAGTATACACATGAAAAGCGATAAAAGGAAACAAAAAATGCAATGAGAAAATGTTGTTAATTGTATAAATGTGTACTTACATATCAATGAAGACCCTCGAATTGGCGGGGTAAAAATCGATCATGCTTAGACGATGGTATTTTCATTGTCTATGATCATTTCTCGAACCTCATTCACTACCAAATATGCTTTGTGCCCTCCAATCACCTCTCCCTGTTTCTTCCCATCCTTCCACAGCTGTCACACAAATGGAAAATCGTCAAATTTTACTATATATATATATTCCCGAAAAACCTATTAGAACAACATCGATTGTGTATAAATATACCTGAATTGTCGGCATTTTCTATTCAGATTTTGCAGAAACATGAAAAGACGAAAATGAGTCTCAATCAGAATAGCAAAAACAAGTGCAAAATTAAAATCTCTGTAGAAAAAATAATGAAATTTTAACACCACAGTTTTGGAGTGGTAAAATTTGTTCTGTGTTGCTTGATGAGAAATAGTTGGAAAGTACTTACAGTAACCCCAGCACGATCCACGAGCTTCTGGGGAACACTATTGACATCAACTGAGTAAAATCTTATTCTGCAACAATTTTGGAAAAACGACTCAAATAACTCCTCCAAATGTAACGTCATAACAAGTGTTGAGCATATCATATGCCAACTAACCTTGGATAATAATCAGCTGCTAATTTTTCGAGTTTAGGTTTAACGTATATACATTTCCTGCACCAGCTTGCCATCCTACAAACCCAAATACTTTCATATACATGCAACCATAAATAAGTGTTAAAGGTTTAAGGGATAAATAAGCAATTAAGATTACTAATTCATGAGTATTAACCGCACTAATCAAATATTGGGTTGTTTAAAATTGATTGCTTGATAATCAGTATTCTATAGAAGCTTTAAATTCAGCTTTTGCCAAAAAAGCTTGCATATCTAGAATATTTTCGGAATTTAACAAGCAAACAACAAATTCGCTATTCTATGATAAATGATCTTCTTCTTTATAATCCACGGCATGAATGCAAACACCAGCTTGTATTAAGAAGTGGTCAACCAGTTGTTAACACATGTTCCCTCCAGTAATACCAATCATTTTAGCTTGTTCTCCAACATCTCATCGAGCTTGTTAAACTTGTCATGTTGATGAAAATCCCACTTTAGTTTTCAAGAAACTTATATCTTTAATTCTTCTTAGAGTTGTCATTCATACTATCCAAATACCAGTCTTAACGAAAAAGTGTCAGTTTTTCTGATCAAAGTTAGAGATAGCTCCACTTTTGTTCTGTGTACGCACCACTAAATAAGTATTATAGCCCTATACATGATTATACAAAATGGTGCAGAAAGGCATTGTTCGTCATCTGTATAATCTGAATATATATGGTAGAACAAACATGAAAATAATAGCATAAAAACACAGGAACTTTAATTAACAAAAGGGTCACTAATACAATGAATGTCGAAAATTCAGACTAAAACCTTCTCTACATTTCCCCCCAAATACATATAGTACCCTAACATAAGGCCTTTTTAATCAGGAGCCTTCTGCAATATTTAGGGCTTACGACTTTGAGACATGGACATATCACAACAATATAGCTCAAGATCTAAATAAATCACTTAAATTGATAATTAAAATCTAGGTACCAATTAAATTGAACCAAATCAATAACATGAGCAAAACTAATCAACTAAACAACCAATTCAAGCACAAAAATAACTCCAAGTGAAGCTAATTAAAAGAAAGAAATTCATACCATAAAATGATAACTGAATCTTGGAGCTGTTGAGCCTCAGCTAGGACTCGATCGAACTGGGTTTCGCTGGAAATGGGCTCCAAGTCCACCGAAAGCGGCATATTTTCGAGGCTATGTTGAGCAATCGAAAACTCTTCATTAAGACTGCAATGTAACTCTAGTCTCAGGCCCTGAATTTGACGAAAACTTTTCGAGAAAATGAAATTTGGTTGACATTTGAAATAAATGTGGGTTTTCCTGTTTGAATCAGCGATGAATAAAAGAGTTCTTGAATGCTGGATTTTAACTGATGGAAGTATTTCCATAACACAGAGTAAATATGTATAACTTTTGTATCTATAATTTGTGTGTGTGTGTTTTGAGGTGTTCCGGTGGCTATAGGAATGATGAAGGTGAAAATGAAATATAATAATTAATTATTCTTATCTATTTTCTTGTCTTGTTTTTTTAATCACAGAAATTCAATTTTTATTAAAATAAGACAGAAATTAAAAATTATGTGTATATGGTAATATCTTGCCACAAATGGACTAGTGACAAATTAGGCCTTTATTTTGACAACGATTCCAATTTCCAACAACTATATAGATTTTGAAATTTCTGAATTAGTTTTCTTATTTCCTTTAGTCAATTGAAAACAAGCATCTATTGGTGTTTCAGAGGGGGTTTTTTGTCAGAATAATACAAAATGGTAAAAAGAAATTCTGAAATTGATACTAATTAATACTAATTTCAGGTTTTTTTCAATCATTTTATATTATTCTAACAAAAAAACCCGTTTCGGAGTGATGAAAATGTTATATTCATACTTCATAGAGCATAACTGGGCAATGGGCATTGCAGTTTCATTTTATTTATCCGTTTTTATTATTTTTCTATATTATTTTTATTTTATTTTAGATTTTTTTTCGATTTGGATTAGTAATACTTGATTATATATATCATCATGAATTCGGGAAAATAATCAAACCCAATAAACAATAAGAATCTAATATACTACTATAGAAATGGATTTAATTTCCTTGTAGAAAACACACGAGACATTTAGGCCTGGTTTGTTTATGTTTTCAAAATCCATTTTCAACTTTTTAAATCACAAAATTCAAAATAAACTTAACACACCAAAATCTCATCCAAATTCTCCTTTTTTTCAACTCTACTTTTTCAATCTACTATATAACTAACTATCAATCATATATACAATTTTTCACACATTTACCAATCAAATCAATCATTATACAACTTTCTCTTTCATATTTTACAATTTTTTATCTATATTTCTTTATTTTTTATTCTCATAATCATTATATACACAACTAACACAATTATTCAACACATCACACATCAACCTATTATTATTGATTTGACACATTTTACAACTTTCAACTTATTTTTAAAAACATAAACAAACAACTATCATTTTCACACGGATTTCCATAGTACACAATTCCCGATAAAAATTCAAAATTTCATCTCAAAAACATAAACAAACAGAGCCTTAAGCAATTATAGAGTTTAAGACTTATCAAAATTGTGTTACACTCATTTGAAAGTTCTATATTACACACTGCTAAAAAAGGATCAAGTCAAATTCTGGATAATTTTGGAGAGAGCTGAATAAGTTCCAAATGTTGATGATACAGTTCCTACTCCAATCACCAATATACACATTGAGCCCTGTAAACCAAATAAATATAATAAGAATTAATTCATATATATATATATATATTATATATATATATATTATATATATATATTGAATATGCATTAATAAGTATACCTGGAATCTGCTTATTTTCCCTCTTAAGATGCTCAAATAGCAAGCGCATGGAAGAATCAAAGTCTGCAGCAAATGAAGTAACTAGTAAGTTTACAACTTTACATGTATAGTATAGTAGGGGTGGCAACTGGGTTAAATGGGTTGGGTCAGGTTCATTTGGGTTGGGCTTAAAGTGGGTTGGGTCCAATTGGATCCAATGTCAAAAAATATGCATTATAGTTGAACCCAAAGTGGACCCAATAAGGACCCATTATGAATCAAAGTGATCTTAGGAGTTGTTGTAGAGTGTAAAATGTAGATTATTAACTCAAAGTGAAAAATAGGTTGGACTCAATTTGGACCCAAATTGGGCCAATATAAAACTCAATTGGACCCAAATATTATTAAAAGTCAACTCAATTGGAACTATAATGTTAAAATATTATGACCCAACCCATTGAAAACTTAGTTAGATTTGCTTCCAAATATATGTATGTACCCAAATTGTCACCCCTAAGTAATAGTAATACAGATGAATACAAAAAGAACTTACAACTAGCATAGTGAGCAAAGAACCAATCAACGCCATCACCAGACCTACACCACAACAAACAATCGAATAAAACTAATAAATTCGTATTTACACAAAAATTAAACAAGTTAAATGCTAATAAAGTTGTAAGAATTTACCGAAGAAGGGGATTGTAAGAGCAACGAGCAATGTAGACATAACCAATGCTGTTCTAATGAGGATAGAATACATGTGGGATTTAACATGGCTTGATGGTATAAGTTCCTCCAGACTCATAGCCACCGGAGACATGGTTAATGCATACGTGTTTCTAATTAAGGACAAACAAAATATAAAACATTCTTACATTAAAAGACAGTGTTATAAATGTGGAAACACTAGATTAAGCTTTTACGTCCCTTTGAACCGAAAAAAGGATATTTCGTAAATGGATTTACTACCTGCAAAAAAAAAAACAAGTCGAAACACAATGTTATTACCATGATATAGGAATATATATATATATGGAGGATTTTTTCTCTATTGATATAGAGAAACACAGTATAAAAGCAAACTTACAGTAGTCCACACAGCAATTTTAGATGCAACTAGATCTTGGGGTAAGTTGAGTGTGAACTGAGATTGTGTTGATTCACCAAACATCATGTATCCAAGAACAGCAACTGCGGCGTACAAGACCGTGCAAATCCCAAAACTGCAGTTCAAAATAGTGACATAAATAGAATATAGATGCCATTGATTTTCTGGGTGGCAATTTGGGTCCAAACATATATTTGACCCAAAACTAACTAAGTTTTCAATGGGTTGGGTCGTAACATTTTAAAATTATAGTTTAATTGGGTTGGTTTTTAATAATATTTGGGTCTGATTGGGTTTTAAATTGGGCTCAATTTCGGTCATAATATTTTAAAATTAGAGTTTCATCTCAGCCTCTTCAACTCTAATTTTCTAAACTTATTTAAAATATCTTATATTCTAAATTTGGGTCATTGTTGGGTTCATGATTGGGTCCTTATTGGGTTCATGATTGGGTCATGTTGGGTCCAATTTGGGTCCGTGTTGGGTCCAATAATAATGCATGTGTTTTGTCATTGGTCCAATAATAATGCATGTGTTTTGTCATTAGACCCAATTGGACCCAAGCCACTTTAAGCCTAACCCAAACCTGACCCAATCAACCCAATTGCCACCCCCTAATTCTCTCTATTTGGATTTTGATACAGACTTTTTTAAGACAGTCGAAAAATTAAACGTGTATTTTACATTACTTTAGTTGAGAATGTACTTTCGGTAAAAAATCTGAAACTTGTTTTATGACGTCAAAAAACTATTTTAGAGAAAAAAAAAATTAAGCTTTTGGTTTACCTAGTGAGGAGAACAGAAGGGTACTGGTTAGGCTTTTCCATGGAGGTGTAAATATTGGGAAAAACGGCATGCCCCGAGTAGCAATAACCGTAGAGACCAATAGCAACCGGAAGAGTAGAAAGGTTTAATGTTGTCCCTTTACTCTCAAAACCAACTTGATCCACTAAGCCAGCCCAGAACAAACAAGCAACCACTAAGATCGATGCAATAACACCACCAGCTGTAATATTTGAACAATAACAATGCTTATGATGAGTTAAATGATCTTTTAACCAAGCATCAAATGACATGATAATAATAGCTACTTAAGAAGTTAATATGTAATTAATTCATAATCATAGGATTAGTGATACTCACCGGATATGTAGCTAAGAACACTGAGGTCCCTTAACCAGACAGTAGGAAGAACAGCGAGGGCGGTCATCAATGCAAAAAGATGATGAGAGTTTAAATCGAAAACTCCAAAGTTTATATGCGCGTTTGGAAATAAAGATGACAAATTATCACTTTCCAAAATAATATACTCAACGCAGCAAGCCTGTGAATCAACAAATGATTTAGCTGAGAAGAAAATTTGTAGTCTAATAAGAGAGAAATGTAAAGTAACTTTGTATGTATAGAGCTACATATGCTAACATTCTTGTTGAGTTGACGGATATACTTACGTATAACTCCACGTACAAAATAATCTGCAACAAAAATATACAAAAGATCAGTAATTAATACACATTGTTTTTAGTTTAAGTTAATAAGACAAGTGTGTAATTATTACATAACTGTGTAATAAACAAGACTTACGGATATTGCAACACGTCCAACGGTACCAAAGGCAGCCTGGCCAATGTCAGGGTACGTTTCGAGCCCAGGTTGACTGTCCAAACAGTACCTCAACAGAATTCCAGTGTAATAAGAAAGTATAGCAAATATAAACAATATCGAAAGCCCAACCCACCCTCCTTCTTTCACAGCATAAGGAGTAGAAAGAATTCCAACTCCACAAAGAACATTCATTCCTGCATTTAACGGTCAGGATTATTTCTATTTTATGAGATAAACAAGCACTAGATAGCTCGTCTCAAGGAAGAAAAATTATCACTTTATATGTTCTAAATCTAAATGATGCTTCAATTCAAATCCTCATCTGGACTGGTTTATAAAATGATGTAACTTTTTTGCATTTTTTTTTAGATTTTTTGCATCAAACTGTTTGTAATAAACACTAATTTAGCATCAAATTCACATAAGTATAACAATTATATATACATAAACTAACCATTTAGGACTGCCTGGCCATACGAGCTCTGTCGAGAAATCGGGATTTCATGCGAAACCGAAGCTTTACCATCAGGGGTTATTTTCTTTAAACTAGGCTTTCTTGTTGGTATAGGTGGTAACAAAGAATGGGAGCTTCGTCTTTCTTTATGCTTCTCCTCTTCAACTTCGGGTATTAGAGGCTTACTCAAAGAAGGTAAAATCTCGGGAGTGTGTCTTCTTGTAAGTGAAGATCCTAAAAACGAGCTGCTTAAATGTGATAACGATGGTGTCCCAAGAAAGTTAAGACTCGGAGATGGGACGCTACTGTATAGATCAATCGATTGCCTGCGAGAAATTGTTTTCGATGGATTTAAATGCAGAAAATTGAAAGTGAAAATAGCCCTTTTACGCAACAACTGAAAAAACATGATACATTAATTAAGTTTCTAATAATGGTACCAAGAATCGTTTTCAGCAAATGCTGGTAAACAGAAAAATTGCAAAGAATATCAACTACATCAACAGAATTCAAATATTAGTTTTAGAAACTTAGATTTTAGGCCTTGAATCAAACTTCAAAAAATTATAGGAAAGATGTACATATCAACAATTTGCAGTTTTTCATCTGAGCTTAAGAACAACAAGACTACTGCCAATGTTACAGGAATTGCAGATAAATTTCATCCATATACTGGGTTCATACTAGATTTTCTATATCAAAATTATCTCTGGCCTACAAAGCTTTGCCATATCAAGTTAGAAATTTCATCAGATTACATCAAGTTACACATTTTCCTCCTTTTGGAAGATCTTACTTGCATCATATCACTTGAATTGATTCAGAAAACAAATCATGCTATATATAATATCTCTCACACACACACATGTTAACACAACAAAACACACACAAACACACACATGTTAACACAACAAAACACACACACACACACACAATATATATATATATATATATATATATATATATATATATATTACCTATAACTCTGAGGCCAAGAGGGGTTGAGAGAATTGGGCTTGCTTTGATGACGATTATCGTCATCCGAGTAATTGGAAGCATCAGAATCATTCCCATTCCCATCATCATAAGCCTTCTCCTCATCCTCATCTTCACTCTCTATGTAGAAACTCTGCTCCGAAACCGAATTCTTCATTCTTTTTCCCTCACTTCAAACCTTCAAATCCCAAATCAATATTAGATCTTGTAAGCTCATCAATAGGAAATCCAATCACAAACATATATTTATAAGTAAACACATTGAATGCATACTTGTGCAGCTGTGCATAACCAATATATATATGTATATATATATATAAAGGAAAGTAAATAACATTTACAAGTTGAATCAATTTCCCAGTGCCTCAAAAAACCATCTAGATTTCAGATTAAAAATGTCATTTTTATCCTCTATAATTAAAAACCCACCTCAAAGTGCAGCTGGGATCATTCTGGCTATTAATTAAAGTATGACATAAATAAATAGTCAAGAATCTGTTTACTTCAAAAGAATCTTTCAACAAACCAAGATACTCTGCTGATCAATTCCACATTTAGACCCGAATCTTCAACTCATTACAACATGAACTCCACTTAGTCTGTGTGTGTGTAAGAGAGAGAGTTTTAAGTTTGTTACCTTTTCCAAAAGTTTCCCAAAAGATGGAACAAATTCTGGCTTTTTCTAACGAGATTTTACCCAGAAAAAAGTCTCAAATCTTCTATTTGAAAAGATTGCTTATATAGAAAAGAATTTTTGACGCAAATATGGTATGATTTCTTTCATGGGTTTTTGTAAATGAGACTGTTTTTGAATTCAAAGATATAAAATTACAAAAACAAAAAAGGAAAATGAATTAATTTGTCCAACTGTTTTTGACGCAAAAGAGGGTCCGTATCACCGTCTCCATTCATCATATGGCTCTTTTGGCTAATATTTATCACACCCTTTCACTTTCCGTAATTAACTATTAGCCCCTCATCTGTATAGTATATTTTTGGGTAAATTATGCCGTCACCCTCTGAATTAAGGTTTAATTGCAAATACATCCTCTCAAGTTTCGAAGTTACTAAAACCAACCTTGAAATAGCATTGAATGCCCAAAAAGAAGGTGAATTATTTGTACCAACGATATGAGTATGGTGTGAAATAAAGACAAAATACAGTAAATCTTAAAATTATATAATACGATATATAGGGGATACTTATAATATTTAAAAATAAAATTGAGTCAATATATTCATAAATATAAATAAAATCGCAATACTATCACCATTTTATTATTTATAAGTTCAAAATTTAAAAGGTTACAATAAAATTTGTTCGTTTTATATGTGTATAACCGTCATTTCAATGATAACAATCAGTATATTCTTATAATATTCGGTGATAAAGTATAAATAATAAATTTGATGTGAAATGAATGAAGAGTAAATATACATTGAAAAATTGAACCAAATTGTTTTTTATTCTTTCAAGTTTTTATACTGTGTAACTTTTTAACTTAATGTAATAGCTATTATAATATTTATATTTTAACCTAAAAAGTATTGTTTTTAATACTAGAAAAGATTATGTTCGATATCCAGTGCATGCCTGATTCATCAATATTTGCATGGGGTGTAACATTTGGAAGTATTGGATACGATATTTGAAGAAAAAAATCATAATTTTTAGATACTTTAAATAAGTATTTGATATATATTCGATGAGTATCATATTCAATATGGATATGATGCTTCACATATCTAATTTTATGAGCATCCATGTATCGTAAGAATTCTATCTATATTTGATTTGATTGTTACTGGAATGAGTTTTAATTAAGTCAAACACAAGTCAAAGAACAATAATTAATATTTGTACACATATTTTTATCATTTTTATCTAATCAAAGCATAGTTTCTAAACTAACACACTATAAACAAAATATCCAATCTTTTTTTTTATGTTCGATTTAAATAAACGTTTAATAATTAAATTGAACATTGAATTGTTTGTCTCAAATAATAAAAATATACAAAAACAAGACTAAAAAAGTGGGATGTCACCTCAATGATGTCAAATTTTGTAATGACAATTAATAGTGAGTTCGACAAACATACCAATACATCATTATAAAGTGAGAAAATTTTCATTAATTGCCCCCTCAAGTATTCAATATAGTAATTGGCAAATCATTGCTTCCAGGGGGTCATTTTTTTATGTAAATACAAAAATAACACAACTTGTAGTCAATTTCTTTATATATATATATATATATATTGCTAGATATATAAATACAAAAATAACACAACTTGTAGTCAATTTATATATATATATATATATATTGCTAGATTTTCTTTGGTTGATGTTGATGTACTGTTTCAACTCTCTGACTCATTGTAATTTTATGATGGAGGCACATTTTGGTACTCGTGTTCAATCGATTTAGTCTAGTTCGATTTATTTTATTTGAATCAAATTTAATTGCGTGTAAATACAATTTTGAATTTTGAATTTATTTTTAGGTCTATTCTAAAATTTAAATTGATTATTCAAAAAAGGTTCGCAATAAAAATTATTTGATGTTCAATTCAGTAAGTATATGAAACTACACGAAAAATGAATTGATTTACGCACAAACCCTCAAATGGGTTGGTAAATATTAAGTGTTATAAAGAAAATTTTATAATAATTTGTGGCCAACAGAGACGGTATGTTATACGTTATTAAAATAATACTAATCGTCTTTATTAAAGCTGATTTGTTATACAATTTTATGTGGTGTAAAGATATTCGATAAACGATTGTGTAATAAACAAAATTGATATCTCTACTATTTCTCTTTAGATGTATTGTTTCAATAAAAGAGTATAAAATTCATATATCTAATGAATTAGAGAAAAATAATAATTGAATTTTTTTTTGTGTTAGTGACAAAAGCAAGTTGCCTACTCAGCCTAACATTCTTGGACAAAGACATATTATATGTACATCCCAAGGTCCAACATGCCATGATGGTCCCAAATTAATATCTACCATAACTTCAAATTTCTATATTCATATTTTTCTAAATTCAAATCTACCTATAGTGTACGAACACGTGTCCAATACGATTACGACACGATAACTTCTATACGCATATGTGAATTATCTTGTCGATTATCTAGAAATTAATCGAAAAAGAAAAGTTTAATGCAACGAGGACCCTCCACAATCTACATATATGTAATAACTTATATTTAATTATTATTTAAAAAGCTAGTTTTTTTAATTTTTAATAGTTGAATAATAAACATTTATAATAGTAAATTATTGGATGTTGAGTGATGACGATATCGATTAGATGATTTTTGGAGGGTGGACAGAAGAAAATATTATGAATTTTGTGAGAAAGAAAAAGAAAATAAAATAACATTTATAGATGTGGCAATGTATGGACAATAATTATTTATGAGCAATCATGAAAATATTAGAGATTTATTTAATCGATTCTCCACGTCTCTACAACTCATCATACTATTGTTAGTATTATCCAGAACGTGTTGGAAAGATAATCATGGAATGCTTCTAGTATTCTTATATAATGTCTTTGTTGTCATTATTTCATTTTCTTGTGATATAATAATCATTCAAACTTAGATGAATATTTGATGAAATTAATGTAGAATAATTAGCTAATTAATTTAAAATCAATATTTGTAGAGTATATTAATGATAATTTTATTTCTTTATTGTCTTCTATTTCAAAATTCTTCATTTCTCACTGTTTTCTTAATTTTTAATAGCTATGCACTTCTTAAAATGTACTGTATGTAAAATAAGCTAATAGAAAAAAACATAAATAAGAAATTTTGTGTGTAAAGCTGCAAAAAATATAATCTAGTGTATTTAAATTGTTGAATAATATAAACACTTATTAATTATATTATTGATGATGAATATGTATAAATAAAGTTATAATAAAATATGATATTATAATATATGCTATAAATAAGAAAATAAGTTAATGTTAGCTTATAAACAAGAGATTGATATCAATCAAAATAAATAAAGATATTAATCTATGATACACAATCACATTCATCTAACATAAATATTAAAATAAAAAGAGTAATCTTAACATTGATGAATAGCATAGTGGTGTTAAGAGACATTGTGTGTGGAATAATTAATAAGCACTTTATAAGTGATGATAGAGTGAATTTGAAATGTGATATAATCTTTAAAAGTGCTAATATTCATATAGTTAGTTAAAATTGCAATATTAAATATGAGAGGAAATATAAGTATTTGATATGTAATACCATTACACATGAAAATTTTGAGCTCTAATCGGAAAATTCTAATTTACATTTGGTTTGATGAAACTCAAACATATTTCACAAAGAGAGTGAATTCGACTGATCTTCTATTACTTAAAATATAATTGTATTCTCTAAAATCAAATGCTTTTGAAAATTAGAAGCATATTTATGTATGTGTTTATGTGATATGTACATATATACAATGAATGTCTTTGGCATATATCCGCATATACAAAAATTTAGAATTTAACAAAAATACACTTGTAAATCAAAATAATAGTTATATATACCTTTGGAATAAAAATAAATAAAAACCATACTTGATATCATAATGATTGAGAAATTAAATATAAATTGACAAACAATTCTTTCTTAGTTGATAATTAAATTTATTATTGTCTAAACAAAATTGAGTCCAATCCGTTGCGTCCAACCAAGTCTAATTTCCGATTATGGCACTCCCTTAGTGTTATTGTGGAACAACTCAGTAAATATATGTTGTTAGAGTGATGTTATTTACTACTTTTTTATATGTTATTGATTATTCATCTGCTTAATTTTGATAAGAAATTATTTATATTATGTAATTTTAATAATTTATTACATCCATACTTTTTGAATTAAGAGGTAATAAAAGAACTGGTGATTTTAAATGATGTTTTATATTACAAAGGTAAGAGCATCTAACATAATTTATTTAAAGTAATTAATGTTATCTCCAAGAATGCACTTCCAAACACAAATCCACTAAATCAAACAATTATTGGTTAACACAATTTTATGAATATTAAACATCCACTAATTAAATTCTATGATACAGATACCGCATCCAAACACTCCCGAATGAATCTCCAAGATTCATGATTCTTCTTTTTCTAGTTTGTGAGTGTTTAATCTACTAGAATCTCCAAGATTCAAGATTCATGTTTAATATACAGAAACATATTCTTCTAACATAAATATTAAAATATAAAGAGTAATCTTAACATTGATGAGTAGCATAGAGGTGTTAAGAGACATTGTGTTTTAAACAATTAATAAGCACTTTATAAGTGATGATATTTAAAATTGCTATTATTTATATAATTAGTTAAAACTACAATATTAAATATGAGAGGAAATGTAAGTATAGGATATGTAATACATTACATATTTGGTTTGGGATACTCCATCCAATAAATATATAGAATAAGACACTAAATCTGTTGAACTCAATATATTATATATATTTTTAGGTCTGTGAAACAAGGTTAGAGCCACATGCATGTTCAAGATCGCAGCATCATGCAACATCTGAGGGCTCAATTAGATGAGTAACTATACCCTCAAAAAGGTATTTCAGAATAAAAAACTACGAAAAATTCGTTTGTTTGGCATGTCGTAAAATGAGTAAAAAGTACGTTACAAAAAAAAACTCCCAAAATCATAAATAAATTTGAAAAACAATCTTGCAACAAATGAGTAAAATTGAATTTTACTATTCATGATTTGATAATTAATACAATCAATTAAAAGGGCTTTTCCGACTATCTTATAAAGCTGAAAATTAAATTAATTACATATTTTAATGTAGAATAAAGCAACGCTTAAAATAAGATCAATTGTGACTATTATTTGATGTCTAGATCAACGAGTTGGACTAAACACATTTAATAAAAATTATATTTAAATATTAACCCAAATAAATTTATCACAACAAAAAGCATATCACATCAACCACAATCATTACCTATTTTTCTCTTAAAAATCTCACCCCAAATTCACTTTTCAAACCACATTTCTTATCCATCAAATAATATAATTTTTTTATTTTTATCATGAAAACAAATTTTCAGAGATGGACATGCCAACCAATCGGACCCAGCAGAATTTCAAATTCTGCTGAAGTATGCCGAATTGTGATCACATGAAAATTTTGAGCTCTGATCGAAAAATTCTAACTTAGATGTGGTTTAACGAAATTCAAATATATTTCGCAAAGAGAGTGAATTCTTTATTGATCATCTATTACTGGAAATTATACTTGAATTCTCTAAAATTAAATGCTTTTGAAAAGTAGAAGCATATATACAAAGAATGTCTTTTTGCATATATCCGCATATACAAAAATCTAGAATTTAACAAAAATACACTTGTAAAACAAAATAATAGATATATACCTTTGGAATAAAAAAAATAAAAACCATACTTGATATTATAATGATTGAAAAATTAAATATAAATTGATAAACAATTCTTTCTTAGATAATAATTATATTTATTATTTCCCAAAACAAAACGAGTCCAATCTGTAGTGTCCAACCAAGGCTAATTTTCTAATGTGGCACTACTGGTCGGTTACATCAAAACACGTACACCCACTCCCTCGGTGCTTGGAAGTTGAAACAACTTCGTAAATATATATTGTTAGAGTGGTGTTATTTACTATTTTTTTATATATCGCTGATTATTTATTCGCCTAATTTTGATTAAAAAAATTATTTTTATTAATTAATTTTAGTGATTTATTACATCCATACTTTTTAAATTAAGAGACGATAAAAAACTGGTGATTTTAAATAATATTTTCATATTAGAAAAGGTAAGAGCATCTAACATAATTTATTTAAAATAATTAATGTTATCTTCAAGAATGCACTTGCAAACACAAATGCACTAAATCAAACAATTATTGGTTAACACAATTTTATAAATATTAAACATCAATTAGTCTATGATACAAATACCAAATCCAAACACTCCCGAATGAATCTCCAAGATTCATGATTCTTTTTTTATAATTTGTGAGTGTTTAATCTACTAGACTTCTACATACACCTTATGATTTAGGTTAATTATATTAATCTACGAGGTTATCTAGATGTTAGTTTATATATTTCGAGTTTTTAGTATTCTTTTTGTGGGGATAGTTTGAAATTACAATTTATTAGATATTAAGTTCCAAAGACGAGCCTGTGACAATATTAGTGAATAAATTTGATGATTAGTATTTTTTAAATAAAATTTATAGGTTTTATATGCATGTTTTGTTTTATATTTACACAAAACGGGAGCGCAATATCTTAAGGTGATACCGTTAAAATTTGAAACTAATTAAGAGTAAAAGCGATTTTATAACATGTGTTAATAAAATAAAATAATTATTGTAAATCATTCGATTAAATTTAAATCATCTTTACATATTAATCTTGATATGATGTGATTGTGAGCTAAAAAATACTTAAATACGAATAAATGAAAAGCACTAAGATTATTAATATAATCTTATTAGTAGACCATAATTCTTGACTGGAAAAGATACTGAAGGTTCAATTTCTTTTACTTATTTTGACCAATGAAAGATTTTTCATTAGATATACGTGAAATAAAATCTATTATTGAAAACCTCTTGTTGCTATTTGGTTGATATGTAATCAATGACTTATAGACCCAATTTTATTTGAGAAATATTATGAAAATCAAGAAATCCTTTTAGCAAATTAATCATTTATTGGACATCAACATCCATATTGTGGCATTTCTCCATTAATTGCACAATATGTGCACTAATGGAATACAAAAATGGATATATTAGCTAACATGCAATGTTTTGAAATCCAGCCCGACCCGGCCGGTTCAACCGGTTTGACCCGGAACCGATCTTTAAAACGAACCGGTCAGACCTATAAACCCGTTTTTGGTTCAAACCCAGTCAATTTGCCTCAAAACCGTTCGACCCACCGGTCGGACCGGTGACCCGGTAAAACCGGTACTGGGTCAATTGAACCGTTTGGTTTTTATAAATTTCAAAATTCAAACTTAAAACTTAATTTTTTTCCCAAAAAATCACATACCCTTCCAAATCTCATTCTATTATTTTGCTACTCCAACATGAAGTTCTCGAAAACCTTTATTTCGAACAAATCAAATCAAAATATACTATCGGTAAAACTCAAGTCTTTTTCGTTTTGATTTTTGTTGGTTTGCAAATTATTAGAGCTCTTTTAAAAAAAAATTCAAAATTGTTGGTTTTATTATATAATAATATAGTAATTGTGCCATATGTGATGTATATTTGATTTTTTATTCCGAAAATTATATCACTTCAACATAATTTTACTTTTTTACTAAAAGAATTTTCTCTTTTTTTTTCATCATTTTGACATAAATATATGTACTAAAAATGATTTTGAATATAGGAACATACCTATATTTTATGTTTTCAAATTTTATAATAAATTTAGTATTTTATTTAATATTTATTATATAATTATGACATCACTGGTTCAACCGGTGTTGACCCGACGGTTGAACCAATGACCCATGACCCGGTCAATTTTCCGGTTTAATGACCGGGTTGGGTTTCAAAACATTGCTAACATGTAACGGAGAAATCTAATAATTTTATTCGAACTTGCGAGCAGGACGAAGTTAGAATTTGAAGTAAAATAAAGTCATAACTTGATGTTTTATAATTTTGTAAATGATTAAAAATGATATTTTTCTCAAAATTGACTAGACATTGTGAGCCTAAGAAGATGGCTTTTATAAGTGCTCAATTCGAATTCGTCCTATTTAATAACTAAATCTCGTGCTTTGTTTTAGTTTACTCAAAATTCGAGCTTAGGTCAATCAAGAACGGTTATGTAAGGTTGAACTCGATATTCATCCAACTCAAACTCAATATTGTATATGTTACCAAGAGTTTTATATGTAGTGAATCAAGAGTTTTATTTTGAGTTACCACCCAAACTCTTTTGATATTTTATTTTGGAATTTTTTGTTTTGTAATATATTTTATTGTTTTGGATAATCTCAAAAGTTATAATCATAAAAATAATGTAACTATATCAAAATAATTTAATCTTTATTTATTCAACATATGATTTTGTTCATCATCTCTTTGGGTGGCACATGTACATAGGTATTGTGGATGAGATGTCCTCCACATGTAAAGTTGAAGTGGAAATTATTAAGGAAAGATTTCCAAACATGCATCATATAATGTCATTTCAATCAAAGTCAAGTTTTTGTCACAATCTCAAGGCCTAAGTCACTTTGAAGCACCCCAAATTTGACAAGTCCTCATCACTAGAAACTTGTAATGCACCCAAAAGAACATATAAAATGAGGAATATGAAGATGGAGTGTGATACATTTTTAATGGTTATTTATATTTGAGCTTAAATTTAAAGTATAAAAAATGTATTATAAAAATTTGTGTGAAAATGACGTGTGTTTGTTTGTATTTTTTAAAATTAGCTGAATATTATAAAATATGTTAATCAATAGTAATAAGTTGATAGATGAGGTATAGTGATAATATGTACATAGAAAGTACACTCTTTATAGTGACAAAAATTATTATCGCACACTTTTTACAACAACTTAATAATAATATTATTCTTGTCATTATATATGTCACTAATTGTTTATAGTGACAAATTTAATAAAATTGTTACTAAAAATTCTTATGTGTCAAAGTAAATTATTGACACTCATTATATATTTAGTGATCAGTTTAACACCATTTTAAATTTTGCTACCACTATTATTTTTTTATTGTGGTGCAAATTTTAAGTTTGAAACTTTTATCTAACTTCAAAAAGAGTGTGGGTTCAAATTGATTACCAACCAAACCGAGTTTGAAATTTTTTAATCGAGTAAAATATAAGACGAGCTCAAAAATTGTAATATTTATATATATATATATATATTATCAAATATTAACTAATCAATATAGACTCAAACTCGAGTTCAAAACCTTATCCATCAAAAATGGCGTTTAAAATATTTATTATATTAAACAAATCAAACTCAATTGAAATGTGATAAACAAACACATAAAATGGGATGTTGCCATCATCACTAAGTGATAAAATTTTATTAGTTGTCCACTCAATGATTCAATATTGTTTATTGGAAAATCTTTGCTCCCTCTGTAAATAGATCGAAAACGATTGATTGAGAATCGTGTAAACTAGTTCAAAATTATCTTAAATGACAAAATACAATATTGTTTTAATCAGTAAATGAGGCCATAATTAAAGTACCTATTTTGTTAGAATTTGATTCACTTTATAGGCACATATTTGTCATGTTTTTAAATATTTATTTTAGGAATATTTGCAAAATAATATTTATCTTATTGTAAAAGTGTTAAAAGATATTATGTTTGACAAAATAGATTAAAAATCCCTCATATATATAAATAATTTGCATATGAGACAACCGACCGTTAAATAGTCTTTAACTCCGTTAATTTTTTTTTTCTTCAAAAGAACTATACTGCCTATAACTTACTAACCATTAGATCTGAAACTTGATTTATTAGTCATAGATAATCGGAAACTCATATTAACCATTGAATTTAGGTCAATGGCTCATATTCTTTGAGTTAAAAGAGATAGATAAAAAAAAAAAGCAAAAATAAATTAAATTTTGGATCTAAAATATGGAACAAGAGGGACTAAATGTGTAATTAGTGAAACATGAGGGACTAAATCTAGTTTAATGGTCAACTTTAGGGACGAAAATGTAAATTTCCTTCTAAGGCTCATATAGGCCATAGCCATGACAAACTTTTTTCAAATCCCAAAGTCCAGCATGTGAGGATGGAGCCAAATACTAACATGATTTAAATTTATCTACTAATATTTTTTATAATTTTAAAAAAAAATTCACATGATGCGATTATACTAATCTAAAATCCCAAAATTATTTTCATCTACCCATTTATTAATTGATCTAGGCTTCTAGCATCATCACTATTTTCTTCCTTCGTTTTATCAACTTTAAACTTTACTTATACGACATATGGTTTTGGAATATTTATTTTGGTCCAATTTTTAAGTTAATTTATTCTGATTTTTGCAGAAATTTCATTTTTTGAAATTTGTGAACATAATTTTTTTCAAAATATTTCTCAAACGTTGAGGACCTGATATTCATGGATTTTAAATTTATGAAGAAATTCATAGAGCTTGAATAATTTTGGAAAATTTTACTAGAAACATGTAAAGCACATAAAAAAACATACACAAAATGAGCCAATGATTATGAGACAATGTGGAGAGGGTAGGTGGAGATCAGTGTGTTTTAAGCCTAGTGTTTGCTTCTTTAGTCCTTACAAAGTTAAAATATTTATTTATTCATATAGAGATTAAAATACATGATCATCATCATATATTAAATAAGATTTTGGATTAAAATCTTGCAATTATTTTTCCACTTCAATTATAGTTTCTACTTTCCTATGTATAATTACATTAACACTCTGAAATTTGGTGAAGAAAATAAACGAAAAAGCTCTTCCATTCATTTTCTCTAATAACCAAACAAGGAAAAACAATTTTCCTTCTGTTTTCTTTTCATTTCTTTGAACCAAACAATGCCTAAGAGCCAAAAAACGAACTTAGTCGATGTTAACTTTACATATCTCGACTCAATACTAAATAGTGCAAATAACTGCTTCTCTATAAAATAAAATAAAATAAAATAAAAAATCATAAGAATTCGTTGGCTGTGAATTTAAACTGGAGCAGGAAAAGATGTATCATTGGTTCGAGCTATCACGAGCAGTAGGGAAGCTAAGCCCGTCTTTGATATGACTAACTGCTGTTGGCCAAAGCCATTTTACCATGTTTGGACCCAAAACCTGAGACAAATCATAATGTTTATACACACAGATAGATATAGATATACGTATATATATATATAGATAGAGAGAGACCAGGGTAATATTTTTGTAAACGCCAACGTCAAAGGGATGATGATAGGTCAGACCCGATTTCTTAGCCAACCACGCTGCTCGTTTTTTCTCATAATACTGAAAGATAGTTTACCATCAGATCATATATGATCATTATAAGGATATGAATGAATATAAATCCAATGGGTTATGATCAATACATACCTCTATAGTTGTCACATTATGAGCAGTGAGGTACATGTTCCAGCCCAACAGACTTCCAAGTACTAAACATAAACATATACTTGTACACCAACAACCAAACTGAAATATATATATATATATAACTTAATCAGATATTCCAGAAATGGTCCATAATTACAATCTGGAAAAATATAGAAAGAACAAAAAAATAAGAAAGATTTTTCAGCATTGCTCCGCATATTGCATCTCGATTATGGTGTGTAATACCTCAGGCTTCTACAGATATGCAGCCATTTTAAATTTTATTCATATAATGTGTATATATAATATATATATATGTATATATGAAATTCAAAATGTTGTTTCCCACTAAATTCCTAAGTTTTGCCTTCAAAAACTTGCCAAAGTAATTTAAAAGACATCTAAATATAGCTCAAAAATAATTTAGAAACGACTCACATAAAAGCTTTTAAGAGGGCGGTTGCCAATGGAATCCCAATCCTTGTGAAATGTGCAGATTGTGATAATACTCTGACAAATGGACATAACAAAAATATTAAGGATGATAAAAGATCGAAACGAGATAAATAGAGACAATCAAATTAAGCTTACCGCAAAATAAATGCTTGCAGCAGTTGCATAGAAGACAAGAACAAGAAATGACTTGTAATTTCTGTGGCCAACACAGTTATTAATCCAGACACAGTGATGATCCTGTCTCAAATTTTTTTTTGGCAGGGTAAGAAATTCAAGGAGCATATTACAATCTTAACAATATGAAAATATAAGCTTATCAAATTGTTCTTCACAGAAAAAAGTAGATAAAGGGAAAATTCTTATATGGGCCCAGTATTAAAACATCAAACTGTCCAAATTATGCAAAATCATCACAATTTGGATTCATTGGTGATGTGGCATAATTCGGGTTCGTAAAGGCCATGTTTGTTTATGTTTTCAAAACTCATTTTCAACTTTTTAAATCACAAAATTCAAAATAAACTTAACACACCAAATTCTCTACTTTTTTCAACTCTACATTCCAATCTCCTATATAACTAACTATCAATCATATATACGACTTTTCACACATTTACCAATCAAATCAATCATAATTTCACTTCACACTTTACACTTTTTTTATCTATATTTCTTTATTTTTTATTTTCATAATCATTATATACACCACTAACACAATTATTATACACATCATCCATCAACCTATCACTATTGATTTGACATGTCTAACAATTTTTAACCTATTTCTAAAAATATAAACAAATACCTACCATTTTCACACGAATTTTCATAGTACACAATTTCCGATAAAATTTCAAAATTTTATCTCAAAAACATAAACAAACAAAGCCAAAGTATTTATAAACCCAGTTCGTATAAGCATTTATGAAGACAAAGAACACCCACCATTCTCAAAATACACCTTCTGCAGACACGACAATGATGAGCCCTTGGTGGCTTGTGTGCAGAACATTTGTCACAGCGGTTCGGATGAACACCCTGTAAGCCATGCATCCCAATTTTAAATGATTTAAATTAGTGTAGCATGGATACAAGAATATAATATCATATCTTTTGACGTATAAGTAATTTTGTTTGAGATCTTTGCTGCATATAACTAGTCCATATCTCAAGGAAATCAATTTGATCTTAAGCAACAGGGATAAATACAGGGTTAGAAGGAAAAAAAAAGGAAATAACTGATAAAGGACAAAAAGAAATGAACATAAGGAAAAGGGAGAAAAATAAAAAATTAGGAAATCAACAGATACAAAATGGCTTCTAAAATCTAACACCTGAACTTTATGTTAAGGAATACTAAAATTAGAAAGCCATGCTGGTGTTCTCGACCAAGGACAAAAGGAGAACTTTCTAAAATGAATCAAAAACCTTGAATCCAAAAACTGTTTATGACCACAAACTATTATACCTTTTACAAGCAAATCTAAACACATATGCAGGGAAAAACACAATATAAATCTAAAAGAAAGTAAGAAACACATGGACACAAAGGAAAACGCAGAGTTGCCGAGATAACTAGGCTAAGGGAGCCAAAACAAATATTAGGCCCCTTATTTTTGCTTTGAACTACAAGTATTATATGATCAGAAAACATTATGTTCTGATAGCAACAAACAAGCACAACGAAATAGTAATATGGGTTACTTCATACACGTTTATTAATCAAATGGTGAATCTAAAAGTTTACTTCGATCTAATGATCTTGCTGTCGGCACATTACATTGTAATTTCAAGAAGTAAAACAAAATCTCCGAGAAATTGAAGTCCCACAGAAGTGTATGTTAGACATCGGAATTCTCTAATTGGCATATATAAAATATATGTCAACATAATAGTTTTATTCCTCTGAAGACCCTTCCTATACTAAAAAAACTGGTTATAAGTGTTTAAGGAGGCTGGTGTGTGAGTTATAAAACGAAGAAAGTCCCCGATAGGTAATAATAATGCTAATGCTTGTACAGGCGGCCTTACTGAAGTAGCGGCCAAACAATTCTAACTGAAATTTGAACATAGGCCAATTCTAGTCCATTAGAAGAGCTAAACAGAATATCATTTCACCATCAATCAAAATAGCAATAATGAGGTCACATTTTTATATTCTTTTTAAGCATACCACAAATATGAACAAGAAGTTACAATCACAACCTCTATATGTAATGAACCCACATTGATGGTTTTGATTATCATGCGACCTGAAACTCAGGAGCTCGTAAGAATGACCCAGGAAAAGAAAAACAAAATGAAAATCATTCTTATCTACATGCATCACAAAATGCCCAAACATATACATCAACAATTGCAGTTAATCACAGAAAGCACTGAATCAAGACATAGATAAAATTCATCCAATCCCAAGTATGTAACACAAAATTTATGGGCCTTCGAAAGATTCAATCTATTATTCAAAATACATATTGAAAAAAATCCTCAGATATGCTGAAAACGAGGTATATAAAGAAAAACTCACTCTTTTATTAAATTCGTGATCTGGGGTTTGATTGTGTTCAACATCAGGAACATAAGCAGATGGGACACCACCAGGGTCTGTAAGAACACAAACTGAAAACGAAAATAGCAATAACAAAATCACAAAACTGAAGATCAGAGAGTTTAATAAGCCAGCTGAGCTTTGTAATCCAACCCAATCTTCAATAAATATAAATATTGTCACATAATAACTAAATCCCAAGAACAGAAACACTGATATAATCGGGATTGATAGAAATTTTTTCAGTTTCATTTTTTGGGGTTTTCTAATCGTTGTGGGAAATTTCACTCCTGTGTAACGAAATAGGAATGACCGGTGAATATATTTTTTTTTTCTGTTTACAATTACATCTAATTTTTCTTATACTATTGTTTTGGTTATTTATAAGAATGATGTTACAATTCATTTTTATATATTGATTTTTTATTTCTTCTAATTTTATTAAGAACATTTTAATTAATTTATTACATTCATACCTTTAAATAATTATAAATTAAGAGTTGGTGAAAAATCCTAAAATGGTGGTATATAATATTTTTTTAATATAAATACACATTTTGCCTATTTGGGTCTAATTTAATTTATTTATCCTTTATCAAACATATTTTAGTAGTAAACGCTGTTTTCTGTAATAGCATGACAAATAAAATATCAATAAGAGAAGGACATTGAGATTTTATAATTTTGATTGGGAAAGAAATATAAATAAAATTACTTTGAATTTAACAATATAAAACGAGAGTAAGATAAAGAATTCATCTCCAAAGCCAAAAAACTACGTACAATTTTAAAAAAAATATATATGAAAAGTACTTGAATAGCACTCATTGTCTACATGTTTTTCATAAATTTTTATTTTTCAATAATCATTCCATTGTATTTAACAGAACAATATGTCCTTGAATTTCATTTTAATTCTAATAAAATTAATATAACTTGACATTAACAAGAATATGTTGTAACCATAATAGGATTTTAGTTACCCAGTGAGTATGATAATTATCCAAGAAAAAGTCGTACATGCAAATTGTTGAAAAGAATAAGTAAGAAAAGAAATAAACTTGATTATTAATTTAGCATACACAGGAATGTTCATATGATAATACAAGATTTTTATATGCATATTGGATACCAAAACTACGTTTGCCTCTTTTCAACTTCAAGAGAAATTTCGTTGTGACGATTGAATAGAAGTAGTTATGGCCGGTTGTACTGCACATTATTAAAATTAAAAGACGAATTGATTAAAAAACAAATCTAGAAAAAGAAACAAACACTACTAATCTCTTCCCTTTTCTTCTTTTACTCTCTTTTTTTAAGATTAGATTGTATATAATGTTGGAAATTTGTGACAGTTCGAAAATGTTATGGCGCTCGGGATCATGATATTATTATATATCAAGAAACTATGTTTCGAGTAGATATCGTTAGCATTTTGAATTTCTCAATTTTGATTTGGGATGAATGAAAAATTTGATATTAAAATTTAGCATATGAATTGGAAAAATGTAGTATCTCACTTAGGTTCAGGCTCGAATTTGAGCCTTATTATATGAGCTTGAGCTCGTCGAGCTTAATTTTAGCCCGAGCTGGAGCCGAGCCTGACTTTTAAATCTGAAATGAAATTAGGGGCGAAGTTTTGAAATTTGATTGTTTTTTATTTTTTTTATTAATATATTAAAAATAAAAAAGCTCTCGAGCCAGCTCAACTCGCTTTAAACTCCTACTTGGTCATCCAAAGTTTTGGGAAGAAGATGACCAACTCAAGATTGAATACACCACACACGCGCATGCGCCACCACTGCCAGCCCGGACTGGGCCTAGTTTGGGCGGGTCGGGTCATGGGTATGTTCAAATTTATATTTTTATTTAAGATTTAATTTTTAATTATCTTTTTTTCTTTTGAAATTAAATTTGAACTATTAGATTTTCATCCATTGGAACGATGAGTCACAACTATTTTGATCGATGACCACGATTGAAGGAGCTAGTTAACCGGATTGACCCATGGACGAATGGGTGTGTGGTATACTATTCGCACCGGAACGGCACCCGTTGGAAATGAAAAGACGTCTTTTCACCTTCCAATGGTTGTTTTGCAGTTACCAAAAAATTACTATTTTTCGGCCCCAACCTAAATAGGTCCACCTATTTTCAGATTTGTTACACCGAAGTAAATCTTCATCTCTCATTCTCTTTTAAGTAAAAGCTTGAGTATTTAAAAGAATTCTTCATTTGTGATGGGTCTCTGCTAAATAGTATCGCATTCTCATAATTTAATAAAATAATTTGTATAAGAGCAACATTAATATGTTATGATCATGGGCTACACAATGGGATCCAAGTCAACGGCCCAATAAGACGAGCTCATTGCTCGAACTTGCTATAAGTACCATCTTAATCAGCTAAATAACATTGATCTAGTTTACCTTTTAAAAACTTGAGTTATTTAATAGTCTCAGACTCTTCAAGATTGAGGAGTATAATATTTGAGAACTATGAAGAGGTTTGATCATATCAAAGTAGGTATATAGGCAGCTCGAAGTTACTGACTACATCCCCAATCCTTTAAAACACTAATTAGTAAGTAGTGGGTCGTAATCCGATCACATCCCCATGTGTTATTCACGTGCTACATATTTGATCCCACATCATTTTGAAGCCGTTTGTGGAAAATAGATTACCCCACTAAGTATGCAAACTAGGTCTCAAGTACGTACCGACGGTGATAGAATGGGTGGCAGCCCTCTAAGGGAGAGGTAGGAAGAAAAGTGCGTGGTCAGATGTCTCATCCAAGCCCCCAGTAAACTGCTACTACCGAGAGAGCTTCATATTAGCTCCCTCCATCGGTTGCCCACTAAGTGATCCCTCCTCATGAAGGCTAATCGAGATCACCCAAGAGGCACTCCTAGCCCTAGTGGAGGATGCTTCACTCTGGGCAGTGACACAAGTGGTCCAACAATATACTAGGCAGCTCCCTCTCCAGTCGCTCCACCTCCACTTATGAGAGGGGTCGATCATCCCAAGGAATGAAACCCATGATGCTTCCCCTCCACTTACACACAGTGAGCCTGCTACCCAAATAGAAAAGTCTCGAGTAACGCCACGTAGACTTCTATGCAGAAGCCGAGAGCCTACATCAAGAGAGCGGAGTCTCGCACTGTGATGCCCCTCATAGGGGCCGGGACTCATTGGCTCCCATGGGAGGTGGATCGAGGCGCTCAGGTAGTTGAATGGTGACACCGCGCATGAAGACAAAGAGATCAACATTACCTCCCCTCACGAAAGGCCACCTCGAGGAAGAGATAAGGATTATGAAACTCTCAAATGTAATATAACTCCAATAAGTACTCCATAGCATTACCACTCATTGTCGAATCTGTGCGTGCCTCTCATAGGAGGGGGGCATAGCTACACATGTCCTTAAGTTTTTGCACCCCTAACGATGCAAACGTAGTTCACCCCTAACTATGCAAACGTATGAGTTCGCACCACTACTATACCGAATGTATGAAAAATTCTAAGTGTTTAGTGGATAATCCTAAGAGGATGAGGGCCTCGAGGCTGCCATACCACTAGTAAAGAATGGCAAAGTTGAACCCAATGAAAACACGGAGATGTTGCCACTCTATACCTTTTGTCATTCACAATTACAGACCCAATAAGGCATAAAGTAAAAGTTATCATGAACAATAAAGTTGTAGAGACGTGTCATAGCTCCATAAAACTTTTAAATCATTGTGTTCCGATGTTTGTAGCTCAAGTTGTGATGGATATGGTGAGGCACGTGACCCCAAGGTACACGACTAGCCGAGCCAAGGTAGCTCCCACGAGGCACGGACTCTAGGTAGCAAAGAAGCTACCCTGAGGTATGACCTTGAGGTATCAAGGTAGCTACTACCCCAACATGGCCTCGGATTAGCAAGGTAGCTACCCTTAGGCACAACCTCGGGTAGCTACCCGAAGGCATGACCTCGAGGAATAGTGGTAGCTATCATGAGATACGACCTCGAGTCATCATCTAAATACTTATTGCAAGACCGAGTAATTTATGGCATACCTCTTATGAGACAACCCATGTCATACCCCTTGTTGACAGACAAAGGAATGGATCGATTACCCATAACAACTCCTCCCCCACAATCTTTGTTTGTGTTTCATTCTTGAAACATAAAATGTAGTGCAAAAATGACAACAAGTAAGACAAAGATCACAACATAATCACTTATAAATGTCAAGGAAACCACAACAACACTCACACTGCTTCTTCCATCGGCAATCTTGTCTTTACTCCTTCAACATTTGATATGAAAATTCAAACAAGAAATCAGTAGAAAGTGAAGTCATCAATAGAAAGTAAACAAATAAAAAGGGAATCTGATTAAAAGAGAATACACAAACTTTACTTTTACCGTTGGCGACAATGGAATGGATTGATTATCCATAACCGTCGGCAATCTTGCCCATTACTCCTTCAACATTTGATATGAAAATTCAATAAAGAAATCATTAGAAACTGAAGTCATCAACAGAAATAAAAAAAGAATCTGATAAGAGAATACACAAATCTGTTAGCCAAATAATTTTATTGTCGACGACAACGGAATGGATCGATTACCCATAATAACTCCTTCCCCGCAACCTTTGTTTGTGTTTTGTTTTTGAAACACAAAATGTAGTGCAAAGACAAAGATTACAATATAATCACTTATAAATGTCAAGAAAACCACATGAACACTCACACTGCTTCTTCCTCGGCAATCTTGTCTTTACTCCTTCAACACTTGATATAAAAATTCAAAAAAGAAATCATTAGAAAGTGAAGTCATCAATACAAAGTAACCAAATAAAAAGGGAATCTGATTAAAAGAGAATACACAAACCTGACTTTTACTGCCGGCGACAATGGAACGGATTGATTACCAATAACCATCGGCAACCTTGTATGTTACCCCTTCAACATTTGATATGAAAATTCAAAAAAGAAATCATTAAAAAGTGAAGTCATCAATAGAGAAAAAAAAGAATATGATAATAGAATACAAAAACCTAATAGCCAAAGAATTTTATTGTCGAGACAACGGAATGGATCGATTACCGATAACAACTCATTCTCCGCAATCTTTGTTTGTGCTTCGTTCTTGACACACAAAATGTAGTGCAAAAAAGAAAACAAGTAAGACAAAGATTAAAACATAATCACTTATAAATGTCAAGAAAACCACAAGAACACTACACTGCTTCTTCCATCGGCAATCTTGTCTTTGCTCCTTCAATATTTGATATGAAAATTCAAAAAAGAAATCAGTAGAAAGTGAAGTCATCAATAGAAAGTAAACAAATAAAAAGAGAATCTGATTAAAAAGGAATACACAAACGTGACTTTTACCACTGGCGACAATTGAATGAATTGATTACCCATAATTGTCGGCAATCTTGCCAATTACTCTTTCAACATTTGATATGAAAATTCAAAAAAGAAATCATTAGAAACTGAAGTCATCAATAGAAATAAAAAAAAATCTGATAAGAGAATATACAAACCTGATAGCCAAAGAATTTTATTGTCGACGACAACAGAATGGATCGATTACCCATAACAACTCTTTCCCCGCAATATTTGTTTGTGTTTCGTTCTTGAAACACAAAATGTAGTGCAAACAAGACAACAAGTAAGACAAAGATTACAACATAATCACTTGTAAATGTCAAGAAAATCACATGAACACTCACACTGCTTCTTCTGTCGGTAATCTTGTCTTCACTCCTTCAACATTTGATATGAAAATTCAAAAAAGAAATCAGTAGAAAGTGAAGTCATCAATATAAAGTAACCAAATAAAAAGGGAATCTTATTAAAAGAGAATACACAAACCTGACTTTTACCGCCGGCGACAATGAAACGAATTGATTATCCATAACTGTCGGCAATCTTGCACATTAGTCTTTCAACATTTGATATGAAAATGCAAAAAAGAAATCATTAGAAACTGAAGTCATCAATAGAAATAAAAAAAAAGAATCTGATAAGAGAATATACAAACCTGATAGCCAAAGAATTTTATTGTCGACGACAACGGAATGGATCGATTACCCATAACAACTCCTTCTCCGCAATCTTTGTTTGTGTTCCGTTCTTGAAACAAAAAATGTAGTGCAAAAAAGACAACAAGTAAGACAAAGATTACAACATAATCACTTATAAATGTCAAGAAAACCACAGGAACACTCACACTGCTTCTTCCATCGGCAATCTTGTCTTTATTCCTTCAACATTTGATATGAAAATTCAAAAAAGAAATTAGTAGAAAGTGAAGTCATCAATACAAAGTAACCAAATAAAAAGGGAATTTGATTAAAAGAGAGTATACAAACCTGACTTTTACTGCCGGCGACAATGGAACGGATAGATTATCCATAACCGTCGGTAACCTTGTCTGTTACTCCTTCAACATTTGATAAGAAAATTCAAAAAAGAAATCATTAGAAAGTGAAGTCATCAATAGAAATAAAAAAAAGAATCTGATAGAGAATATACAAACCTGATAGCCAAAGAATTTTATTGTCTAGACAACGGAATGGATCGATTACCCATAACAACTCCTTCTCCGCAATCTTTGTTTGTGTTTCGTTCTTGAAACACAAAATGTAGTGCAAAAAAGACAACAAGTTAGACAAAGATTACAACGTAATCACTTATAAATGTCAAGAAAACCATAAAAACACTCACACTACTTCTTCCGTCAGCAATCTTGTCTTTGCTCCCTCAATATTTGATATGAAAATTCAAAAAGAAATCAGTAGAAAGCTGTAATGCACGGACACCTCTAAAATTGACGACGTATGGTGTTGGACACGTGTCGGACACGGACACGCCTCCGACACGTGTCTGACACGGTCAATCGGTGTCCGAAAATTAATTAATTTAAAATTTAATTTTGGACACGTATCCGACACGGCACATGAAGTGTCCGACACGGCGACATGGAGTGTTCGACACGGATGGGACACTTGTGTCCAATTTTTAAAGAATTTATTTTATATGGGCTAAAATGCAATTTTAAAAAGTACACAAATAAAATTGAAATTAATCAAGCCATCATTTCACTTCTTCAAACTCACGTATATTTGGAAGAACAGAAATCTGAAATCTCCAACAAAGGGTGCTATCGTCGTCTTCAATCGAAGGGTGCTATCTTCGTCTTCTACTTCCGTATTTAATCCAACAAAGGTTTGATCTTTTTTTATTTTTACCATATATATATTCAACATAAATTTCAAAATCCCTAAATTTCAAAATCCCTAATTTTGAACCCAAATTCATACGGCATTACCAAATAATTAAATACACTATATTACATAGAATGAATGTATTGTGGTTGTTTGTGAATTGCAGCAAGTAATATCATGGGGAAATCTGCAAATTCTCATCTCCAGAAAAGAAAATAGAAGCAGTAAATGTTATTTTCAGTCTTTGTGCCATCATCTTGTCTAGGGATTTTGACTGTTTTTCTTTTGAAAATAGAGAACTATTTCCTAATTATTGGAGGTTTTCTGATTTTTCAAAAGCAATTTATTGCGAGTTTTACGAGTAATTATTATTAGAACTTCTTTGAGATTTCGTGATTCCAAATGAGTAAATATTAAAGTGTGACAAAATGAGTGAATATTAAATAATAAGTTCTTAACTTGTTATTTGCTAAATAAAAATACAAGTGTTAACGAACATGGATAGTACAAGTCAAAGTGGGGGCAATGAATCTGCTCTACTGCTGGATAATCATCCTTTGTGAAAGTATGTAACAAAAATGCCAAAGAGTAATGAAGGTGGTGGGAGTGTTCCTTTCAAATGTAATTTTTGTAAAGCGACATTCAAAGGCTCGTATTCAAGGGTAAAATCACACTTGTTGAAAATTGGAGGAAGTGGGATCAGACCATGTACCGTGATAACTAATAGTCAACTCATGGAAATGACAACATTAGAAGATGAAGCTATGGAAAGAAGATAGAGAACTCAGTCAAGAATGGCTCCTTTATCGTTTGGCTTCTCTAGTTCTAGCCAATCATCTTCTCGTTCTGAGTCTATTGATGCACTCAATTCTATGAGCCAAGATCAATTTCAACCTAAAAAAGGAAAGATTGGTGTTGATAATTCAATTGAAAAGGCCTTTAATTCTAAAATTAAAGAGCAGTTAGATGAGGAGATAACAAAGATGTTTTATTCGGCGGGCCTTCCTTTCAACCTTGCACGCAATCCTCATTATGTTAGGGCCTTTTCACTTTCAACAAATAACAAAATTGCAGGTTACGTTCCGCCAGGCTATAATGCTCTAAGAACAACATTGTTAGTGAAAGAGAGAACAACTATTGAGAATTCTCTTGAATTTACTAAAAGCACGTGGAAAAATACAGGTGTGACTTTAGTATGTGATGGTTGGACGGATCCTCAAAGAAGGCCATTGATTAACTTTATGGCAGTAAGCGAGGTTGGAACTATGTTTATACGAGCTATTAATTGTGAGGGGGAGTATAAAGACAAATTTTTTATTGCTCGTTTGATTAAAGAAGTGATTATGGAGGTTGGGGTTACTAATGTGGTTCAAATAATCATCGACAATGCTCCTGTTTGCAAAGCTGCTGGTATGTTGGTTGAGTTGACATATCCTCACATCTTTTGGACGCCTTGTGTAATCCACACTCTTAATCTAGCTCTGAAGAACATTTGTGCTGCAAAGAACACGGAGGCCAATGAGATAACATATGGTGAATGTCACTGGATCACCGAGATTGCTAAATCAGCTCTGATGATCAAAAACTTTATATCAAATCATTCGATGCGACTTGCTATGTTTAATGAGTTCTCAAAGTTAAAGTTTCTTGTCGTTGCTAAGACACGCTTTGCTTCTGTTACAGTTATGTTGAAAAGTTTTAAGGTCATAAAACAACAATTATTGGCTATGGTTATTAGTGAGCAGTGGTCTTGTTATTGAGATGACGATTCTACAAAAGCGAAAATGGTTAAGGATAAATTATTAGATGACTCATGGTGGGATTCTATTGATTATATTCTTGATTTCACAGGTCCAATATATAAGATGCTTAGAGAATGTGACACAGATAAAGCGTGTCTTCATTTGGTTTATGAGATGTGGGATTCCATGATATCTCAAGTGAGATCAACAATATATAAGCATGAGAATAAAAGTGATTGTGAGGATTCAAGCTTTTGGAGTGTTGTACACAAAGTTTTGGAGGATCGATGGAGCAAAAGTAATACTCCACTACATTGCTTAGCTTATTCTTTGAATCCGAGGTAAACAATTTAATTTATTAAAATATATTAATATAGTATATATGTATACCCATTTTTACTTTATTCTAATTATTTTATAATTGTTGTTTTGATATATTTTATGATAGGTGTTCATCAAGGGAGTATCAAACTCAACATCCAAATCTCATTCCACCACAAAGTGATTTGGAAATTTCTAAAATGAGGAGGTTATGTATGAAGCGTCTTATCGGGAATATTGCATTTTTCATACATCAATGTGGCCTGCACGTTTATTTAATACACTAATATGGGGGGTGGCAATTTGAGTACATTAATCTGGGGTAGGTGTGGTAATCTGAATACAAAATACGTCGGAAAAGTCGATTTTCGCCGAAAAATAACATGTGCCGGTCACGTGCCTTATAATTTGGGGATTTTGACCAATTTTGACCAATTTTTGAGGGATTTTCTGATGTGGCATTAATTTTGGAGGGAATTTTATCCATGTGTGCACTTCACGTGCCCTCATTTTTTCCCCAAAAATCAAAATTACACACAAATACATAAACATTTCCTAACCTAAAATCATAAACTCCCAAATTGAAGAACCCTAAATTCCCAACCATGATTCGCACGTAAAAACCCTAAATTCACAAGAATTCTCACGAAATTGAAGAAATACTTACCCGACATTCTGAAGTCCTCACCCGACATTGAGAAATCATATACGATCCTTCACCATTTGCGATGGTGACTCTCAGACATCCCGACGAAAATTCAAAACCGAACCCAATATACGGTAAAGTTTTGTGTTTTTGAATTATTTATGATATATTTCATGTTTTTTAGTAAAGTTTAGGGTTTTTTGGTTATAACCCCTAAATATAATGTTTTTTCTTGGGTTTAGGGTTCTATATTTTGAAATTGTTAATGTGTATGAATTTTTTAAAGTTTGGGAATGGGGCTTTTTGTTTGTTTTTGAATCAGTTGCCATTTTCTATGAAAAAGTAGTCTAAATTTGTTATTTTGAATTGGAGTGGTCCATACTTTTCTTTTTATATTGATTTATTTATTATTTTATTTTACAGATCCAAAATCCAAGCTTATAACTGTATGTCTGCACGTTGGGGGTATGTTGTTCGCATATGGTAACATACCGAGATATGAAGTAGGGTTTTTGTTCAAACTTGACAATTTTGAGATTGACCAGATTACTATTCGAGGCTTAACTAAGTTATGTGATCAAACGAATTTACCTGATTTTCGTGGTTTGTATTGAAAATGTGAAACTTCTTTTAAAAAAGTTAAACATGATCGGGAACTTCATGATCTTTGTTTAAAAACTTTAAACAAGGATAGAGAGGCACATTTCTATGTATGTCATGAAGATGGTCTTGGAGAAATCATTAGTGGGGAAACAGAATGTCACGCCCCCGGACCGGGCCCGTGGCGATGACCCTTTTTCTTTCGTAAATGTTATGGTTTTCTAAAATAATAAAATATATCCTTTGAAATAAAAACAAACCATTTGCAAATTCAAACCTTGTACATAAACATAAGTTTATTTACAAAACCATAACAGAGCGGCTATTTATACAAAAATCAGAGTTCTTTGAGCTACAAAACGCTCGAAACACGGCATATGAACATAGCTCTGTCTGACCGCTCGGGATGCTTGGACAACCTTCATATATATACATCAATCATCACCTGCATCATAAGGATCTAATGAGCTAATGGCTCAGTAAGAAGAAGCTTAATTATAACAATGTTACACGTAGCACATAAGACAGTCAATAATGCATAGTTCATTTAAACATTTTATCTTTTCCTCTTATGGGTACCCTCGAAGTATGGTATTCGACTGATGATGATAGACGTCTGTTTTCGGAACCTGTTCATAATTGGCCAATAAAAGAAGCATCGCAGGGGTTCTCATACCGACCTTTCGGCCGATGATATTAGCTACTAGCTCCATCATATATCGTGGCTTTATCTATCTTGGCTTTTACACCTCAAGGTATTCACCACCCTCTGTGGGTCCGCCGGTCCCTCCCGCGTCCCGTGCCTACCCGACCGCCAATCAAATACCAAACTTCTCTTTTAAAAACGTTCTCTTTCCATATGTAGCATAATAATGCAGCATAATCACATTTACCTCAATATTTCACATCAAATAATACATTTTCAACAACGTTCATCATAATCATACATTTCACAACACGTTACACAATCGGCACATAATAACATTTATTTTCAAACAATCAACAAACATATTCATAAACATGTATAATACTGATTCTTATGATACGTCAAGAAAAGCTTCTACTTACCTTAAGTCGTTAGTACTGAAATCGATAACGGTGTCGCTACCGCAACTATCTATAGTACTTCGTCTAACTCTAGTTGTTCGATAACCTATAAAACGTATATATAACAAACCTAAATACAATTTTCGACTAATATTATAAATTCATCGATTAAATCGAATAAACTATCGATAAAATACTTACATGTAACGCGTACGTCAGTTCGTATATTTTTTCCGGAACTTTCTTCACTTTTCTCCCTATTTTTCTTTCTTTTCCTTCTCTCTTTTCTTTTCTATTTTTCTATTCTGTTTTCTATCTTTCCTTTTCTAATTTCTCTACTTCAATTTGTCTTTTAAAGACATTACATAGTCGGCTAAGTGGGAAAGCTTATGGAGGAAGTTAAAGTGACTCATTTTGTAATGTATATGCATAGATAAAGTTAGGCGTCAGGTGACAAGCTAAATGACTTAAGATGTGATGACTAATGATATACATATATATATATATATATATATATATATATATATATATATAACTTGAAGATTAGAAAAAGTAGGTCGGCAAATGACTTGGAGGCTAAGTGTGATCATTTTGTAAAAATAATATTATTATATTCTTATAATTATTTGCAGCTGCTAGCTTATTACTTGTTATACATTTGTACGTTATATATTTTACGTGTCGTGTATTTGAACTAATTGGGATATATCGGTAGCACGTAAGTGACGCGTAATGTGTAAAATATATTTACCCGATAATTTATCGGAAGGTTTAATGTATCGTATTCGATCAAAACTCTAAAATTAAGCGTGCTCGTACGAGAGCAATTCTATGATGGGTGACTGTCCTGGGAAGCACCTCAAATTTTCTGTTACTTAATTAACTCGTGATAATTCATATGTTGTAAATTAATAATAAGTGCTGATAGGTGAGTTTATTCGGGTATTACACAGAAGGTAATGGTGATGGGGTTACAAAAAACAAGAAAGGTGATGGTCCTTCGGTTGACAACAAAGTTGATGGTGCTGCAGAAGAAAACAAGGAAGCTGAAGATGATGATGATGATGATGATGATGATGATGATGATTACTTAGAAGAACATGAGTTGGATCAGAACATATTTGAGAGTGACTATGAGATGCAATCTGAGGGTCATACTAGCAGTGATGAAGACAGTGATGAAAATATTGTAGAGGAAGATGAAGAATTGACAAGAGATGGAAATGAATGTCTAGATGACAGTGATTCCGGGGAGGAAGATGTGAATTTGAGTGAAGATGATTTTGATAGCACAAGGGGGTCTGATGTTGAGGAAAATCAAACCAAAGCCCCAATGTTTAGGCCTTCTGAGAAATTCAGTCCAAAATTTCAATTGGGAATGATGTTTAGCACTAAAACACAACTCAGACAAGCAATACACTCACATGCTATTATGTCACAGAGGACTATAAAGATCCAATGACAAAAAGAGACTTTGTGCCAAGTGTGTAAATACTGATTGTAAGTGGAGGCTGCATGCTTATAAGGTGGAAGATGAATGTTCCTTTCAAATAAGAACATATGAACTTAACCATAGTTGTGGAGGTAATTTCAATGTCAAAAATATGAAGTCATCATGGTTAGCTGAGAGGTTTCTGAAAAAGTTTAAGTTTGAGCCAAATAGAACTGTTGAAGGATTTAGATTAGAGGCATCTGATGAAGTTAATTGTCATATCTCTGAAGATCAAGCTTATAGAGCTAAGAGGAGAGCTTTAAAAATGATTTAGGGATCTCCAGATGAGCAGTATAAACTATTATGGGACTATGCGGATGAAATTAAGAGAACCAATCCTGGTAGTACAGTTATTCTTGGTACATTAAATGCAAATGGTGAGAACCTTTTTGACAGATTCTATGTATGTCTTCATGCTTTAAAAGAGGGATTTTTGACTGGGTGTAGGCCATTAATTGGGGTAGATGGATGTCACTTAAAGGGGCCTCATCATGGGTGTTGTTGACTGCTATAGGTATTGACCCTAATAACAATACATACCCTATTGCATATGCAGCGGTACAAAATGAGTGTGAGGATACATGTGATTGATTTCTAACCATATTGAAGATTGATTTGAAGCTTGAAAATGAATCTGATTTCACATTCATTTCTGACAAGCAAAAGGGCTTACTAAAAGCATTTCAGAATGTGGTACCCAACTGTGAACATAGATTTTGTGTGAGGCACTTACTAGGTAACTTAACAAGAGCAGGTTTCAGAGGTGTGGCATTTAAGGATGCAATTTGGAGAGCAGCTAAAGCCACAACTTACAATGAGTTTTGCAAAAAGTTTGAAGAATTGACAAGTTTAAATGAGGATCTGGTTGAGTGGTTCAATGAAAGACCACCACAACACTGGTCTAGAGCATTCTTCAGTTGTCATCCAAAATGTCATATGTTGCTGAACAATTGTTGTGAATCATTCAACAGCAAGATATTGAAAGCTAGAGAAAAGCCTATTCTTTCATTGTTGGAGTCTATCATGGAATCATGTATGCAGAGATTACAATTGAATAGAGACAAAGTAAAGACAAAAAAAAAATGGCAGGGCTACTTGTGTCCTAAAATTCAGAACATTCTTAATAAAAATATTGGGAGTATGGGAGGATGTAACCCAATTAAAGCTGATGATGTGCATTATCAAGTTAGATGCATGGATGATGATGGTGACCAGTTCACTGTAGACTTGGAGATGAGGACATGTGGTTGTAGAAGGTGGGATTTAACTGGAATCCCTTGCACACATGCATGTAGTGCAATACAGTGCCAAGGATTGAAAATTATAGACTTTGTTGATGAGTGCTACACAGTTGAAACATATAAGAAAGTGTATGGCCCAACAATAATGCCTATAAATGGCAGAAAAGAATGGAAGAAATCTGATTTCATCCCTCCTCTACCTCCAAATGGTGGAAGATCAGTTGGAAGACCTGCCAATGTTAGAACACCAGGAGTAGATGAAGTGATCTCAAAGACCAAGAAAAGAAGTAGGGGCAAGCCAAAGCTAGTCAATAAGCCATTCAAACTTAAGAGACAACAAAGAACTTGTAAGTGCAAGAAATGTGGTGCTGAGGGACACAATCAAACAAACAAGAAATGTCCTATGTATGTGACTAAACAGTCTAACAGTGAGCCTTCTACTGAGTTAGGTGATACAAGTAATGTGCTTGGAGGTCTCTCTAACAGTCAGGCCTCTAACAGTCAGCCTTCAAAGGTAAATTTGATCTTGATGTATTGAAATCTCAAATACTTATATGTATTCAAATAATAGAATGTAAAACTAACCAATTAATTGATTATTGTGTCATAGGTGAGAAAAAGAAAAGTCACATCTTTAAGGAATCCTCAGAGTCAATCTACAAAAGTTGCATTTTTTAGATCAAGTACAAGGACTGCTGAAAAAGTGGTACAAGCATCAATTGTAAGTGGTTTTGCTTTGAAATGTATTTAGATTATCTATTACTTAAACAATGAAATAGGGAAAGAGAAAGAGACCTAGAGTAAATGTGAGTAACAAGGAAAAATCAAAAAAGACTTCTTTGAGGCTGGTGGATGAAGAAGAATGTGGTGATATAATTACAACACAAATTTCACAGACTCCATTAAATTAAGGAACTACAAGTGTAAGTTTTTTGTGTTTAGGAGTCTATTTAACTTCACACAATCCATTTTATTAACTTTATTGTATTGTGAAATAGGGAATACCAAGTCTTGCTGCAATTAGCTCAAAACTTCCACCAAGAACAAAAAAATCAGCAGGGCCTTCAATGTATTCTCAGCTGCAGCAAGGTCAATGGAAACTCCCCAGCACCAGACTACAAAAACAGAAGCAAGAACCCCCTGCATTCAGCACCAGACTACAAAAACAGAAGCAAAAGACCACTGCTGATTCAAAAGACAAGGGGAAAAAAAAGTGGTGTTTATGAAGCGAAAAAACTGTGTTAGAATTTGTATTGAAACTTGGTTTTTGAAGGGAAAAACTGTGTTAGTTTTTGGTTTTTGAAGAATGTTTAGAATCTGTATTGAAACTTGCTAGTCTATTAGTTCATTGTGTTGTTTATGGAACTTGTTTTGTATTGAACCTTGTTTTTTGTATTGAATGTTGTTTTGGTTTGAATGTTGGTGATTTGTTTTGGTTTGAATGTTGTTGGTGATTTGTTTTGATTTGAATGTTGGTGATTTGTTTTGGTTTGAATGTTGGTGATTTGTTTTTGTTTGAATGTTGGTGATTTGTTTTGTTTGAATGTTGGTGATTTGTTAATTTTGGTTTGAATGTGGGTGATTTGTTAACCTTGTTTATTGAACATTGTTTGTTTATGTTAAACTTGGTGACATGTAACAAACCAACACAATAACAAACCAAACCAACACAGGTAACAAACCACACCAAAACAGATTGAAAACCAAACCAACACAATAACAAAGTACACCAAAACAGATTCAAAACCAAACCAACACAATAACAAAGCTGATGATAATAGATTCAAAACCAAACCAACACAATAACAAACCACAATTGAATTAGTCTTAATAATAACATATATTCTTAATAACAAACCACCTAAGATTAGATCAAATCAACAAAATACAATACAATTCCTACACAAAAGACAATACAATTTCTACACAAACCACAATACTAAGAAGATCAACCAAGACATTACAAGAAGGAATTTTATCATCTTGTGTCTCTGTAGTAGGGATACCTCAGTAACAAGCTACAAATTCTCACTTTCAAGGTCTGCTATTGTTTGTTTCAGCACATCAATTTGAAGCTCCATTGCAGATAGCTCTAACTCGAGATTGGAAATTCTTCTTATCGTCCCAAAGTTAGCCTTTTCATCCTCCAATCTGGCAGTATCTCCACCCAAGGTCGATAGTTGTCTTCTTAAACAATCAACTTCACCAGCTAATCTAACATTCTGTCGGTGTAATTTAGGTATAAGAACTACAGACCTGGGGCACATCGGCGGATCCTCCCACTGGAAATAGTCACATCCACCTTTCTAAGATGACAAAATAAAATAAAATAAACTATTCAAAAAATTTAGACAAAATTATTCAAAAATGCATTATTAAATATGTAAACTTACATTCCAGTCCTTGCACCCCCAAAATCGTCTACCTGGGTTATCGTCCGTCCAACTGGTGACGAGAGGAGCTCTTTTTCGACAGTCGCATGTGCGAAAAATGGGCGACGAGCTTGATGATGAAGTTGACATTACAAATCCTTTTGTTCGAGCAAAATTTGGGGATGAATAAGAATGTTAGCTTACAATTGTTATAGTGAAAAAGGGGATTTAGAATCGTGGTTCTTTAATTTCGTGAGATTTAGGGTTAGGGTTCATCAATTTTGGATTTGGGGATTTTAGGTTAGGAAACGTTTATGTATTTTTGTATAATGTCTGAATTTGGGGAAAAAATGAAGGCACGTGAAGTGCACACATGGATAAAATTCCCTCCAAAATTAATGCCACGTCAGAAAATCCCTCCAAAATTGGTCAAAATCCCCAAATTATAAAGCACGTGACCGGCACATGTTATTTTCCGGCGAAAATCGACTTTTTCGGCGTATTTTGTATTCAAATTACCACACCTACCCCAGATTAATGTACTCAAATTGCCACCCCCCCATATTAGTGTATTAAATAAACGTGCAGCCCACATTGATGTATGAAAAATGCAATATTCCCGCGTCTTATCCCTAACGAAGATGCACGAAGGGTAGCAAACATGGAGCTTGCAAATTTTTTGGGTTGTCTGGAAGACTTTGGAGATGGGGATTCTTTGAGAGATAGATTAATAATGAATCCAATGCAGTGGTGGACGCTTTATGGATCCGCAGCCCCTAACCTTCAAAAGATTGTTGTAAGGTTACTTGCTCATGTATCTTCTTCGTCATGCTCCGAAAGAAATTGGATTACTTACTCCTTTATACATTCTACAAAAAGGAATAAAATTACTCCACAATGTGCTCAAGATTTAGTTTTCGTACATAGCAATCTTCGTCTTTTATCAAGAAAGACTCCACAATATTTGAAAGGCGAGACTAAAATGTGGGATGTGGGTGGTGGGTGTCGAATCCAATAAAAATAAAAACCTACTTTTAAAAAGATTTGTAATCAGCGATAAGTAGGGTCGATCCACAGGGAATGGTGCAAAATTCTATTCCTATATTACTAATATCGATAAAAAAGGGGGGATTTGGATTTGATTAACTAAATAAAATAAAAAGACGTAAATTAAAAAGCACAAAATTTAAACACGCAGATTCAAAAGAACGCAATTAAAATAAAATTCGGATTCTCAATATGATGGAAAATTCTAGTCTTCGGATTTTCTCGGTATTGATTCAATTAATTCGATCACTGATGCAAAGATAATTCAATGTTCTATAGATAAATTGGCTATAGTTATTAACAAGCTCTAATAACCGAGTCTTTCCTTAAGTCGTCGATAACCAAAACAAGCTCTTTGATTACTCCTCTTACCAATTCGACAACCCTAAACAAGCTCTTAGGATTTAGCCTATCGATAGCATTCACGTATTAGAAAGACACCAATTCTAGCCAACAAACACATAAGCTCGGTTTATTTAGACCAGATTACTAATTCCCATAACGACTAATCGAAAACGATTAAATAATCAACGTCGCTAACTGCTACAAAATTAGGGTTCACCAGTCACGGATTTAGTCCTAAATAGCTAAATACGATTTCAAAGATTAAATAATTGATCAGGTTATCTAACCTATTGAAACATATTATCAACAGAGATCAGGGAAAAAGTAAATACCTAATAACAGAGAAATTATGGCACAATTCGATCTCACGAATTTAAAGAATCAAACCTTGAAGAATCCTCGACTAGAAATATGAGTTTAGCAACTCATAATGAACGTATGCAAAAGTTGATAAAAATCGAGAACTCCAGAGTAAAGGGAAAAATGATGCTTGAATTAAAAATAAATCAAAGGTAAAAACGTGATGTCTGATGGAATAATAATTCCATCTATTTAACCTAGTAGAATTCTAACTGAAAAGGAAACTAATTAAGATCCTAACAAACTTAACAAACTCAAATCTTGAAATATCTAGAAATAAGGAAATAAAATCTAAACAAGTAAAAGGGAATAAATCCCAACTAATTGTCTTAACCAAAATAAAACAGATATAAAATCCGATTTTGACAGCTGGACATCATAACTGAATCTTGAACTGAAAATTTCCCGCTTTTTCACAAATTCCGTTTCTGGGCATAAGCAATTAAGGATTTAAGCGTGGGCACGCAGTCTTCTGCTGGAATTTTTAGTACTAACTCTTTTCTACTTTATTTTTCCTCTTTTGTGTCTCTTTTAGTTCTTTTCTTTTTAATCTTCTAAAATCCAATTGTCAACCTAAAATCACAAAATAAGAGGATTAAATGTAACAATCAACCCAAATATAGACATGTAAAATATGCACAAAATACGACTTAACAGTGGGTGGGGATGCTTTTGAGTCAAGTGATGACGTTGGAATTTTAGAGATTGCCAATCTTACTCTTGATGAACCGGAATTGGAGCATGATTTGTTTGTTGATGAACTTGGCGAAGAACCTCTCAGTTCTAATATTTTACCAAACATGGATGCTTAGATTCGACTTTATGTTTTTCATTATTTGTATGACAATGTTTGTTATTTTCTCTTATTTGGATTATCATTTGAACAATGAAGATGTGATTATTTTTGGATTGAAGATGTGGTTATTTTTTGGTTGAAGCGTGGTTATTTTGGGTTGAAGACGTGACTATTTTTGTTTTGCATTTGTTAGACTTATTGAATAATGATTAGTAGTTTACTTTTATGACATATCAAGTTTTTAAAAAAGTAAGTAAAAATTATATATATATTATATATATACAGTGCCGTGTCGTGTCCTAGGTTTTTTAAAAAATATCGTGTCCTGTATCCGTGTCGTGTCGTGTGCCGTGTCCCGTGTCCGTGCATCCTAGGTAGAAAGTGAAGTCATCAATAGAAAGTAAACAAATAAAAAGGGCATCTGATTAAAAAAGAATACACAAACCTGACTTTTACCACTGACGACAATGGAATGAATTGATTACCCATAATTGTCGGCAATCTTGCCAATTACTCTTTCAACATTTGATATGAAAATTCAAAAAGAAAAAGTCATCGATAGAAATAAAAAAATCTGATAAGAGAATACACAAACTTGATAGCCAAAGAATTTTATTGTCGAAGACAACGGAATGGATCGATTACCCGTAACAACTCATTCCCCGCAATCCTGTTTGTGTTTCGTTCTTGAAACACAAAATGTAGTGTAAACAAGACAAGTAAGACAAAGATTACAACATAATCACTTATAAATGTCATGAAAATCACATGAACACTCACACTGCTTCTTCCGTCGGCAATCTTGTCTTTACTCCTTCAACATTTGATATGAAAATTCACAAAAAAATCAGTAGAAAGTGAAGTCATCAATAGAAAATAACCAAATAAAAAGGGAATCTGATTAAAAGAGAATACACAAACCTGACTTTTACCACCGGCGACAATGGAACGAATTGATTACCCATAACTGTCGGCAATCTTGCCCATTACTCTTTCAACATTTGATATGAAAATTCAAAAAGGAAATCATTAGAAACTGAAGTCATCAATAGAAATAAAAAAAAAGAATCTGATAAAAGAATACACAAACCTGATAGCCAAAGAATTTTATTGTCGACGACAACGGAATGGATCGATTACCTATAACAACTCCTTCCCGGCAATCTTTGTTTATGTTTTGTTTTTGTAACACAAAATGCAGTGCAAAGACAAAGATTACAACATAATCACTTATAAATGTCAAGAAAACCACAGGAACACTCACGCTACTTCTTCCGTCGGCAATCTTGTCTTTACTCCTTCAACATTTGATATGAAAATTCAAAAAAGAAATCAGTAGAAAGTGAAGTCATCAATAGAAAGTAACCAAAAAAGAAAGAGAATCTGACTAAAAAAGAATACACAAATCTGACTTTTACCGTCGTCGACGATGGTACGGATTGATTACCCATAACCGTCGGCAACCTTGTCTGTTACTATTTCAACATTTGATATGAAAATTCAAAAAAGAAATCATTGGAAAGTGAAGTCATCAATAGAAATAAAAAGAGAATCTTATAAGAAAATACACAAACCTGATAACCAAAGACTTCTATTGTCGGCGACAATGAATGAATTGATAACCCTAACTCCTCCTCTGCAATCTTTGTTTTGTATTTCATGTATATTGTGTGTGTGATGGTATGCTTCCTTTTATAAGCATAACGAGGATATAACCGTTTGAATGCGGTTTGATGGTTTTTGAAGATGGAACATTAATGCAAATGCTTGAACAACGGCCTTACTGATAATTTTATTAATAACATTTTAATTAATTAATTTCTTTTAAATAATTATAAATTAAGGTTCGGTTAAAATTTGAAGATATTAAAATGTTGGTATATAATATTTTTCTTAATGTAAATACACTTTTTGCCTATTAGGGTATAATTTAATTTATTTATTCTTTATCAAACATATTTTAGTAGTAAATGCTATTTTGTGTAATAGTACATGACAAATAAAATATTATCAATAAGAAAAGGACATTGAGATTTTATTTGAATTTTAGATTATAAAACGAAAGAATATCAGAAAGAGAAAATAATTCATCTTCAAAGCCAAAAAAAAGTTACAAATTTTTTTGAAATATGAAAATAACTTGAATGGCACATTGTTTACATATTTATTTTTATCTTCCAATAATATTTTCATTGTATTTAACAGAACGATATGTCCTTGAATTTCATTTTAATTCTAGTAAAATTAATATAACTTGGCATTAACAAAAACATGATGTAACAATAATAGGAATTTAGGTAGCGAAGTATGATAATTATCCAAGAAAAAATCATACATGTTAATTGTTGAAAAGATTAATTAAAAAAAGAAATAAACTTGATTATTAATTTTAATAGCAAAAATAATCTCAAAAGATAATTTTTCCAAGTAAAACCATCCTTCACTTCTTAGTTAAGAATAAGAAAAAACGATTCGGTTAATTTTGGACCCTACATATATGCGAATACATTTGTTAATCGTCTAATTCTCTAATCAACTCTCTTTCTCTCTCCCCAATAGCTGATCAATTATTTGCCCTAAAACCCTAAATTACAGATTCGTTAAGCTTATATACATAGATAGATAGATATATACAATTTGATTTTGTAATTCTTCTGTTCCATGGGTTGCGCCGCGTCAGTTCCAGGTGAATTTCAACATTTAGGGTTTACAAATTCGTCTTTTTTAATTATTGATTCCCACAAACCCCTTATATTCTATGTCAATTCAACCCCCCGCCCCCTAAATTTGTGCCATTCCTTTATAATTATTTGTTGAAAGGTAGAAACAAAGAAAAATAAGCTGAGGTTTTTGATCTCCATGGTATTGGTCAATTGACTTGAATAATTCGGTTTATTCCACTGTACCTATGAGCTTGAAATTGTTGGAATTTTCGGAAATTTGGTTTAACCTTTTGTTCTATATTTTTATCTTGGATTTAGTGGTCAATTTGTTTTCGATTTTTTGGTCCAGATAAGAATGTTGGGAGGCTTGGTGGCCTCAATTCGGGAAATGCAGAGGTGAATGATGCTAAAAACCTTCGTGTTAAGGTAATGATGATGCATGCTTGACTAGTGAGGAAATTAATTTTTCTTACTATGTTTCTAGGATGAAAGGACTCGATTGAATTTTAATCTGTCAGATTGTTTATTGAACATGGAACTGAAAGAAAAACTTCGATGTTGAGCATGATTGTATCTATTAGATTTTTTTTTTTGCTCAATAATCATATTTTTTAAGGGATACCACTTGGGGGTTCACCCAGAATTTTCTTCAGGAAACTGCATGTCATTATTGAAGGGAGATATAAGGGCAGTAAAACTGAAAGGCATTCTAACTGATTTGGTGTTTTAGTATCTTCTCTTCTTCTTTTAGATCATAACACAACCCTCTCTCTTTTTATGCGTCTTCGTACATTTATCAGGACAAGTATCATTGATATTTTCCTTATATTTCGGGAGTCGTGTTATGAAACACTCTTGTACTTTTCTATCCTCCTATATAGATCATTGTAATTACTACTGAATTCTACTATTGGGTGACTGCACTAGCGGTTTAGTAGATCTCGGTAGCTTAGATTTTGTCAACTTAGGGTGAGATCATCAGTGCAAAAAAACAAGTATTTACTAGCATAACAAGAACAGTTCTTTTTGGCTTACATCCTTTTGAAGGCAATTCATAATTTAAACTCTTGCAATAATGTTCACATAAATTGAAGACAAAATGATAAACTATCTGATCTCATTTATCCAAATAATCTTGCAGTTGGTGCTGTTGGGTGATTCTGGTGTTGGGAAAAGTTGCATAGTTCTACGATTTGTCCGTGGTCAGTTTGATCCAACATCCAAGGTAATAAATAACATAATAGGATTGAAGTTGGATGATGCAATTTTGTGATAGATTTACTCTAACTTGTAACATCTTTGATGATTACAGGTTACTGTTGGAGCTTCTTTCTTGTGTCAGACAATAGCCTTACAGGATTCTACAACAGTGAAATTTGAAATATGGGATACTGCCGGACAAGAAAGGTAATTCTGTCAGTTTAATATCAGTTACAAATACTCATTTTCCAGTTCTTTCATATTAGGAAAGGAGTCTCTCTGACCAGCTAACGTTTAAATCCAATACGCCCTTCTCAAGTTCTAAATAATGAAAACATGTATTAAAGATTTAGCATCTTCTTGCCTTTGTTCAGGTATGCAGCTCTGGCACCATTGTATTATCGAGGCGCTGCAGTTGCAGTTGTTGTGTATGATATAACTAGTCCTGAATCATTTGCTAAGGCCCAGTATTGGGTCAAGGTATGTTCGGAAATATAAATTCATTGTTGTAAATAGGAACGGTTACATGTACATCCCCTCATTTATTGGGTAATCATTACAAACTCCCCGAACTTTTAAAAATTACCAAGACACTCCATATCAGATGTTGACAACTCGAAAAATATGGGCAAAATTGTAATATGCTTTTAATGATATTAGGTAAAATGTAATGTGACTATGGAAATCATGCTAATCTCTCAAACCTTGAGGGGGTTTTGTGATTAAGGTCTCACGCGAAGGGTGTCTAAGTAATTTACCTCTATAAATGTTATTTATATTTTTTTACTTTCTGGATTGGGAATTTACTCTTAATCGCAATTTGGTTATTGTCACTTTTTAGGAATTACAAAAGCATGGGAGTCCTGATATAGTCATGGCTTTGGTTGGCAACAAAGCTGATCTCATTGAAAAACGAGAAGTACCAATTCAAGTAAGCACATATTTTCGTCATTACTTCCCCTTGCAATAGCATGTGCCATTTCTGTCACTTATCACATATCCCTTTCCGAATTTTGAAGGATGGAATTGATTATGCTGAAAAGAATGGAATGTTCTTTATTGAGACTTCTGCTAAGACCGCAGACAACATAAACCAGCTCTTTGAGGTGCATTTTTCAGTCCATTCAATTCGTTTTAGTTTATTAATCTGATATGAAGAGATCTTTTCCCATGTAATTTACTATGTGTTATATCTGCGTGTAATGCTCTTCGTGTCATTGTCTTTTTATAATGCAAAGTGAGTGTGACTAAACTATTTTATCGTTCTTGCTTTTAATGCTCTATACCATCCTCCACTTAAAATGCAACAGTCCCAATCTTTCATTATTGGCTTTCCACTAATAAAGTGGAATTACACATTTTTAACTGTCAAATCTTGATTAATTAACACTTGCTTATTACATGCGGATGAGATTTAAGTTTCTTTTTTTAATGTTGCGATTTTACAGGAAATTGCCAAGAGACTACCACGCCCATCTTCTTCGTGATTGTTCAAACATCAAAATGGATTACGGGTGCTGCAGGTAGATCTATCTGCATGGTATTCAAATGTATATTGTAATTGTGCGATTTTTACTTGTACACATGATTCTGTATGGAAGCCACCGATAAGCTTGAAATTTCATATATGTTTCTATAACCGTTGTGTAAGCACGCGTCTATGGTGGCATATCCTCGTTTGTTGTTTTCAACTCTGCCCTAAACTGTTTAAGAGTGGATATTATTATTACCTTTGATATTAAACAGATTGCGATTTTCACCTACGTGTGTAAAAAATAATTACTTATCTTGCTCGAGTAAACTTGTTATGTATGGGATTCGAACTTCGTATTTAGGTCTGAAGCTCTTGTTTTATAACTTGTGACACGTGATGCTAAGTTGATCACTCGTCTTGAAATTTAAACTGTACGCGTGGAAGTGTGGTTCTTTCTTTTTTATCTATTTGATGAATAATGAGAAATGTAATTCATTTTATCATATAATAATCAGTTTGATGAATAACACTTATCATATACTGCTACAATGGTGGAGAAACACTGAAAATTGTGGAGCATTCTGGGACATTCATAATTGTCCATTTGGTGGGACGATGATTGTAATTGTATCTGGAGTCTGGAATTGCTTGCCGTGTGTCCTTGGTCACCTTTGTGATCGTTATTCAAAACGATGCTGTTTCCCATGAATCTTTTTTTTCCTCTTCTGGCCCTTCCCTCAGTTTTGAACGGCCAAAATTAAATTCTTCCATTCCTTCATCCAACGGCTCACGTTTGAAATCCCCCCTGCGGCTATATACATGACAGAATCATGGAAGCGTATATTAAATGTGTATAGTTTACCATCTTTGGCATGTAAATTTGACTAAATTCCGAACCCGAGTTGGAGATTTTAATGAATTTGATTACAATAATCTCACAAATTTATCCCTTTTTTCTATAAGTTAATAAAAGTTTTTTATGAGAATGATTTAGAAGAACTATTGTATTTGTATTGTTAAAAGAATCATACTTGTCTCAATAGTTTTGAATGTTGTAACAAATTTGTGAAAATGATTTACAAGAAACTTAATAGCATGAAAGAAGCAAATAGGCTATGGAAAACATTCAAAATAGAAAGAAGACGGCGGGGCGGTCTATCAAGTCTAGTAAGTCGAATCTGGTCAAACTCATGTCAACCTCTAAGCATATAGAAAAGAAGATGGAACATCAATTTGGAATATAAAATCTTATTTTCCGATTTTTTTGTGCATAAATTTGAGTTTAAATTTCGTATTGACCAAAGTTTGTTTCACTTTTTGAAAAAATTACAAATAATAAAGTAAATATAACATCTTAATACTTTAGAGAAAAATTAAAGTAGGTACTGTACTACATTTCAAAAACTCCAAAACATTTATTCTTAATAATAAAAAATATTTTTTCTTTTTTTGACTTTGTATAGTGAATTGATGATAATTCTTTACAATGAAATGAAAATTCAGTTGGGAAACTTCTATCTTTGGTTTTGTTTTGATTGGGTATTTTGGTGGCAATTGTTGGTGAGAGTTTTTTTGGGACACGTGCATATTTGGTCAGATTGTGTTTGGTTTTATGTTGATTGTTAATTTTTGGGTGTAATATTTTGGTAAGATAGTATTTGTTTTTATTTTCAAAGGGAACATAAATTATTGTAACAGTCAAATCACATAAGTTTTTGTCTTTTAGTAATTAATTAGTGATTAAAAATTATAATATAATATTAAAATTGTAATGATTGTTATATATGTGGAGTAGAAGGTGTGATATATATATATGTATATATATATATATAAAAAGAAAAGTGGACCATGAAAGTGTGTTAAATTTCAAAATAGGAATACAAAATTTGGACACAAAAAATTAGAATTTTTTAATGTAATTGTAAAGGCCAAATACAATTTTGGCCAAAAACTGGCTCAAAATGAAACCAAACATAGCCTAATAATTTCCTAATTTAAGTAATTTATATCCATGCCATCAGCAATTTGGATATCCTTTACAGAATAATATCAATTTTTTTTTACGTATATTATGCATGCATTTTTCTAATAATAATAATAATAATAATAATATGTTTAAATTTCTTTTGACACCTAAAACCATTCTGATTATCAGGATAAACACTTGGGACATGATTGGTATGAATGAATGGAATTAAGTGGGAATGGAATGGTATAAGGAATGGAATGGAGATGGGAATGGAATGATATTGATTTCATAAATCTTATGATTGGTATAGTGCAGGAATGAGAAAGGAAATGAATTCGAGATATGAGATTTTTTTTAATTCTGTATATTCGTATATTTGAGTTATTTATTAAACTCGAATACAAATTTGAATCCAATCTAATTCTATGAAATTTAAATAATTTGAGATTTTGAACTTTTTATTTAAAGAAAAATAACACGGGACATGATGAAAAAATGGAAAAAATTAAATAAAAAATGAGAAAAATATAGTTATTATATAATGATTGAAAGAGTTATATATGTAATATTGTCTATATAATAATTCACCTTTTCTAATACTTTTTTATTGATAAACTAGTTTAATGATAAGATATTATTTGTTAAACGCAATATTATTTTATATTTTTTCAATTCATTTTTGTATTTTTTTTCTATTTTTGTTACATTTGAAATTATATTTATTATAATTAAGTAATTCTTATTGACGAAAATATTTCGACTTAGTACGTATGAAAAATAATATGCATTTTTTAGTTATTTCAATGCATTTAAATAATTTTTTGAAATTTTTAATAATTTATATTATTTTTAAAATAATTTGTGATTATTAATCATAAGTCCAAAAAATATATATATTGCATTCATCAAATTTTCAAAACTTTTATATTGGTGTGAAGAAAATAATATCATAAGAAAAAAAAATATGATTGATTCCTAATAGGCAAGGAATAGCCAAACCCAAGGGGTATGGAAGGAATCACTATTCCCATACTTTTGGGAATATGAATTCCAATAGGAATGAGCATTCCCAACAAAAAAACATACCAATCATTAGAATAGGAATGAACATAGGAATGCTCATTCCATTCCCACCTCATTCCAGTATACCAATCACGTCCTTGGTTGTATTTTGGTAAACAAGATCTGAAGAAGAATACTTCCCATTTTCTCTACGGGCTTGTTAGTTGTTACACTTCAAATTATATTTTTTCATTTCTTTCTTTCCTTCTTATCTTCTTATTATTAAATTTTACAATACATATATGGTCTAATGTAATAATTTTCAATACTTAACCACAATGTGAAATTTTAATAGTTTATTGAATTAATTAAATTGGTGTTCCAATGTTTTTGAACATTATTCCCACCTTTCATTTTTTTCTCTTTAGACCTTGTTCCATGCAAATAAATACACAACTCAAACATTTTTATATAACATACAAAATAAAGTTTTAGGTAAATTAACAAGTGTACACCACTTGATATATGATATAAGCGATGCACTGAAATTTTCTGCATATATTACTTATTTAAGTAATTCTCCATAATTATTTATTTCACCCTTATTATTTATTTGGGATAATTGCATCGGCCTCCCCTGAACTATGATTATTTGGCATCCACGCCCCTTCATATTTAAATATTGGCATCAACCGCCCTTTCTCAAACTTTCACTATATTTACTAATAAAATGACTAAAATGCTCCTTACATGGTAATAAAACAAAATAAAATAGTTTCTATAAATATAACTATAATGTTCTTTAACTTTAAAATAATATTATTTTTAATCATGAATAAATTTATTATACCAAATAATATTACTTAAAATATTAATTGTATCTCTCATAATACAAGTAGTGTTAAATCTCGTGAAAATGTGTTATTATTATAATTATGTTAATTTAATCTATTATACTATTTCTTATTTTCATGGTAATCTTTAATAATTTTTTAAATTATTTTTACTTATTTAGATATAATTAGTATAAATTCACATTATTGATTAAGAATTTAGGGTGATAATATGGTTGTTTATTTTTCAGTCTGAGAAAGAAAGAAAAAACATATTATGTTGTGCATCTTAGCTTACTTTCATTAAACTACACAATTGTTTTTATAAATATTTATAAATTATTGTCGTTTTTAAAAATATTATTATATCTTTTTAATAACAAAAACATGGTGGTATATTATAATCAAGGTTCAAAGTTTCGTTTCTAACATAAGTTTCGGGTTGTTAAATATTAGAAATATTTCGGAAACATTTCAGAAAAGTAGGAGAAAACTTGCAAAAACGAGAAAAAAAACAATGTGAAAGAAAGTAAACATTTATCTTTATTTATTTTTAAACATCACTATTTTGTTTCAAAATTTAAACAAGTATACGAATAGATGATAAAAATTTCACAAATTAAGTAATAATATTGGATTCAAATCTAGGGCTCTTACAACAAATGAATTTTTATCTTCTATTTATTCAACTCTCCTTCTTCAATGTACGATGGTGATCAACTTGATTTAACAATTGTAATTAATTATATAGAACATTTATATCTAGATATTTACAAATACTATTTTAAACATCTTTTCAAAATTTCTAAACATCTTTTGAAAATTTTCTAAACATCTTTATTCATTTTTAAAAATCAATCTTTTGTTTTAAAATTTATACTAGTATAATCATAGTTGATAAAAATTTCAAAAACGAACTAAGTGATAATATTAGATTCAAATTTAGTGCTCTTACAACATATAATCGACAAAGTTCAAACCGCTTAACCTATAAAATACAAAATTATAAAAATATTACGGTATATATTTTTAAATTATTAAAAGAAAAAATTTCTCATATAAGTATGTATTATGTTGTTTGTTAAAATAATAATTTAATAACCCATATATGGTTATAAGAAAAATTGTAATATCTTAACTTTTGTGTTTTTTATGTGCATATTTGAATAAAAATAAAATTACATATGATTTCGTTAATTAACTATTTAAAACTTATTTGATTATATTTTGGACTTAATTTAGTAAATTGTTAGATTTATAACTCTTTTCTAGTTTTCTCTTTTTTTAAAAAAATTTTATTCACTATTATATTCTATCTTGAAAAGATTAAGAAACTTTCAGTGTTTCATGAAAAAAGTAAATGAGGGGAGGTCCACGCCATTTTTTTAAAGACGAGGGGTGTAGATGTAATTAAATGCTCATAATTCACGTTATGTTGATGCAATTTTTTCTTATTTATTTTCCAACATATATAGATATGTATTAATGAATAAAATTACATGTGTAAAATATACACTTATTTAAAATATAAAATAGAAGATAAAAGATAATTTTAAATAGTAATCCCTAAATTCTCGTACCATATCTTCCAATCTAAATACTAGAAAATCAATATCCCAAACCCTATAAATAATACCTTAAACCCTTCCATCACAGAACCTCAACTTCAAATCTTCAATGGCGTGCCAAAAAGAAACAATCTCAGAAACCACATCCAAAAACCACCAAGAACCAGAACAAGAAATCACAAACAAGCTCAACGAAATCGCACTATCAGAAAACGAAAAAATCAGTGTAATCGAAACGAAAAAAGATCGAATCATCACCTTGGTGAGCTCCGACGGCAAGGAATTCAAGATCGCCTCATCAGCCGCAGCGTTCTCGGGGCTAATCAAGAACATGATCGAAGACGACTGCGCATCCAGCGCCATCCCGCTCCCCGCCGTCGGCGCCTCAACCCTAGCTAAAATCGTCGTGTACCTCGAGAGGATATCGGAGCTCCAGTCGAAGATCTGCTGGGTGGATCGCGTGAAATTCGAGGACGAATTTGTGGAGGGGGAGGAGATTAGCGACTTGATTGACCTTATTTTGGCTGCGGATTATCTGATTATTAAGGATCTGATGATAATCGTGGGGTCAAAGATAGATGTTCTAATGATGAAGAACGATTTTCCATGGGAAGAGCATCAGAGGATTCGCCATGAGTATCGGTGGCTGTGGGAAAGTGTTGATCTCGATATGGATGATGAACCTAATGCATATAGAGTAATCTATTGACGGATTTAATGAGCTATAATAAATCGATTTTGATCAATTATAGTTCATTATATTATCTTTCGAAATTGAATCTGATCAATTATAGAGTTTCGGGTTTTTGGATTATTATTGTGTTTTGATGAACAATACTTTAATAACTCATAGCTTATTATTTTCAGTAGATTTAGTTTTGGTTAGAGATCTATGCATTAAATGTATTTAATTTATTTTTTGATTTATAACAATTTGGATATGTCTAATACCCTTTTCATCAATTGTGTTCAATACCCCGACACATCATAAATAATTCAATCCCATAGGTTAAATTAAGTTTACTTAACTGAACACTTAATTCAAGTTAAATATTATATATTATTTAATTAAATTAGAAAACTAACATTAACTAAATCTCATAAAATTTCTTCTATCATTCTATCCCCTCTAAATCATCTTAGTACTTAAGATGAATTAAAAAAATACAAAAAATATAAATAATCTTTCTTCCTTTTCTCTAACATTGAAAATATATTTAATTTACTTTAGTGTGATTGATTTTTCAATTTTATTTTTATTTATTAAAATATATAAATTAATTATATTTTCTTGAAGAAAACTACAATAGCTCATCATATTATTCTAATTCATATAAAATACTTCTCAAAGAAAAAAGGTAACCCAAAATCGAGAGTTAAAGAATTAGTTTAATATAATGTTGATTTTTTTAAGCAAAGAATGAAATTGGTGGGAATCCATAAAATAATTTTTGTTGAATTATTTTCTCCATTTCTGGTTGAGAGACAGAATGTGAGACGGGTTTTAGGATATTTGATTGTTACTATTCTTTATTTAATTAAATGATATTCATTTTTAACTTAAGTGTTTTAGTTTAAGAAGAGTATTGGAGAGGTACCAAATTCCAACAAATTGATTCTATAATATGTTATCATCCCAAGTTTTATTCCAGCACGATGTTACATCGAAGTTAAAGCTTCATTTGTTGATATACGGACAAATTTATTGATATATTTATTTATTTTGTATACTCATTTTTAGGTGAAAAAATTCAAAAAATAAAGTAAATTTCAAAATTAATTTCGAAAATAGATCACTTTGAATATTAATTCAAAAACTAAATTATTCCACTTATGCCTAAGGGCCAATCCAATTGGCCCTTACCTTTAGGGACAAACATCTTAAAATAATTTCCTGATATGCAATCATTATGCCAATCATGTGTGATTGGGCTAACAAGCAATGATTATTCTAATCATGGCTGACAATGACAGATTTGCCCCCTAGGTTAAGAGCCAAATGGTTTGGCCCTTAACCTAAGGGCCAAATCATTTTTTTCTCTATATATATGTATATTGATACACGATTTTTCACATATTACTCCATTTTTACAATTTTACCAACAAAAATTACCTTAAAAAAATATTTCTCTACCAATCTCTACTATTACATGTATTTTTCTTATTATTTAATGTAATATTATTTTGTTAAATTTATACAATTAATTTACTTATATGTCGTATAATTTATGCTAATTCATAGTTTAATTTCTACCATAAATTTGAATTTGAAATATGATTTGTTTGATAGTTGTATAAATTAAATTCTGATTTTTTTTTGCAGAAATGTCGAGATCGAACTCTATTGAACTCATTATATATTATGAAGGTTCGATCATTGAATAATCAAATTGTTTGAGATATAGTAGTGTACGTCCTACCACTATTGTTGAAAATCACTAGATCGATCAAATTTATTGATTTAGTTACAAAATTATACCGTATGACGAAAATTGATCCGAATCAATTCTTGATCAAGCTATAGATTAAATTCTATTCACAAAGTGCAAGGGTGTGATAGAAAAATTAGTCGAGATCCAATATACATGGTCAGGATCCAAAAAAATAACCCAAATCATCATCGTCATTAATCTCACTGCGTTTAAGTTGCTCCAAACACACTGCGCATTCATCTTGTTCCAATGATTTCCAGCTCCAATTGAATCTCTTTGATCTACTTTTCTTCACTTTTATAAATGAATCCTCTTGACTAGTAATTGTTCTGTCCTCCATAGATATCCACCTTTCTTGCCCGTTGGTACTTCTGAAACTCCAATCGTATACAATTTACTAAAACTCAAATAAAATCATCATCTTAGTGAATTCAAACATATTGCATCTATTCCAATCATGTCTAATCAAATACAAGCCCAATTACATTTAAGATCCTCCATGTATGTATATTGTTAGATAAAAAAATACGATACAATACGATATAATCCTATAACCCTGATCTAAGTCGATTAGGGTCGAATTTGACCCGTCGAACCGAGGTTCGTGGACCATTCAAATACTAGCACATGGCACTTATTTTACTAACCTATGTCTAGTAAATAGTGACCTTCTAGATAGCTCCCAATTATTCGTTTATGATTAAGGACTAGATATTAAATTCTATCTGACATTTTTAGCATTGTATATAAACTAAATCTACAAACAAACTATGACATACTTGATCAGTACATAGACAACTCTCATCTCAACACAATCTATAACTTAATTCACTTCATAGTTTGGTTTGATCTTAGACGTTTTCATACATTGCCTGCCAATGGTTAATTTTGTGAATTTCCTGCACGTCACATAATTAACTATCTTCTGACAGCAATTTATTTTATAAAAAATTATGTTATATATCAATTAATATTGTTTATTTTTACATAAACAAAAGATTTAGCTCATTGGACTGCAAGGGAAAAATTAAGATTTAGCTCATTATTTTACTTATACCAACCAAAAGAATCTTCTTCCAAATATGATTAAAAGGATTTGGTTGATATACCTACCAGCTTGAATTTATTTTGTTTTGTTGGGGCAAAAAAATCAATAAATAGATACCAGCTTTAATATTATTATAATTAATCCATGCATGTTACGTGAAGATTCATCTCAATTAGGCATGGGCCATGCTAGTAAACATATAACAATATTATAGATAATTCAAATTGAGACTGAAATTGGAAAATTATTTAACTTATTTTATATTTCTTAAGGGAAATTGCACAGGAAATGTTTATATTGAATAATATAAACCCGTAAATATTTATTATTAATAATAAAATATAAATAGAAATTGCAAGAAAATTAAATAAAATCATAACATACCTATAATCAAGTAAATAAAATAAATTTAAATAACTGCAAAATAGCAGAGAATAAAAGATTTTATGCATAATTTGAACTCATATATTTATTATAAATAATAGTTTTTTCTTCCCTTTGGAATGTGTTTTTTTTTTCTGGTAAATGGGTTGGGTCTTATACTCAAGTTTAATTATTATTTTTTCTTCATAAATTATGTAAAATTAATAATTATTAACTAAGTATTATGAGTTAAATCATTGTAAAGTGTAAAATATGATCTGAAATAAATAATTATTAACTAATAATTGTGTAAAATGATAGACGTAACGATTAGTAAATAAATATATAAAAATTTTTAAAAAAAGAATTTGATTGAAATTTATTTATGGCATGAATTTTTAAAATATTATAATTCAAAGTATTAAAAATATAAATAAACAAGATCGGAAAATAATATGGTGCGCCATTAACGACTTAGTGCTAAAGCCAGCCAATGGTCAATTATGTGCGTCACATAATAAATAAATCATTTACCCAAAAAGAATAAATTGCCAATAAATCTTCAGATATTAATTACTATTAAATGAATTCACTCATCTTATGAATTAATATTCAAAATATCTTGTGTGGATTGCCAGCTGACAAGAATCCTGAGGCCTGCACCACACTGCTAGATTGACCAATTCATTATTGTCAAATCAAGTGACTTTTTATTTTTTGTATTGGCCAAGAATAATCATTATGCTGTCAAATAGAATATTTGAGATCCTATTTAAAATAATCAATAAAACTATAAGTTTATTGATTATTTATATAGTAATTGATCATTATTATTATAATTAATTACTCATCACCAATCATATATCGGTAATTTAGAAAATTACGTGATAATTATCCAATAAATAAGAGAATGTACGTGTAATTACACAAGTCACGATTATTCGAATAAATCCAGTTACGACATTAACCTATATAAAACATAAACAATAATTCAACAATACAAAAATAGGTGCTTTAAGTCAAACCAGTTGGTTATTTGGCAACTCATATGATCTGGCATTTCTTAAAGGCATTAAAATAATTCTTAAGTTGACTAATGAATACTCATATATAGACAAAATGGTGAAAAATTTATTGGATATATCGGATTTTAAACTGAAATTTTTATGAAGTTTATGGGGATATTCAAAATTTCAATTTCGATTTTTAAGGAATCATGGAATGGAAATATGTAAAAAAGAAATTAATAAAATTTTAGATAACTTTAATTATCATAATTATGTTTTTCTTGTATGTATGATATATGTATAGTGAATTTGTTAAGTAGTATGTATGACTAAAATTTGGTGAGAAAAATATAATGAATATTTAAATTGAAAGTAAATTAATAACCAAAATTTAGCAACTTCGTTATGACAAAGCATCACAGTTCTAATACAAATTATTATCTAAACTACATGAATTTTCTAGAAGGATTGATTATTGGGTTGAACTTGAAAGACAAAAGGCTTCATTGTGTAATTTTTTTCCCCTAAAAATTGAAACTTAAAAATTCTTATAGTCTGGAAAAATTGCAAGTGTTCTAATTTATTAAACATAAATTTGATGGAATAATATTTTATTGGATTGTATTTTTTCAATTTTGTTATAAGCAAGACTAATTGTGATATTGAATTGTAGGCCAAACTCTATAATAATTTTCGGTTTTTCATGGTAAATGTTGACCCGATACTATGTTTTAATATGGTTCATTCAATTAATTTTTGATTAGTTTGAACTATAAATTATTCACTCAAATGTCATAAGTTAAACTTTAATTTTAAAAAAATTATCACTTGAGTCTCTTGATTTTAAAATATTTATCGTTTTTATACATCTACTATAAAAAATGACCACTTTAGTTCCTTCAAATATGACGTGTGTGGCATGTATGAATGTAAATCGAGTCAAGTCGACTCGCGGACTTTTGTATTTCTAAAATTAATTTTTATGTAACTATTTATAACAATATATTATATTTTATATTATTAATAAATATAATAAAAATATAAGCATAATTAAGTTTGGGCTCCAGAGCTCGAGTCGAGCTGGTTTTTTGTGAATGAGCTCGAGATACGATTCATTTATATTTCTAGTGGCATGTGATAAATTTTATGGTCAAAATTGATCCGAGAGACCACATTAAAATAAATAATTGAGTTGGCAGACTTATTCCATACAATTAAAATTAGTAGACTAAAATAATAATAAATATAAAATTGGGGACTAAATTGATATTATCTCTTTTACAAATCCACCCCTCTTTTCCATTTTTGTTGTTTTTACTTTTTATTATTAATATTATTACAGCTCTATTTCGTCATTACTCGTCATCAATGTCTGCACTTTCTCTCTCTGAAAAAGTCCAGCATTTGTTCAAAAATTGACCATCTCCATGATTACAATTACAACTAGCACATAAATTAAGAGCTCAAACCCCCTCCATGTTTACATTCTTCAATTTCCTCATCTGGGTTCATCTATACTAATTTGCACTTCAAAACCCAAAATTTCCATCATTGTTAGCTCACAAAAAAAATCCTCTTTGTTTTGTTTCCCTTTACCTGCCCACCAATAATCATCTCTGATCATCCCCTCAACTTATTTCATCTGGGCCTCTCTTAAATCTCTTCGAAACCCCCCAAAATTCACGCGTTTTTATCAGATTTTTGGTCTCCGATGACGGACAATAATCCAAAGGATGGGCAAAAGGTACTGAGTCAACTCAGCGAGTCAGTCAAAGCGATCTCCGCGTTGCCCGAGTGCACAACGGTGTCCAAGAAGATGTACTGTAATCTGGTCAGAAGAGTTAAGCTTTTGAGCCCTCTTTTTGAAGAATTGAAGGACGGTGGTCGAGATGACGAGGCTGAGCAGCTCGGATACGACGTCGTTATGGGCCTAGACTCGCTCCGGGTCGCTCTTGACTCGGCTCTTCAGCTGCTCAAATCGGTCCATCAAGGGAGTAAAATCTTTCAGGTACTGCTGATATGTGTAATGATTTTTTTGAAGTCTTTTTATCACAAGTGATTATCTTGATGTTTTCTCTTTGTTATTGTGTTGGTTTGGAGTTTTGCCTTAGGTTAGTGGGAATGGAGAAATAGTTTAGATTGATTAATTTGAAGCTGAGTTGAATTTTGATTGTCAGAAGAATATAGTGCTGTTATTTGCTGTGGATTGTTAATCAGATGAAATGGATTATACTGTTTTAGTGATCTTTACTGCATTCATATGAGAACTGATTGTTTATATGATTGGTTATTTTGACAATTGAGGAGTTATAATTTAGCTCTGTTGTTGTTTAACTAAGAAGGATGAGGTATCAATGTATTGACAGAAAAGTTATTATTTTTTTCCGTGAACATTTTAATATTGTATATTTAGAAATATTCACAATAATGTGTCGTAAAATAAGATTCTTGTAGTACGTACTGGCGGGAAATGTTTTCGGAGTTTGTGGAGATTATCTTTCGGTTTAGGTTGATTTAATGGTATTCTTGTTGAAATTTCGAAGGATAAAATATAATGGATGAGATACTCATTTTAGTGCTTATTGAAGACTTAAGTTCTTCGAACTTTAGATGCTAATAGAAGTAGTTCTTATCCCAAATTTCTCTATTAAATTTTCTGTCGAATTTTTTTTAGGATTGAATGTAAAAGGCTTTTGTAGATTATTCTCCGATATGATCCGTTCAAGAAAGGATCATACCTTTTGTATAAGTATTCTTTTGTATAATCGTCATTACACAATGGAGTCCTTGTTTCGAGTATTATTCAAAGAAATATATTCTTGTCTAGAGTGTCAATCAATACCTAAATGTGTAATTATATTTTGATCATATTGAGCAATGTATGTGATAAAGTACACAAAAAACGTTAATTCTTGTTTATTACAGGCTCTGCAAATCGACAAAATTGCAGGCAAGTTTGAACACGTAACACAACAAATTGAAGCAGCACTAACTCAGATTCCCTATAACGAACTTGATATACCCGACGAAGTTCGAGAACAGGTCCAAATTTTTCACATTCTTTTATTTTCATAAAATTCACAATACTAACTAATCTCCCTTTTTTTTTCCATTTTTCAGATTGAACTTTTACACGCACAATTTAAACGAGCAATAGGTCGACTCGAGTCTCCCGATTTACAACTGGCGATGGATTTAGCTGCAGCTCAAATGGAAGACGATCCCGACCTTTTAGTTTTCAAAAGGCTTTCAGAAAAGCTTTATCTTAGGACTATAAGCGATATCAAAAAGGAATCTCTTTGTATACACGAAATGGTCATCTCGTGTGGTGGGGTTCCTGAAGGAATATCGGAGGAATATTTCGAGACTATGTCGTTTCTACTGAGGAAGCTAAAGGACTGTGTGATGATGGATAATCCGGATCTTCATGTTTCTGAAGTTGAAAAGGGTTCGATTAGGCATAGATCGCCGATTATTCCAGATGACTTTCGTTGCCCGATATCACTAGAGTTGATGAAGGATCCTGTAATTGTGTCGACTGGGCAGGTTTGAATGAATCCGAAAGTTGAAATTTTTGCGTTTTTGGTTCCATTGCCTTGCGGGATTTTGATTTTTATCAGAAATATAGAGTTTTTGGCACATTTGGTCTCTTTCTTCGTGAACGTTAGCTTTTGGCAGGAGGAGATGTGTGAGCTTCACATGCCTCATTTTTTCAAAAACTAATGGCCCATGGAAGATAAAGGACCAAATGTGCAAAAATAAATAAAAATTTGGGACCATAATCGAAGGGAAAATTGCAGAATTAATCACATGGGATAGGTCTGTTTGCAATTTCAGTATTAATGTTTACAGAGTTGCAAAATTAGTTCAGTGCATCCTGCAATTTTAACTCCAACCGTTAAAACGGATGGAGATCGTTAGTTTAATCACGTGCTTTGCACACAATCAGTACCAAATTTAATGGAGTGTGAATTACAAGTTCGACATTGTATTTGTTTTTTGACAGATGGACCAAAATTGACAGTAAAAAAGTGCATCCTGTTGGACTAATTTTGCAATTTTGTAAACAACGGCAATAACGTTGTAATGAGTACTATCCTATGCCACTTTTTGCGATTTTCGCTAAATTCAAAATCACATTAAGCGCGAGACTAAAAGTACATACCCCCGAATGATTTTTGGTTCCATTCCCTTACGGGATTTTGATTTTTATCCCAAATATCGAGTTTTTGGCACATTTGGTCTCTTTCTTCATGATATTTGTTTCTTAACAGTTGGACCGAAGTGCATTCGCCTTTACTTTATGGGACTAAAAGTGCATACCCCCTGAAATTCTTCTATGATTCATCAAGTTGTGAATCTTGTACTCATTTTTTTTTTTTACATTTTCAATGCAGACTTATGAACGTTCGTGCATTCAGAAATGGCTTGACGCAGGGCACAAGACATGCCCCAAGACTCAACAAACTCTATTACACACCGCCTTAACCCCAAACTACGTATTGAAAAGTCTCATCGCATTATGGTGCGAGAGTAACGGTGTTGAGCTGCCTAGGCAACAAGGCAACAAGAACAAAAGACCAGGCGGTTCAGACTGTGACCGTTCCGCCATTTCTGCCCTTCTGCAAAAACTCTTGCACGGCAATCCCGAGCAACAAAGGGCCGCCGCTGGTGAGCTTCGTTTGTTAGCCAAACGAAACGCCGATAATCGAGTATGTATCGCCGAGGCAGGGGCAATCCCGTTACTTGTCGAATTACTATCTTCTCCCGACTTAAGAACTCAAGAACATGCAGTTACAGCCCTTTTGAATCTTTCAATCAACGAGGCTAACAAGGGCATTATCGTAAATTCTGGCGCAATACCCGACATAGTGGATGTGCTCAAAAACGGAAGCACAGAAGCTAGAGAAAACGCGGCCGCTACCCTTTTCAGCTTATCGGTCGTTGACGAGAACAAAGTGGCGATCGGGGCAGCTGGGGCAATCCCGGCCCTTATCGATCTACTCTGCCAGGGCAGCCCACGAGGGAAAAAAGACGCGGCCACAGCTATATTCAACCTTTCGATATACCAAGGGAATAAAGTGCGGGCAGTACGGGCAGGTATAGTGGGGCCCCTTATGAGATTGTTGAAGGATCACGGGGGAGGAATGGTGGATGAAGCGTTGGCAATATTGGCCGTTCTTGCTATCCATCAAGAAGGGAAAACGGCTATTGGTCAAGCTGAGCCAATCCCGTGTTTGGTTGAGATGATTAGGTCAGGTTCGCCTCGTAATAGGGAAAATGCTGCAGCAATATTGTGGTCGTTATGTACGGGAAGTACACAGTATTTGAAGATTTGTAGGGAGTTAGGGGGTGAAGAGGCGTTGAAGGAGTTAGCGGAGAACGGGACTGATAGGGCGAAGAGGAAAGCTGGAAGTGTGTTGGAGCTTCTTCTGAGAGTCGAAGAGGTGAATATTTCGTGACAACTTTTGGTTATTTTGAGTAGTTTTTGTGAATGTTATGCGTATTTTTTTTACACGTTCGATGATATTGTATAAAGCTATAGACTACGACCCCGTTTTTTTGTTGGTTTTTGGTATTGTTTGTGATTTGTGTGAGGTTGGTTGGAGATTTGTCGATTTGGGAATAGTTGAAGTATATATACATGTATGTTTTGTTGGGAAGTAGGAAGTGCTCCCTTTTTTGTTTTGAAGTGTAGTATTATTATGGTTAGCGGTGTTCGTGGTGCGGTTTCTTTTCTTTCTAATGTGGGATTAAATATCAGTGTCACGTGAGGAGCACGTGGGGATGGGATCCGACCCGCCTCACGACATACCAGATTAGGTGTTATTGGATGGTGGGCTGCACTTGATGGTATCAAGCTGCCTACGTACCTACTTTAATAGGATTAAGCATCTTCGTAGTTCAAGAATATTGTACTCCTCAATCTCGGGGATTTGGAGAGTATTTATTGAGTCTAGTTTTCAGAGTGAAAACTAGATTATGATCAATCTAGTTGATTAAGATGGTATATATAGTGATCCTTGTTGGGCCATGTGCTCGACTTACTGGGCCGTCGGTTCAGGACCACTTGTGTGTTCCAAAACTATATCATTAATTACTGAATTACAATAGGAATTATGATAATACCCCTATTCAAAATTGGGGACCCATCACTTTCGTTTTTTGCGAATTTGAAATCTAATTGTTGTTGACTATAGGTTTTTCTTTAGTGTAATCTTAAATTGTCGTTTTCAAAAATAAAATCCCTTCATCTTAGAGTATTTATTTTTTCAAAATTTGAACCTTAGAAATCCCTTGAAAAGGTATGTTTATAATATACAAAAAGGGAGGGAAAATTTTGATAATTACAAAAGTGAAACCACAATGCAAAGACAAGCACAAATCGCCTCCTCGGCTAGAAATAATCTCTCTAAAACACTCTCATAATCTCCCTTTATTGATCAAAAGAAATTAAAACATTTCGCATATTTACTGTAAAAAAATTGCAATAATTCCTCGAATCCCAAACGTTCATCTTTTCTCTTTTCATTTTTAGTAATTAAAATCCAAATATTTGATACAACTCAAGCAACCATAAATCTGAACCTCGTTTCAGAAATACAAGAATTGCACTCCATAATTACTTATTGAACAATATATAATCATTTAAATTCAATAACTGCAAACATAAATTTTAACAAAAATGAACAAATAAAATCTGGATCCATCCCACCAAAATGTAGCACAAAAACATCATAATTTACCTTTTAAACAATAGAAGTGTAGTTGTTTCGAGGAAAAACCGAAATCATGATCTTTAGCAGTCAGCCCAATTTGTCCAGATAGGTTTCTATCAAGGTCTGGCCATTCACAATTTTTGTGGTTCCAATAATCAAGTCATATGCCATTCCCTCCTGCACATAACCGAAACCATGGATTAAAGTTTCAGAATGTTTCCACGAAACTTTGTAATTCCCTTAATTACTATAATTGCCATTTGTTTTAGAACTACACCAAATAACTACTCATGGTTGAGAATTCAAAATAATCTTGGCCAACTAAGTACAAGTATAATAATCAATTAGAGCAGAATATGATGGCCTATTTCTAAGGATAGAAGTTCAGCCTTGGTTCGACATATGATACATTTCCTAAAACAGCCTTCTTTCATCTGAAATCCTTGATTAAGATGAACTAAAAATGCAATAAAAAGTTGTGAATGTTTAAACGGAAGATTAAAAGCATACCTGGGAACTGAGAAAACGAAGAGCAGAAATCTCAGCAAATGTTACTCCACCAATGAAAACTACAAGGACTAATGAACGTCTTCCATCTGCAAGTCTGGAATATTGCAAAATACATTATCAGTTTTGGCATATCGCAAAAAACATTATCAGATTAGGAATATCGCTAAATTCATTATTAGATTAGGAATATTGCAATATTCAGTTCTAAACTTTACTACTCTTTTTTTTGAGTTATTACTATTTATTTTAATACAATAAACTATGGGTACTGATCCATTTAGTAGAAATGTTAATGAATGAGTAGTACTTCTCCGAACTGTTGAGAGATCCTGGCAGCGAACCATATGATGGTATACTAGCAAATGCACCCTGTGGAAACATAAGAATAATGGTATGAAGAATTTGTCCGAGGTTTGACATTACAAAAGGAGTAAAAAAAAGAAAAAATTGGGGAAGAGATGAAAATGGCACCGACTCTTTTGGATTCTGAATGGAGCCCAGGAAGCATCTTTAGAATCTCCTCTATGGGACGCCTGCAGGATAAAATTGTAGAAAATTACAAATTACAGAACCAAAAGACAAGTTTCATTGAAGAAGCTAAACAACTTTATTCCATCATATGTAATGATTTGCAGAAGATGAGAAATTTAACAATGTATTTATAGGTAAATGATGTCAACTTCAGTTTTTAGTAGTTTCTTCATGGCTATTCAGCAGTCATTTAACAACATTTACTCAAAATAAAAGCCAGGAAAATCATTACAGACTCGTCAAATTTCATAAAAGTTCATTTCATCCCTTTCTCTTCCTACTGGATACTCCATAAACTTATCACTTACTCGGGGAAAACATATAAATAAAAGGTTAGATTGTGAGTGAATATATCAAATCACACAATTTAACTATTAATTAGCTTACCACATTGACAGAAAGCAGATATCAATATGTTAGTCTGTCCTTTTTATATTTTGAATTATAACTAACAGTGACAAATCCAATATAAATTAGACAAGCCAAGAAAAAAAGTTCATAGCAGGCATAAGTAACATGAAAATGATTTAATCTTCTGCCCGTTCACCATAACAATACACGTTATTGGACAAGTTTGAGAATAGCTCACCATCCAGATTTGATTGCCTGCTGAACAAGTCGAATACTGAGAGGGGCATATCCAGAGAAGACATATGAAATATCATTGGGGCTGATAAAAGAGAGAGACTAAGTTAGAAAAAAGAGCACCAAGGAAAGAACAAACTGTATTTTATCATTCAAAATGTTGTTGCCACCTAAATACCAACTGCCCTTATATCTGGTCGAAAACAAATAGCAAAAATATTCTCTTGAAATATTAAATCAAAATGAAGAAATCAAAGAAATATATATATATATATATATATATATACAGCGAGAGAGAGAGAGAGAGAGAGAGAGAGAGAGAGAGAGAGAGAGAGAGAGAGAATGCATAATTCGGCCACTCGGCCTCCATCCCCAGCAAAATATCCAAAGAGTTTAAACATTCAACATTTCTCTCTAATCATTACACTTGTATAACATTCATAAGGAAAAAATTGCTTCAAATATCAAAACTAGATAATAAAATCCAAAAATATTCTAATAATCAGAATCAACTCAAATATGATTCGAAAAATGTTTTTATTTCAAAAGAATAACTTCATTGATTCTTTGACTGAGTTCCTGCTAAGAAGCCAAAAAGCAGAATTTCGTAAGCTACTGCTCGGTGTTAGACACTTAATGAAGAAGCAAGATCTGAGATGCTCTCTTACACTATGGATGCCCACTATATCGACACCATCAACCTCAAACCTTATACACATAATTAATAAAACCAACCCAGGTGATGCAGCTGAGCTGCAGTTACTTGCATTCCAACACTATCTTCACATGCAGGACAAACTCATCCTAACTAGTGCTCACAGTCTAAACGAACAAGTTCATAAAACCAAGAAATTGGAGTATTGGAATCAGAACTAGAAATATTTTCATACAAAACTTGGATAGATTTATCATCCATTTCAATTCCAGGAGTGAAATTTCATGGACTCGATCACACTTCAAGAAGTTCGACTGTTTCCTGTCTACTTTTAAATGAGATTAAGAATGGCAGTAAATGGAGCTAATACTAGTCAAAGTTCATGATATGCTAGCCCAAGTAAATCTGTGAAACTCTCCAACAAATACTACACAAGCAGAGGACCACAAATATTTTTTTAATTATTTTGTTATAATTACCACGAAGGATATTCATAATAACAAAATCTCCGATATAACACATCTTTCTTTTCATGAAGTTATCCAAGGTTGATAAAAAATGATTCTTCAAAAACTGACCAAGAAAACAGCGCTATTTTACTAAAACATCATATCCCCAAACATCAAATTGTGACAAAAGAAAATAGTCAAAATGAATTTAGAGTAATAATCAAAAGCAAAAAAATACTTAGTGGTGTCTGTGTCCTCAACAAGAAGTTGCAAAGCACGCTTAATGGTTTGCCAGTTGCTCCTTGAGTCCTGCAAGACATAATGGTTTAGCTAACTTTTACAAGGAGATTTTGTTTGATTAGATTAGGTGGATAGCCATAAACAATCTAGGTCAACCTGTTTCCTAAACAGCCCTGCTTTTTCCAAGTTATTCAGTGTAGCAATATGCTCAAAACCATAGCTGTGGAGTAGCTCTCTCCTAAACCAAGAAAATGAAAGTTTATCGATTGTAGAGAGCTCATATATTTTTCTCCGCGTAGCAGACCAATATCAATTATATTTAGATCCCACTTGCCTCAAATAGTCAAAATTCTTTTTTGGCAACCCTGAGTTTGTTATTGAAAATAAGATTAGAAGGCGAAGGACATTCCCAATGGGCTCCTGTTTATGAATCATTTCTTCAATGTAGTCAGAGCATCTGTATCCACACACAGCATATGTTTCTGTTTAGTAATAACAGAAAGACCATTTTCCCAATGAATACAAGAGCATGATTAAACATCCAAAACAATTAAAAATACAAACAGCCTAAACATATAAAGTTTAAACTAATATAGACACCTAAGAACAAAACAGACATTTTATATTGAAGAAGAATGTAGGATCATCTGAACTCAGGGTCTAGGCATTTACAAAAGAAAATGGAAAATGATAGGCCAAAATGTTTCACATGATTTCTCAAGAAACCCACAAGGCCAACTTTCATCAAATAGACCTTCTCAAGGCAATGATTAGGAACGATAAATATCCTAGTATAAATACATCTGAAACTAAAGCTGATATGTGAGCAAAAGCCTCTTGTACATATATCACTTGGATGTTCATTTATGAGTTGAAAGACATGTGCCATCCACAGAATTGAGCTTCAATAACCCAAAATATTTTGTTTACAGAAACTAGAAAATTCACTTTGATTTAGTGGTCAACAATAAATGAAATATTTTCACCCAAAAAGTGGCAAAATAGGTGAGAAAACACTATGCATTAAATTTTGAAAAAGACTAATTAGAAGGCATATGGTAGATAACATGCCGTCTAAAAACCTTAGTAGTTCATCATGTTTTTAATACTATATGTAAATGGAAGAGTTTGCAGAAGGTAAATTGGGCACCAGTTCCACTTGAGAAATTGACACATGCTATCACGTGAAGATACATTATCAAGAGTGAGTGGTTCAAGAAAAATAAAGGAAAACAGAAGAAAACTGTTAGAGATAAGAATATCTTTTTCAACAAAAGACATCATGACTCTTCATTAAAGATATCAGAAACGAACAAAAAAGGCATAGTGCAAGTTCATTTCATACATATCATAGCTCTCAGCCTCCACAAGTGTTTGTTCCATATCAAGTCGCCCAAGAAATGACGGTTTTGATGTAAATGTTGACAAATGCTGAGCAAGATTGATGTGCCTCTAAATTGACAAGAAGGGTAGCAGTTCAGTGCTCACACACGTAATAATTTTCAACATCAGCAAGAACTTTGAAATGAAACTCACCGTCATTTCTGGCAAAGAGTTCAGCTTCTTCACAAAGTCCTTTAATTCAGAGACAGTCTGCGACTGTAAATAAAGAACTCAATCAGAACCCATACTGTACTAGAATTCATAAGGCGAAATCCAGCTTTCCTGAATATTAGAACAGATTTAAATAACTTCTATTTCACACGTTATCCACTCTTTCAATTACTGTTCCCGTCCTTTTGCGATGTCCACATATAAATGTCACATAAAACAGTACTTACTACTTTACCGGAAATATTCTTGATTAAAGTACATGATGTGATAGTCAAAGCATGAAGATACATAAGAATTTTAATTTTTCAATTGTCCTAGAGAACTATACGCCTTGAGAAGACTAGTCCGCATTAGAATGAGGGGGTGTTTCCTAACTTCTGTACCAATACGTGACCAAGAGATATTCTGATATTCTAACACGAGAAATTGTGGACTTAAGCTGAATCACAGCTCAAAAGATCTTCAGTTCAATAAAAAAACATAAATATACTTTCAAATTGTGCTCTGTATAAAATCAGCTTTGTTACAGCAAAACTTCAGCATTGTTGGTTTCGTTAATTCTTCCAGCAGCAATCAGAGGCAACAAAATTACAGTGTTCTTGCCATGAGTTTCACGTGAGAGAATTACAGAGAATGTGAAAGCTCAAAACTTTATTTATTGATAACTTACATTAGTTGAAATGTCTGTATAATCTTGCTTCATCGAAGTTGCTTTTTGACGAAGAACCTGAAACATACTGCAAATAGCAATTAAAGAAACAGAGCTTCAAAGTAATAAAAATTGAAGACATGCAAAAGAAGAAAAAAAAATGATTTTATTTGTGCCAGAACCATAAATAAGTTAACCTGAACAACGACTTCAAAATTCATATCTCTTATCTCTTTGAATAATTTGTCACTACAACAAAGACAACAGAGCGATGGTCATTATAATATGTCCAAACCAAACAAAGGAAGCACTGCCCATATTGGTTTCTCACACATTTAAATATAGCAATGCAGAAAAACCCTATCCAGAAAAAAAATATAATTTATTCCGAACCAAAAGAATCAGAACTGATGATAGTTGCTCTGTTTTCTGATGTGCAAGTGCCGTGAAAACGAAAAGAGAATTTACATATTAACTTCGCTCACATTTAAATATAGCCATCGAAAAAAGCTCATCAGAAGAAAAGGTCAAATATAGTCCCCACAGAAGAAATTCATTATAGTTACAATGTCTCTGATGTGCAATGCGCCAACTGGAAATCATGGATTCGTGAACTGGAAGCCTACTTGGTATATGAACTAACATGGATGAGGTAGATGAAGATAATAAACCATATTTTCAACTACACGATTAAATGAGAATTTGAGGGGGAAAGGTGGAAAGCATAAAGTAACTACATTTGAAGTGAATGCGGGTTTATATTTAAATTTTGGAAAACATAAATGGACCTTCAATGTAGCACTATCATGCCTAAAAAGCACAAATGATAATAAACAGCATAAAAAAGTGTGTATTCGTTAAATGCTCCCTCTCAAAAATTGAAGTAAACATCTAATTTGGAAACTAAAATCATCAAAGTGAAGTACCTATATGTATATAAGCAAAATTGATGTTTACCTAGAATTAAGGGGAACCTTCATCTTCTTTCCTTCTTGTTGACCACCCATAACGGATGCATCTAGCTCCACAGCACCATTGTTGATTCCAAGAAACTGCATCAACCCTATTAGAGATGCTTATAAACAAATCCAAAAGCCCAAACATAGAGACAAACTCCTATAAGCTCATGGCTGCATGCCGATCTTCACTAAATTTTAGAAAAGTCTCCTTAAACTCATTGTTTATTAAGATGAACATTAAGCACAAAGGTTCTTATGATAAAAATATATTCACATTTTACAAGCTCTTCACATATTTATTTCAAAATAGCCTTTTAAGATGACATTCGAAAACAAATAGTTTTTGACATGAAAGCGATGGATAGACCAACATCCTATTTGACATGCTTGCGGACAGCATTCAATTTTTTTTCATCAAAAAAAGTCTGGTCATCATGCCATTGAATAGAGGTTAGATTATTCAGATTTGGTCATTATTTGTCTCTACATGTAGTTTTACCTCATCTAGCAAGCCCTCATATGTCAATTGGGAACACATGGGAGTGACCATGTCCACCTGGAAGAAGAAAATAACAAACTCAAATCACAAAGACCACAGTATATGCAATGTACTGATACACAAGCACAAATTGAGGTGAAAATGTCATGGACTCCTGGAGGACTTCAATTGTAAAATGACGGTAGCCAATAAAAAATTGGAAAGATTCTTCATAATGATCATTATGGAACCAGAATATGTCATGTTAAGGACAGAGGGCGTAAACAAGTTCTAATCAATAATTCAAGTATATGTCAAACATCATAGCTCCGGTAATCTCCCACCAAATATGTGTACACTAAATGATCATGTTCTATTAAAGAAATCCAGCAAGAACATGAAGAATATAGATATCTAAAAAAACGCCAAAAGTATAATTGAGACTGTACTGAAAGTCCAGAGAGTGGCTCTTGGTTGTTCCTATAGAAGGATGGGACTTCTGAAGCACGTGGGCGGTGGTGAATTGAGTAAGAATTAACAATCTTTCCAGGCACCATGTCCACGAAAAAAGGCACTAATAGACACGAGAAAAGGTGCATCGTTAGGGGGGAAATGGACAACTGACAGAATGCGGCAGGCGTGATTTTTTGCTATTGAAAGCATAGCGGATGCTTCGAAGTCTCAAACTTTGACTGGCAAAGTTGGAGGACCGGCGAACATGTATGAATCAGAGCCAAGGTCAATTATTAATATGTGTCATCAGAGCATGTGCTCGTCAAGTTACATATACTAAGACTAACTTCTGAACACGTTAACTTTTTTAGTTGATAAGGGGTCGAGTCTATCCTTTTAGATTTGCTGTGACTCTGTTGATTTGCCTTTCAAAATAAGATGGTATCATGCTGTGAAGTCTACGACACATTATTAATTCCATGAGTTGTATTGACTTGAGATTCACTAGATTAGACTCCTGGTGGGTGGAGTAGATAGTGAGCAGACTACATGAGATTTTTTTCTGCAACTAAAACTAATAATGAAGCCTAAGAAGAAACAGAATTGTATTCTGTTTCATCTTCTAGACTTTTATCTTCTATTATTCCCGACCAACAAAAGGCATCGGACAATCTCCAGTACCCTGATTCATGTCCCCAGATGCAGCCTTTGCCCACCAACTTAAACTAGCAAAAGAAAAACCTTAAACCTAGCCTAGATATATATCCATATGCTATTTCCATTAAACTAGACTGGACGCTGAAAGTTAAGTAACCCAACTACAACTGTGGTCAAACTAGGCCCAACTTTTTATCTCCAATATAATGTATACACACCTCAGTTCCAGGCAGACAGAAGGAGAATCTTGGATTAAATTCTCATAGCCTAACTACAACAGTTGTAAAATTATCACTATGCAAGCAACAAGCATGAAATCATACGCACTATTGAAGAAAGCAGTAATCTAGACATGAAATTGACAAATATATAAAGGAATGCAAGTATACCTCTCTATCAAGAAGGATAAGAGTATTTATTTCAGGAACGCCCATCTGTGGTTAAAAAGAAAATATGTAGTCACCAAATGTTTAGTTATCGAAAATTCAAAAATACAAAACTATTTTATTTGCCTTCAAGTGAATCATAATTACCTCTGCAATATTAACAGGTTCTTCATTTTGCATGCGTTCCAAAATTTCAGCAACACGGGTAGATGCATTCCCTTTGGCTCTAATATTCGGAATCACGCCATAAGAAAACTACATTATAACCAACATAGGACTGTCAAAAAAGGTCATAGATTGGAAAAGGAAGAAACGTCATGGATGCCATATACACAAATCTCTCATAAAAAATGGTAGCATACCAAAACTGATACAGGATTAAGTGGATCTATGAAAATTTTAAAGATCTAGACCAACATTGACAGCTTTGTGTAACAAAAAGATGAACTATACCTCGAGATTGTGAATTGATTTTGCAATATGCCATAGAGAGGTTGCATCTCCATCCACCACATATTCCTGTCAGGTATATCCTCCTATCATTTAGACACAACTCTAAACTCGAAAAATAATTTTATCCTCTCAAATTCTTGGTCATTCCCAACAAAATAAAAAAACCCACGTACTTTTTGAGCAAGGTCAAGTTCAAATGATAATACATCCTCGTCCAGTGGAATCACATATAGTGGAAACTCCCCAATATTCAACAACTCATGTACTTTTTCCTCCTCAAGTATCTGTAGGAAGCCATGCATAAATATATCAGGGTGTTACAATCAAAGCATTCTCGGAATCCATCAGTTTTTCAGATAATCTGATCCTTACCTTTTCACATGCAACCACACGCCGGGGAACAAAGTAAAGATAATATTCTCTATGAAGACCTTTTGATGTATCGTTGTGAATGTGTGAGCAAATGAATTTCATCAAGTCAAGTTGAGCTGGAACAAGGTAGACCACTTTGGTGCGTTCAGTTTGAATTGGCTCGGCTGTTAGATACCGCAATTCAGCCCCATGTTTCTGCTCATTAGAAGCATGATCAGGTTAAATTTGCATAATAAACTATTACAGCATTCAAATTCGGAAGGTCAGATACTAGTATTGAGTTTAATACAATTATGGGGTGTAGAGGAGATCATTAGATTTGAACAATGTCATGAACTGATAATAAGGCAGGGAATTTCACTGGCTTTCATCTGAAATGATGCAACAAACATAAAATCGCCTAAAATCAAACAAAAGTGATACTTGAAAGAACACAAAAATACCTTGAGTTCTGAGCTTTGGATAACAAGTGATAGCGACCCACTGAGCTTCTGATCAATTACCAAACATTTATCTCCTCGAATCTTTAAAGCATCAAATATACATAGTGAAATTAAAAACAAAGGTCAAATAAATTCACATCAATATCATCATAAAAAAACATAAAAAACTCTAAATGAGACGATCAAAATGAGCAGCACTTACATTTCTAAGGATGTTTTCCAGCTCCGCTTGAGCCCTAGCTCTGGAATTCAATAGCAACAAAAAAACGCCAAAAAAAAAAAAAAATTAATCCGCAAAGCATAAAATTATGTTTGGGTGAAAATTAGAATAAAACTGAAGATTTGTACCGTATAGAAGTGAGATTGATGGGTGCGTTATCTAAGTTGGGAATCTGAGACATTTTTCTCCAATTCCTCTCTCTCTCTCTCTGCACGATTTGAGTGAGTTGAAGATAGAAGTTGCTTTATATATATATATATATATATATATATATATATATATACACACACACATTAGAAGTTAGAACTTGATTTGGTTTTTCTTTTTTCAATACATGTTTAGAAGTATATATATTTTAATTTTAGACGAAAAATGTATCTGATATGTTCAGATAAATAATTTTTTAATTATGAGTTGTACAATTTTTATAAGATTCAAATAAAAAGAAAAAAAATACTAATAATTGATGACTTCCAAATAAAAGTAGAAACTAATTCATTGGTAATGATTTTGTTTTAAAAAAAAATGTTTGATTTCATTGTTGATAATGGTAGAAGTTATTTTATTAATTAAATCACTTTAAGATACTACTAATTAGTTAGTTATTGAAAATTATAGTAATATTGATTTGGTGCTAACTATTGTTTAGGAATATATATAAAATTGTATATATTTTGTCAGAAAAAACAATATATATATATATTGGGCACATTTACACACATCCAACCTCTCAAGTTCGAGACTTGGGAATGATGTGCTAAAAATTTGAGAGAGAGCTTTGCCACCCAATGTGGTCCTACCCGGCTCGGAGTGGTTGCACACTTTGCCACCATTTTTGTAACAAATGTATATATATATATATATATATATATATATATATATATAAAACTGCCCTTACCCTTATACACGTAATACATATGTACATGTCAAATACAATACATATATATATAACCTGATTTCCATTTTGTATTATACCATACTTTTAGTTATTATATAACTTTTTTAGATGAAAAAAATTACATAATTTGACTATTGTTGTAATTTTATTTTAAAAAAAACAAACAATATCGAATGTATTCTCGTAAAAAAATACACAACCCTCCAATCAAAGCTAAGTATACTTAATTAATTTGTACTTTGCACCATGAAAACATATTAATTGACAATTTGCCCCCTATTAAAGAAAAAACAGCATTGTGCATCACTCAAATAATACTAGTATTGTTCACCACTCTAGTCGGATTTGGCTAAAAGGGTTTTTCGATTGCATCTAAGCCACATCCGTTCTACATTACTAGTCTGGAATTGGTGTTGGAGTTGCATGGATGTAAGTCCTAGTCGAATATGATAATAAAGAGATGAGTGATTGTATAAAAGATGCTACAACAAGATACATGAACTACAATATTATTTACAGCTCACACTCAACTTTCTTGGATTGATTGAACTTGAGTTCAGGTAAAAAAGTCGAGCCAACAAAATTCACCAAGTTCATTTCGAGCTCGGCTCATAAAGACCCACTAAAATAAAGTTTTTATCTTACATCTTAAACTTTAAAGTTTTCATTTTAATGTGAATACTGATACTTTTTATCCGACAACCAATTAAGATGCTTTTATCTATAAATTTGGGAGACGATAGAACAAATGAATGTGATGGGCCCGGCCCAGGATCCTAGGTCTAATGGGCTACGGGCCATAATGGACCCAACCTCACGGGCTAGGGTTTTGTTGTGGAAGGCCCATACCCCATAAGTCCGGCCCGTCGAGCAATCTGACAGCTATATATATGACTTCAGTTAATTCATTAATCACGTTCTGATTTTTGGAGAATTATCCTAGTTTCTCTGAATTATTTCGAACTACGAAAAGGCTTGATCCTACTGAAGTAGGTACGTAGGCAGCTCGAATTACTCGAGTGCAGCCCAAAATCTAAATATCGACGATGCGGATTCACACCGCATCATTTTGGCGCCGTCTGTGGGAAATTGAGATTAAGACGTGAGTTTTCTACCAATTACAGAGATTTGTAGAAAGGGGATTGAATTAATCACTCCAAAAATTCAAAGATTCGAGTAATTGTGGAATTTCTTGATAAGAAAGTGACAAAGCAAATCCTAGAAGAAGGCCACGGTCAGAAGCCGTCAAAGTATTCATCATACTTCTGTAAGTCAATATAACAATTATATTGATATTTCAAAATCAGATTATATGTCTATATATTTATATACATTTTATATATAGATATATATACATTCTGTGTTCTTAAATCATGCTTATATTGTGGCTGGTTCTACCAAACAAGCCCTAAGGGCTCACGTGCGGGGGAATGAAGCTTTATCTTTAAATTGGTCGAGACTGAGTGGATAAATAGGCATGGGCTTACCTGCTACTTTACTAGTTTCTCGAAGGCACTAATATTCTAGTTTGGAAGTGATTTGCCTACATGAATAAATATGGATGAAGTGATTAAATCATGAGTGAGATTTAGGATTTGGCTAGGAGTTTACCTCCAGTTGAAAGTTATTCTTTTGAGTGTTAGTTTATGCCCAGGTCTCCTGGCCTAAAATCGACGGACCAGATTGCATAATCCTTGATAGACCATATAATAATAATTCTTGATTATCTAAGACAAAGTTCTATAACAAGCTTCCCACGTGTTTCTTTTTTTCTAAAACTGTTACGTTATATGTTCAACGTATCTAGCCTCGTTTATTCATAGACTAGAGTTGTGTATAATTTTATTATTGTTTGGTACACAAGGTGTGTAATCCTCTACATATACGGGATCCTTAGTAGTAATCACTACCATTCTTATCACTTTATTTAAATTTTTACGATATTTAGTCATACTCTGCTACCAAATCATACTTATTTATAATTTTATACTTCATGTGACATACTTTAATCATAAAGTTTAATAAAGCTCCCTATATATACATCATAAATTACAAATATGTTTGGTATAAAAGCTGCATAAAAAACGCAAAGTTTCATTTAGAATTTTGGTTATATGTTTTCCATGATTTTTCCTGAACTCGAAACTTAAAGTTTGGATCTATGAAATTTTCATCCTACTTTCCTTAAATGTTCTGCTCTGAATCTTCAACGATACCGATATATACGACCTTGGCTTGAGTGGGTGACTAAGATTATATACTCAATTTATCTAGTCTTGTTTAGTATGTTGGACTTTGTTTGGAACTATGCTATATATGTTTCTCTTTTTTTTCGTATATCTTGATATACAGGGTGTGTAGTTCTTCAATGTTTGGAACTAGTCCCGCCCGGCGATTTTCACCCGTTTCCGATGACGATTCGGAACTTGCTTGTTTGGTACAACTATCAGAAGTTCATGTTGAATATTTCACATATTGAAGTTTCCCTTTGCAAGTGAAACCATTGAACTTTTTACTGTTTAGTTTTACTCATGTATCTTTCTATCGCTTCTCGTCACTTAATAACCAGAGGTTGAGGCTCATCGCCCCTAGAGGATGAGGCTCATCGCCCATCTCCCCACTACTTAATCCCTAGAGGCTGAGGCTCATCGCCCCCCTTAGCTGATGAGGCTCATCGCCCCACCACTACTTAATCCCTAGAGGCTGAGGCTCATCGCCCCCCTAGCGGATGAGGCTCATCGCCCCACCACTACTTAATCCCTAGAGGCTGAGGCTCATCGCCCCCCCTGGCGGATGAGGCTCATTGCCCCACCACTACTTAATCCCTAGAGGCTGAGGCTCATCCCCCCCTAGCGGATGAGGCTCATCGCCCCACCACTACTTAATCCCTAGAGGCTGAGGCTCATCGCCCCCCTTAGCGGATGAGGCTCTTCGCCCCCTAGAAGATTAGGCTCATCGCCCCACCACTACTTGATCACTCGAGGTTGAAGCTTATCGCCCTTACCCCATTCTTACTTAAATGTCGGCCTTTATGCATTTCTATTCCTATGTGTCAAACCCATCACGCTCGCTCTATGTCGTCTTAGCCTGCTGGCTTCGACAAGGGGGGCATAGGGGCAAGGGACACGGCTTACTCAAACATAAGGACTCGACTTACTTAAACATAATGTCAACACGAGAAAAATAAAGTCGAGATGAACTAAACTAAACAAAGATCAACAGCAAATCAAACGAGTCTTACGAAGACAACACGAAGTGACTAAAACTAAACAGACCCTACATCGCTATCTAACTCTCCTCCGAGTCGCCACCAAGGCCATTGGGACCGGCCCCGAATCTATTATCGTCCCGCACGCTGGGATACACCCAAGTGAAGTCATACCCAAGGGTAGCGCTTGCTAGTCCAAAGGAACTTCCGGCTCCACCGGACAGTCGGCGTCATGTGCCCCTGAGTCTCCTCCTTCGCCTCCAAGCGGACCTCCTCAGCAAAGTCCGTCCCACGTCTGAAGCCCTCGATGGCATCTCTAAGGGCCTTCTTCCCGACCTCAGAACCGAGGAAGCCCTTGCCGCTTGAGATTTGAGGCTCCCCAGTCGGAGAGCCCCCCTCAACTAAACTTAGACTCTAGGATGAGGTCACCCCTGGGTAACCCCCCTCGAGCATTTGTGAAGTTGGACCCTCGAGAACTTGTGAAGTTGGACCCTCGAGCACTTGTGAAGTTGGAGGTTCCCAAAGTCGGAAGCCCCACTATATATAAACCTTGAAATCGCCCTAAAGATCGAACCCACCATACCTCGACAACAACGTTCAGCCTAAAGCATGCCTAAAGCCTTCGACATGGGGGGCATAGAACAAAGTTGTGATATTAAGAAGTCAAGACATTTCCGTATCGCCCCAAACGGGTCCCCAGAGGACGCTCCTGGGCGTTCACCCTAAGGTGCGCACCCCCCGAGGCGTGCGCCCGTGGGACGTGTGCCACCATACGCCAAAAAAATGAAAAAGAAAGAAGAACTTACCCGAGCTCGTCATGGAGTAGACTTTTCCTTAGAAGCTTGAAGTTGTCATGGGCTCGTGGGCTTTGGCATGAGCTATTGTTGAGACAAGACTTTTCATGGGCCATGTTTGAGCAAGCCTTCAAGTTGAGACTCATAGAAGCTTGGATCTTTACAGTGCGGACTCACGGGTTTAAAGATGTTAACTCTCGATCTCCCCACCTCGAGGAGGATCCCGAGAGTTAGGGGGCATATGATGGGCCCGGCCCAGGATCCCAGGTCTAATGGGCTACGGCCCATAATGGACCCAGCCTCACGGGCTAGGGTTTTGTTGTGGAAGGCCCATACCCCATAAGTCCGGCCCGTCGAGCAATCTGACAGCTATATATATGACTTCAGTTAATTCATTAATCATGTTCTGCTTTTTGGAGAATTACCCTAGTTTCTCTGAATTATTTCGAACTACGAAAAGGCTTGATCCTACTGAAGTAGGTATGTAGGCAGCTCGAATTACTCGAGTGCAGCCCAAAATCTAAATATCGACGATGCGGATTCACACCGCATCAGAATGGTTTTCAACTTAGGATATAAGTTTTGTTAATGTCAATGTTTTCATGATTGAAATAGCATTTTTACCTGTTCTATTGTCTTTCTCTTTACAATTGATTTTACTATTTTGTCATTTGGTAAAATTTTATTTTATTATCGTATCATGATATTTGAAAAAAATTTGAACGATTTTTCCTTAGCCACCCCTAAATTTGGCATGAGAATAGTTGGGGTCAAAACTAATATAATAATTTAATTTTTAGGGTGCAAAGTGCCTATCTACTATTGCAATAGGTGCAAAGTGCTTATTTATCCTATTTTTAAGGTGCAAAGTGCAAATATGCAAAGTTCAGACCACGAAAAAAAAAAAATCAGTTCATACAAATCAGCAAACTTTATCCCATTACTGCTGCTCAACCGGAGGCTGCTCTCATTTCATATCCCAAAACCACCGCAACAATGGCGGCGATAGCGGCGGCAGCCACCGCATTCACAACCCTCCACCTCTCCAAAACCTCCTTCACTCTCCCCGGCCGCCACCTCCGCACCGTCGTTACCTGTTCTTTCTCCACCGAATTCAACATCTCATTTGCCCCTCCTAAACCTAAACCTAAACCTAAACCTAATCCCCAGCTACACAAAGCTTCGCCACAAGAATCGGATGAATCAAGTGACGAGCTCTCAATTCCATGGATGGTCAGAGACGAAAAGAGCAATCTCATGCTCAAAACGATGCAGCCTGAGCTCTTCCTCAATGCTATGGCGCATGAGAGTACGCAGAAAAAGAAGAAGAAGAAGAAAGACGACAGGAGTGATGGTAGTAAAGGCAAGGCGGCTGCTTTCTCGGTGGAGCCTAAGTATTCCAAGGCGGCGAGGAGGTTTTATAATGAGAGGTTCCGAGAGCCGCCACAGCGGATTGCGAAGGTGCTGGCAGCTGCAGGAGGTAAAATGTCATGTTCATCTGTTTTATTGTTAACTTAGGATGTTGTAACGTGTGCTCTTGAGATGAATGGACCCTATTGTGTTTGTCTCTTTTATTTTCAGAAGTAGAAAGTAATTTTGTTCATCTATTAGTGATTTTCTTGTTGGAGCTTATAATTTGAGGGCAGTAGTAAACGTAATGTAATGCGAAATCGCGTACATGGGGTTCTCCTGGTTGTACCTTGCTTTGCTGCTATAAGTTGCTTGTGGATTATCCCCTGAGCATTCAGCGTATTGTCGTTCTAGTCGTCTGTAGACATTGTACACATATTTTTACTCATTAATTTTTCAAAATTGAATATTCTTCTGCGGATGGCTGGCCTATTCATATTTTAGCAGTTGAGTGGTAAATATTACATCTTAAGAGATACTTTTAGATTACAGAAAAATCATAATATTGTGCTTGTTATGTCATATGTGCTGAAGTGATGCAGCTTAGATTTAATTTAGAAAATCTGAATACGTATATTATCAATTCAATGCTCGTGTATTCAATTCTATGAATTAAATGTTCAAGCACATTAAAAATCATAAAAAAATGCCATTACTTGTTGTCATTTGGTCATTAATATCTTATCATGACACTACCACCTCATTGAATGTCATCCTTATTTTTACACTGATATCGCCAAAAGGTGTCCGGACCTTTAAAGTTGTACAAGAGATATATTGTAGAGAGCAAGTAATTATCTGAATATCTGCTTCTAGAAATAATACAATGAAAGAATTGCTTGGGGAGCATATTGGTAAGTATTTAGATGTCTTGACATGTATGCCAGTTTACTTGATGAAGCTATCTCAAGTAATATCAAATGGATGCCAGTTCTTGTCCAGGATAGCGTCTTTGATTACAAAGGCAGGGTACTCTCTGTGAAAACCTTTGGGACCTAGTACTTTTGGTAAATTCATGCAGTGGATTAGTTTCTGGTTTAGGTGTAATCATATCTATTATGTTTATACACTCTTATATAATGTGGTCTGGTTGACAGTGGCATCTAGGAGAAGTAGCGAAGAGCTGATTTTCGAAGGAAAGGTCACTGTCAATGGTTCTGTCTGCAAGACACCCCAGGTCAGTTCTAAAGTGATTAGTAGTCTCATTTGCAATTTTCCGTAACTCAGAAAGTAAGTTGTATTGTCAATAGGTAAGTATAATTTTTTGTTACCAGATTCTGATTGTTAAGATGAAAAGTTGACTATATAAATAATACTGTGCTCATCTGTTTATGATAACATTGGCAGACCAGAGTTGATCCTGGTCAAGACATAATATATGTCAATGGAAGCCGCTTGGCTAAGAAACTTCCTCCAAAAGTTTATCTTGCTCTGAACAAGCCGAAAGGGTTTGTCATCTCTATCTCTAATATCTCTCATTATCTCAGTGTTTGAATCTTAACTTCTATTTCTATGAAGTGATGGAGTTGATGCAGAATTTTATTATTGCAGCTATATATGCTCAGCAGGAGAGCAAGAGACAAAGTCCGTTTTGTCTCTATTTGATGATGTTATGAAGAGTTGGGTATGAGTGGTCAACCCAATTAGATTTTTAAGAACTTGAATCTTAGAGTGGAAAACTATTTTTTTTCCTTCTAATCATCATCACTGACTTAAAATTCCTGATACATTTTCTTCAGCATAAAAGACATCCTGGATATCCAAAGCCACGACTCTTTACAGTGGGCCGTCTTGACGTTGGCACGACTGGGTTGATTATAGTGACAAATGATGGTATAATTATCTTTCATACGTACGTTATTATCTTTCGCATAATATATCAAATCTTGTTATTGACTATCTGGTTTGTGCTTTTTTATAGGTGAGTTTGCTCACAAGGTTTCACATCCTTCGTCTAATTTATCTAAGGAGTAAGAGTTTACTTTCCTTTTCCCCTTTCTCTTGCTAGATGTTCTCACCAAATCAAAACTCTATTGATATGTCTTCTTAATATTGTTGGTTTAATTCCTGAACTTAAATTTGTAGTCTCTGTTTCTTCCTGCTTTCGTTCTATTAACTGCAAGTCGTGCATGTTTTCATGTCTTTTGCAAATATGTTGACAAGACCATTTTTAAAAGTATCATTTCATGGCTTCATAGAATTCTTGATGACGTGCCCACTGATGATCTGATTGGTGCACTTTCAATTGCGTGGATTACAGATATATTGCCACTATTAATGGTTCGGTTAGCAAGCGTCACTTGCTTGCGATCAGTGAGGGGACAGTTATAGAAGGTGTCCATTGTACCCCTGATCTGGTTGAAATGTTGCCACAACAACCAGATATTTCAAGGCCTCGAATTCGCATTGTGGTACTCTTATACTCCTAATGCATTCAATTTTTCCTTCTTTTACTTTACTTCAATCTTTTTGTATGCTCTCTCTCTCTCTCTCTCTCTCTCTCCCTGTCTCTCCCTCCCTCTCTATCTCTCTCTCTTCTGTGTGTGTAGGCGGGGGGTGAGTGGTTCTGTTATATAGATTTTGGTCTTTGCACTTGTATTTATCCAAATCTTTAATAGTAGCATTTTAAAGAAGCAATCAGCCTGGTCCAAGGATTATGATTAGAACTTGTCATGCTCCTGAAAGAGTATCTGATAGATGTTTCAGTTGTGGGATGATAGTGGCTCAGCTTGCTTTTGAATGTTTTTGCTATCTTTTTGTTTATACACTGTAAAGGCTATTTTTAGACAATTGACTGGAGTGGGTTCTGATGTAATTTCCTGCTGGCATGTTTCTCCTTTCTTGACCACAAACTGGTATCCTTCGGACTTCAAGTAAGATGAGACGTAAATAAGATTTAAGAAACGTATTCATTTGTTGATGACTCTTGTAAATAAGAGGGAATTGTATGCGATATTAGTAAGGATGAAATTATTGTAAATAGAGGATAATGCTGTTGACGCTTTTATATTGTTAGGTGAAACTCATGTGAAAGAAGAAGAAATGGCCATCCACTTTAATTGAATTGTACTCTATATTTTGGCTTAGAGTATAGGGGGATTGACTGCGAGATAGCAACCCCACTCCCCCCCACCCCACCCCACCCCAGCAGACAATTTTCTCCTTTTGGTTGGAAGGAAAGAGGGAGTGGATGAAGAATAATCTCTGGAAACATGGAAGCCGATCCCTTTTCACGAGGATGATCATGTAGCATCCATGTTAGATTTTCTTGATACTCTTAATTTCCCGCAATACATTTTCCAAACTTGTTAGGATGCAGCCTCAAATTTCTGGCTTGAAAGTATTTAAGTTGCAGAATTTCTATCGCCCGAGTTCTGTGACGTGCAAATGCACTAGAATCCTTAATTTAGCAGTAAAGAATATTAAGCCTTTTCAGTTGAAAGATGATGACTGAAATATATTTAAATGGTTTTCATTAATTATTGGTGCAGGTTCATGAGGGGAGAAACCATGAAGTGCGAGAACTTGTTAAAAATGCTGGACTTCAGGTAGTCTGGAATTTGTTATTGATTCCTAGACAGTTATATTACTTGATAATTCATATGTGAAGATGGAATAAAGGCAACTAACTTGTCATATGACGTCCATTTCTGCTGAAAAGAGCAATTAAAAATGTTATTGTTAATTTTCATCCTCAAATCATTTGTATTCTGAAATAACCAAGGGTCAGAGTCGAGCACTTTTAGGATGTTCACTTTTTCTGTTTAACATTGAGCAAAAAGGTACTGTATAAAGCCTATTTTGATGTTTGAAAAACTGAAAAGAAAACACTAATTTAATGGTCATTTTGGTTAACCCACGTGGCTGCTTTTTATGTCGGTAAAAATTTGACATAAATGTCAACAGTAGATACATTATGACATTATCTGTTCACTTCCTCAATTTATGTTTCAACTATTGCCTTGTTTCTTCACCAAGTTGATTACATTCTGCCATCCTTTACTTGTTTCAGATTCATGCATTGAAGCGTATACGTATTGGTGGTTTCAGGCTTCCATCTGATCTTGCGTAAGTTTTATATATGCTGTTTTCATATTTCTAACTTTACCCTTGTTGGTGCATTTCTAAATTAACTCATCATTGTACATTATTTGTATCTATCTTTTTTAAAGGGCTCTACACATGCACACTCATATTATGTAATATACATTATATGCACATCTGCTTTTACATAGCACTCCGGTTCTAAGCGATGTTTCTTGACTGTCTCTAATTATAGAGCTAGGCACATGTTATACTTTTCCATCAGCACCTATCCTGAATAATTGTATCTGCGCAATTTCCAGGCCACATTATGAAATGTTCAAATTATATCAGAAGATATTAAATTTATAAGCAAACTCGCACTTTGGTACTGTTGACTAAGCCAAATTTTTCAATCTATGGGACCAAAATGTTAAAATGCATAACCTAAGGCTTGAGTCCATATCTGGCGAACTGATGATCCTTTATCTAGTAGGACTAGGGGTAGCAATTGGGCGGGTTGGGTTGGTTTTGGGTCGGTTCCAATGGGTTAGTTGTTAAATGAGTTTGGTTCTTAAATGGTTTTAAGGTGGAACCAAATTCAACCCAAAGTGGAACCAAAAGGGAACCAAGCCCAACCCGACTCAATACCTTATATTTTGTTCATTATAATTTAGATTATTGGCAAACGATTTGGGCCTAACCTGAAATTTAGTTGGACCCAACTTGGAACCAAGTTGGAACCAATTAGGAACCAAATAAAATTTTCTTAGGAACCAATTCAACCCAAATTAGGTTGGAACCATTGGAACCGTGGTTCCGGATCCATTTTGCCACCCCTAAGTAGGACTAAAAGTAAAACCTTATCTAAAGTTATATTTATCACTAAAATCTGCATCATAAATTTGTTACACAACAATTTTCTGGAATGATTTTTCTCTGTCTGGCTCATCACAGGCTAGGGAAGCATGTGGAACTCTCCACAGCTAATCTGAGGGCACTCGGCTTGAAGAGCTAAAACTATGAAGTGTTATTTCGAGCATAAGTGACTCCACGCCATGCTTGATTAGTAAGAGTTGTTTTTTGTTCCTATAATCACAGATTCTTTACTTAACGGTGTGGATCTTTTGCTATTCAAGTCTAGGAAAATTCGGTCCTTGTGAAAAGTGTGTTGATTAGAATCGAGTATATTAGAGCTCATGTAGCGATAGCAAGTGTAATTGTTTTTTACTGGAAACTGGTGATTTTCTTCTCACTTGTAGGTTTCCTGTACAGTTTAATCTGAGTATATGTTCTGTAATTTAAATACAGCAGTACAACTTCTCTATGAATGGACAAACAAAGGGAAATGAGAGAATGAAGTAAACATAAAAATTGTATTTTTAACTTGTGAAATCCGTACTTGAGTTTTACCTTTTCTAAATGCATGCTTAATTCCATTATTAGTTCATATTAACTTATTCACATTTTTTAACCAAAAGGAGCACTCTGTATGTAATTAAGTCGTCCAAGAAATTCTACACATGCTCAGACCCAACGAATGCACAAGCATTTTACTAGTCTGGAATCTAGTAGAGCTAGAGGGAGATACAGATTCCTAACTACTCCAAGATGCGAAAGAAGTGAAAGAAACCATAATACCTAGTGTAAAAGGAAATTCGTGTATGCATTATTTGTGACACTCGATGTTATTTCACTTATTTTTTGTGATTGTGAAAACTGAAGTGTTTATTTTCTTTTAAACATATACAACTTTACAAATTAAATACAAATTTATAATGTACAATGGTCATTCTTATAATTTACTTCTCTAATCAGTAATATTTAAATTAGATTGAAAAGACTAATTTATATATTTTAACATAAATTAATGTATATGACATATATATACACATTTTATTAGCAGTTTTGTGTCGTGTCCTAATATTTTTAAAATGTCATATATTTTCGTGTCGTGCCCATGCATCATAGTTGATACCATAACAAGAACTACAAATACAATAAAAGGCAAAACTTTCTATTTGAACAAAAACCTAGGTGTTAGCTCTTCTTAATTCCAAGAAGGCATACCAACAACTAGATAATAAGATTACATTATACAAAGGATTACTAATATGAATTTCATATATTGTTACAACATGACAACAAGAGTGTCTCTGTTTTAATGCTCGTTTAACGTAGAGTACAACTATAACCACAAACGAATATGGACCTTTCCTGCCTAAATAACATGTTACCTAATCGTACAGCCCCTCATCATGCCAGATATCGACCAAAAAGTCGACCATTTCCTGAAAAGTCCATAAAAACATTAAACCTTGAACAGTATATATTTGAGCAAAAATATTTAAATTCGTTCTCTAAATTCTCATTTTATATCCTACCAACATTATGACAATATATTTTACCAGCACATAAACAACTTCATGCTTCATGACATCAAGTTTGTCACTAATTAAAAATAACAAAAAATATATTTTCACTAACGGGTCTTGCGAAAAACAACTCACTCAATCAGATTTTCATTCTCAAACGAATACTGCCAATGCATTCTTAAGAACCGTATTCAAAAATGGAGCTATATGTGTCGAGATAACTTACAGCTAAGGGGATTGGTTCAGAGAAAGGGTCATTAGTCGACAGCAGATCTTCATAGGTCGTGGACCAGCTGCAAGAGAAAATAACAAAGCATTACGTAGAAAAAAAAAATGACATTTACAAAGAGGTTTTTGTGCCCGTTTACTATATTCAATAAGGCTTGGTAAGCCATCACATTGGCCTCTAATTATCTTCCATTAGTCACAAATTTTATGATGGCTACAGTATTTTCTTTCATTTTGTTCATCTTATTTTTGGGAGCTCGTGTCTTGGGAGGACCTTCAAAATAAGATTTGTTATATAAAAGAAGATTACTTAAAGCAGTACCTTATAATTGGATCCATTGGCGCTCTTCTTTCAGGCCTTTGCGATACATCTCCGATCCATTTTCTCCTACTCTCGTTCCATGCAATTGCAGCTGCAAAACATGTATGCACATTACTTAACCTGACATTTTTATTTCCTTATATTTAACCTTACACTTCAGACATCAAAAGAAAATGACTCTTCTATTTTACTAGTGAAGGGTAAAATCATTAATGCATAACTGTGAAAGATGCTAAACTGGTTCCAGGAATAATATTTCTGGCAGATAATGGATTGAAAGTTTGATACAGGGCAATTGAAAAAACATTTCAAAGTTTTCAGCTTCGGCCAATTTAATTCTTTTTGCAAACTGATGTATACTTTCATTGCATTGATTGTCAAATAATCTGCTCTTTTTATTAGATTTAACATCGGTTTCACAATCGACGCTATGTTTTTTTCATGTTCTAGTTAGATTATTGCATTTTCAATGTTCGTTTTACTCATTTTTCAAAATTGTTTTCTACAAGCATTTTCAGAAAAAAAAAAAAAGACGAACTCAAACTTGCTCCATCATTTTCAAAATTAATTAGAAAGACTATACACTGTATTTCAAAAGTCTATATCTCATTTTGGAAAACAGTTTTCCTTTATGTTCGAAAATAGACGCAACATATTTAGTCAAAGACTCCAAATATATTGTTACTTCGGAACCTTGTGTCACAATAACCAATTTTATACAACTTCATATTCCATTCTATAACCAAATACAGAGTATAAGCAAGGCCTACCATGATTGACAAATGCAGAAGCTCCTGTGCTATTTTCTGCTGTTTTTTTCTGTTCGTATGGAGGTGTAGATTTTTCCAAAGGTCTCTTCTCGTTGCGGTGGGAAGTTCTACTATTGACTTCCATCATGTCTTGAATTAAAAACCATCCCCCTTTAGTAATCCTCTGCAATTTATAACCCTCAACAGCCCTTTCAAGGGTGTGTCGAGAGATATAACTCAAGCCCCGAATGATGAAAAAAGAGGTCTGCATAAAAAGATATCAACTTTCAGGTTACCAGAATAGAGCATAGTCATAAGTATCTTTTCAAAGTGATTCCTTTTTTTAAGGTAAAACAAACACCTTATAAAATAACAATAAGAAAGGGTAAAAAAAACTCCCCTGCGATTTTGAACTCAGTTCATAAAATGAGATGCGTTTGAACATAAAAATAAAATTCAGTAGATTTAGAAAAACAAAATGAATGTTTAAAGCAATCTCAATCTATGTAGATAAACAAAATAAAAGCGACCTAAATAAAGTCTAATTTCGATCAACAATCCAGGCACAAGGGGACAAGAAACATTCATTTTTTATTGTTCCATGAGATTGATAACAAATAACCATTCTAAAATTTTGTAGCGGCTTGGTGAAAATGCTGCAGTCATTAGAAGTTACAGAAACAAGAAGACCCCAACTACTTGTTCCATAAAAGCCTTAAAATGGAGCTATTTTACTTTCCAATAGCATGTAAACTATGGTTGATTTTCACAATGCAGATTATATATATCCGCTTAACAAGTATATTAACATGGTTGCAACTGTAGTTGACAATAGAGACCCTAACGAAAGCAGTCCGTCGTGAAATGACAAGGTATATAATCAAAAACTAGAGTCCTATAACTTTAACAAGCAACAAAGTTCTCGATCTCTGTTGCCAAAACCCCGCAACTAAAATATAGTTAAAGCAAAAATCTAAAAATCAAATCTACCCTTGAACATTATTGTGTTCGTTTTTACCCGAAAAATGAAAGGAGAAAAAGGAGGCATTCAAGATTTAAGACTCTTTACTTGTTGTTTTTTCTTTTCTTTCCAAAGCAAAACCATAAGCCGAATAATTTCATTCTCTATTACACTCTCAGGCACTTCCCTGATACCGTTGCTCATAATCAAATATATGTATAAACTACAGAATATGATGATTGATCATATTATTCATAAAGGTTGATTTCCCAAATTTTCTCCAATACCCCACAAATCTCTATGTATCTCTTCTACACAAATATATGTGCATTCAATATATACATAAACAAAATGTATGTTATACACAAACTAATTATTCTATACCGAAAGTCAAATCTTTACTTCAGAATAACATAAAGAACTTTTGTAGAAATACATAAAAACATGTAATTCCTAATCAAAAACCCACAGAAAAAGAGAAAAAGAAAGAAAACCCATCAATCTTTTTCCCAAAACTACAATCCATTTGCCCATCATTAACAATCGAAACCATGCCCACAAAAATTAAAATGAGCAGCACATTCACAAACATACTACTAACAAAAGAAAACATAAAATAAAAAGCAAAAAAAACACAGAAAATAAAACGGAAAAAAGAAAGAAATTAAAGAAAGGTGGTACGTACCTAGTGGGGGGCTTGAAGCAAAAAAAACGAGAAGAAAGAAAGAATAAATGAAGGGAAAGAGGGGGTATATATAGAGAGAGAAAAGACTAGAGATAAGGAAAATCGTATGTAATAATTGTGGTGGGGTTCCAGAATATACAATCAGTCATTTTCTTTGTTTGGAAAGACATCTTTTTTTATTTTTTTTCAATTTGGATCGAATATTATTATAATCTTATATTTCACACTTTATATACGAATGAATATTATATGAATTTTATATTCATAAAATAGCTTTTTAAATTTGAATTTAAAAAGCTTCATATATATACATATAATATACAATACTGAATACACAATCAAATACCATTTTACAACGACACATCTCTTCAAGTGTATACATATATATATATATATATGTATATATATAGCTTTAATTATCTCTCCTCTTTCTCTCTCTCTCTCTCTCTAGAGCTGACGTGGATGTGGCCACTTGCTGGATAAGCCAGACTTTACATGGTTCACGTGGCCATGCTGAATTGACCCTTTTGACCATCACCAACTTGGTAAATTGAGGGCATTTTGGTCAAGGGACCTAAATGTAGAGGTACAGTGTTAGGGGTCATGGATTTTGGTGTATCTATGGATAGTGCCAAACTAGGTGTGTACGGTAGGTTTGGTGGTACCTACCACTGAAATGTATTGGGTTATTTGCATTTGAGTCCCTGAGGTTTTCTAATTTTACAAGAACTTCCCTTGATTTTTGTTTGTTTAGCAATCACCTCCCTTTATCCGGTCCTGTGTTTGCGTGTCGATATGGTTCCAATTTATAGTAGCAAAATACCCATTTTATAGTGTAGCAAATGAGAACATAATATTCATCAGAGTAAATACGATAAACTTATAATAGGCCTTGTTTGTTTATGTTTTCAAAATCCATTTTCAACTTTTTAAATCACAAAATTCAAAATAAACTTAACACACCAAATATTCATCCAAATTCTTCTTTTTTTCAACTCTACTTTCCAATCTCTTATATAACTAACTATGAATCATATATACAACATTTCACACATTTATCAATCAAATCAATTATTATTTGACTATCTTTCACACTTTACAATTTTTTTCATCTATATTTCTTTATATTTTATTCACATAATCATTATATATACAACTAACACAATTATTCTATATATCATTCATCAACCTATCACTATTGATTTGACATATTTTAACGCTTTCAACTTATCTTTAAAAACATAAACAAACAACTATTATTTTTACACGAATTTTCATAATACACAATTTTCGATAAAATTTTAAACTTTTTCTCAAAAACATAAACAAACAGAACCTTCAAGAATATAATAAACCTTTTTTCAATAAACTATAGTTTCATTCATAAATTTGACATATGGTGTTTCTTACAAAATATTTCGTATTTACACCATCTCAACGATCAATATCTCTTCATTCATTATCGAATGAAATACATTAAATACAACCACTACTCTAAAATCCTTAGGCCTCAATTGGTTGGCCAATCAACCTCCAAAAAAATTATTTCAAAGTAAAAAAATCTCATAAAACTTCACTTGTTTGGCAGCTCACAATTTAAAAAAAAAAAAAAAAAAAAATCTCTCAAAATTCATCAAAATTCAAAAAAAAAAAATCTAAAAAAAAGAAAAGTAATTTTACTGTTCATGATTTGACAGTTAACATTATCGACAAAAAAAGTTTTTTCAGTTATATTTCAACTCAAAAAATTAAATTAATCACATATTAAAATGTAAAATAACACAACAATCAAAATAAGATCCATTATGACTAATTTTTAATGTGATGAGTTTGACAACAAATATTTAATAAAATTTATATTTAAATAAATTTTTCACAACATAAAATACCATAATCATTACATATTTTTTTCTAAAAAAATCAATCTAAACTTACTTCTCAAACCACATTTTTTATCCTTAGAATTACATTTTCTCATTTTTATCACAAAGAATTTTTTTGATCTTCATTACCGAGCCACATTTTGTCCTAGCTATTTCTTCCACTCGCATTTGTAAGTCTGAAATATCATCTCATTTGGTGTCTGCTTTTCTTTTCAAAGCACACCATTGGCCGCCATCCCTGATTGAATCCACCTTTATCTTAATATTATTTTAAATATAAAAATATTTTGGACAATCATATCTTAAATTCTTAATATTATAACCGAATATTTATCCCATATAAAAATTTAATCAAACATATTCTCAATTTTCACATATTTAGATATATTTTACCAAAATACATATACTAAAAAGGTAAAGAAATAAGACTGAACAATCGATTTGCAACGGATATTTTACCAAAATACATGAATCGCAACCAATCTGTAACAAATATATATATTTTGATATAATCTATGTATTCTAACTATGATTGAAGAGGGGTTACATAATTATATTTCCACAAGTATATGATTTTCGTGAGGGGATATATATAATTTTTTTAATGAATTGCATGTGCTTAAGTGTTATATTGTATTTTTTGATGATGCGACTTAAATATAGTTACATGATCAGTAAAAATTTTTGATATACAATTTTTTTTCCAAACATTTCCTAAAGATCACGTTAAGTTTGGCTTATGATATCTTTTCCTTATTTTTTTTCTTTTATTTGGACTTAATTAATTTTGATTCAATTTAATCAAGATTTATATTTGACAACACATTTATTATTTACTACTTTTTTCAATATACTTTTGATTGTACACGTATGTACATATAAATAAAAATATTTAGTATTCATTTTGAACAAATGAGGCCTTTATGTATTACATATTATAAATTAACTAAATAATACTTTATAGTTAAAAGAAAAGATATTACTTTTATTTAAAATTATTAATTCAATATTATACGATTTGAAAACAAAATACTATAGATTAATCATTGTCAACTACTTCATACCCAATATCTTTTTGTAATATAAAAAGAAATATAATTAGCCAATTTTCTCCCCATATCTTTCAGTACAAATTTATAAAATCTTTATACATATTAAATATGGTGAACCCAGCCCAATGGAGCCGGTGATTTGCAACCACAAATTTGGGCTGGGTGGGTGGTGTTTTACAACAACCACCCATATAATAACCACCCACCCAAGCCCAAATTTGTGGTTGTAATTCACCGGCTCCATTGGGCTGGGTTCAATATAGAATTTCCCTATTAAATATCGAATATAATTAACCAACAATATTTAAGAGAACTTGGATCCGACCCGTGTTCGTAAAACTTCACAAGACCCGACCCGACGCGGTTAAAAGGAAGGTAAAATAATATACACAGTGAAAATACGAAAACCCTAGTTATATTATTCCATGTATTAATCGGCTTCCTTATCATCTTTGCCTTTTCAGCTGTGGCGTCTCATATTCTACTGAGACGTATTGCTACTCGCAGGACCCCTTGCTCTGTTTCTTTATCGATTTTAAACTTCAATACTCATAAATCAAGGTTTGGTTTCATCACCTTTGTTTCTTTTCTGTTAGTACTGTTCATTTCTGTAAGAATTTTGGTTGTTTATAAGTTGTATAATGCGTTAAAACTCTTGTGAATCGTAAAATTTAACAATTATTATGGATCTGATTCGGGTTCTGTGTCTAAAGACTCAACTTTTATTTAAATTTTGATGTTGTTCATTGGAAGATTCAGGACGAAGAAATGAAGATGATTTTGGTTCTGGATTGATTTGAATTGTTATCCTTTTTATTGGGGTTTACTTATTTTTTTAGATTTTGGTCCTTAACACTAGCTTTTATGTAGTAAGTAGTTCATATGGCATTTTCCCTGTTATTCATGACCCTCTCTGATTTTATGTACAAATTGCCTATATGACTATGTTCCTATTATTGTATGGGTAAAAGATTCAGTGTATTTGTTCTAAAGTTTTTTCCTTTACAGTCCTGCTATAATCTGTTCATAATTATTGAAAATTTCTAAACTGCATTCAATGTTTTTATTAATCCACATTCATTAAATTGCGAGCAATTTCCTACAATAGGTGTTTTCCATATATATTGGAGTTTGTGCATTTAGTTTGTATTTAATCTTCTCTTGTTTCCTCTGGGATTGTAGTTTTTGTGGGCTAGCTGGTGAAGAAATGGCAGAAGAAAGTGGAAAAAGCTTTGCCAGAAGAGACCGCCTTTTGGAAATTGAGTCACAGGTCCGGAAGTGGTGGTCAGAGGGTGATGTGTTCCGAGCTGAGCCAAAGGACTCACCACCCAAGGCTGGAGAAAAGTTCTTTGGTAACTTTCCGTTCCCTTATATGAATGGATATCTTCACTTGGGTCATGCATTTTCCCTTTCAAAACTCGAATTTGCCTCAGCATACCATCGATTGAGAGGCGCGAATGTGCTCTTGCCTTTTGGTTTTCACTGTACTGGAATGCCTATTAAGGCTTCAGCTGATAAGCTTACTAGGGAGATTGAAATGTTTGGGAACCCGCCCGTGTTTCCTGTTGTCAAAGAGGAGGAAACTGAGCCAGAGGTGAAACCCGAAACTGAGAGTGGAGGGAATCAAAGTCAACCAGGTGGCAAATTCAAGGGTAAAAAGTCAAAGGCTGTTGCCAAGACTGGTGGTGTTAAGTACCAGTGGGAGATTATGCAGAGTTATGGTTTGTCTGACGAGGAGATAGCCAAATTTACGAACCCATATCATTGGCTAACCTTTTTCCCACCTTTGGCTGTAGAGGATTTGAAGGCTTTTGGGTTGGGATGCGATTGGAGACGCACATTTATCACAACTGATATGAATCCATATTTCGATTCCTTTGTTAGGTGGCAGATGAGGAAATTGAAAGATATGGGTAAGATTGTCAAGGACTTGAGGTATACTGTATATTCACCGTTGGATGGTCAGCCATGTGCGGATCATGATCGGGCTTCTGGTGAAGGTGTTATCCCACAGGAATATACTCTCATAAAAATGGAGGTTGTTTCACCTTTCCCGCCAAAAATGAGTGTTTTGGAAGGAAAGAAGGTCTACCTTGCAGCTGCGACATTGAGACCCGAAACAATGTATGGGCAAACAAATTGTTGGGTATTGCCGGATGGAAAGTATGGGGCTTTTGAAATTAATGACACCGAAGTGTTTATTTTAACAAGAAGGTCAGCTTTGAATTTAGCTTATCAGAAGCTGTCACGTGTTCCCGAGAAACCCACTTGTTTGGTTGAGTTAACTGGTCAAGATCTTATTGGATTGCCTTTAAAATCCCCTCTAGCATTTAACGATATTATATATACTCTGCCAATGTTATCAGTTCTCACTGACAAGGGTACTGGGATTGTTACTAGTGTTCCAAGTGATTCTCCGGATGACTACATGGCCCTCCATGATTTGAAAGCAAAACCCGCGTTTAGGGCCAAGTACGGTATAAAGGACGAATGGGTTCTGCCATTTGAGATCATACCCATCATCGAGCACCCTGATTTCGGAAACAAGTCTGCGGAGAAAATATGCATTGAGAAAAAAATCAAGAGCCAAAACGAAAGAGAAAAGCTTGATGATGCTAAGAAAATAATTTACAAAGGAGGATTCTATTCCGGGACAATGCTTGTTGGTGAGTATACTGGAATGAAAGTTCAAGAGGCTAAAAGTTTGATTAGGGACAAGCTTTTGGAGCTTGAACAAGCTGTGGTTTATAGTGAGCCTGAAAAGAAAGTCATGTCCAGATCTGGGGATGAATGTGTAGTGGCTTTGACTGATCAGTGGTATATAACGTACGGAGAGGAAGAATGGAGAAAAGCTGCGGAACAATGCTTAGCTGGCATGAATCTTTACTCAGATGAGACAAGACATGGCTTTGAACACACTTTAAGCTGGTTGAATCAATGGGCTTGTTCTAGAAGTTTCGGGCTCGGGACCCGCATTCCGTGGGACGAGGAGTTTTTGGTCGAGTCTTTGTCAGATTCGACTCTTTACATGGCGTATTACACTGTAGCTCATATGTTGCAGAAAGGTGATATGTATGGAGCTGATAGGTCTTCGATAAAGCCAGAGCAGTTAACAGACGAGGTGTGGGATTTCTTATTCCTTAACGGCCCTCATCCTAAATCGTCGGAAATATCTTCATCGGTTCTCGATAAAATGAAACAAGAGTTCGAGTATTGGTATCCCTTCGATCTTAGGGTATCGGGGAAGGATCTTATTCAGAATCATTTGACATTTTGTATATACAATCATACAGCAATCATGCCCAAGCATCATTGGCCTCAAGGGTTCAGATGCAACGGTCACATCATGTTGAATTCCGAGAAAATGTCAAAGTCAACCGGGAATTTCAGGACTCTTCGCGAAGCGATCGAGGAGTTTTCGGCTGACGCGACGAGATTCTCACTTGCTGATGCTGGCGACGGAATGGACGACGCTAATTTCGTCTTTGAGACTGCAAATGCGGCGATTTTACGTCTTACGAAGGAAATCGCGTGGATGGAGGAGGTTATTGCGGCCGAATCGTCTTTGAGAAATACTCCAGCTACCACTTATCCCGATCGTGTTTTTGCTAATGAAATAAATATAGCGGTCAAGTTGACTGAAAAGAATTACAGCGAGTATATGTTTCGTGATGCTCTGAAAAGTGGATTTTACGATCTTCAAGCTGCGAGAGATGAGTATAGGCTATCGTGTGGCTCTGGAGGGATGAATCGCGACTTGTTATTACGGTTTATGGATGTTCAGACACGATTAATCGCCCCAATTTGTCCGCATTACGCTGAATATGTCTGGAAAGTGATGTTGAAGAAAGATGGATATGTTGTAAGAATTGGCTGGCCTGAATCTGATTCGCCGGATCTTACCCTCCAAAAGGCGAATAAGTATTTGCAAGATACCATCGTCTCGATGAGGAAGCTTTTGCAGAAACAGATTTCAGGTTCAAAGAAAGGCAAAAACACAAACACAAACACATCAAATGTGCAAAATAAGCCCACATCTGGCTTGATATTTGTGAACGAACAATACGATGGTTGGAAAAAGGAATGTTTGAATATTCTCAAGAACAAGTTTGATGCTAAAACCGGGACTTTTGCACCTGACCAGGAAATCCTTTCTGAGCTGCAAAAGAGTGAAATTGGTCAAGCGGGCAATTTTAAACAAATACAGAAGCTTTGTATGCCGTTTTTGAGGTTCAAAAAGGATGAAGTTAAAACTGTTGGTGTTCAAGCATTGGATTTGAAGCTGCCTTTTGGTGAAATCGAGGTTCTTGTGGAGAATTCGGAGCTGATTAAGCGACAATTAGGGCTTGAAAATTTGGAAATTTTGAATGCAATGGATGCTGATGCTGTTGCTCGGGCTGGTCAGCATGGGTCGATTTTGAACTCGAACCCACCATCACCAGGCAACCCTACTGCAATCTTTCTGAGTTGATTTTGAATGATTTTGCTGGTGTTTATTTAGTTATTTCGATTTTGTTGGATTTTTTTGCTTTATTTATCGTGTTTGATTAAATCGTATACACATTGAACCCTGCTCTCTGCAATAAGGGAAAGTAGTGTTTTGTTGCTTGAATGACGGTTTTCGATTTTAAAAAATTTGTTTCGATTAGATGATATTTGCTTTTTTGGTTTTCCGGGTTTTGTTGTTGTTGATCTGTTTAAGTTAAATACAAGTTTAGCAATGTGGTTTTCACTTTTGTGAAATGAAGGATCTAGTTTGGTTGGTACAAGTTCTGATCTATTCTGCTGAAGCATGTCTAAGTTCTGATGTACACCGAATACGTCATTAACTTTCGGGTATTTTGGGCCCAATGGAGTCGGTTAGGCTTGGGGGATTGCATTGACTCGAACCCATTCAATGGGAAATGCACATACCCAGATCCGAACAATAGGGTTTGAGACCTGGACCCGACCCGGAGCCAATGACACTAAGTAGTTTGGGTTTGGGTTTAATATTTACGCGCGGGTATTTTACCAAAAATATACCCGAACAATATCCGAAGTTTACTCGTGGGCATTTGCCCGACACTGACCCGACCCGACCCAAAATGTACCTACTCGTCGGTTTTTTTCTCGACCCGTCGGGTATGCGATCGGGTTCGGGTAACATTTTTTTTGAATTTTTCATGGGTTCAGTTTGGATCTGAGTATTCCCCGCGTATTGATAGCCTTAGAGCCGGTTCATACAACACTCTTGATTGTAAGTGGCGTGCTAGTAAATAATATCCTATTTTTTTTCGCATTAAGGTCATCTCCAACTATTTGCTTTTGCACCGCATCTACATTAAATTCAATTCAACTCATGAAAATATATTTTGTTAATAAAACTCTAAACCACATTATTATAGCATGGGTTAGATATACTCTGAACCCTATCTATTATTTGTTACGCTATTTTTTATTTTATTTAATCATTGAAAAGTTATCATTTTATTAGCCTCGTTTTATTGAATGGCTAAAACCTGTATTTCTTCAACAAGAATTGTGTGTTCCTTCAAGTTATTTAATTACCTTTCCTTATAAGTTTAAACATATTTTTCTTACCCGTCATTATGCTCATCATTTTAGTTTCATTATTTCTAAATCTAACTTGCCATTAATATTAAAGATTAGTATGAATAAGTTGAAATAAACTTGTGTATTTAACTCTTGTTAGGTGAATTTCTTTACTTACCCACAACAACTTTTATTAGTATATGATTTATTCTCCAGCTAATCATTCATATAATACTTTTGAACTTGTTTTATGACACATCGAATTTAAACCATGTTACTAATGATATATACCACTTAATTTACAGTATTTTATGTTCAAGATCCGATTTATGCAAAATAAAAAATAAAAAAAAAAACAGTCTCTAAGTGTAAATATTACATAAAATCAAAGGGTATTTTGGTTAGGTGCTGTTTGGTTTTCCTATCATTTTCTATGGCCACCTACACCTACTTATGATCTTTCCACTTGTGAATTTAATATTAATGTTGTCCAAGTTTACTTGCCTTGTCCGCAGCCAACACAAATTAGTTTAATCTGGATTATCCAATCCAAATTAGTTCAATATTTATTTTTGTTTCGTCAAATTCATAATTATTATAATCATCCAATGAGAAAACAGTTTGTGGCATAATATCATTTAGTAATTAGTAAGACAAGTGAAACTAATTTTAAAAATAAAAAATAAAAATAAATCACAATCGTTCGAAACCCTAATTAGTAGTAGGGGTGTTCACGAGTCGAGCTCGAGCCGAGATTGCCAAAAAATTCGAGCTCGAGCCACAATTTTCGAGCTCGACGAGCTGCGGGAATGTGAGCTCGAGCTCGAGCTCAAGCTCGAGCCAGACTCGAGCCGAGTCGAGCCGAGCTCGAGCTCAAAAAAATAATTTTTTTTATAAAATAACATTTTTTATAAAAAAATATTTTTTTTATAATTTTTTTTAATAAAAATATTTAATTAATTTTATATTTATTCATATATTATTAAATATAGTTATAATTAAAGTCAAAAATATTATTATTTATAAATATATTATTATAATATATTATTTTATATAAAAAATTTAATAAATATTTATTTTTTTATATATATTAATTAAAAATTATTTTTTTATTCAGGCTCGCGAGCCGGCTCGCGAGCTGGCGAACATGCATGTTTAGGCTCGAGCTCGAAAAAATTCGAGCTCGAGTCGAGCTATTTTCGAGCCGGCTCGACTCGTGAACACCCCTAATTAGTAGTGTGATTATATTAGAATTTAGAGAGAAAAAAATAATTGTATCGTTAAAATGATTGAGTCAAGTGATGAGCAATAAGAGCAAATTAAATTTTACTATTTAACTTTTTCTACAAGAAAAAGCATTCATCTTTATAGCCCACAACATGGGATGCATTATATTGAAACTATGATAATTATTTCAGAGACTGAAAATCCTTTACTACTATTTTTTAGTAATAAAACACCATTCATCTATATAATTATATATTATCATATATTTATATGAATAAATATTTTAAAATATAAATATCTAAGAGTCACAAAAAATCAACTTAAACAAAACAATCTAAATGTTGAAAGTCACTGTCAAGAATCAAAATATATCTTTTAGTTTGAACTTAGTAATTACATCACATTTATGCTCATATGCTTAGCTGTGAAATGCGACTTTTACCCTATTTTCTTGCTTTAATTAAAGTCATTATAATTAGCCCCACAACTGATGTGATGCAATACAAAATTAAGGCTTGTGTCAATGCTTAATGGATAAAATGAGAAATGATGGTATAACATTTATAAAATTGGTTGAAAATAAAATTTTGGTATTATTTAAATTAAACTCTTCGATTAAATTACCTAAAAATAGTTTAAATGAATCTTATTTCATACGTACAATTATTTTGAATAAAATTATGTGATTAATTTAATATCCATATTAATGTACTAATAGACAAAGACGTTTTAGTTGTTTAGTGAATTGTCTAATATTATTTCCTTCAAATATTTTTGTGATATTTAAACAAATACAATTTTGATTTTTTTTTTAAGAAAGTAAGAAAATGAAAATTAATAGACCATCATCCAATTAATACCTTAAAAAGTGCTTTGTTTGTGAGTATCTTTTTGAGGAATCTCCCAATCCAATTCATCCTCTCTCTCTCTCTCTCTCTTTCACAGTCTTTTGGCTGAGCTCTATTTTCAAAAAAGTTTGAATCTTTTATTTTGATTTCAAGAACCCAAATTATTAATACAAAAAACAGGGGAAAAATAAAACAGAGCAGATAAAGAAAGAGAGATGAAATGGGAATTATTTATGAAGACGCAGTTTTGATTAAAGAAGCAGAGAGGGAAGGTGAACATACTGTGATCACTGTTAATTGCCCAGATAAAACTGGGCTTGGCTGTGATCTGTGTAGAATCATATTGTTATATGGACTTAGCATTGCTAAAGGAGGTATATCTTTTAACATTTTTCCCTTCTTTTAGTTCAATTTTTATTACTGTTTTGTGTTGTTTATGTGTTTGAGATAGGCTTTTTGATCTTGGGTTTTGGGAAATTTGTTATTTTCTGTGCTGTGGGAAGAATCTTTGATAAGGGATTTAGGGTTACTGTGGTTCGAGGATCTTATTGCAATTTTTTGTGTAGTTTTTGCTTTATTATGTTTTATATTAACATTTACACCATGTTCAAGTTTTATAATCTTCTTTTTCTGAGTGGTGTTCAGATGTGCAGAGCCCGTAAAATTCGATGATCAGCTCAACCCTTTATTAAAATGAAACTAAAAATGCAATTTCGCCTACTTTTTCAGTCTTGCAAATCTAAATTTCTAGCATATTTAATGATGTTTTCTAAGTTAGTGAGAGCTTTTCAAAGTTCAACACTTATATCTTACATGATAAAGCAATTATATCTTCTAATCTCATTTCATTGCTCTTTTTTCCTTTTTTTTAGTTAATTACTTAATTCCAATGGATTAGGATCTCAAGAACTCAATGATATACCATTTATTTCTTTTAACCAATCAGATACTCTTTTTGTTTGAACAGATGTTTCAACAGATGGTAAATGGTGTTACTTAGTTTTTTGGGTCGTTGGTAAGCCGACAACACGGTGGAACTTGTTGCACAAGAGGCTTCTCGAGGTGTGCCCAACATGTACTCCATCGGCATCTGGAATTTTCTACTTTATTCCCGAGTTTCAGCAGCCAAGGCCACCCCAAGTATTCTTGCTCAAGTTTTGGTGTTCTTATGACCGAAAAGGCCTTTTACATGGTACACTTTCGAAACAATGACGATTTTTCAACATTTTTATATCATCTTTCTTAATTTTTCTTGGTTTCGTATTAAATACGAACACGTTTTTCGCTCTAGTTCAAATTTGACTTCAATGGTGTTGAGTTTGACAAGTATTAGTATATTAGTTGGCATAGTGATTATCATATTGTATCAATGAACAAGAACAACATAGTGGAGATCAAATACTTACAAACTATCAAGTCTACTCGAACTTTTGATTCAATCTTAGTAAACGAGACAATTTTCACTATACTAGAACTGATATTAATTTTTAATGTTTGTTTATTTGTTCTTTTCTTGCTTTATTTGATTTGGTTTGTTTATTCAAATAGTATCTATTTTGTGGTGTTTTCACAGATGTGACTGAAGCTCTTTATGAACTAGAACTAACAACGAAAAGAGTGAAAGTGTACACAGCACCAGATGGAAGAGTAATGGACCTCTTTTTCATCACAGATACCAGGTTTGTTCTTAGTATTTGCCAAATGCTTTTTAACATTATAATCATTTTCTACTAGAAAAGTTAAAGAAAAAAGACGGTGACTATGAAGATGAGTAAAATCATAATGGTATCCGGTTTTACCTTATGTCTGTTTGATCCAAAAGTTTTTACAAACGTCTTAATTGATACCTGAAATTTGGCAAAATCATGAGGTTACGTTTCTTTAGAATACTTATCTGTGTTATTTGTGTGATTGTTTCATTGGATGAAGTATAATAAATTCTTTTTACACGGGTATCTGGGTAGTGATAAGATCATAATCCTACAAAGAGTGTTTGGTTGACTTTTCAAGAAAACAAGAAAGGTCAACATGTTCTTCTTTTCAACCATGTTGCTATTGATATAAAAAATTGGTAATGTTATGAAGTTGAAATTGTTCAATATATATATATATATATATATATATTGCATAGTGTTACAATTTATTATGTTGTCGTATGGGAAAATTGCATTTGGTATGCTATTTTCGAATTTCACCATTTTCATTCGAGCACCATTAGTTTGCAACAGCAACCCATTTGAAAACTTTTTTCTTAACTTGTATGAAATCCACTTTGACTTGTGGGTAATCCATTTTTGGAGATGTAGAAGCCACAATAATGGTGGTGGGGAAGAAGATAAAATTTGAGAAAATAATTGAGGATTGGAGGCAATTTGGTAAAATACAATTTAATTAATCCTATTATAAGTCAAAATTGGTCAAATGCCTGAAAGAATAAGTCAATTTCTCTCAATTTATGGTCAAAATGAAAACAAATCCCCAATTTCGGTCAAAACCCCCAATTTTCCGGCTGAAATCGAATATTCCGGTGAAATTTGTACTTAAATTGCCACACATACCTGTACCCAAATTGCTACCCCCATATTAGTGTACCAAAGAAACGTGCAGGCCACATTAGTGTACCAAAAATGCAATATTTTCATTACCATATCAAACAACTTCAATCATTAAATACATAAATATACCATAAAATACATTAATAATGGCCCTAAATAGAGACAAAGACATCATTCAGGGGATGGAATATATCATGAAATTTTCGACTTTTTAATATTGTTTTAATTCAGCATTACGATTCTAATACAGGGAACTACTTGAAACGAGTAAGAGGCGGGACGAAACAATTAAGCGTTTAAAACTTGTAGTAGGAGATGCCATGATGAGTTGTGACATCGAGATTGCTCATCCCGAGGTGGCTTCATGTTTGCAAACATTTCTTACATCTTCGATTTCTGAGGACATTTTCAGTCTGAGGATGTCTGGTGAAGAAGAGTCGAGTGGAGTATTTGCCTCTGATTCTGTATCTATTACGGTCGATAATTCCCTCAGCCCGTCTCACACGCTTGTGCAGATCTTTTGCCAAGATCACAAGGGCCTTATCTATGATATCATGAGAACACTTAAAGATTACAACATCCAGGTATATTTTCAAACCGCGATTTATGCTTTCTTTAAAAAAAGTAGACCTATGATTATGCTGAAAAGCAGTCGCTTAGGTCGTTTATTTGAATGTATGGTGGATATTTAGTGTTTTGGATCCATCGTCTTTGCCATTAGTCTACTCTGGTCTGGCCTTTGTCAAAATTAGTCCGTAAAAGTTGGGTAAATTGCTTTTTTCGTCCCATAAGTGTCACCCTTATTATTTTTGGTCCTGTGCTTCTCATTTTTCTCACTTTTAGTCCTGCAAGTAGTCAAACTTAGCAGTTTTGGTCCATTGACCAAATTCCGTCCAAAAATAAACGGAACCACGCACTTGAGTTGTGCGTGGCCGTCACTAGAAAGGAAATAAGCGTGAGTGGTTCCGTTTATTTTCGGAGGGAACTTGGTCAAGAGACTAAAAGTGCTAGGTTTTACTACTTGCGGGACTACAAGTGAGAAAAATGAGAAGTGCGGGACCAAAAATGAGAATGGTGATATTTATGAGACCAAAAAAAGCAATTTACCCGCAACAGTTTAATGTTTTGACAAATCAAATCCTTTTTGTCTACTCTCCGTCTTTTAAGTAAATCGTAAAACGCTCAAACTTTGGGAACAAACATTTAAAAGGGCTAAACTTAGAAGTTCATAATCTCCCTCATAACAAACAATTTCAACCACATTCATTAAACAAACATTTTACAATTTCATCGCCTTCTTCGAGCTATATTATCATAACCTACAATTATGGAACTGTATCAGATTTCCTATGGCCGCTTTTCTGCCAACCGGAAAGGCAACTGTGAAATGGACTTGTTCATAATGCAAACTGACGGGAAAAAAATAACCGATACACACAAGAAAAACGCTCTATGCTCGAGACTACGCATGGTGCTTATTCACCCCCTTAGAGTCGAAGTCGTTAGCAAGGGTCCCGATACTGAGCTTCTCGTTGTTAATCCGGTTGAGTTGTCGGGCCGGGGCCGGCCCCTTGTGTTCTACGATATCACACTTGCTCTCAAGATCCTAAACATAAGCATTTTCTCGGTATTAAAGCCAAAATATGTTTCGTTTTTCAATTTGTTTTTTTTTGATGATTTTAGTGAGACTAAACTGAATAGTTTGCGGGTTTTTTTTTTTGGATAAACTTTTTGCAGGTGGAGATAGGTAGGCATCGAATCCATGATCGAGAATGGGAAGTGTATAGGATCTTGCTAGATGAATGTGATTGTTTCTCTGCAACAAGGAATGAGATTAGAGAATGTGTAAGAAAGAAACTTATGGGTTGGGAATGATTCAGATTAGTTCGACTAGGTTCTTATGGACGGTTGTGATTGTCTTAAAATCGAGACACTGTAGCCTTGTAGGAATGATCAGGCTGTGTTCTCAGACCACTTGCTGTACAGATAGTTTCTGCCACTTTATGTGAAAATGTAGATTGTGTAGTAAAGTACATGAGGAAATGAGTATATATTGTTTCTTTATATTACTTTATTTTTACTTTTAGGACCTAATATTACTTTATTTTTACTTTTAGGACCTAAAATGTTCAATTTTGTACAAGAAATCAACGATATAAGGTCTGATTTAGCTTAATTCATCAACATAACAAAACTAAACTTGAATAGTTTTTTACTGGGTAATTTGCAATTTGCACCCTTAAAAGAGGGTTAATAGGCACTTTGCGCCCTAAAATAGAAAAAATAGCACAATGTACCCTGGAATTGATTAAGTTTTGGCAAGTTGCACCCTATTTAATTTTTCAACAAAAAAATTCGTTTTGAAAGGGTAAAATAATCCATGAAATACAAAATGAATTTCTAAAGGCAAAATAATCAACTTATATCAAAAGTATTATATGCTCAATTTATGGAGGTTTTAGCAATAAATAAAAAGTTCTCAAAATAATACAATTATGAAGCAGAATAAAAGTGCCCCATTTCTAAAGTTCTCAAATGTCGTCTTCAAATTTTATATTTTTTTTTAAATTTAGAAAAGCAGAAAATTGCATCTTAAGTGTCGTCTTCAAATTTCTTATTTTGAAAGGTATAAGAATGCATCTCAAATGGCGTCAGTAATTCTTTTTTCATTTTTATGTGACATACGTTTGACCCAATTTCAAGTTTTAAGCATTTTGAGAATCTAATTTTATTGTGATGATGATGTTTCATTTAGGCGGTGCGTGCCGGCGCAACAGCCGGCACGTGCCCCGCACGTGTTGGCTCGTACCTTAGCACCACCTTGGCTTGATTTATCTTGCTTTCCCATTTTCGTTTTTCAAAACCATGCAACAAACAATTAAATCGATTAAACAAAATTCATAAACAGAGATATAAAACGATACATGCTAAACTTTATATCGATTAAGCATATAACCATAGCTATGATACCATTGTTGGGATCGCATAAGCCCCATGAGTGAAACATCGCAGCGGAAGTATAGTTTTTAAAAAATTAATTCGAGTTCCACTCAAAAGCCAATATATGCTATATCAAAATAAAGCGTAAGCAAAAACGGTAAACGTAAATTGTACTTTTTTGCTTTCCTTAGGTATCGATTTCTATCTACGGCCTTTCTCGTATTCCTACGATCACTGAAATCACCGGTTCGAATTCCTTAGATTCCTCAGCTACCTCAGCCTGCGTGATCAACTGAGATCTCTAGCACCCCAAGTGTTGTGCCTCTAAGCGTTGTATCCACACCTTGAACGCTCCCCTCGCTAATAACAATCGTGCTAGCGATTCGTAATTACGACTACGTATAGGATCGTATATATGGTGATGGAATTTTTAGAGGAAAGACTATGAAAATCTCTAAGACAATGATATGGAGAAACCCAAAATTTGATAACTCAAACTTTAGCTGTGAAGTTGGATATTAAATACCGAAAGTTGAGACATTGTGAAAGTTATATGACTAAATGCGAGAAATCTATAATCGATGGGAGTAAATTGAACTCGGGCAATGTTACATGACAAAAAGTGCAAGTTTTACCAATAGATTCCATATAGTGAATGTGATTTAGCACGAATTTCGCTGAGTAATTCGGGCTAATTCTATGACCTAGGAGGTCAACCCAGACCCCAATTGGAGGGGAATTATGACTGTGCTTGGCCTAACCAAGCTGCCTACGTACCTAGTTATCTAGGATCAAGTCAATTCGTAGTTCTATAAGTAAAAGTCGGTGGTAGCTATTGGCCTCGTACCTTGACGAGGCTACCCAAAATACTAAGAGTTACGAGGTGAATTCTAGGAGTCTATTCGTACTGTCAGTCCAAAGGTCCTTGATAAATGAGCCTTTTTGGCTATTTATAAGAGAATAAGGGCTCACCGATTAGGTAACTCTCCTACAATCAAGGAGAGCCGTACACGTGTCTTAGATGCACGGCCTAGATTATCAGTCATTGGGCTGCTGGGCCGTTGGGCCTTCTGGGTGTTGGGCTTCTGGTAGCCAAGTGTTTGAAGTGACCCGACCCAGATCGGACGACCCGACCCGGATCAGACGACCCGACCCGATCCGGGGACCATAACTGAACATTTCTATGACGTGGTCCCACGATTATTTCTAGCTATGCTGATAGTACTCTATAAGCTCGGAGTATTTTCGACTATTTAAACTATATCCAGATATTGGCTTATCAGAATGTAAATTATATGCACTCAAATTGTCGAATTTCTCATCCATATCTCCCAAAATTGACACCAAGACACTTTTTTATATGAAAACACGTACATGGTCCTTTTATTTACCAAAAATGCAAATTTTCTTGAACTTTCCATCCAAGACTTCAAGGAATGAGCCCAAGTTCGAAGAAATGGATGGAAATAGGTCTATCAATTTAGTCGAGCGAGCCTAGGCTTGTAATACTCACATTCGGATTGATATAATGCGAGCTTCTGTCGCCAAAGCTTGAATTTATACAAAGTTTTTCTTAAAATTTGGAGTTGATTTTAAATTTATATGGGATTCGATCTGAACATGAGTTGCCCTTATTTTTTTTTTGATATTATAAACATACAAGAAATAAAGTAAATTAAATTTCATATCATAAATTATATTAAAAAACACAACATCGTGAAGACGAAACCCAACACTAGCAGTTACTACTTTCAATCACAATTTACATATATTTGTAATAAAAACATTCCAAATGTTTAGAGTATAAGGTGGATTTATTTCCTTGTTTTAATTATTTATAGACTAGTGTGTTGCATAAGAAAATGGTGATTTATTGATTACTTTTAAGAATTATTTTGCCTAATTTAAATTTTTAAGATTTCTCCAACCAATTAGAATCTATATACTTACGAGCCCAAGTCTAATTCAAGTCAACCATATCTTTGCTCTTGTTTGACTTTAATGTGGAGTTGGAGCTTTAACCATCAGCTCGGGCTCAACTTTTATAATACTCGGCTTGAAAAATTACCAAGTCGTTTATGAGATTTGAGCTGCATTGAGCTTACTGACGTCCTAAGTGGAACCTCACTTGTTATTATCATGTAAGCGAAAACTCGAGGTACTTCAGTAAATTCTTCCAAAATTACACCATTGGAGCAGTAGTCCAACTCGTATTTTCTTTAGAAAACAATTATAACCATTAATTTGATGAAACTAAGTTAGTAAATTAGATGTTGATCCCAAGTGGTTTGAACAAGGGTCTGGAAGGAGGGGGGTTGAATAGACCCTAATCCTTTTTCCTTTTTTATAAAAGTTTCTTCTAATCTTTTTCGATTAAAAGACAAGTTCTTCTTTTCTATAGAGTTTACCAATAATGAACTGAAAAGAACTTGAGTACAAAGACTGAGAAAGAGAGTCTTAACTTAGAACCAGTTACGAAGAATATAAAGTGATGTAGTGCTCTAAATTTAGATTCACAGTTAAGTGCACATCGGAATATAGTTAGTCTTTGGCTATGGAATATGTTGGGCAGAGACACAATTAATAAGATGTTTAGTAAAATTTCTAACTATTCTTTTATGCAATATATATATATATATATCTACTTGATTGCTGAATTTAAAAAGATAGTCGATAAGGAACGAAATAAAGCAATAAATAAATGAGACACAATATGCAAGGTTCGTTGGGTAGTATAATCCCAACTACATCCTTCTTCGACTCACGAAGGAATTCACTATATTGAATTTGAAAATTCACACAGGGTCTTCTCCAATACAATGTACAAAACTAAAACGTTTTGAGCTCCCTAACTACACAAGCGTCTGCTCCAAGAACACTTTTAATGATCTGCTTCTCTCACACAGAAATACTGCAGATATCCTACAACTTTCCTCACACAGTTTGATAGAGAGGATGGATAATTTCACTCAGAAATTGGTTTGTTTGTTTTGGCTAAGGTCAGACAACTTAGTTGATATTCTCTTCGATTTCGTTCTTCTGGAAAAGAGATAGAGAAATAACTTCGGAGTGGATTCTCAGGATTCGATTTTGTAAGGGTGAGCTTCAGAATCAAGAGACTATTTCGACGTAGGATGTGATCTTTTTAAGTTCGTGAAATTTCTTCTTTGCTTAGGATGTATATGATAAGCTCGTAGAAGATTTTCTCTCTTGCTCGCTCGAATCTCTTTCTCTTGCTGTTTGAAGTTCTATTTATACACAAGTCTCTGAATATATCCGTTAAGACCATACATTAGATCCGTTGAGACCTTTTGTAAGATCTGTTAGATACACTTGGAGGCGTGTGTAATTTTTTCGCTCAGAAAGGTTAGATGAGTTGGTGAATCCCAGATATGTTGCTGCAATTTATCATACTGCGACAGTTGTCTTATGTTGACATTCAATGGGTTTGGTGTTCTCCGTACTCCATCAGCAGAATATACATTAAATGCCTTTGACAAGCATTAAATGCATTTAAATAAATGCTCGTTGAACATTAAATGCTCGTTGAACATTAAATGCTTTGACAAGCTATCAATAACTCAGCGCTGTCTTGAACATAGATGGTTGTCGCTTGAAGATCGATGTCGCTTGAGATATTTGATATTACGGATGACCTTCTGATTGTCACTCGCTCTTGCTGATTCTTCAACCTCTTCACATTAATAGACTCACTCAAAATTCTACTAACGCTACAAGCGTTAAGACTAGCAAAACTAAAAGGACAGACAAAAAAGCACCTAATCTAAAAGTTACAACTCGATAAACACTGTAAGCATACAAATTATGGTAAAAATAGTGTTCAATGTAAACACTGTAAGCTTTTTTTATTAAGTGGCAAAATATTTAGAGCATAACGAGCGAAAAGCTATTAAATCATGAGAGTTAATTTTTTGATTTGAACCTTATCTAATGTAATACCAGAATTTACTTGCTAGGCAGTGAACATAATATCTTGAATTACTCAGTATTTTTGTGTATAAAGCGATGTACAGTAAAAAGAAATGTATATAAAGTAGCGAAATATTTTTCTAAAATATCTTTTCTTTATAGTATGAAACGATTATGATAAAATATTGTTCAATGTAAACCATTGCAAGTCGGGGTATAGATCCAGACAAAAACTCTATACCCATGATGAATTTTTCGGGTACAAAAAATCATTTTAGTAGTTTTGATAATTTTCCAATAATTATATTTATTTCGTTGATTAATTTGTGCAACTTGCAAAGTTGTATTACAGTACATAAGAAATTTAATATATTACAAAATAATTTGTTTCTTTTGATAATATAGAAAATAATATCCTATATTATCTTGTGGCAGATCATTTTGGACTTAATTTTCTATGATCTTTTAAGGTCAAAATGATTAAAGAATGTAAACGAGCTTCCTACTTCATAATATTGTAATCTTTCAAAAGGGATTGGTTTGTTTGTTTAGTATTTATTTATTGAGCATTAATTTGAAGAAGTTTTTGGGTGATGGTATAACAATAAGGGCTAACAACGTGGAAATTTGTTACTCATTATTAAAATTTTAAAAAGGATCATAATCTACAAACATGCCAGCTTCGAAAAAAGTAATGGAGGCCAATTAAGTTTTGAACTTTTCATTGAACTTCCGATCCTTGTTATAAATACCCCTAATTAATTAAACCCCATTGCTTGTCCATACTAATGAAATTTCATTTCTAATTAATATTCACCACCATATAGAATTCATTGATCAGAAAGCATGGCTGGTAGAAGCATCAAAAAATGCATGTGGATTATATTTCTTGTCACACTAGCCATCATGGCTGAGAACCAAAACTACTGTAATGCCACACGCAAGCTATTACAAGGATTTAATGGAGTAGGTTCCGGCTCAATAGAACGGACGGAAGATAGAGGAATAATTGGCCAAGCACTAGATTTGTTAACTGGCACGATTCCTGATGGCGGGTCACTGAATGAGGACCCCTGAGTGGAGTGGAGTGGAGACGAGTCAATTTTCTTTTCTTTAATTGATTGATTTGCATTACATTCCATAATATTCCAGTTTTTCTTTGATTTTGTGAAACCTTCCTTCATATATGGTAGCTGCCTAGTTGCCTTCCCATGGTGTGCGTTGTTTGGTTCTTATTTTCGATTCATTACGGCGAGCTTGTGATTTGTTTGTTGTCTTGTATTTTTTAATTATAATTGTTTGTATTTTCCGTATTTGGCTTCAATATATTATCTTATGGAATTTCATGCTCTATTTCTTTTGTACAATTGCTTCATGAATAAAAGAGTGTACGCACACACACATCTGACCCTCACTTGTAAACAATAGTTAAATGAATTTCCGTCTCAAAAGCCTTGTTTTTTTGTAGTGCTTCACGTAAATAAGTTAAAAAATATATGATTTACTATATTTTTATTATTTTCTCTATTGCACATTAATTTTTTGTGAGCTACTTATGTTCCTTATATTTTTCTTTGTATAAGTTATACACATAAGTCAGAAATATGCATTCAACAATAGCGATGGAAATAATAATTAAAAGCATTATTACACCAACATATTGTGATTTTATGAAATATGCTCAAAATGAAGACACATTTATAATCATGAACAGAGACAATGACTACTTTAAAGAACATAAAAGGTAAAAGAAACGAAAAAATAAACATGTATACATCTATGGGCCATCATGAAAAACATTTGCATGTACATAAAAGAACTCAACAAGAAGAATAAATAAGCTTAAGATTCATTATAAATATACCAGAAAATGAACTAAAGAAAACTTATTTTACAAATATATTTAATAATTTGCATTAGTATCTAGGTCGCAATTTTCAATAAACTTAATTATTTTATGTATTGATTACAGTTTATTGAATAATTAATAGTTTAATGTGGATTTATTTCATTGTTTTCATTATTTATAGACTAGTATGCTGTATAGGAAATTTTATTGAATTAAATGGTGATTGATTACTTTAATGTTTTTCCCAATTTAAATTCTTGAAATTCTCCATCTGATTACAATAATTTGCATATTATAATATACATGTCTACAATTTTATGAACCAGGATCTAATTCAAATCAGGCCCTATCCTGCTCATTTTCGGGTTTAATCTGATTTGGAGTTTTAACCTACAGCTCGCCTCAGCTTAGGTTAAGCTTTTATAAATCTTGACTTGAAAATTACCAAATATATGACAAATGGCATTATTACCGTGGATTAGTTGTCATCATGAATACAATGGTTGTTCCAAATACAACCTATTTACCAAAGACTTGGTCATGTATATGTTCTCAACCCCTTGAGAGACATGCTTAGTATTATTGCATTGTGTACATTCTCTAGCATAATTCTTCATGAAGGTAAGGACTTACATTTTTTAACTTTTTTAAAGAGCCTAAAATACCCCTCTATAAACATTATACTTGAAAAAAAAGGTAAGGACAATTGAGTAAATTTATTACACTTGTAGTTAATTTTATTCCTTTAATACTTAATGTTAGTTCATAAAATGCATTATTGTAACAAATGATTTAATTAATTCGTTGATACCTTCAAAAGTGATGTATATCTATTTTTTTATTGTATTAGTTCATTATATATATTTTAATAGTAAATGAATTAATTTTTTCATTATATATAATATATTATTATTATAAATATGCATATATATTATTTATTTACATTTATATTTTATTTATCATTTTATTTATAAAAGTGTGAATCATTTGGGATAACCTACAAAATATATTTTTTAACTTTTCTGAATACCAAAGACCTCCTATATTAATAATTTAATATCTATATCTATTCTAAAAGTATGAATGATATTTACATGATTTGTATATGGAATAATCTACATCTCTAACTTTTTTATTTAGACTAAAATAACCCTATATCAATAAATTAATTTTATCCACAAATTCAATTAATTTTTTAATTATTATTAAATGATTGTACATGAACTTGATAACTTTGTTCAATGTATATTTAGATGAGAACTTGAAATTAATGGTTAACATTGTTCGGTGATAGTTAGGTGAATTTAATAAAAATATTGCTAATTTACAAGAATATGAATAATTTAAGTATTTTGCTAGTCTTTCTTCATATATATATATATATATATAATATATATAGCCATATACCATAAGCATTTTAATACGTGGATCATGGATAATAAATGATCTTTTTGTGTGTGTTTCAAATATTCATTTTTAATATAAGATAATTTACTTTTTTTTGGCTCTTGAAGATATTGTACCTTTTTTTTGTTCTTCTTTGATTTATGATTTTTAATGTATATAAGAATGTATTTTAATAATCTTTATGTTGAATGTCAACAATGTTATAGTACATCTTGTAACAAAATGGTATATCACTTACGCGTTTTTATTTAATCAAATAGAGTGGATATAATATTAGAATTAACATGAATGATTCATATAAAAATATAAATGGATAAAGACACAATGTATAATATTATATATATATATATGTGTGTGTGTGTGTGTGATAAACATATAAATCAAGGAATACATCATTTTTATTTTTATCGCCCTTGTTATGAATATCTTGTAGAAAGCTTGAAATCAGTGGTCCACAACCAAGTGATATCAATATCAATAATTTGGTTAGAAATTTGTCATCACTAGAGATGGTGCATTAGGAAGGCCGTCAAGATTTTTTTTAGAAATGGATCGATGTACATTAGTGATGATAAAGTTTCGACATCAAATATGAGGGAGTGGGTGATGTTTGTTATTGGTCCCAAGTGGTTTGAACAATGGTCTAGAAGGGGAGGTGTTGAATAGACCCTGATCCTTTGATACCGATTTTTTCAAGTTCTTCTTTTTCTTTTTCATTTGTCAGTAATGAGCTGAAAAAGAACTTGTGCGCAAAGACTGAGTAAGAGATTAACTTAGAGCCGGTTATGAACACTACAATGAGGCGTAGTGATCGAAACTTAGATTCATGGTTAAGTGCACATCAGAAAATGTTTAGAGTCTTTGGCTTTGGCAAATGTTGAGCAGAGACACAATTAATAAATCAATCAAACACTCTACAGATTTTTATGCAACAAATAACTCTACTTGATTACTAGACTTGCTTGAGTGTTTTAATTTGTGGCATGTTAGATTAGGACATGTTAATAACAATACTATAAAACGACTCATCAAATTGAATTTATTACCTCAATTTCAATTGAATGAACAACATAAATGTGAAGTTTGTGTTGAAGCTAAACTAGCAAAGTCACTGTTTCATTCAATAGATGGAAGAAAAACCGCACCTCTAGAACTTATTCACAGTGATATTTGTGATTTGAAGTTTGTGCAAACTAGAGGTGGGAAGAAATACTTTATTACATTCATTGATGATTGCACAAGATATTGTTATATATACTTATTAAGAAGTAAAGACGAAGCATTGGAAGCATTCACTCATTACAAAAGTGAAGTTGAAAATCAACTAGATAACCGAATAAAAATTATTCGTAGTGATAGAGGTGGAGAATACGGCGCACCATTTGAAGAATTATGTTCCCATCATGGAATAATTCATCAAACTACGGCACATTACTCACCTCAATCAAATGGAATTGCTAAACGTAAAAATCGCACTCTTAAAGAGATGATGAATGCGTTACTCATAAATTCTGGTTTACCTCAGAATATGTGGGGGGAATATTCTATCTGCTAATTATATTCTGAATAAAATTTCACATCGAGATAGGAGCGAAACTCCTTACGAGATGTGGAAGGGTGCTAAACCTTCATACCGATACTTGAAAGTGTGGGGGTGTTTGGCAAAGGTAGAAGTACCTAAACCCAAACAAGTGAAAATATGACCAAAAACTGTAGATGGCATATTTATTGGCTATGCTCTCAACAGTAGTGCCTATAGATTTTTCATACATAAATCTGATAATTCTGACGTACAAGAAGGGACGATTATGAGTCGAGAAATGCTGTCTTTTACGAAGACATTTTTCCATGTAAGGAAAAAAGTGAAACAAATGGAACGAGTTCTATTAAAAGAACACGTGAGTCTACGAGTGATCAAATTAATAATGAACCACGTCGTAGTAAAAGGACTAAAATGGCTATGACTTTGGTCCTGATTTCCTAACCTATATGGCGGAAAATGAACCAAGAACTATCAAAGAAGCTTTAACAAGTCCAGATGTACCGCTCTGGAAAGAAGCCATTGATAGTGAAATTCAATCAATTATGCAGAATCACACATGGGAGTTAGTAGATCTTCCAAAAGGTAGTAAACCATTAGGTTGTAAGTGGATTCTGAAACGAAAATATAAGGCTGATGGGAGTATTGATAAATATAAGGCTCGTTTGGTAGCAAAAAGATATCGACAAACCGAAGGCCTTGATTATTTTGATACTTATTCTCCGGTATCAAGAATAACATCCATAAGGGTACTAATTGCGATTGCTGCTTTGCATGACCTTGAGATACACCAAATGGATGTTAAAACTGCATTTTTAAATGGAGAATTGGACGAAGAAGTCTATATGGAACAACCTGAGGGGTATGTTGCTCCAGGGCAAGAAAACAAAGTGTGTAAACTTGTCAAATCATTGTATGGGCTTAAACAAGCACCAAAACAGTAGCATGAAAAATTTGACAACACAATGTTATCAAATGGTTTCAAGATCAATGAATGTGACAAGTGTATCTATATAAAATACACACAAAAGGAATATGTCATCGTGAGTCTCTATGTAGATGACATGTTAATAATGGGAAGTAATCATGAAATAATCATGAATACAAAATGAATGGATCCTAACTTAACTTTAAAGAAACACTTTGGAGAACCCGTATCACAGCTTGAATATGCACAAATAATTGGAAGTTTGATGTATATTGCAAACTGTACGCGTTCTGACATTGCCTACTCAGTTAATAAATTGAGTAGATATACAAGTAATCCAAATAAGGATCATTGGACGGCATTGGGAAGAGTTCTTAGATATCTAAGATATTCTATGAACTATGGAATTCATTATACAAATATCCCGCTGTACTAGAAGGATACAGCGACGCAAACTGGATATCTGATTCAAATGACTCCAAATCCACTAGTGGTTATGTTTTTACCATAGGTGGAGGAGCTGTGTCATGGAAGTCTTCTAAACAAACGTGTATTACTCGATCTACTATGGAATCCGAGTTCATAGCTTTAGATAAAGCTGGTGAAGAAGCTGAGTGGCTTCGTAACTTCTTAGAAGACATTCCATGTTGGACAAAACCAGTGCCTTCAATTTTGATACATTGCGATAGTCAATCAGCAATTGGAAGAGCACAAAGTAGTATGTATAATGGTAAGTCTAGACATATACGTCGACGACATAATACCATCAAACAACTAATCTCTAGTTGTATAATTTCCATAGAGTATATAAAGTCAAAGGAAAATATTGCGGATCCGTTAACAAAAGGCCTGCTAAGAGATTTAGTTGAAAGCTCAACGAAGGGAATGGGCTTAAAGCCTACATCTTAAGAATGGACATAGCGGAACCCAACCTTGTTGACTGGAGATCCCAAGATCTTGGTTCAATGGGAAAACGAAGTTATGAAAGTTCAGTGCACTTGGAAGTGATAATCACTTCGACCCATTCCTATGTTGAACAAGTGCTCCCTGGAGTGTGTAGCAAAGGTTAAGTTGCAAAACTTTTAATGATTCCTATACTGTCTAAGTATGTGACGTAATAAAGTGGAGTATGCCAGGATACTCTTAATAGGAGGTCACCTATATAAGTGTGAAGTGGGGCCGCTTCAATAAGTACACACTTATGAGTCCAAGATGGTGTTCCACGGCCAAAATGGACCAACAGAGAACAAGATCTGTAGAGAAACTATTGTGTGAATATCATTGTCTAGGTACACACAAACGGCTGACCAATTCAAGACATCACGTTCATTGGGGAGCCTAGTGTATCCGATGATATCTCACTAAGAAAGATTCAAACCGCCAGCTATCTATTCTGATGCAATAGCTTCTCGCTTGAACTCTCGTAGCATCTGCATCTGCATATTTTCATTCATGTGGGGGATTGTTGGAAATCTCAATCAATTCAAAAATACTATTGTACTCGGAATGAGGACATTTTTATATATTATGAAACTACGTTCTGAGTAGATATCGTTAACCTTTCGAATTTCTCGATTCCGATCTCGGATGAATGAGAAATTTGATGTTGAAGTTTAGCATTTGAATTGGGGAAAATGTGGGTATCCCACATAGGTTCTAAACATAAGTTTAGATGAGTGTATTAAGCTCAACATGAAAAATAAAGTTTGTGGCCTTGGGTCATAACATGTTTGTGTGGGTTTAGAGGGGGGAGGCCATGGTTAGCCATGGTTAGACCCGCCTCGCGCGCACACACACACGCGCGCGTCGCCGCCGCCGCCGACCGACCGACCGGGCGGGTCGGCTCGGTCGGGTTCGGGTCTGTGGTCCGTGGGCCTGGGCCTGGGCTTGGGCCGGGCTGGGCGGGTTGGGTCGGATCGTGGGTCGTCCGAATTTATATTTTTTTATATAAAATCTATTTAATTAATTAAATTTTTATTTTCCACATTAATTTTGGACCGTTGGATTTCTATCCGTTGAAACAAAGGATCACAACTCTTTTAATCGATGGCCACGATTAATCGAGATAGTGAACCATGTTGATCAATGGACGACGGGGTGCGTAGTGCACCCGTTCGCACTGGAACGGCACCCGTTGGGAGTGAAAAGGCGACTTTTCATCTTCCAGGGGCTGTTTTGCAGATTTCGAAAAGTTGTATCTTTTCGGCCCCCAAATTTTGGAAATCTATAAATAGGGTCCTCCTATTTCCAGATTTTCACACCGAAGTATTTACTTCATATCATTTCTTCTTCTTTCTTTCTTACGAGAGCTCTAGCAGAACACTTGTTCGCTAGACTTAGAAATTTGGAGTGGTCCTATTTCTAAGACGTTAGTCGTTGTATCTTGGGACACAAACGCCATATTCCGTAACCACCGTGAGCGGGGCGTAATTGTGTTAAGGAAATCGGATAACCCGTGCCTCGACTAAATCATTTCCATAACAAGTTCGTATACCTAGTAAACAACACTTTTAAACTAAGGAGTGGTGAAAAGAAAAAAATTATTAATCTAGCTCGTAAAACGAGGGTTCCTAAATCAAGCTGAGGCTCGCTAACAAACCTGTGTCGTAGAAATGTTATATACTATAGACTGCACCCAGGTTATTAGGCTGCCTGCGTACCTTTCTACATGATCAAGTCTAAACCTAGTTCATGTTGGAAATCTTGATTGAGTAAATTATATTTTAGCATAATTTATCTAAAGATTAAAGTAAATTTCAAATGTCGAAAGCTGAATATTTTTGGCTCAAATTATTCTATGTTTCGAGTAGAAAAACTTAGAGTATTTAATTACTCAAATCCGATTTCGGATGAATGAGAAATTAATTAATAAATTGTGTCACTTATGACGTTGCTCATGATTGGAATCAACTAATCGATTGATACATATACGATTAAATGATCATAAATCATACAATCGACGGCCGTGATTGTATGAGAGAAAGTTCATTTAGTTTGGAGTCTAAAATGTTCAAATCGAAAAATTGAAGGACCAATTTGAGAGAATGTCATTGTTCAAGATTCAAAAAGTTTTGGGGTGAATGGTGGGCGTCGAATCCAACAAAAATAAATAACCTACTCAAAATAATTTGTAATTAGCGATAAGTAGGGTCGATCCTCAGGGAACAGTGTAGATTCAATTCCTAAAGTACTAATATCGATTGAAAAAGGGGGGTTTTGGATATGGTTAACTAAAATGAATTTAAAAGACGCAAATAAATTGAAAGCAATAAAATTAATTTCGAAATCAATGAGGTGAGGGATTCTAGTCTTAGGATATCTCGGTATTGATTTCTATTGTTCGATCATTGATTGCAAATAAAATAGTTCAAAGCTCCTTAGTAAATTAGCTATAGTTGTCAACAAACTCTGACAACCTCGTTTTTCCTTATGTCTTCGATAATCAAAACAAACTCTTTGATTATTGCCCTTATCGTTTAAACAACCCTAAACAAACTCTCAGGATTTAATTTATCGATAGCATTCAAGCACTAGAAAAACACTAATTCCGATCAATAAACACACAAACTCGGATTATTTAAACCGGATCACTAATTCCCATAACGACTAATCGAAAACTTGTCCATAATCAACGTCGCTAACTGCTACGAATATTAGGGTTTACCAAACAATTACGGATTTGGGTCCTAATTAGCTAAATACGATTTCAAAGCTAATATCAATTAAAAAGGAGGTTTTGGATTTTAATTAAAATAAAATTAAAAGACGTAAACTAAAAACGCAAATAGATTAAATTTGAATTCAATAAGGTGAGAAATTCTAATCTTCGAATTATCTCGGTATTGATTCTATAACTCGATCATCGATGTAATAATAATTCAATGTTCTTAAAGTAAATTGGCTATAGTTGTTAACAAGCTCTAACAAACTAGTTTTTCCTTAAGTTTTCGATAACCAAAAATAAACTCTTTGATTATTCCTCTAATCAATTAGACAACCCTAAACAAGCTCTTAGGATTTAGCCTATCGATAGTATTCATGCATTAGAAAAACACAAATTCTAATCAACAAACATGTACGCTCGGTTTATTTAAACTAGATTACTAATTCTCATAGCAACTAATCGAAAACTTGTCCATAATCGACATCACTAACTGCTACAAAGATTAGGGTTAACCAAACAATTACGGATTTGGGTCCTACATAGCTAAATATGATTTCAACGATTAAATAATTGATTAGGTTATCTAATCGATCGAAATATATTATCAACAAAGCACATAGAAGAAGTAAATACTTTAAAGAACAAAGAAAATAAAGGCACAAATTAAATCTCACAAGTTAACGAAATCAAACCTCAATAAATTCTTTGACTAGAAATATGTGTTTAGCAACACATAATAAAAACGTCTACAAAAGTCTTGAATTCAAAAGCTAGAAAGTAAACGTACGTAAAAAAACAAGAATATCCCATGTGGAATAAATTCCACTTATTTAAACCTAGAAGAATCCTAACTAAACAAGGAAACTAACAAGAATAGGATTCTAAGAATCGTAAAAACTAAAATTGTTCGAAAAGGAAACAAAATAAAATGAAATAATTCCCAACAGATTTGGTAAGTAAAATAAAACAGATAAAATCGATTCCAGCAACAAATAGTCGATTCCAGCAGTCTTTGGCATTCTCAGCAGATTGCTCACAGTTTTAAGCGTGATAACGCTTAATTCTTGTGAGCAATCTGCTCCCTCTTATTTATACCAATCCAATCTTCGTCGCTTTCCAAGCCTTTTATCACCTTTTCAACCCTTCCTCTTTCAAATACCTAATCGTACCAATAAAAGCACAAATCTATGAGATATGGACTAAAAACGTGACAAACAACGCAATATTAAACATGTGAAACGTGTATAAAATATACGTTAACAAATACCCCCACACTTATGCTATTGCACGTCTCGGGTAATGTTTAAGGTTAAGCATCGCAAAATCAACAAAATTCCAACACTCGATCAAATAGGCATAGACAATCATGAACCGAAGAACAAAAATCAAGTGACAAGTTGACGCATGCAAGTAATTGAAGACCTCGATACCACATTAGATCAAAACTAACACAACGATTTCATTTGAAAAATAGAAATGGACGATATTTACGATAAAAAATTATAAAGTCTTAAAGGGAACATGTTATTTTACAGTAAATCATGTAAGCTTTTGTTTGTTGATAAATAAATAATTATTAAAATATTAAACTAGTAATAATAGTTATTTAAATTAATATACATTTATGTGTAATAGTAGTTGATATATTTAATTTTTACTAATATATAAAAATAAAATATGTTGATATTCATATATATATATATATGTACATGTGTATGGTTTATGTATATGTAAACAACAAATGGTATATATATAGGATATATACACGGTAAAATATATTTATATATGTTCTATACGTGTATATAAATAGTCTATGTATAAATATATATAGACACATAATATATAATTTATATTCTATACCCTTAAATATTTATATTTAAAATTAATTTACATATATGCACTATATATATATATACACACACACAGTTATACACTACATATATTTTTAAATATTGTATATGAATATAAATTCCTTATAAATATTAAATATATCTAATAGGAGGATGAAACAAGACAAAAAAAGATAATAGAGAGAGGGGGGACAAAATGTGGTGAAAATAAGTAGGAGAGAGAAAGATAAAAACTGAGTTTTATTTTTGACAAAAAATTGTACTTTTTTTGGCCAAAATTTCACTCATCAAATATTATTGGTCAAAATTTCTGACCAAAAATGGTTTGTAAACAAATCCAAACATATAATTTTTTGAAAACGTCATCTATACGCATTTTCCACCAAAAATATTTTTTTTTCACATTCATCATTGACACTCTCATCAATAATTATGTACTTTAGTTACACTCTTTTTACTTCATTATTTTTTGTAATTTATAATTTTTATCAAAACAACTAACTAATTATTTTTCACATCATAAAACATAGCATCAAATTAGTTTGACATGTTATACTAATTCGAACCATAGTCAAATAATTATAAACACACATAAAATAACTTTTACGGAATGTTATTTATACCAATTCTAGAAATTGGTGTCTTAAAAGAAATTTATTAAAGTTTTACAAGTTTGTAAAATCAATGTTTCTATGGTTGGTTAAAAGTGTTTTCTTATTTTTGCAATTAATAATCTTATTTGCTTACTTATCCCTAAACATTAATTTTGAGAAGTTTTTGGGTGATGGTATAGCAAATCCTAGCCGAAACATTATAAAAGAATATCTTAAAAATCTTTTAAATATCATTCAGATGAGGCAATTATTGTATAAATTTTTTTTAGTGCAACAAGATATTTTCAAAGCATATTTGCAATTCTAAATTCTATTACAAAATAATAAAATAGGTACAAAGAAAGCTCAGAATGAACCATCTACTTATTCCAAGTCGTATTTCATCTTATATACATGTAACATGTGTATAAAATCTACAATAATTATTTTTAAAGAATTTTTTTTATAGATTCGGAGCGTGTATATTAGTGCAGTAGATGACCAATACGTGCAAATTTGTTACACATAATTGAAATTTAATTAATAGATCTTATTATTAAAACATTATAATTTACAAAACAGCAGCATGACAGCTTCCAAAAAAGTAGTGGACGGCAATGTGCACCTTTTTTACTTTTATCTTTCTTCTATAACATATGATTCTAATAGAGTTACTATAGTATTCACCAAGTTAATAAGAGTAATTTTAACAACAAAACAGTTAAAAGTAACAAGGCTGAACTTGATAATCTTTTCAAGCTCGAGCTGGTCGAACTTATTTTTTTGAGTTCGGAGCTTGAGCCCGGCTTGTAAATCTAAAACAAGGGGGAATATAACAACTGATGATTTTCGATGATCTTAAATGAAGAATGAAGAGTCCTATTTATAGGACATAGGGGACGATTTTTCTTCTTCTCCAAGAATGCAAAAATCGTTTCCTACCTTCATTAGGATTCTAGAATCCTAATCTTGGTAATCTTCCATTCTCTCACTTCAAATCTTGATTTTATGGGATTTACCATAATCCAAAAATCTCCATATCAAATCTTTATTGACTTTCTTAATCTTTCAACCCCAAATCTCAACTTCCTCTTTTGATTTATTAATTGGGCTTTCAATTAATAAACTCCTTGGGCCTAGCCCATTAATTAACTAATCATAAGATTAATTAAAAAGTCCAATTAATTAATTCAAGCCCAAAACTTAATTAATTAATTTATTCCATCATGAATCAATAACCAATATTAATTCATTCAAGGCCCAATTCGAAAATTGGTCATTCAATACATACAATCGAGAAACTTATTCAAGTTTGTGTGTGACCCCTTAGGTTCTTTCGAAAGCTAGCAGTGAGATCATTTTCCAAATGGCTCGGTAATCAATTAATCAATTATTACCTCAATTAATTATTATGCCAAATAATTAACTTGGTCATGAATTAATCACCAATTAATTCATGACTCTCACAGATTGAGTTCGATGTCTAGCAACGTCGACCCAACCTCTAGATTCAAATGATTATAATAGACCTCTCTTGATCACGATCGTAGCATGTGTCTCATCCTTCTGTCAGATCTCCCGATTAAATATAAGATTTGGTTGCCAGTCGAAATCCTACTAATTTAATCATATGACTATGTCAATTGGCGAATGACGACTTATGTCAAACAAGCAAGGATCACACACCTTCTTGTTGACTTACTTCGGCCGAAGGTTTTCAGTCAAGTCATTCCCAAGACAGCATAAAAGATTCGTTAATCAAACGATTAGAGACAGATCCCATCTTGGGACTGCCTGCCAAATCGCATGATCAGACTACACCCAAAATAGACCATTATGTGATTATCCATGTAATTATGAACTAGATCAAAGTGCAGTGGGTCATGCATTTGAACAGCCGCGATCCCTCAAGTCATGAGGATCATCACAAGCCTACGTGACCCTGAAATTTCATATTCGACACGTCCACCAATATGAATTTCCACTGGGGTTGTTCAATTCACCATCCGCGATGTGAATCCTCATACGTTGCATAGGTTCCCAACCAATACCCATGGAACAAGGTACATTCCTCCAAGGAAATGCAACGCACAAGCAAGTCTTAACGAGTCATTGATGTCTCTATCTCAATGACTCTACGACTTGGAACTCTTTTAGGATTACAGCCGTTCGAGTACATCCCATGATCACCATCCAATGCGTGATCGTACCCATAAATCTATGTAACCCAAGGGACTTTATTACATACATGTAAAGACAGATGATATATAATAAAGAGAATGTCATATATAAAATAACGTTTTAAAACAAGATTGTATCAAAAGTGTTATACAAAATTTGGCAACCAAAATGGCTTGCCGGGCACTAACACTAACACCCTACGACGTCTACAGTCTCATCTAACATATCTTGATCATAGTAAATATAAAGTGGAAAATGTTAACACTAAGAAATAAGAAAAGAATACTATATCGTGTTAAGAGTAGACGAGGCGCAAAACTAAGAAAGCTCGAACAGATCGATAAGTTCAATACGAGTGTTCTCCAAAATTGTTGCACGTAAAGAGTTAATGTGTGCATAAACTTGAACGTGAAACTATTTATAGTAGGTAAACTACTATAAGCTGATGACTGAGATTAATTGAAATTAATTGAGATTAATTGAAACAACAATATCTAGCGGTAAGCATGGTGAGACGTTTAGAATTCTACCACCGCAATTCTAAAAGTAAAAGTTGTCGAATGTTATCATTATTGCGCGTAAATTTTGATCAGGTAGCTGACATGAATAAATGATAGTCGTCGAGTACCGAACAAAAATATTAAATAATAAAGGAAGCTTTTAGGTGAAGTAACGCCTATATTTGCCAGTTATAAATATGACCTTAACGAGTAAAGTCGTTAAATCACTAATAAAATGTTGGATCATATTGCACAAAAGTGACTCAATTGTTGTCATATGACATATGGCAAGAGACTTGTTCTCTTGGTCGTATCCATGATGGGTGAGCCTCGTAAGGTCGTTCTGATGACATTGCGAAAAGGCCCATGCGAAGGACCTTATTTGCATTACACTATAACATATGTATGTTACTGTAGCATCAAGTCAAATTCATATATGATCACGATATAAGCCACAAGTGAGAGACATGTGCACGGGTTATAATGTTTGTGGCTAAAATGTGTCCGCACAAGTTGTAATATCTATAAATAGTAATAGTGAGTAATACGTAGAGGAGACATATTCGAAACTCAGAAGCATTCAAAAGATTCGTATTCGATCACATTAGTTGACCTAAATATGATCCTACTAATACAAAAGTATACAAACACTTACAATGACGATATCCTATGTTTGACTTGATTCTTATGAATGTACAATATCCAATATCCAGTCTTGTCCTTTCAGATAAAATCTATAGTCTCGACACTCGTTTAATTCGTATTTCAAGTCAAATAATTGTGAATATTAAATAATTATAGTTTAAGAGAGATCGACGCAAATAACGTATTCCTTATGCATTGCATACAATTCAAGCAAAAGAGACCAATTTCCAAACGCAACCAATCAAAAATGTGTGGCTCGAAAACATCTCCCCACGTGGTGCACTCACATGTGGACGATTGGTTAATCAGTTCATCTTTCCTTCCAATGCCATAGGAGATACCATCGAATCTTCCCTTTCCTCTCATCGACAAAATCCCATCTTTCCTTCAATAACCAATCAACTTTTTCAAATTCTACAATAAATTAAGTTGGGCTTTTGTCATTTTCAATTATTATTATATATGATCGATCATATTTTTTAATTGGAGTAATTGACGTAAGAGAAAATGAGTGCTCTAAATTCCCACTTTGTGCTGATTGATCTGCACAGCTCATGGCACTCATCTCAACAGATCCCTAATTCAACCTTCTCATATCTGCAGAAGTGTACCCCTTTGTCAGCGGCATTTCGTCGAAAACGTGGCGGGCATGGCAGGATCTCGTCTTCCAGGTCGCCGGCGCCGGAGATTAGGTCACCGGAGGTGAGAAGGCCGCGGGAATGGGGAAATGGGTCGTTGTTGCCTTGTGCAAATACGGTTTCAACTTCGAGTTCTGGTTGTGATGAGGTGGTCTCGGACATGGACTTGTTTCTTGAGATTGTGCCTTTGAGGATGAGGCATGAGTTGTTCAGACATGAGGAGATTGGGCAGCTGATTGAGGTGGTTATGGATTTGGGGAGGAGTCCACTTGCTCGGTTTCCATCCGGTGATTGGGTGATCTCGGAGCAGCCCGTTAAGATTGATGATCTAAGTCATGCTATCTCGAAGGTTTTTTTTTTGTGTGTTATGATAGTGTGATCAATTTTATAATTCAATATTACTCATCTGAACATAAAAAGATTAGAACTATCTAGGAAGATGATGCACTAATCTATATATTTGTTGATTTTATGAATTACATGTCGATAATGATGCTTGATATTGACTCTAATGTTCACAACTATGTGGAAATCCTATTGATCAAAGAGCAATGTGTTGACTAATGAAATTTGAGTGCATGTATAACTATGTATATATAAATGCATATAGATATGTGCTTGTTATAGTCTATCGTTTTGTATGGAAGTTGGATTGTAGAGTTTCAGTTTGAAGTTGGTTGATGGTGTTTAGGTTGGTGAGTTCTCGGATGACAACCGTTCTGGGATCAATCACTCTCTACATCGGATAAGTGCAATTAGAAATCGTAAAATGCAAATCATAGGCCTAACTTGCCGTGTTGGTCGAGCTGTATCTGGTAGTGCTGAAATCATACGTGACTTAGTCGAAGGTGGAGGATCTATATTGGTCATAGGGCCTCCTGGAGTTGGCAAAACAACCTTAATCAGGTATACATTGGTTTTTGGTCATTCAAAAACGCAAAGCTTACATGTCACAGTATAAAATTGTAGAACATGAATTAATCTTGTTTACCTGTCTAGATAATGCAATTGCAAGTCTTTTACAGGATCATGATAGCTACTTATGCATTGCTAAATCACACTTATATGGTATTTATATCCATATAAAATAGGAAGTTCATTTAATATCTAGTGAGCATGAGAGTTTCTTTATATACACTAGCCACAGGGAGTATTTTCATGTCAATATAACAAGGATGGTCACTGTAATTATCGTTTGCCGAATACTGTAGGATGCTAGCGCGAATTGTAATTAACTTTTTCTGAAACACTCGAGCCCATTATGCAAATTTCGTATTATTTTATTGTAAGAAGTTCGATAGTGATGTGATTTATAAAATTGTGCAGAGAAATTGCACGAATCCTAGCTGATGACCAGAAGAAGCGTGTAGTTATTGTTGATACATCGAATGAAATTGGTGGCGATGGTGATGTGCCTCATTCTGGCATAGGTCGTGCTAGAAGGATGCAAGTCCCAAATGTTCACTTGCAACATAATGTGTGTGCCAACAATCAGTGATCTTATTCTATATAGTTTGTGGAATTTTTGCAGTTTAGCTTATAAATTTTTTATTTTGTTTCGAATCCTGAACAGGTAATGATTGAAGCAGTTGAAAATCACATGCCAGAAACCATTATAATCGATGAAATCGGGACAGAACTTGAGGCGCTGGCTGCTAGTACAATTGCACAAAGAGGAGTTCAGCTTGTTGGAACGGCACACGGGATTACTATAGACAGCATCATTAAAAACCCATCTTTGCAAACTCTTGTTGGTGGAATAGAGGTAAAAATAGAGCATTAAACTATAGCATTCCTATAGAGAAATATCTATATATATACTGTTTTAGTCGTAATATATGAAGTAGGGGTGGCAATTGGGTTGAATGGGTTGGGTTTGGGTCGGGTCCATTTGGGTTGGGCTTAAAGTGAGTCGGGCCCAATTTAAAACCCAATTGGACCCAAATATTATTAAAAGTCAACCCAATTGGAACTATAATGTTAACATGTTAGGACCCCAATTCATTGAAAACTTAGTTAGGTTCGGGTCCAAATATATATATGGACCCAAATTGCCACCCCTACTTTATGAAGCATAAAGTGGACTGATTTTGTGCTGCCCACTAGTATAAAAACGTACTTCAGATCCTCTTTCAATATGTTGTTTAATCTTGTATTCCATATTATAAATGAGCGCCAAGTGTATAAATTTTTTCTTAAAGCACACTCTTGGCATGCATAAGTGACATAAGTACACGATATAATTTAAAGTTGAATAGCAGGTTCGATAACATAAACGAGAGGAACTATGTTAAAACGCACTATCAACCATTCATGGTTATGTTGATTACCACAGTTAAATATTCCCCATCAAAACTTTGATTGAATAACATATATATTTACTTCATTGAAAAACAGAGTGTTACTCTAGGTGATGAGGAAGCACGAAAGAGGAAAGTGCAGAAAACTATTCTCGAGAGGAAAGGGCCTCCTTCATTTACATGTGCAGTTGAGATAATATCAAAAACAGAATGTCGAGTTCATCATAGACTAGATGCTACTGTGGATGCTATATTGGCAGGTAATTTTTTAATTTGTCAATTAATTTCCGGTTGCGTTTGAATGGAAGATTTGATCGAAGGATTTTAAATAAGTTTGGTATTAAGTGGAATTGCAAATTTATCTCAATGATTGGAAAACAAATTAAAAGTCTGTCAATGAATTTGCAAACCGTAGGAATCAAGATTACCCAAACAAGCTCCATGTATTTTTCATTTCATGAAATTTAATGATAATCAGCTGTGTCAATGCTTGACTGTAAGCTTCATTTATGCCAGGAAAATCTCCATTATTTGAAATTCGAAGAATAGATACCGAAGATAATAATTCATCGAAATCAAGTCGCCCTACTGAAGAAGACCATATTGGAGATATTAAGTTAAAGCCAGGAAAATCTGAGTTGTCTAAATCGCAAAAAATAGTTGCTGAAGCTTATAATTCACCGAAATCGACTCAAGTTAATGAAGACAGCCATGTCAGAGATGCAAATGTGACAAATGATAAAAATGAAGACAATAGAGTAGAGTCGGGTAAGGATGACGAGGATTACTATCTGAAGTCCAAGAAAGTGGGCTCTAATATATCTATGAGCAAAAGGAGCTACCCATTATATGTTTATACTTACAAGGTACTGTTTGGCCTTTAAAACATTAATCTTTTTTCTAATTGAGCCAAGATATCTCTTTCGCCCCTCAAGACTATGAATGCTGATAGAGAGAAAACACTTATAATATTAGAAGGATATATTAATATATTTAAGTTCGTAAACTGTACTAAGAGAAGTGATATATAGTACGCAATCTGCGAAACAAGTAGTTGATTTACAGGTCTGAAATATTGAGTTTCTTTTGTAAATGGTTTGTTCCAGATCCAAGAAGCTGATTTGTTACAAGTAGCAGCTGTAATGGGCCTCGAGGACAAAATAGACGTAACTGATGATATTGGTTCAGCAGATGCTATTCTCGCATCTAGCTATGAAATGAAGCATAATCCTTGGATACGTGGGGTCGCAAAGTTTCATCAGTTGCCCGTATTTGTTATCAGGGTATGCTCGTATATTTTCTTTTATCTAACAAAAAGCATTCGTTTTAAAATTTTAATCAGCTTTGTCTTTGGTTAAACTTTCTATAGTCCACTACAATGGCGCAAATGGTGAAGGCAGTCCGCATGATTATTGGGATGGACGCGTTTAGTTCTTTACAAAAGAAATCAAAGGAAACTTCTTTTGATATTGAGATCGAAGATGATGCCCCGAAAAGAAAACCATCCCTTGAGGAGATTGATGCCTTGGAGGTGTGTAATTGTATACTTATTAATTCTGTTTTTGACTTGATTCAAAAGAAGGAGTCTGAATAATATAGGTTGTGGTTATTCCGGGATTTAAAGTACCAAGACCCCTCACTTAGGATTAGGGGGTGTTCACGAGTCGAGCCAGCTCACGAGCTCGGCGAGCCGGCTCGAAAATAGCTCGATTCGAGCTCAAAAAAATTCGAACCTATCGAGCCGAGCTTTTTAATGGAGCCGAACTTGAGCTAAAAATGCATGTTCGCCAGCTCGCGAGCCGGGTCGCAAGTTGGAATAAAAAAATATTTTTAATTAATAAATATAAAAAATAAATATTTATTCATATATTTTTATATAATATGATATATTATAATAATATATGTATAAATAATAATATTTTTGACATTAATTATAACTATATTTAATAATATATGAATAAATATCAAATTAATTAAAAAAATTAAAAAAAAATTATTATTTTATAAAAAAAATTATTTTTTTTAGCTCGAACTCACTTTCCTGCAGCTCGTCGAGCTCAAGCTCGACTCGTGAACATCCCTACTTAGGATAGTTAAATACACACCTCTAATCATCGCGATATTGAAGTTTTGTAAATTATCAAGACACCCATTTTCAAATCTCGACAACTCAGAAGTAATTTACTTTTATTGAATGGCGAAATTATGGTAATTTAAGTTTAAGGTATTTTTTGTAATTAGAGTATCACATAGTGTGTGTGTGTTTACTAGTTATCCAAAATATGTAGAAGTAAAAATGAATTTGTTGTTGTAGTGTGTGAGTTCTTAATCTTGTTGTTCACTATTATAGGAAGTTAGACTTGCAATTGAGTACATAGTGATACCCGGTGGTGAGCCTGTGGAACTTTTGCCTAGACGTTCTGAGATTGTTGCTCGACAACTCGAGCTGGTTGCCAGTTATCAGTTAGCTGCTGAGAATTCGGGCACTGAGTCAAACCCGAGATTGCAAATTCTTCCTCTAAAATGGAATAAAAACGGCCCAAAGCCCGGTTCAAGTTTCGTTAAACACGCGAATTCAGTTGCAAGTGCCGGTGGAGGTACTAGTGTTGCCAGGTTACCATTTCTGCCTGAATAGTTTTCAGCAACATTTCAACCTGTAGTTGATGTGATCTCTAAATCTTGTACAGTTTGTGTAAATTTATGTATTTTTCTAATTCATAATTGTTAAGTGTTGTAAAATTGTTTCAAATTTGTACAGAAAGTTTCTATACAAGGGAAAGTGTTGGCAACTGGGATTTGCCTGAAGCTCATTGTTTTATACTTGTTTCCTGTTTTTCTAATTTGGATTTTACAGGTTTGTTTCTGGTTATAGTTTATAGTTCTAGAGGGCAAACTTGTCATTTTATATTTGTCTGTCGAAAACCCAATTACGAGTAGGAATTAGTCATTGAAGAACCATTCGTTGTATCTTTATCAAATATGCGAAAGTATCATTGATGATATCAATATTATAATAATATATATAAAATTATATTCTTAACAAAAAGGTTCAAATAGGGTCAAAGCGCTGCACAAGTTATTAAATTATTTAGTTCGAAAAATGACATTTAAATTTCTAATGTAATTTCTCTATAATAACCTATATTTAAAAAATAATAATCATTTCATATTTTATGGTCTAGTGAATGGGAAACTTTTTAAAATAAGAAATGATTTGAATTGATTTATATACATCTACCATATAAGGAGTGTTATGAAATGTAAGATAAAAGTAAAACACAAGAATAGAAATTAAGATCTAGAATGAGAAAAGGGGGATGGTAAGAAGAGAAAATATAATTTGTTTAAGTATAAAATTGAACACTGTTTTTCACGAAATAGTAAAAATTAATACTACTAAATTAATAAGTCTTGAATAAAATGAGACGTAATTAAACAATGTTCCTTAAAATTATACTTTGAAAATGGACAATTTTTTTTTTTTTTTACAAAAACATAAAGTGTCCAATTGGTTGTCATATCCACTCAGAAAAAAAAATTTATGATAAAAGTGACAAAAACCATTTTAAGAATAAGAAATTTAGTTTGAAAAGTGTATTTATGAGTTTTTAAGAGAAAAATGAATAATTGTGGTTCACCACATATGTTTTTTTATAAGAAATTTCATGGAGTTAACATCAAATACAATTTTTATTAAATATTGCAGTCAAACTCGTTAATCAGCCATAGTAATCTTATTTTGAATATTGTGTTAATTTATATTAAAATTTATTATTAATATAATTTTTTAAAAATTGAATGATAACAGAAAAAACTCTTTTAATCGATGATATAACCGTTAAATCATGAAAAACTAAAAATTCAATTGTAACTCAATTTTTTTAAATTATTTAAATTTTAATTAAAAAAAGAAATTTACAAAAGACCAAATCGTAATTTTCTTACTGTAAATAATTTTTGGGGGCTTGGGCCGCTTGGCCAACCAATTGGGCCTGCTTTCCTTTTTTTTGTTATTTCACTTTTTAGCACTTCAAATAAATAGAAATTCTGTTGTTCATTACAAAACCCTAGCTTTGATCTCAGCAACTGGTAAGCCAAATTCTCTCTCTCTGTTCCTCGTACGGCTCTCAACAACATTGTATGGCTTTTTAGCTGATTCTTGTTCGAATTTTACATTCACTATTCGATTTTCTTTATCTAGAAAAAATTACGTAGAAATGGCGGACAAGGAGCATGACTACCGTATATTTGTCGGAGGATTATCATGGGATGTCACCGAGCGCCAGCTCGAAAGCGCTTTTAGCCGTTTCGGCAAAATTGTCGACTGCCAGGTTTTAAATCCGTTTTACAATCTTTGCGATATGAAATCGTATTCATGAATTTTATGCAGGATTTTCCTTTTTGTTATGTATGCGGTTCTGCGTATTTTTTTTTTACAATTTTTAGACACTGTTTGTTGTGGGGGAAGGCAGTGGAAGTAGAACACCTGTTCTTTTAATTGATTGAATTGCGGAAATTTCATTTTGAAGTAGTTTGAATTTTCATTCGTGGTAAGGGATGGGTCATTTCCGTTTTAGGTCGGGTTTGATATCTTTAATTTGCTAAAGAAAGAATTAATTGCCATAAAATTAAAGACGCCCAGATTTTTTTAATTGTTTGGGATTCTGAAATTGTTATTCACATAATTCCTTGGAGGGGGGCTTTTCTGTATACATTTGTTGAGTTTAATGTGTTTGTGCACTGATTTTGTGCATATACTGGTTTTTCTTTATTATCTCTTATCACTACACTAATCACTTATAGCTATTTTCATTTTGTATGTCGCCTGTGACTTCTCAAATGCGTTGATATAGAATTTGGAGGATCTTTTGGTTTTGTTGGGAATTGAAGGAATTCTGAGGCACAGATCCGATTCTGTTTCTGACATTGCAATCAGCTAGGTGTTATATAGAGTTAATAATGTAAAAGGGCTTTAGCTTTTGATTGGGACAGTCTGAATTTGTTTCTTTCTGGATCATGGCTACTATAGCATTTGGTTCGCGAGGTCTAGACTGCAAAAGCATTGAGTTTCACTTAATTGATTACTAAGGACTAATTGTCTTCCTCGCCAGCAGTTATCGATTTAACCTTTACAGATTTAATTAGATACATTCCTTGTGATGGTTCAGTGGTGAACCCATGATGTAGAACACTTCCTTGAAGCCTTTTCCTCTTGTACAATCCAATGATTTTGACCTCATTTGATTTTCATTCCAGATTTGTATATTATACAGTTTGACTGCATCATTATGAAGTTTAGTCATCTTCCGCTCGAGGGGAAATATGTTTTTCTGAACTTAAAACTGTACCATGTGATTGCTGGTGGTGTTCGTATCTTTCACGCAAAGATTTAATCAAGTCAAGTTGGTGTCTCTTATTAAACAGTGCCTCGACTTTAGCCTTGCCAACATCGTTTATTTAAGTTGCAAGATTTACAGCTGGTGACTGTACTGTCGGAAGCACAAGAAGAAAAGCTGATTCGTTTTTCATCTCTTTCTAAACTTGTTTTATTCTGTGTTTTAAGTATCCAAAGGTTCAGATACCAGATCTGTAGCCCAACTCCCTGGGGAGAACATTGCTGTGCAGATAGGATATGCCTTTGACCAGAATTGAAAATTTCTTTGCCATCTTTTTTCTGTGGTTGAACTAGCCTCAACTAGTAGTTGCTTCCTGTTAGATGCCTATAAAGTCCGGCGGTGTTTAATTATCATTTAGATCTAAGGGCTGAGCGCCTGAAAAAACTGAGGAAAGAATCATGCTATACTGTCTATACAATAAAAGCAGAGTTAAAAGGATATGTTTCTGCGCAAAACAGGATCGCTGAAGGTCAGTTTCACTTGTTAGGGTTCAGTTGACCGAGGCAGTTATGTATGAAAAGAACATCTCCAGATTGGGTGAACATGTAGACTGATAACAACACAATATTAGGTCTTTTGTAGCATGTTAACAAGTATGAAGCTGCTGGATATTTGTTCAGCATTGTGTTTTTCTGCTTCGTGCAGTGGAATGAATTTGAATGTCATGAAGCTGTGCTAATTGGATGATCTAGTATGCATTTTTGAATTGTTGTGCAGCGATTGTATGGTGCAAACGAGTCTTGTGTATAGATTCTGCTTTTGTCACCCTGCCTCTGAGTTCTTATGTTTTTGGAGAGCTAAAGCCCACATACTTCAGTTGAGATCAATTATAAAAGGCTAGATTGTTCCTTTGATTTTTAGGTTGATTCAGTGATGAGATTTGTAAGAAGAGTATCCTCCATTAAAATCAATACCAAACTCGGAATGAATCTCATTTTCGTGAACCATAACACTGATTTTCATTGATACAGAGTATATGTTTAAGTAGCTTTTCAGGTAATCCAGCTTACCCTAAAAAATATATATCCACATGCATTTTAAGTAAATGTGTTGGAGTAAATTATCAGAAAACAGAGCACTTCCCATTTTGCACTGTATAGTCTAATATCTGATATTATTTAATACTGGAGCCAGTAAACCAGACAATTTCAATTTCAACTCATGTGGATATACGTCAGGCTGTACGATGGGTTTGCTATTGCAGTCTGGCAAGATGTAAGGTGAAATTTTGTGTGGAAAGGTTCCATTGTCATATAAGTGAATCCATTTGGTTTTCTTGTGGCTGCACCAAGAAGCGTTAAGTGGTTGGTTGATTCTTTTCCTTATGTCTTCCTTGAAATGCACAAAGTAACAGCTATAAACAGAAGTGAATTGAGTTATGTACAGTAAGTATATTTGACATCACGTGGCCATCAGATAGTTCTCATTCTAAGTGGTTGCGTGGTTTTCTGTTACTGGTCCCGTTCTATCGAATCTGAAGCCTAAGTAATAACCATTGTCAGATCTTGGATATCCTTGTTTACTTGGGTACGCTAAACTTTAATATTCATGTAGATCATGCTGGAAAGAGATACAGGTCGTCCTCGAGGATTTGGCTTCTTGACCTTTGCTGATCGACGGGCAATGGAGGATGCAATCACGGATATGCATGGTAGGGAGTTTGGAGACAGGGTCATCTCAGTTAACAAGGCCCAGCCTAAAATGGCAGGTGAAGAACCAGGACACGGTTATGGAGGTTATTCTTCAGGTGGTAGGGGAAGTTATGGTGGAGGAGATAGGTCAGCCGGGCAGGATGATTGCTTCAAATGTGGCCGCCCAGGACATTGGGCCCGTGATTGTCCTTCAGCAGGTGGCGGCCGAGGTGGCCGTCCCTTCTCGCCGCCACGCCCGAGGTATGGTGGGGGTGGTGGCCGTGGGGCGGATCGCTATGCAGGTGATCGTGACAGATACGTGGATGACAGATATGATAGAGGTCGTTATGGTGATAGAGATCGTTATGACAGCAGAGATGATCGATATGCGACCCGTGATCGATATGTTACTGACAGGTATCTCAATAAATTTAGTACCACCCCCCTTTGTCCCAAGTTTATAGGTCCTTTTTAATAAAACTAAGGGTGTGTTTGGATTGAGTGATTTGGATTTGGGGAGGAAGGATTTGAAATGACACCTAAAATGGAGTTATTTGAGATCCACCGTAGTTATGGAGAAAATAGCTCAAAGTGAATGTCGAGTGATTTGAAATCCATTATGAACTTTATGGATTTGTTGACGAATTTGAAATCCATAGATTTCAAATCCTTCAATCCAAACACACCCTAATTGGATGATTTGCTTTTCCTTGCTTCAGCTGTAACTGAGTATCTGAAACTTAAATCTATGCTAATTACTTGCTCACTGGTATTAGCATGAGTTTTAGCTAGCATTTTACTGCGTGTGACGAGCTTATATATATATAAATATATACAGGTATCCACCAGCTGCAGAGCGTTTTCCTGTAGATAGGTATGGGGCTTCTGAACGTTACCCTCAGAATGGATATGGCAAAGACAGAGCTTATGATAGAGATGTTGGCCCTTCTAGAGGCGGCAGTGACAGATATGGAGGTGGTGCGCCGCCCCTAAGAAGCTTTAGGGACAGGCCAGGCCCTTATGACCGCCCTAGGAGGGGCGGGCGGGCCCCTTCAGTCGAGCGCTACTAGAAAAGTTCATGAGCATTTTCTGCTACTGTAAGAGATTCAAAAGACTTTTATCTTTAGAATTTGGATTTAAAGTTTGTTATAATATGTAGAATATATGCTACGAGTATGGATCAGAGTATGTTTTGTTGCTTTCCTTATATGCTAGTGATTTATTCTACTATTATGATACTTGACTGATTTGTTGGTTATCAGAGTAGATAATACTTGCATTTTGGACTCCGGTGTTATTTAGTCGTAGACTTGAAAGGTGTTTGAGTGAGTTTATAAGCTTATCGGAACATTTTTATGAGATGTTTTTAATGAACTTACAAGCCTTAAAAAGCATTTTGGATATTTGTTTTTGAAAAGAGCTAAAAATGAGGTTAATGTTTCCAGTTCATGTGGTTTGTTTGTAAACATTAACATATTAATGTTAAAACCTATATTAACGTAGTAGGATCACTGTTACTGTAATAGCAGATTTAGTTTAGAAAGTGTTTATCCCTTTAAAGTCTAGTTATATATATTGATGTAACTAATATGAAAAATTAGTTATGCATACAAGTAAGTAGTTTAAGGTAATTTACTAAGTGGCATTCATTTTAAAATGCATTAAATGCCTAATGCCTATAAGACTATTAAACCTGATAAGGGGGCATTCCCATTGAGATGTCATCCAAATATGTTCAAAACAGTGTTATATTCCAGGGAAGCGGATAAGGTTATCGAATGAATCAAGTTTAATATAAATTTACGTGTTGAAAAAGTTTGAAATCTTAATTCTAACCATAATAAAAGTGTGCGTGAATCAATTATACGAAAAACTGAGCCAAACATGTCCTATAGTGATCAACATTTTATTTAAATTGACCTTATTAGAGCATCTCCAACCCACGCCAAATTTGGCGTGGGTTGGTACAATTGGCGCTGGGTTGCTCTCCAACCCAGCGCCAAATCTCACTCTAAATTAGCGCACGCTACAGTGCTGCGCTTGAATTGGCCCAGCACTGTAGCAGCGCTATTTATTATTATTATTTTTTTAATTCTTTAATTAATTTGCAGTTTGGTCCTTTTAGTTTTTATTTTATTTTAATGTGGTCCTTTTTAATTAATTTAACCCTTTTTAATTAATTTTAATGCAATTTGGTCCTTTTTATTTTTATTCATTAATCAATTTAACCCTTATAAGTTTAATTAGTTATAATTATATCCTAATTATTATATTTTATTCAATTATACTTTAATTTAAGTTTATAGTTAAATTATAAATACATATTTATAATCTAACTTATATAAAATGCATATTGTATTATTAATTAGTTTTACTTGCATTAATTAAATAACTTATATAATTATTAATTAATATTTGAAATATCGAAATGCAATTAATATAATTTTTAATAATTTAATAATAATTTTATTTTTATTTTTGTGATTTTTATTAACAAAGTATATTTTTTTGGGTGAAAATGTACAATACGTAAAAGTTTTGGGCTTTATTTGTAATAGATTATAATATTATAAAAAAGATGGAAAAAATGAAATATTCTGTAAGATTCTTTTTTGGTGCAGTGAATAGTATTCTGGGTTGGAGAGGATTTACTGTAGCTGCGCTAAATTGGTGCAATTTTTGCACCAAAATGGAGTTTTGGGTTGGAGATGGCCTTAGACTGAGATTTGATAAGCTAAAAAATTTATTGGGCTCAATCTTTTGGTGCCGATAGTTACAAAATCATGCACATGTCTAATTTCCACTAGGTTGGGTTGGATTCGGTAAATCTAAATAAACTTGAGATCCCGAGTAAATAAAATTGAAAATAAATCAACTTATTTGATAATAAACTCGGTAACAAATAACTCATTTGAGTTTGATTTGTTAGCATATTAAATTAAATTTGTATAATTTTTGGTATTAGATAATTTTGAAACTCGATTCGAATTTAGAGTATCATTAACAAAAAAAATGCACAAAATAATCAAATTATTTGGGCTCAACTCGTGTTCGCTCGATAAAAACCCATTTAAGCTAGATTAACAATAAAATAAATTCAAATAAATTTTTTTGGACAAAAAAAACAAAAAAAACCATTCGGTCGGCTGCACTCTAACATGTTTATATAGTACCCAATGCTTCTTTTGTTTGTTAGGTAATGGAATCTAAATAGAATATGATTTTCAAAAATTAAATAGCATTGTTTGATATTATTTTATGATATTATGGAATGTAATTTAATTTATTAAAATATGGGAGTACTCCTAAAAAAGGAATAATATTCTCTTATTTATTAAGGCATTGTGATTCTCATATCGAGGTAATCATAAACATTATACTTTAATGCTTTCATTACCCCTATATCAAATATAATACTAAATCAACAAAAAAAAGTTATTTATATTTGCATTTCATTTCAGTTATTACTTATGGGGAAATAGTTTAATATTTTTAATTTATTTGGAATACTTTTATTGTCAAAATAGATCATCATTTGTATTTTATTTGATATTTATTTATTGAATGAAATTGAAAAATTGTTATGTGGTTTTTGTAATGAAATAGTTGTTGGCACTTGGCCACATATGATTAATGTATTTTATTTATTAAGCATAATGTGTTTCTGGCTTAAAATAATTATCAACATATTGTTATATGGAAAAATTCATTTATGTATTTATTTTTTAAAAAGTCAAACAATATGTAAATAAAAAAACCAAGCATGTTCAATTTAATTGTCATTTTTTTCTAAAAGAGAATAATGCAATAGAACCAAATTGATATGTTATTTATTTTAGTATTATTTAACTAAAGTAATAAATATATATATACACACTTGTATATATATAATATCAAATATTGTAATTTGGTTAAAAATTTATAATTAATTATACGAATATGATTTAAAATAACAATATTTAAGTCAATATCTCTAATTTTAAATTCCATTATGTGTTTGAACCGAGGGAACAAGGGAATGTAGACAACACCTGGAATCAGATTTTAATATAATAATTAGAGTAATGATATATACCACCGTTTTCATACCACCGATTTTTCACTCTTTCTATTATTGGTAAATAATCATTTGAATTTAATTAATTCAATTGAATTTAATACATTCATACTTTCTAAATCAAGGGGAGGTGAAAAATCGGTGGTATGAAAACGGTGGTATATAGCATTACTCTAATAATTATTACCAAAAATCTTAATTCTAATTTTTTATTTCCTTCACTCCCTCTCAAACAAAGGGAGTCTAAATGAAACAACAAAAAATTCGAAACCTAGAAACATTTTGGGGAGAAAATTTTCAGATCCCCAATGGTGTCAGCCAAGGGCAAGGAGAAGGTGACCGACGGCGGAAAAGGGAAGCGGAAATTGAACGCCGGCGATGGCAAGACTGGCCGGAAGCGCAAGAACCGCGGCGTTCTTCAGTTCTTCGACGATGCGGCGTACCAGGTCGATGGTACGATCAATACCGAATGGGAGATTTCACGTCGAACTTATGGGGGTCGAAGGCTCGAATCAACCTAGGGGTGTAAGTCGAGCCGAGCCGGCTCGAGCTCGATCAAACGAGCTCGGCTCGAGCTCGAGTTTTTCGAGCTCGAGCCGAGCTTCACGAGCTCGAGCTTCTAACCGAGCTCGAGCTCGAGCCCAATTGTTTCTAAAAAAAGCTCGCGAGCCTTTTTATTATTTAATATATTATTATTATTTTAATTATATTAATAAATATATATTAAATAATTAATAAAAAATAAATAAAAATTCAAAATTCAAAATTCCCGCCTTTTTTATTATATAATATATTATTAATTTTTTAATTTTATTAATAAATATATATTAAATAATTAATAAAAAATAAATAAAAATTCAAAATTCCCGCCAAAAATTTAAAATTTCAAATGGGCTCGACTCGAGCTCGGGCTCGAGCTCGAGCTCGAATTTAAGCTCACGAGCTCGAGCTCGAGCTCGAAATTATGAGCTCGACGAGCTCGAGCTCGAGCTCGAGCTCGCCTAAATGGGCTCGAGCTCGAGCTCGAGCTCGGAAAATTTCCCAAGCTCGGCTCGAGCTCGGCTCGTTTACACCCCTAAATCAACCCCGAAGATAGCTCAACACACTGTAACCCTAGACTTATCAGAATTCAAGAGAAAGAATAATAAACTTGGCACATAAACTTGCTTCCATTTTCATTCACAAACTTCTCCTTAATACAATGTTTGCATGGTAACAGAATGGAAAAAATACAGAAAAGGAAATAATAATCGTAACAGAAGGAAATAGAATAATAACTAATCTTTTTGATTAACTTTCTAATTATAGATTAAACCATAATTGTCCTGAGCTGCTTGTTCATAAAGTCGTGTCTTTTACTTGAAGAAGAGCTTTTATTTATGGAATTGCAGAAAAACTCGTATCAATACCCTCCCCTTCAAAGAAATCCTTGTCCTCAAGGATTAAAAGACGGAAATTGTTGACGGATATCCTGAAGGTATTCCCACGTGCTGTCTTCAATGGATGTATTAAACCACTTGATAAGAACCTGAGTTGCTGGCCGATGGTCACGTTGAACGAGCCTGCGATCAATAACCTGTTCAGGAGACAATAAAATGTGCCCGTGTGTAGTGTGATTTATAGGTAATTGTGTTTGGCAAGTTATAGCACCAAGTTTTCTCTTGAGTTGTGATACGTGAAAGGTACGATGTATTTTACTATCTTGTGGAAGATCAAGAGTGTAAGCTACCGGTCCCACCCGAGCAACAATCTGAAACGGACCAAAATAACGAGGAGAGAGCTTTTGATAAGCATGTTTCTTCAAGGATAACTGCCGATAGGGCTGCAGTTTGACGAAAACCCAGTCACCAACCTCCAACTGCCGTTCGGATCGCCTCTTGTCCGCTTGAACCTTCATACGGTTCTAAGCTCTAACTAGGTGTAACTTGACTAGCCGAATAGTTGCTTCCCGTTGTTGTAAACTCCGATCGACTGTGTCCACGTTGGATTTAAGTGATATGTAAGGGATATGATCTGGAGGTTTCTGCCCATATACAATCTCATAAGGCGAAAAATTGGTCGACGAATGATGGGATGTATTGTACCACCATTCCGCCAAAGGTAACCAGTTAACCCATTCTTTTGGTCGATCCCCCGTCATACATCGAAGATAACCCTCAAGTGTTCGATTCACCACCTCGGTTTGGCCATCCGTTTGTGGGTGATATGAAGTTGACATGTGTAACTTGACATGTTGGATTTTGAATAGTTCTTGCCAAAATTTACTAAGGAAAATTGAATCTCGGTCACTTACAATCGTTTGAGGTAGGCCATGTAGTTTATAAATATTGTCCATGAAAGCTTGAGCAACAACAACAGCAGTGTACGGGTGCTTGAGAGCAATGAAGTGACCATATTTACTCAAACGGTCCACAACCACAAAAATCGAATCTTTTCCGCCGGATGTGGGCAACCCATCAATAAAATCCATGGATATGTCTTGCCAAATGCGATTGGGAATAGGCAGCGGTTGCAAGAGGCCGGGGGAGGCAACATTCTCGTGTTTGTTTCGTTGACAGATATCACATTCGCGGACAAACTTACGGACATCTTCCTTTAAGTGCTTCCAATATAAGGTGTTTTTCAACCTTTGTAAGGTGTTGTGAACTCCGGAGTGTCCCCCTTCCGAACTGCTATGATAGTACTTCAATAATTCAGTGCGTAACAAGGAAACATCAGGGACAACCAATTTTCCCTTTCGAGTAAGGATGCCATTTTGCCATTGGTATTTCGGTTTGTACTGTGGGTTGGTGATAAGCTTCTGAATGAGAGCTGCAATTTTGGGATCCTGGACCCAACCATCTTGGATCTGTTGTAATAGAGTACTCGAAAGAGTCGTAATTGTCCATAGACCCGCATCCGTGGTTGAAGTATGGGGCGCGCGTGAAAGTGCATCGGCTACAATGTTTTCACTCCCTTTCTTGTATGTTATTTCATAGTCATATCCCGCAAGCTTTGCTAGCCATTTTTGTTGATATGGCGTCGACACTCTCGGCTCCATCAAATATTTAAGACTCAGGTGGTCAGTCTTCACCACAAAGTGTCTGCCAATAAGGTATGCGCGCCACCGTTGCACCGCTGCCACTATAGCTAGCATTTCCCGTTCATAAACCGACAATGCTGCATTCCTTGGTCCCAACCCTTTACTCATGAATGCTACGGGTCTCCCTTCTTGTAGCAAAACTGCCCCGATGCCATGTCCCGATGCGTCGGTCTCAATCGTGAATTCCTTGGAAAAATTTGGGAGTGCTAGTACCGGTGATTCACACATAGCTCCCTTTAAATTTTCAAACGCGATTGTGGCATAATCTGTCCATTTAAAACTGTCCTTCTTAAGAAGATCAGTGAGGGGCCGAGCAATTTTGCCGTAATCCTTGATAAAACGTCTATAGTATCCAGTCAAACCCAAAAACCCTCGGAGCTCTTTAATGGTTTTAGGGCAAGGCCATTCCCGCATAGCTTGCAATTTCTGAGGGTCTGCTGACACACCCGCATGTGTAATAATGTGTAATAATGTGGCCCAGATATTCCACTTTCTCCTGCCCGAAGCTACATTTTCCTTTCTTAACATAGAGTTGATTAGCTCTTAACAATAACAACGTTTCCCTCAAGTGTGTAACATGATAATCCCAATTCGTGCTATAAATTAAAATATCGTCGAAGAACACAAGAATAAATTTCCGCAAAATTTTTTAGAATACCTTGTTCATTAAGCTCTGAAATGTTGATGGGGCATTGGTTAAACCAAATGGCATCACCAAAAACTCGTTGTGTCCTTGATGAGTTCGGAATGCCGTTTTATGAATATCCTCTTCCTTCATCCTGATTTGGTGGTAACCCGAGCGGAGATCCAACTTTGTGAATACCTTAGCCCCATGCAATTCATCTAGCAACTCCTCAATTAGTGGAATAGGAAATTTGTCTTTGATGGTATGCTTATTAAGCTCTCTATAATCGATGCACATACGCCAACTCCCGTCTTTCTTTTTAACCAACACCACTGGAGAAGAGAAAGGGCTATTGCTATCCCTAATAATGCCATTATCCATCATTTCTTGAATGAGCTTCTCAATTTTATTTTTTTGTATAGAGGGGTATCGATATGGCCTCACGTTAACAGCACCCGTGCCCTCCTTAAGAGGTATGCTGTGATCATGAAGTCGAGGTGGTGGTAATGAGGTTGGCTCCATGAAAATATCGGTGAATTCAGCCAAGAGGGCATCGAGGTGTGAACTTGTTGGTGGTGTTGCAATTGTTGCTTCCTGCTGAAATATTGAGCCTTCAGAATGTGACAGAGCTGTGACAAAGCCGACATGCATTGAGGATAGTTGGGCAGAATCTTGTAAGGTTTTGGACATTTTATGATTGTTTACCGTCTCCACAATAGGGGGTTGACGACCACGTAAGGATACCCTTTTTCCGTTCATCGTAAAATTCATACGTAGCTCCTTAAAATTCCAACTTATATCACCCAAGGTGATCAGCCATTGTACACCCAAAACAACTTCGCATCCCCCTAATGGTAAAATCATCATTTCCGTTGTAAACGGAATACCTTGCATTCTCCATGTAAATTCCTTGCACAAGTGAGAGCTGTACATCTTACTCCCGTCCGCCACAGCTACCGGAAAAGGCCTCGTGCTTTCTAATCTGCACCCTAATCGTTTTGCCGTGTTTAAGTCCAAAAAATTATGAGTGCTGCTCGTGTCAATGAGGATATGCACCGGATAGCCATTTGAAGCTCCGGTAATTCTCATAGTCCTGAAGTCATGTACGCCCGTCATCGCATTTACCGAAACATGATAATTGGCTACATGATTCTCATCCTCACAATTGTTACTGTGTTGATACTCTTCGTTCACCTCATTTTCGAATTCCTCATTTTCCTCAACATCTTCTGAATCAGGGACCTCCATTATATATAATTGCTTCCGTTTATTACACATGTGGCCCGGTACGAATTTTTCGTCACACCAAAAGCACAAATTCTTTGCTCGTTTGTTATCTGAGGGCTTAACCTGCGAGAGGGGATGATAGGTGGTGCTGATGATCTGATTGGGTGTTGTGGTGGTTTAGTGGGTTTGTAAGAGGGTATGTAGGTGGGTTGAATTTGGGATGCTGAGTGTTCTGATTTAAATTGATAGGGGTTATAAGGTGGTTTGTTATGGGTAAAGCGGTTGGTAATGGGTAGGTTCGATTTTCGGGATGAGAGACTGTTAGCATGCTCTTGTAATTTAGCTAGGCTGATTGCTTCCTGTAAAGTCCGAGGTCTAAACATTCTCACATGAATGGCTACGTCACTTTTGAGGCCTCCAAGGAAACAACTAATGACGTAGGGTTCGGGTAATTCCACACAGTTTACTAGTTCGTCAAATCTATCAAGATATTCTTGTATATTTGTGGTTTGTTTTAGATTAACCAATTCCGACATGGGATCCTCATACAACAAAGCCCCAAAACGATCGTTCAAAGCTCGAACATATTCTCCCCAATGAGGTAAATCACGAGTTAATCTATTTTTCATAAAGATTTGGTGCCATTGTAATGCTTTACCTTCTAAGTGGACAGCAGCTATCTTCACCTTAGCTTCAGACGGTGTATTATCAATTTCGAAGAATTGCTCGCATTTGTATATCCATCCTCGTAGGTCTTCTCCTCCGAACTTGGGAAATTTCACTTGTGACAACCGGGTAGGTGCATGATAAGTAGGGTGCCACTGGCCTCGCCGATCGGTTTCTAACTCTACATCCAACTCCTCCTCCATAGTCTGCTTTTGTCGATCCTCCCGCGAGGGACCCCCTTGATGTTCCTTCATTGATTCTTTCATCGACGATGCCACGGCAACTATCATATTCCGTAAATCGTCGATGGACTTCCTTGTTTCTTCCGAGTTCGCTCTAAGTTGATCCTTCAATCCATCCATCTCACGCCTCATATCCGTACTCCTTGTTCCATCTGCCATCGCAATGGACCAGCCGCCGTCAATCCGAGGATCGACGGCTCTGATACCACTTGGTACGATCAATACCGAATGGGAGATTTCACGTCGAACTTCTGGGGGTCGAAGGCTCGAATCAACCCCGAAGATAGCTCAACACACTGTAACCCTAGACTTATCAGAATTCAAGAGAAAGAATAATAAACTTGGCACATAAACTTGCTTCCATTTTCATTCACAAACTTCTCCTTAATACAATGTTTGCATGGTAACAGAATGGAAAAAATACAGAAAAGGAAATAATAATCGTAACAGAAGGAAATAGAATAATAACTAATCTTTTTGATTAACTTTCTAATTATAGATTAAACCATAATTGTCCTGAGCTGCTTGTTCATAAAGTCGTGTCTTTTACTTGAAGAAGCGCTTTTATTTATGGAATTGCAGAAAAACTCGTATCAGTCGACGACGACGATGATTCTTTCTTTGATGATGATGGTAATCAATCAATTTACATAATTGAAAAAGAAAAATGAAAGATGCGTTAGTGGTACGCCTTTTAATAGAAGTTTTTCAGTAAACATATTATCAAGATTCCTTGAAATGACATTCAACATAAAAATTTACAATTATCCCAATGCAAATTCTAAACCTAATAGCAAATTCTAAACCTAATAGTTGTCATGGTTTTGATTCCTATTGATTAGGAAGCATCAGATTGATATCTTATCCCATCTATATAGACTTGGAGGCCTTCATTTCCAAAGCTTTTTTGCTCCTCCAGAATTTCCTTTGCCTGGTGGATAACAGAATCGCTGCAATAAACCACCTCAATGGTATGCAGCGTGGCTATTTCTCCGATTCCCAAAGGAATACTCTTCAAATGATCCAAGAACCAAAGTTGAAGGCTCTCAAGAACTGGGAAGTGAATACTTTCTGCCCTCCATTCTACCAAGTAATGATCATAGTTAATTGACAAGGATTTCAATCTACGGAACTGTCCTTCTACCGGATTCCACTCGTTCCCAATGAAGGCGTCGGAGTAGAGTTTAAGCACTTCGAGATTGGGCAACAAACCAATCATCGACATGTTTTTCCAAGGAACTTCACAGCGTATCAACTTCAACTTCTTGAGTGAATATGGGAATCTGATTTCTTCCAGATAAGACCTCCTGCACCTTAAAGACAGTGATTCGAGTTTATGTAGATTGACAAGATTGCTGGGGTAGTATGCTGACCAGTCGTCTTCTTCGGCGAACCAATCAAAAATAATTGCCAACTTCTCCAGATTTGGGATTCTTTCAAGGAACATTTGAGTACACCTAAAATTTCTTAAGCAGACAAGGGTCTGTAGATTCTCCAGGATAGTGAAATCTCTCGTGACTGATGGATCAGGCATGACACCGTTGCGCATATAGATGTGCCTAAGTTGTGGCATTTCCCAGATTTCAGATGGTAAGACTATTGGATTGTGAGAAAATATACCGATAGCTAAAGTCTGTAGATTCCAGAGCAGTTTTAAAGGAGGCACCATTTGCAAATCATAACAATGCAAAGAAAGATACCGCAATTTAGTGGGTTGGAGAAGCTTTTCAGAGGATTGGTAAGTGATCACTTTGATAGTGCTGACCAATCTAAATCGAATAAGCTTCCGATACATAATTCTGCACGCCCCACAAGCCAAAAGACTGGCATGTGATCGTGATGGTGAGCCAAGATGGCCTTCAGGCACATGTATCATTTCTTGTTCGGCTCGCTCAAAACACTGGAAGCACATGTTTTTATGATCTGAATTAATACGTTGTACTTTTGGGATACCGGAAAAGTTTTTGTCGTGAGACTCTCTCATGCATAGGTCCCTCAAAAGATCATGAATGCCACATGTTTTCACTCTTCCACTGTGGCTACGTTTACGAACAATGATCAGATTTCTATCAATAAGATCCATCAAGTATACTTTTGCTACCTCTTCCCAGCCTTTAGCTTTTATTGGTTTTAGGAACCCTTCTGCAATCCATAGTTTGATCAGATCGGACGCTCGTACCTCACAATCTTCAGGAAAAACTCTCATATAGAGGAAACAGGGCTTAAGATGAATTGGCAAGTGCTTGTAGCTCAAAGACAATATCTTTAGGCAATGCTCATCATTTCCGGAATTAGCAAACGAATGTAAGTTTCTCGCAACAAACTCCCAGTATTCTCGCGTCATGTTTGAGTTTGCAAGTAGCCCACTTATTGCAACAATTGCTAAGGGAAGTCCTCTGCAACCCTTTGCAATTCTTTTCCCAATTCCCTCCAATTCAGGAGAGCAACTTTCTTGTCCAAAGACTTCTTTACAAAATAAGTTCCAACTTTGGCCATCGTCTAACAAACTCATCATGTAAGGGTTGCGAGAGCCTACAGAAACTGCCACATTCGACATCCTTGTAGTCACCATAATTCGACTTCCATTACCATTATCAGAAAAGAAAAATTTGAAATCATCCCAAGCTTTGATACTCCATAAGTCATCCATAACGATTAAGTACCGTCTACCAAATAATGTGTTGTGGAACCTTTGTCGTAATTCAGCTAGTGTTTCACTCTTTAGATCACCAATAACTCCAATATCATGTAGGATACGTAGAAGAGTGTCCTGCACGCTGTATTCTTGAGATATTGTAATCCAAATACGTATATCGAAAGTCTCTATAACTAATTTGTTTTCAAAAACATTTCGAGCGAGAGTGGTCTTGCCAATACCTCCCATTCCCACGATAGGGATGATCAGTAAATTAGGCTGATATCCGGTGAGCTGATCCATGACTCTAACCAAGTGTTCATCGAATCCTACCATAGTATTCTTGCCAACAGGTACAGATATTTTCGGTTTCTGTTGTCGAACAGACTTTCCCTCTTTAACCATGGTCGATAAATCTTTCTTGATCGAGTCAATTTTCTTGATCACTTTGTCTATATCTTGACAAAAGGAAGAGGGTTCAGTGTAAGTTTCATTTTCAGATCCTTCACGAAGTAGATAAACTACATGGAAGTCGATGATATCTTCTGCTTCATTACCAACTTCAGCTATCTGCCTCGCTAAATCATCTATACCTTCATTGTTCGTCTCTGAATAGTTTTCAGAGAATTTTTTCTATGCAACTAACATTTTCATGCAGAGTTTGAATTCGCTTCGTGTTTGGAAAAAGGCGACTGCAAGCAGGATGATCGAGAACATGCAAAAGAGAAAGCATAGATCCATAAGCAGCTACTAAGGCCATTTCAGATGTAAGATTTTGTGCAGTGTGTTTTTCTTTAAAATTCCAACAAGGCTTTGATAGAAATAGATACCTACTGTAAATAAACTACACTTGTTTGATATCTCTATAGATTTGTATCAGAAATAATTTATATGAAAATGATCTACAGATAGTTACAAGTGATAGAATAGTAATTTAGTCACTATATACCAACCTTGCTGATGGTAGGATTGAGCCACTAATATATTAAGTGTTGCATTGTTTTGTGATCCCAACTCTTTAGGATCTTTGGCTACCTACTTTCTTTGGTTTCATTCAAATTAAAAGCTTCCCTGGAGAAAAATTATTTTTCCAATATATAAATATTGAAACTCGGACTATGAACTTTGTGTTGGAAACATTAGGCTAAAAGTGTGTATGCCAATGTTGTGACAGAAATTCGAACACCATACGTATCCGGGATACCTACTATTTTTTGATATTCTTGTTCTATTCCGGGAGTAGATGACCTTAGCCTTTCGAATTTCTCGATTCGGAGTGGTAACGAATGAGAAATTAATGGTTAAAATAAGGATATTCAAGTGAGATATCCCACATTGGAAGTGTCAGTGTTTGGCATTGAGATAAGGGTTTGGCCAATGGGTCATAACATCTTTGTGTGGGTTTAGAGGGGGAGGACCTAGCCATGGTTTGACCTGCCTTGCACGCACCTCTGACTGGTCGGGTCGTGGGCTTGGGGCTAACAAGTTTATCTTTTTGGACCAAAATTAAATTCAATTCCATTTAATTAATTTTGGGTCCAACAGAAATTGATCAAAGAATAAATTACACTATATAGATTAAATCAACATTAGCTAAAATTTAATCTTTATCACTTTTTTGGTAGCTCTTTTTTCAAAACAGTCATTTTGACCATAACTTGCAAAAACGTGATAAATTTTTATTTTGCATTTATGACAGATTTAATAGTGATTAACTCTTTATCTGATTTTCGAGTCTATATAAGGCTACCTCCAGCAGATGAAAAAGACACCAAAAATCAGCTTTCCGTCTGATTTTCTCTCTTCTTCTCTCCAGTGTTTTGTTCGTATATCAAAAGCGGTTTTGATATAGAACTGATATATCGTTGTATTTTGGGACGTTGATTGCAAACACTCGTATCACCTAGGTGGGGCAATTTAGCGTTAAGGATAGAGAGTAGTCTCTCGCCTCAATATTGTTTTATCATTTCAGAATTCGTTTGTTTTAAGTGCAGATCTTGCAAAACTTTGTTATTGAGAAAATGATAAGATATTGTACATCAATCGGATGCTAAATTAGCATTTAGCTTAAATGAACAGTTCTAATCTGAAGGGTTCAATCCCTTATCAGAGGTAACCGTCGAACGATCTAGAGTACGTGCCACATGATTGGTTAAATGAGAAATAAATATTAAACAAACAATAAAAAAGAAAGAGATAAAATTAGTTTAGATTTAAGGGGAAAAAAAGGACTTAGAAAAGAGATGTCCTTTTCAGAAGAGTTAGGCCTCAATTGGATGGTAAGCATTTTAAAAAAAAAAAAATTCTAAAAAATATGAATTGTTTGGTGTGTTACAAAAAAATTCTTTAAAAAAATCTCTCAAAATTTTAGATAATTTTGAAGAAATTTTCGCAAAAAAAGAAAAAACAAATTCTTACTATTCATTATTTGACAGTTCGACTTATATTTTGGCTATTTTTCAACTCCAAAAATCAAATTAATCACATATTCTAATGTAAAATAATGTAACGGTTAAAATAAGATCCATTATCGCTATTTTTTGACATCTTAATCGATAATTTTGACTAAAATAATTTATTATAAATTATATTCAAATTCAAATAACAATCCCAACAATTTTTTCACAACAAAAAACAAATAACATCAAGCATAATCATTACATATATTTTTCCTAAAATAGGTTTCAAAATTTCTGTCCATGACAGATCCGGAGCGGATATGGGTCTAGAGAAATTGTCCCCCGGACCCTCCCCGTCCCCCGACCAACATTTGAGCGTTATATCATTAAAGATAAATATTAATAAATCTATTTAAGATGCCTCCTTTCACACTCATGTTCTTTCTCAATTACCCTATTATTTTTGGAAGATTTAACATAATACTAAAGAAAGTTATTGATAAAATTTGAATAGTGAACTTATAATTTGCCAAGTTAAGTTCATATTAGGTTCCAAATCTAAAATCAACAAGAGAAATTTAATTGTAATCCAAAAAATAGAGAGGCAATTAAGTGTATTTTTCAGGTTGCCTCTGGCTCCCACAAGGGAGAGACGAATTTTAGGATCAATCAATGATCTATTATTCTTATTATAAAATATTCCTCTAAATTGACTAATGTTTTTCGATTTTTCTATTGTGTATGTAAACAAAAAACACTATATACATATTCTAGTAATTAATTACTAACATAATCAAGCCAATATTATATGACTTCATTTATGTAGAAATGTTTGATTGTTTTTTGGGGTTGTGTTTTGGTGAAACCAATTTAAGGATGAGCAATTTTATGAAAACATATGTGTATGAGATTGTGTTCTAGTGTATTGTTTATTTATGACCATATATGCATATTTATTTATAAATACTTCGTATATATATTTGAAGTATTCAATGGATCTATATAAATATAATTGATACATTTATAAATTTCACCATGTTATTGGGTCTAAATGAATAAAGCCATAATTTGGTGAATTTTTGGGCTAATAATTAGGTATGACCATGTAATAAAACAAATATATTTTAATAGATAAAATCTAACTTAATTAGATAAATTTAAGTCGAGGACGAAATACTTCCTACATTCATTGTATTAATGTGAGCAAATATTCAAATTGTTACTTACATAGTTAAAAAAATGTGCTTGTTTGTTAATTAATTACACATGCTTCTAATAAATTGAAGTTGAGGTCGAATTATTTAATATTGAATTGTAGAATATTAATGTAATAATAAGAGAAACATCATAAAAGAATCATCAAACAAACAGGACATTGAATTACATAATTTGGTGAATTAACACTTAAATCCACGACATTAACAGAAGGTTCATGTTAATTTCTATAATTAACTAATCAGCGTTAGCATACTCATTGCATGTAAAAATGTGTAAATATAGATAAAAATCAATCAATATAGAATGTAGTAATTTGAAATTTAATTCTTAATGAATATCAAATAATTAAATATTATTCAGAGATATAATAAAGAGATGAGGATAAATAAATGTGTACAAGGGAGAGAAAAAAAAAGTAAGAGAATAAAAGGACATATCATGAGACAGGGGTGGGGGATAGTACTTTATATTATAAATTCTTATTTTATTTTATATTTCAGATATATCAAATATCTATATTTGAGATGTGTCCAAATATTTAAAAATGTGTTTGTTTATGTTTTTTGGATAAAATTTTAAATTTTTCTCGGGAATGGCGTACTATAGAAATTCGTGTGAAAATGGTAGATGTTTGTTTATGTTTTTAAAATTAGGTTGAAAGTTGTAAAAGATGTCAAATCAATAGTGATAGGTTGATGAATGATGTGTAGAATAATTATGTTAGTTGTGTATATAATGATTATGTAAATAAAAAAAATGGATAAAAAATTGTAAAGTATGAAAGAGAAAGTGAAAAAATGATTTATAATAAATGATTTGATTGGTAAATGTGTGAGGTGATGTGTGTATATGAGTGCTAGTTAGTTATAAGCTACTATTGATTAATTTTGTTCATTAAATAAGCTACTATTGATTAATTTATCCAACATTATCAAGTGTTTGGTTCATGTTATATTGACCCGCTATTGATAATTAGATTAATAATAAAATAAATTCAAATAAATATTTTGGAAAAAAAAGAAAAGAACGAAAAACCATTCGGCTTCACTCTCACAGTACACTTACACAGTACTAAATGAAACAACAAACATTTTAAGCCTAAAAAATTTTGGGGAGAAAATTCGCAGATCTCCAATGGTGTCAGCCAAGGGCAAGGAGAAGGTGACCGACGGCGGAAAGGGGAAGCGGAAATTGAACACCGACGATGACAAGACTGGCCGGAAGCGCAAGAACCGCGGCGTTCTTCAGTTCTTCGACGATACGGCGTACCAGGTCGACGACGACGATGACAGTGACGATGATTCTTTCTTTGATGATGATGGTAACCAATTTACATAATTGAAAAAGAAAAATGAAAGATGTGTTAGTGGTCGCCTTTTAGTAGAAGTTTTTCTAGGGTTTATGGTTTTTTTGTAGGTGGGGATTGTTTGGTGAAATGTTTGAAAGGGAAACAGGGTTTTTGCTGTAAATTGGGATTTTAGGTTTCTGCGGGAGTGATTTGGGGGTTTATTTGTTTTTGATTTTTGGCCTTTTAAGTTTTTGTGTGATTATTGTTGAAAATGTTGGGAACTGTTGGATTTTTTGGGGAGTGAGGCGAAATGTGAGTTGTTTTTCATCTATCAATGTTGTTGCATGTGGGGTTAAGAGGTATCGCCTTTGCATTTTGATGTGATTTTACTACTTATCTTGCTCTTCTTGTTTGGTAATTTAAGTACCCATAACCTGCTACTCCATTCTTCGATTTTCTTTTATGATGCTTCGATGTCATTGTGGTGTCCTCTTGCTGAGATTGAGAATGCCAACAATGTCTTTTGTTCCTTTTTTTCTTCAGTTTTTGAGAATAAGTAGCTCCATTTGAAGTGCTTTTTTAAGAGTATCCAGTTCCATTTGCTAATCTTTTATCTGTGATATCTACTATAATCTTGGTTTGTTGGATCCAAATTTTCTGCTGCATGCTTATGTTTTTCTTTTTTGCCACATCTTTTGTCAGTTCTTCTTTGTTTTTAAGCTGATTGTTTTGTTGTTTTTGTGCACATTTTCTAAATTATTTTTGAAATTGCAGTTTAAAAGTGGTGGATGTGAGAGGTTGATTATTTTTTCTGAAGCACATAAGAGTTTGATTATTTTCCCCTATATTTTTTCCTAACTCTTGGAAACCAGGCTTGAGATGCAAAACCTTACTTATAGAAGAGAATAAGTAGAAATGCTTTGGGTCACTTGTTATTTGACATTTGAGTGTGTGCGGTTTGAAGTTGCACATGCTGGGATCTATGTTGAATTCATTAGTTTCACTCAATGTGTGATTTCTATAGTAATTTGAGTCTGAAATTTATGCTAAGAACATGTGCACGTTGGCAAATTTAGTTTTTCTATGACCAGTTTACATTTGGATATATTCAGAAGCTTACTGTTTTGCATGTAACTTACACTTCATTTATTGAACGAATCTTTTATTCAGTCCGATCATATGTTTTAAATTAAATAGTATAGTTAGGGATTATTCTGTTGCACTTACCATTTTTTGGTTGATTGTTAAGGAATGTTCTACAAAAATTAAATTAAATAACTTTTGAGCTTTTCTTCAGCTTTTGCTTGTTCCCAAAACAAGTAATCTTAAGAAGACTCCGGAACCTGCCCATTGGTGCTTGTAGGCGTTTCTGACACTTCTCTTTTTCGTTTCAGTTTTTTCTAGAATGAAATAATCTTTATTAATTCTCCAGAAGTACAATTTTGCCCCTCATGTACATCATCCCATTTCTCCTCTGGCGCATCTCTCACAATTAATTTTCCTTCATTACGTCGATGTCTAATTGTTGATTACTTGTGGTTATACAGTAAACTCTTTTCTTGCAAATTAATCCGTAATAATTGTTTGATTGAAAATAATTCATTACAATTAATATCAGTTATTTGATGCCATATGTACAACAAACTAAAAAGATAACAATACGAATAATAACAAGTTTTATTTGCTTATTATAATATACCCACCACTATTGTTTTCTGGTGTTAGGATATGTTTATCTTTCACCAAATAATTTAGGCAGTAGTTTTCTTTGCAGACACTCTCATCCTACCTTTTACAAGTTAATGATACTGTTTGCAAAGACTGCCTTACTTGTCAGAAAGTTTATCCCCTCTTTGTTACCTATGTATTCTCATTCCAAGGAGTTGATAATTATTTTGGCTTTTACTTCGTCAAACGGGGTTTCTCGCGGGTAATTGCAGTTAGGAGAAAGTATGTGTTAAGAGTACAAATTAGCATCATAGTAGAATGCTGAAACTATGAATTATTTGAAATGTCTTTTTTTAATATCAACAATATTTTTCACCTCATCATGAAACAGATTTTTTTGAAGATGAATTTGGCTCTGAGCTCGAAACCAATAGTGAACCTGGGAAGGTTCCTCATGCTCCTCCTTTTGTCCCCAAAGAGGAGGATATGAGTGATGAAGAGGTTGAGAGAATGTTACAGGAGCGATACAAACCAGGAGCAGGTTTTGTTACTTATGCAGAAGATGGTTATGATCAGAAGAGATCCATTGACAGAGACATGTATGTACCCTCTGCCAAAGATCCAGGAATCTGGAAAGTCAAATGTGTGGTAAATGTCGTAAACTTTTAAATTTTTAAGTTAAGTCAGTTTTCTGAACATTGTGCCATGTAATATGTTACTTTGATTTATTTTCTTTCATTAGGTTGGACGCGAGAGGAATTCAGCTTTCTGTCTTATGCAAAAGTATGTGGATTTGGAACGTTTGGGAAGCAAGTTGCAGATAATATCTGCATTTGCACCTGATCATGTAAAAGGCTTCATCTTTATTGAGGCTGAGAAGCAATCTGATATTAATGAGGTTCACTTCTTGCACTTCCAGTTCCTATAAAATCTTAATTTTAATGGTTACTCGGTGCAGGTTTAGTACTATTCATGTCACAGTTCCTTGTCAAACTCACGCGTGAATAATGCATATTCATGTATATATTTGTGCATAAACGTGCATAAACAAATATGTATATACCATGTATCGGAAATTTCTGCTTATACAGTTTAATGATTCTGATATTACAGGCTTGTAAAGGTATAAGCACCATATACTCAACACGAGTTGTACCTTTTCCAAGTAATGAAATGTCTCGTTTGCTTTCCGTCCGAAGCAAGTCCAGTGCAATCGCTGAGGGCATGTGGGCCCGTGTGAAGAATGGGAAGTACAAAGGTGATCTCGCACAGGTATGTCTTGTTCTCATGTTGAGCTAGTTAATGATCCTAGTTCAATATCGTTCTGTTTATCGGCTTAAATTTTAATTGTTATATGTCATTTAATCTTTATGTGTTAAGTTTAATGTTCCAATGCTGCTTCCAGGTTGTATCAGTGAAAGAGGGTCGGAGGAAAGTCACTGTGAAACTGATTCCGAGGATAGATTTAAAAGCAATGGCTCAAAAATTTGTAAGAATATTTCTTTCATGTGCATTTATTTGTCGGCGGCCTTATATTTTGTCTCCAATTGTGATACTGATTGGTTTTATATGTCTATATGTATGCGTGTCTGTGGGCGTCTGTGTTGTGTGTGTGTATGTGGGCATATGTTGTGTGCGTGTGTATATATATGTGTAATCACATATGTGTTTGTTTATGAAGTAGCTGTTTGTAATATTCCTGTTGGAAATTAAAGTTTTAGATTAGTCCATATCTGAAAGAATTTGACAAGCTTCTGGTTACATCCATTGTTTTCGTGATGTTTAGGAAGAGACTTTCTGTAGGTAGTCAATTTAGTCTTGATTTGGTTTGTCCCTGAAGTTTGTATGTCCTTTTGTTTGTTATAGTTTTTCTTTTATACCAATTGATGATGGATTTTATAAGATATGTGATGTTCTCGATAAAGTCATTCTTTCTCAGTTTTTCTTGTTTCAATAATCTGATCATGTGGTGGCGAATAAGATAATTGGTACTATACCTTCACTGTCCTTTACTTTAGTTTCTTCTATGATTATATTTGTTTTGCCCCTTCCCCCTTGCTTTCCATGTGGGAAAAGAGGAATTGGTTTGGGCGGCAATGGAATTACTTATGCCTTAGCAAGTGGTTTTCTTAACACCTTTCTTCATAATTTTACTAGAGAAAAAAAAGCATGTTGTTTCCTTAACACCATACTTTACAATTTTTCTAGAGAATAGAATTCGCTCTTTGCTCATGATACGACACACAAAACTGTTTATAGTGGGTCATGATATAAATTAGGAAATGGATTCTGATAAAATCTTTCGTCATGTATTCTGTGTCTATAGGGTGGAGGAGTTAAGGCTAAGAGGGCTGATATCCCAGCCCAGAGACTGATCTGCTCTAGCGAGCTTGAGTAATTTTCTGTGCGCCCATTCTTTAATGTTTTATTTAATTTTTTCTTGGTTTATGGTAATTTATTATGTTACAACATGCAGGGAGTTTCGCCCTCTTATCCAATATCGACGGGACCGTGACACTAACCTTAAGGTTGAGGTTCTCGATGGAATGATGCTGAAAGACGGTTATCTATATAAAAGAGTATCTATAGATTCATTGAGTATTTGGGGTGTTGTGCCCACTGAAGATGAACTATTGAAGTTTGAGCCTTCGAAGAAGGATGAATCTACTGATGTACAGTGGCTTTCCCAACTTTTTGGTGAAAAAAAGAAAAAGCAAGTTGAACCTGTTAAGCAGGATAAAGGGGGCGGCAAAGGAGAGGGCTCCTCTAGCGCTGGCATTGGAAATGATTTCGAGTTGCATGATTTAGTATTTTTCGGGTATGTCTCTAATTACTATCTTGTCATGTAATGGATTTCACTGATGCCTTCATTGACATGCTTCCATTCCTAATTATTGTCGCAGTCGAAAGGATTTTGGTGTGGTTTTGGGCATCGAGAAGGATGGCATAAAGGTGTGATTTTGTGAACTTCATAATCATCAACCTATGTTCATCCCAACTGACTACTCATGGTGTGTGTGCATTTGTGTTTGTTCTTCATCTCTTTCTTATTTTTCTTTTGTCCTCTTTTCTTGAATCAGATCTTAAAAGAAGGCTTAGAAGGGCCATCTGTGGTTACTGTTAAACAGAGTGAGCTTAGAAGTGCATCCTTTGATAAGAAGTTATTCTCTGTTTTGGATCACCACTCAAAGACAATATCAATTAATGACAGCGTCCGGGTTTTGGATGGTCCTTTGAAGGTCTAACATTAATTTCTAGTTAGAAGCTTTATATGTTACTTGTGAAGCTATATAAGCATGTCTATATTAAATTTAAAGAACATTGCAGGATAGACAAGGAATTGTTAAAAAAATATACAAAGGAATACTATTTTTGTTTGATGAAAATGAAGAGGAGAATAGTGGTTATATCTGCATCAAAGCTCAGTTGTGTGAGAAAGTAAATATTCCTGGTGATACATCAAATGAAAAGGTTTGTATCTTTTGTCAGTAAATAATATTTTACACTATTTGTTATCTAACTTATAGTTGCGTTTTATAACTTGGTTACAGAGCAATGAACCAGGCCCCTCTAGTTTTACAGATTTACCGTCATCTCCTCAAACTCCGCTAGAACCTGACACATCTTGCCAAGAGAGGAATAATAAAAGCAACTGTAAGTTTTAACTTAGTTTTACTCTTCACTGTGGCCTCTTGAAAATGCAGCTAAGTTTGCTCTTTCTAATGTTTTTTATTAATGCAGTTAAACGTGAGGATAGCGAAACGTTCTCAGTTGGCCAGTCATTAAGAATCCGAGTGGGCCCTTTAAAGGGTTACCTCTGCCGAGTGTTGGCTGTTCGTCGTTCTGATATCACAGTGAAGCTTGATTCTCAGCAAAAAATTCTTACTGGTTTGATGATAAAACTTAGTTCTATGTTGATGTTAATGGTGGATATTTGATTTTAAATTACCTATTGTGCCATTGCAGTGAAATCTGAGCATTTGGCTGAGGTTCGTGGAAGGAATCCTGCCATCTCTCAGGGGTACTCAGTTTACTACTAAATGTGAAAGTATTACCTGTCATTTTCTAATTTGATATAGGTTGTGTAGTTTTTTAAATAATACATATGCTAACAGGGAGGAATCTGGGTCTATAAAACCATTTGATTTTCTGGGAATACAGGATGGTGCAAGAGGTTGGTCTTTTTATGATTTTGTATCACTTTTTCTTGCTCTGTTATTTTTCGTATTCTTTTTCAACATTTTTGTCTCTTTTACTTGTAATATCTGAAGACTGGATGGGTGGAGCAGCATTGTCTACAGAAGATGAGAAATCAAATGCAGGTACAGATGCATTCACTTTAGACCAGATGCATTAGTTTCTTACTCTTAGGTTTCTTTTAATTTGTTGAGTATGCTTGAGTTTGCTATTTTTACATTACCTCCTTGTGAAAGTTTTATTTGCTTAGCATTGCTTCATTTATTTGAACATTAGAAAATGCAGTAATGTTTACCAAATGACTGCAATTTAGCGATTCCCTTTGTTTCCTATAACTGTGTGCAGGCACAGGGGATTCTTGGTTGCAGGCTAAAGCAACTACAAATGAGAATTCATCATGGGGTGCCGCTGTAGCCGAACAAAAAACGGTTTCAGACACTGGCCCAGGTGGTGGCTGGGGAACCAGCAGCGGATGGAATCAAGCTAGTTCATCTGCAGCTGTTAGTGGTGGACCTGATAGCTGGGGCAAATCTGTTGAGCCGTCTGGTCAGAAACTAAAGGATGACTCTTGGGGCAAAGCTGCTGACAAGTGGAGCAGTGGAGGTGATACTTCTGGAAGCAAGCCATCCTGGGGCCAGTCTGGAGCTTCATCAGAGAAGCAAACTGGTGCTTGGGGTAATGCAGGTGCAGCTCTCAATCAACCAGAAGCAAGTTCCTGGAAGAAAGATAACTTGCAGGATAATGCTAATGAAAGTCAGTGGGCTAGTATGAAAAAAGATGGTGGTGGGAATTGGGGAAAGGCTGGGTCAAGTTGGGGCAAAGGCACAGAGTCTCAATCGGAAGACAAAGCTGAGGAAAACAAGAAGGATTCTTGGGCCAATGCATCAGAAAAATGGAAGAATAATGCAGGTTCTGGTCAAAGTGGGGCGTGGGGCACAGTCGGGTTGAAGAGTTCAGCTGATGTAGTAAATAGTCAGACTAAAAACTGGGATAATAATAAGGCCAGTGAAGATGTAACTGATGGTGGATCTCAATGGGGCAAACCGGGGGGCTCGTCTTCTTGGACTAAGTCAGATGGTGGATCCTCTTGGAACAAAGGTGATGGTGGATCTAGTTGGAGTAAAGGTGATGGTGGATCTTCTTGGAATAAAGGTGGGAACAAAGGTGATGGTGGATCCTCTTGGAACAAAGGTGATGGTGGATCCTCTTGGAACAAAGGTGATGGTGGATCTACTTGGAATAAAGGTGAGAACAAAGGTGATGGTGGATCTTCTTGGAATAAAGGTGATGGTGGATCTTCTTGGAATAAAGGTGGGAACAAAGATGATACAAACCAAGAAGGAAGTTGGGGAAGGTCTAAACCATTTGATGGGGGCCGTGGTTTTGGCGGGAGAAGAGGAAGAGGAGGTGGTCGAGGAGGAAGGGATCATCAGTATGGTAGGGGGAGATCTTTTGGTCAAGGCCAGTCAACTAGTTGGAACAACGAAGATCAAGCTAATGATGGGTCAAGTGATGTAGGGAAAATAAAATCTAGTTGGAATAGTGATCAAGCAGGTGGGTGGGGCAAACCTATGTCCGACGATGGAAGTAAGAAAGGTGGTGGTTGGGGTACATCAAATGCCTCGGGGTGGAATGCCGATAAGGATGGTGGTGAACAAGAGGAGAAATGGGGTAGTGCAAAATCATCTGGGTGGGTTACTGCGAAGGAAGAAGTTGGTACTGGTAAAGATGGTTGGAATGCTGAAAAGAAGCCAAATGAAACTAACAAGTCATCGTGGAGCACTGGACCTAGTTCCGTTGGTGGGAATCAGTTGTCTGTTTGGGGTAAAATAAATGACGGGGGCTCACATAAGGCTTTTGAAGAGACCAGCACTGGTTGGAATGAGAATTCTCGTAATGATGAGGGAAAAAGTGATAACTGGGGCTCTCAGAAGGCTTCCAAGGATACTAGTTCTGGTTGGAATAAAACTGCTGGAAAAGATGGGGAAAGTAGTTCGTGGAAGAAGAATGATAAGAACGTTGATGGAGGTTCATCAACTGGATGGGGTCAAGGTAATTGGTCAAAAACCGACACTGGTGGGAACATGGACTCTACTTGGAGCTCCAAAAGCAATTGGAACTCCGGTAATGGTGGTTTTGGTGATAGTAACAATCAAAACGATACTTCTCGAGGTGGAAATTGGAGAGGAGGGCGGGGTGGTGGTAGAGGAGACCGTGGTGGTTTCCGGGGTAGAGGGAGATCTGATAGTGGTGGTTTTGGAGGTAGGGGTGGTTTTGGAGGTAGAAGTGGACAAGAAAGGGAAGGAGGGTTTCGTGGTAGAGGTGGTTTTAGAGGCAGGGGACGAGGTGATTGGAATAATGATAATAGAAGAGATGACTCAAATGAGGATAAACCCTATAATAGCAGCAGCTGGAATAGAGGTTCAAACAATGATTCATGGAAAAGTGGTGGCGTTGACAGCGATCAGCGCCAGAGTTGGGGTTCTAGTTGGAGTCAATCGAAAGTGGATGATAATAAGGATGTTGGTAAAAATGAGGGTGGATCTAGTGGCTGGGGATCATCTAACGCTTGGATCAAACCATCTGCTAACAAGGAAGGTGGTGGGTCAGATTGGAATAAGGGAAATACAAATGGTGGGAAATTAACAGAAGCTGATATTGCGGGAGGTACAACTGATGCATGGGGTAAATCAGCAGCAAGTTCTTGGGGAAATTCTGCCCCGGGAAATGGGAGCTCGTGGAATAAATCAAAGGCTAATGATGGAGAGCAAACTAAAGAACCATCTGATTCATGGGGTAAAAAACCGACAACAAGCTCATGGGGTGGTGGAAAATCAACAGAAGCTGATAGAGTGGGAGGTACAGGTGATGCATGGGGTAAAGCAGCAACAAGTTCTTGGGGAAATTCTCCCCCGGGAAATGGGAACTCATGGAATAAATCAGAGGCTAATGATGGGCAAACTAAAGAACCATCTGATTCATGGGGTAAAAAACCGGCAACAAGCTCATGGGGTGGTGGAAAATCAACAGAAGCTGATATAGTGGGAGGTACAGCTGATGCATGGGGTAAAGCAGCAGCAAGTTCTTGGGGAAATTCTGCCCCGGGAAATGGGAACTCATGGAATAAATCAGAGGCTAATGATGAGCAAACTAAAGAACCATCTGATCCATGGGGTAAAAAACCGGCAACAAGCTCATGGGGTGGTGGAAGTAGCAAAGGAGGTTGGTGATAACTTCTAGAGGTAAATTACATATCTAAATCTCCTGTTTTTTGTGTTGCCTTTAAAATACTTGGGTTATGATGTAGTCTGTTGTATCTTTTGAGGTCAAACTGAATGTACACCCAACTTGACCTCCCATTTGCTATAGATAGTCAAAAAGTTAGTCAAATTCTAATTTTAGTCCACAAGATATCGTGATTCTAGATGTCTTCCCCACGCGTTATGAAATTTCAAAAGACTTCCCAATATCTCACACTAGTTGCAAACCTAGTCCTTAATTTTAACGGAGTTAGTCCAGTACAATATTTTCCATTAAATTTTGACTACTGAAATTGCATTTTGCCCCTAAACCTAAAACTATGTACCTTGTACCAAACACCCCTCTAAACATTTTTTTCACTTTCCTCAGCGAAGAATAATTTAAATAAAATTTAAAAGCATGGGACTAACATTGTTTAAAAAAGGACTAATATTGCAATTTTTTCAAATTATTGAGACTATTTTTAAAATCTCGTAAAGTTGGATGAAACCTAGAATCGCGATATATAGTGAATTAAATTTGAAAATTTTGCCTTGTGGCAAATGGGAGGTCGAGTTAGGTGTAAGTTTATTTTGATTTGGTTGTGTTTCGAACGGGTTGGGTCAAGATGTGTCCAAAAGTACCTGAGCTGGGGCCGGGGTTAGGTTGGGTCTTGACCCAGTCTAATGCAAAAATAATGTAAAGCATTTGTGGGTTTGTTTTCAGGATAGCAAAAGTTCAGGGGTAGGTGTTAGCAGATGGCCTTTGTTTGTATCCACTGTTAGATTCCATTTATTTAATTTGTGGGATTCACTTTAAAGAGCTGTTTTCTTATGCATCTGTGTTGCCCGGAATTTGGCTTGGCAATGCATCTCTTCTTATGCACTTATGCATCTCTTATTATGCTATGCATTCATTTATCTTATGTACGTACGCCCTTCATCAATATTTAAAATGAAATTTTGAAACGGCAAATGAGGTTGAATTTTTCTGTTTGTTTTGGTACAGGTTTAGAGCTGTAAGATATGAAGCAGCAACACTTTCTTCAGTTAACTTCTCTGCGTATTTCGAGTCAGCATTTGGATAGACTTGTTAGTGTATTATCATGGATGATGTTGTGTTGGGTTCATCTCATTAGACATTTTGAACAACTCTACATTTTGCACATCTAAAACGCTGTCGTTTATGGGCTTATCGGTTTATATATCTATATGTTTATGTAGGGCTCTTTGTTGGTCTCTATCTATGGCATGAGCATTGTGATTGACTCAAATTCATGAGCATTGTGATTAAGTGAGAAATATTGGATGCCAAATTCACATGATTTTTTACAATTTTTTTGAGGATTTCAATTTTCATATCCCCCCAAAAAAAAAAAAAATGAAAAGAAGAAAAATAGCTTCTAAGAATGATTTGATAATAATAGATTTTGTTGACGTCGATTAGTATATATGTACGTGGTTGTGATTGATGTTGATTTTTAATTAGTTATTAATATTCATTATATAAATAGTAGTAATTGTTTCTTCTTTCACAACAAAAAATATTCAATTCCACTTAATTTTTTTTTTTTAATGTACTTTACTTGAAATTTTGAATAAAAATAGGGTTTAGGGGAGACGAAGAAGAAGTAGAAACTTGAAGACGAAAGTCGAGTATATCTATTTTATATTTGGTTTCATAAGGAGGGAGAATGATATTAATTGCAAAAACCAAATATATTTATTTTATTTTTCAAAAATATCACAATAAAACACTTTCTTAGTTTAATCAATTTAATTAAAATTTAAAAAAGAATTAATTGTTTGAAAGTAAATTAGTTAATTAATTTATCCTTAGGATATGTTCTCTCTATTCCCACCCTTTTCGGATCTTTCTTTCCCCAAATCGAAACACACAAATTTCTTTACCCCTCTCTCTCTCTAGAAAACTTTGCATAGGTAGATTAGATACCTCGTTCATGGCTTAATTTCCAGATTTTCATTTGGGTCTCTTGTTTCTGGGCATTATATTTAAGGTATTAACCTTTTCGTGCGAACTATTTACTCACGCTTATATTTATGCTTTTGATGTCAATAATGTGATGCGCATTATGTCAATCGGATCATGATTGTATTGGATTTCAATTTCATTCTAGTTACGCTTTGTCACATTTCCAGGGTTCGAAATCTGTGTCCGAACTGGGTTGATTAGAATTCTGTAAAAAGTAGATGAAGAATTGATGGCAAAATAGGTTTTTAACTAGGAAAAGGAGAGTAGTGTGATAGTGTTGCAGAAAGTGGTTTTTCTGATTCTGTATTTTTGGATATTGTGTTTTCAATTGGGTAAAAATAATAATGTTTAACAAAATAATGAAAAGAGGGCAAAAAAAGCCCTCGAAGGAATCAATTGAGGCTCCAATACCCACATCATCAACCCCCAATGTGACTGTCAATCATGCATCACGGGCCCCCGGGACGACACAGCCTAGTACGCATGTTACTGTCCCACAAAACCCTGGTGTAGTCGAGGTCTTGCCAAATTTGAGAGATGTCGCGGTAGCCGACCGACATTCGGTGTTCATCAGAAAAGTCCAAGTGTGTTGTGTTTTCTTTGATTTCTCTGATACAATGAAGTCAGCCCGAGAGAAAGAGATCAAGAGGCAAAACCTCGCAGAGCTTATTGATTTGGTTCAGTCGGGATCATGTAAAATGAATGAGATAATGCAAGAGGAGTTGGTTAAAATGATATCCGTGAATATTTTCCGATGCTTACCACCTGCATCGCATGAGAATACTGGATCAGAAGGTGGAGATCCTGAAGAGGACGAGATGTTCATGGACCCCTCATGGCCCCACTTGCAACTTGTATATGAGTTACTTTTAAGATACGTGGTGTCATCTGAAACGGACACAAAAATCGCCAAGAGATATCTTGACCACTCATTTGTACTGAAATTGCTTGATTTATTTGATTCTGAAGATATGAGAGAGCGGGAGTATTTGAAGACAATTCTTCATAGGATATATGGGAGGTTTATGGTTCATCGACCCTTTATTAGGAATGCAATAAACAACATATTTTATCGATTTATATTTGAGACAGAGAGGTACAGCGGGATTGGTGAGTTGTTGGAGATTCTTGGGAGTATAATAAACGGGTTTGCGTTGCCAATGAAAGAAGAGCACAAGTTGTTTCTTGTACGAGCATTAATTCCATTGCACAAGCCTAAGTGTATTGCTTCATACCATCAGCAGTTGTCCTATTGTATAACACAATTTGTTGAGAAGGATTATAGGTTAGCGGATACTGTCATTAGGGGGGTGCTGAAGTATTGGCCTGTAACAAACTGTGGAAAGGAGGTTCTCTTCCTCGGAGAACTTGAAGAGATTTTGGAGGTTACACAATCTGCTGAATTCCAGCGCTGCATGGTTCCTTTGTTTAGACAAATTGGACGAAGCCTCAACAGCCCACATTTCCAGGTTTGAGATTGCTGAGTATTTAGTACCTTTAAAAATTGTTTATCTGTGTGTATTAATAAGTTCAATGACCTCTGCCATGCCATTATAGTAATAGTAAAGCTCTTTCTGGATTATAGTCACTTTTATTGAACTACATGTACTTTAATCCAGATGATTGTTTTAAGTGAAGTATTGACCTATTGGTTGCACTAGAGTCAGGAAAACATGAAAGAAGTATCAAGATATGTATGTATGTATGTCTCAATTTGTTCGTCTCTATATCATTTGTCTCACATAATTTCAGATACTATACAAAATTCTTAGTATGCAAGTTCGTTGAGCTTTTATCACATGACTTTCAGATTGTGTTGATGGATTGCTATGAGTTATAACTCTTCGAACAAATGTGTGGAATGTGCATGTCTCACGGTATATCAGTTATTGCATCTTATTTGTAGGGAAGCTGACTCATCAAATCAATATGCATTGCTTAAGGGCCAGGCTCACTGATTTACTTTGTTGTAGTAACCTGTACTATGTTGCTGAATTGAAGTTGATATATTTTGGTTGGCTTTGTCAAATCTTCTTATATGTAATATCCAATTATATAGGCCATTGTACCTTAGGCATTAGGAGTTTCATTCAAAATTATCTCTGATCAGTATGTTCTTTGCTTTATTGTCTTCTACCTTGTATAAATCTCCCTTTCTGATGTTGGATTTGTAAATGTGATTTAGAATTAGGCAGTCAAGGTAGCAAGTTTATGTTCCAGGCGCTTGGTCAAAAAGTTTAGTGGTTTCTGATATAATTGTGAGAGCAAGTTATATATGATTTAGTAAGCTCAACTCATAATTTATGGACTTTCCAGTATGAAAATAAATGTATTCTCAAGAGTTGCCTCCTTCTGTCTGTACTCCTCTAGCAATTTAATGTTCCATTTGACCAGCTCCACGTTATCTAAAACCTATCTTCTCTATTTTCTCTTTGATGTGCATAAAAATGTCGAGCTTTCTTCTGTAAATTAATGCATGCTGTCTACATTGTTGTGAGCTATTGGATAACTTTTTTGTTTATTCTTTGCTTTATTTCTTTCATTATGTGATTGGGAAGCCGGGTTCTATAGATAGCTCCAACAGTCATATGGAGTATCTTCATTGGGGGATTAATAATAAAACCTGAAGAATTTCTAAAAGACGGGTCACAACTTTGAAACACGGCTTTACTTGCAGGGTGAATTAGTTATTGAAAATAAAAGCTTTGTAAAAGTCAATTGTTCGCATAAAGTTGCAGCCTGGAGGAATATTAGAGAAGAGTGGGATTGTTTGGTAAAATACATCAGGTTCAGATGGGTAACAAATCAGAATTATATTCTGCGAGTTTTTTGATATGGTGATAAGCTCCGAAATAAGAAATTCCGTCTCTTTTACAGATGTTCTGTTCTGTTGATTGTATTAAAAAATGGACGATTTCATTAACAAAAATGGACATAGAGAACAGACGCCAATTACAGGTTTAGAAAATGGGCAGTGGTTGGATTGTGTTGCAGAAATGTCAATATATAATATGAAGAGGCGGAAAGAAAATAATGGGATTTTGTCTGTAAAGAAGCTGCACAATGTTATAGCAGATTTTATATAAATGACTTGTCTGTCTATATTGATACATGTTGATGTGTGTACATCCTCATAAATTGCATTTTCCAAATTAAAATGCTCTGAAAGAATCTTATTTACATTAAATGGCTATAAGTTTTATCAATCTCCTTACTGTTGTCAAATTTGACTCTCTTTTTTCTCCTGTTTATAAATTGCATAAAGCTAGGTGACTCTAGAGTGTGTTTTAAAAGTTTACTTTATTTTGCCCATGCTGGCATGCTCGCTAACTTTTAATCACCAAATCCTTTCATCGCGGTTAATAATTGATTTTTGAGAATTTTTTCTACGTGACAGGTGGCAGAACGGGCTCTTTTCTGGTGGAACAATGAGCACATAGTAGCCTTAATTGCAGAAAATCGGCATGTTATTTTACCTATTATATTTGATGCATTAGAGAAGAACATACAAGGTCACTGGAACCAGGCTATTAATGGGTTGAGCTCAAATGTTAGAAAAATGTTCCTCGAGATGGACTCTGAGCTATTTGAAGAGTGCCAGAGACAGTATGAGGAAAAAGTGGCTAAGGCAGAAGAACTTGAAGAGCAACGTATGTCAACTTGGAAGAGAATCGAAAAAGTTGCTAATGATAACATGATTTTTGTTTAAATATTCTTAATGATATGTTTGAATAAAGGAATTTTGTGAGGAAAAATGACTTGGTACAAAGATTAAAGCACAAAGTTACTCCATCTTACGCGAGATATATATATTTTTTCCTTACTGTTTCCTTTACTTCTGGACTTGGCAAAGCTATGTGGACCAGATGAACATGTTTCGGCTATCTTCTTTGACTGCTTAAACATTACTCCAAACGGGACTTATGAATCGCAAGGTTAGAGGAAGGACAAGGTAAAAGTGCCCCGAGAAAAGAAGAGGTACGAAATATTGTTGAATTTTGTTTTTCCCCTGTCGACTTTCTTTGTTGGTTATGTTTTTCGACTTTAAATATTTGTTTTAGTTCCTAATAATGGTATTGAGTAATTTGTAATCTATGAATATTTGTGGTAGAAAGTTTTTTTTTTTTTCAATGATTTGGTAGCAAAATCAACAGTGAGGTGTTTGTTCATGAGTGTTTTAGATATTCATGAATGGATTTTGTTTCTTGTTTTGATTGTAGAATTGTGTGAAAGTGATATTAACAATTTAAATAGCTTGATTTTTGAAGGGATCTTTTCCCCCCTCATATGATGGATACTCAAATGTTATTTGTATTTTATTGGCAATTGTTTTCTTTATATCAAGTTATGATAGTTTCATGGATTCTTTTATTTTAATTGATTTATGTTCTTTTGTTACTTTGTAGTTTGTACCTATTGGAAGCAAATAAAAGTAAAGGGTAAATTACACTTCCCCTTGAGGGGCTCGTTGCAATTTACACAAAGTCAGGAGTGTTTATCTAATTATCTCTAAATTGAGGGAGTAATCATGGAATTTACCCTACATTGTATGCTTATATTTTACACACATTTGCTAGTAGATTATATTGTGGCTTCATTCTTTACATAGGAATGGATTTTCATAAATATATATTTTTGAAATTGTACAAAACTCATTTTCCGGCAACACTACCATAACTTTTCAGAAAAATCTGAGTTCAATAGACTCGTGTGTTATATACTATATATTTGTGCGATGGAGTGGGGTGATAAAAAAATATTCACACCATCTCTAAATATGTGGTATATGGCATCTGTTGAATTGATATGTCATAGAATTCTCATAATTTTTCCTTTGTCAAATTGCATTTATGCCCCCAAATGTCGGACTTATTTACATATTCATCCCTCCTCAGCCCTATAATGGCAAAATAATCTTTTGCATTTTAGCCTTTTGTTTTTTGTCGAATTCTATTAGGATATGTAGGCCATTTGGGCTTCTCCATTTCAAGGATGTCAAATAATTCGGTTCAAAATTCATGATTCTAACTCAATTCAATTAATTTCGAATTTATTTGGTTTCAAATAAATTTGTTTTGATTTCAACTTAAGATTTTAAATAGAAATTCGGTATAAATTAATTTTAAATTAAATTATTATTGTTTTGTCACATAAAAAAGTTATTGTGGTCTAGATCATGAATCATGGATGTAAAAATCTACTAAACCTCAAAGAAAATGAACCATTTTATTTGACATGTGATTAAATGAAGATAAGTTGTTAAAGAATTAGATTCTTTGGACTATTTGGGCATATTTTCAATGACTTTTAGGGACATCCCCATGTTACAATTTAACAAAATAATTTAAATGATGAAAGTGATATTCCAACTTTATATATTAGCATTAGCCACCCATATCTTATCTTTTTGTGGAACTCACAATCTTTTACATGGACTATAATAGAATTTTCCTATAAAAAAAAACTATCATTCTATTGATATTATATTATATTTTGGTTATCAAATTGGTGGATTAAAAACTTTAAGGAACTAAAAAAAACTAATAATCGTGTGTCGCAATTAAATTGACTGAATATTAATGCAATAAAAAGCTCAAATACAAGTTGCCTAAATAAAAGTTGAAAGGAAATTCTGTATATATTGGAAGCCATCAACAACCTTGTGGTTATTGAAATTTATAAATTTATAATAATTGTATATACAGAAGTGGGACCTTTTCATTGATTATAATTTGAATTTTCTTCTTCTAATATCTTCCAAATTTTCTATTGATATCTATAGCAATAATGAGGGTAATTATAGTAGATCACCATGGTTGGTGGTAATGTACAAAATTAGAATAATTAAAATAGACAAAAAGATAATGGTGGGTCTGGATGGCTGTGTTGGTGACGCGCCGCTCCCAAATACCATACCGAAGAAGTCACCGTCGCCACCGTAGTTGTTGCTGTTGCTGCTTCCACCGCCGCCGCCGGCAGTGGACCCACCACCACCACCATTGCTGGTGGCTCCGGTGGTGGCCCCTCCCCCATATGATATGCTAACACCATTGTCTCTACATCGGAATAAATGAATTAATTAATTAATTAAACAAGCTTATATATTTCAAGTGTTTGCTTTATAAATCCAATGTAATGGTATTAAATATCGTTATTCATATCATGGACGAGATCGATAAAGTTGATCCATTTAATATCATTGATTATAAGAATATAAGAATATAACAGTTAATTAATTATCTCGTTCATCCAAATTAACCTAATAGTTTTGCAATTCGTATTATCAACTTGAGTAGTAGTATTAAGTGAATTTATGAATAACGAATTTTCAAAGATATATCAAAAAAATTCAAAATGAACTGACTTTATTAAATTCGATTTATAAAAATAATCACAAATATAAGACCACTTGATGATGGTTGCAAAAGTCCATGCACAAAAGGGGTAGGCCATATTAAAGAGACTTTTGGATTGGAATAAAGTTTGGACCCAATGGGATCCATTTAATGTATGGGGAAATGCATGTGGAAGATACTTTTGTGTAATCAAATTTCACTATCATATGACAAAAGATTGAGTTTATTACGTAGATTTTTGTCTGCAAATAAAGTAGAAGTATTAATTCAATGTTCATAAACCAAACGATCTTTATTATAATTTTTATTTTATTAATAAATATTTTTTCTTTAATTCTTTTTGTTAATAAAATACAAATTTATAATGTATAATAATCACCGGAGTTCATTTCTCTGATAAATAAAAATAAAGTTGAAATAAAAAAAATCATAGTTTAATATTTCAGTTTAAATATATATATATATATATATATATATATAAAATATCCTAATGTTTTTATAAAAAAAATATTATTATTTTGTATTCAGATCTTATGGCCGCCCATATCAGATGGATGCGGTTTCTCCGTTATTAACTCGTTTCTAAGTTGGGGCCCAAGAGAGTAAGTATCAAGGCCTACGAGTAGGGCCCACTTCACCAAAAATTTAACTAGTGGGGCCCACCATGGGCTGGATAGCATGAATCAGAGAATAAAAACCACCCAAACATGGCCTACAGAATAACCCCCACATTATCCACATTTTCAAATTGTAATAGATCATTAAATTAGAAAATAAAATAAATAGCTTAAATTTTTCCCTCTCTCTTGTCACGGTGGACTAGAGTTGAAAGTTGAACCAAGCTACTCGATACTCGATTCGAACTCGATCGCTAACAGCTCGGTTCAATAATTTATCAAACCAAATTTGAACAACCTTTTCAGTTCGATAAATTTTGAAACTCGGCTCGAACTCGACTCGATTAGCAAAAACATGTACAAAATATTCAAAATACTCGAGATCGACTCGTGATCGGCTCGATTAAAGCTCGTTTCAACTCGGCTCGATGAACAATCAAACAAAGCTCAAACACAATTTTCAAAGCTCGATTGTAATTCCAACAAGGTTGAACACCTATGCGTCCGGCTCAACTCCACTCATTTTCACCCTTATGGTGGACTTAGTTTAATTAGATAAGGAGTTTTGTTATTTCTTATTTAAAGTATCATGACCGTTGTTTCTATAATCCATTCAAATTATTATTAATAGCGTTTTTTTTAAAGTATTTTCAGTCTGATCTTGAGTTTTAAAGACGTTTTTTTAGAGTTTTAAAATTTATTTGAAGTAGTTCCAAGTTCCAACATAATTGATATATCAAGTACCCTTATATTTAAGATATGACAATTTTACCATTATTCATAAACTATTGGGTAATTTGATTGTGTTACATAAATCAGTCTAAATAAATTCAACTCATCCAAGAATCACCACACATTTGGCGCTTTAGAGCAAATTGATCCTCAATTCCTATTAGAGTTTTATATTCATCATGTAGTTTTTGATACACTCAAAATTTAGTGTGGGAAAGTAGCCTATAAGATGCCATTTTTCACTCAAAAGGCAAGAGGGTTTTGTCCACTTTGGTTTAAAGTAGTGTGCTCTATTGTTTGGATATACCAAACAGTTGTTGCCAAAGTTAAAGGCACTAAATGAAGATACTAAAAGAAGAAGAACCTATAAAAAGCCTTAAAAAGACAATTCAAAACTAAAAGGATATATTCTTAAAGGGAGCAAAATCACATAGAGATCAATGTTCCAAGGCCCTACTAATTGGGATGCATTCTTGAATGGTACCATTAATCCATTCATGTATGAGTCTTTACTCACATAATCAATGGATAAAATGTTGCGAAACCGATAAAACTAAAGATCGAGTAGGACAATTTGTGTTGAAGACATATTTTTTAACTAAGCGTGGGTTTGGTAGTGGCTTATAAGAATTTTCTGGGAAAAATAAAGATATATTTCGATAAAACTGTTACAATCATTACACATTTTCTCTAAAACCCTCATAATACTCAAATCCTTGTATATATCCATAATACGATTCTTTTCTTTGCTATGTCATATTAAACGTCAACTATCCAATCCCTAATTACTTATAATAGGAAAGTAAGAACTTAACACTTTTAGAATGGTCTATCTCCTGTCACATTTTTCATTTCATGGACGAAGAAGAACTATGAGTTAAGAATTTATTATCGTCCCTCAATCCCCAACCTCATATTATATTTTCATTTCGACACGTATCACAATAAAGCTCTGAACTTTATACTTTAAGGGGAAAGTTCTACGATTTTAATTAAAAGTAATTATGAAACATCACTAACTTGAAACAGATAATCATATGAGAAAGTAAGTACACAGAGACAGAGAGTATGAGTGTACCTTGGTCCACCAAAAACACCGGCGTTCATGGTGAGTTGGTCAATTAGGATAGCGGATTTTGGGTCCGTGCTAGAGGCCTTGGCGTATTGCATGCTTAGCCCTTGACCGGATGGCACGAAGAAGGCACCATTTACCATTATGTCCCCATCCGTCCTCCAATTCCAATCCGACCACTCCCTCTCGTCCGTGTCCACCCTCTTGGTCACCTATTACAACATACTCAAAAAGGTCATTACACATGTACCAAGTTTAAATTCATCGATGGTCGACTAGTCGAGTTTATATTTTTCATTTTTTTTCATCGTGTCATCGCATATTAGGATTCGTTTATTTGAAAAGTATGGTGTGGAAGTGCAAGAAAATCAAAAGGGTATTATTGTTAAGAAATTTTAATGAATCTCAAGACTCTACTTTTAGATGCAATTATATGGAAATTTAAAATATTTAGAATTCTTAAGAATTACACATAATTCCATGTAAAAACACTCAATGCATGTTGGGAGCCCCCACTCTCATAAACTCACGCATAAAACATAATAAGAATTAAGAATAATATCAATGAAAAGATAGGTGGGGGACAGAAAAGGTCAAAAAGTTTATTAAGATTTAGGACAATGATATTATTAAATTATTTGTGTTTCTTTTTGGCCTCAAATGTTCACACTTAAAAAACTCACTTCATCAGTATTTAAATTCCCAAATTATAAAAACATAACAAAATAGTCCCTCAAATCAATTAACGACAAACCACAAAAAATTAAGCTCAATATCCAATTGATCACATTCTAGACATTAGTGACCGAAATTTGACATAATAAATAGTTTCGGGGTGCAAAATTTATTTTTTCCTAAAAAATATTTCACAAAGTAAACCATGTAACTTTATTAAAGAAAGAAAGAAAAAACAATATTACGTATCACCATTAATATAATCATCGATTTATCACCTCCTGAATTAAAAAAAAAACTTACTTTTAAAGTAAAAAAAAAACAATTTTTTTATAAGAAAAACAATATTAATATAACAAAAGTGACTAATAAGGCAATAATACAAAATCCACAATATATATTATTTTCAAAAAATAAAAAAGATATATAATTTTACCTCCTTTGCATTAGGATCAATTGGTGCAGTATAACGATTGCCCTGACTATTAATGGTTGGTTTAGCACTTCCTCCAATTGCATACATTTTCCATTCTGTAAAATCATTATTCACAACATGAATGTAACCCCTCCTGCACCTTGGCATTCTTTGCACTAGCCCCTCCCCAAAGTGATTAAATGCTATTGTCACCTATTATTATAACAACAATCACATCACAATTTACTATCTTTTTTTCAATGAAATTCTAGTTCATATATGATTTCGTCATAATCCAAACATATAACTTAACGAGAAAGAGAAATTTTAACGATTAAACTTATCTGGACGATAAAAAGATTACTAACCTGCATCCCAGAATCGGGCAAGTGGTTGTCATTATGACCTAACAGCATGACCTCGTCGTGGTGGGTAAAATAGCTATTAGAAATAGTAATCGCGGTGGACCCCATAATCGCGTCGATCAAGCCGTCCGTGCAATGCGACAGATCACAATGATCGATCCAGATATTTCTCGACGAAAAAATCGATATCCCATCACCGTCCGATCTGCCCCTCTGCCCGACGTGCGTCGGGGTCGACCGTATGTTAGTATTTCCGGACGGCAGACAGTTGTAAATACGCACATTATGGATGATCACATTGCTGACGTACTGCAAAGTTATGCACCCGTTACCGGTGATTTGCACGTTGGCTCCTCGACCATCTATTGTTTTATAGCTATTAAAAATGAGCTCGTGTTTGAGTTTGATGAGCATACTCGATTGGAAGATGATCCATAGGGGCTCATCTTGGATCACGGCGTGTCTGAGGGTCCCGGGGGTGGGGTCCACTGTGTCACGGTCGGAAGAGTCAGTGACGAGATAGTAGCGGCCTCCTCGGCCGCCCAGTGCCGCCTGGCCGAATCCGATAGCGCAATCGGCTAGGTGTTGCCGATTGGCGCCCCAATTGGGGTCACACCGCCAGCAATCATCGATCGGGTTACCGGTTAGGCATTGGGCTTGTGGGTTGAGTGTTGGAGTGTAGAGGAGTTGGCGCCTTCTTGATATAGAGGCATTTATTGTCCTATGGCAATACCATATAAGTTTGAGAAATTTTAGATTAATGTTAATTTGAAGTTTTTTGAAATATATAATTGATGTGAATATTATATAGTTGATGTTTATGTGAAAGTTAGGGGAAGTAAGTACCAATTTGGAATTAGAAGAAAAAAGTGGGGCCAAAAATGGAAACTAGAAACTTAAATGCCAAAATGAAAAAAGTGAAAGTACAGAAATATTTAATCAAATTGAGAAAACGAAAGAAATTAATAGCTAGACCCACATGAGATAAAAAGTGCAAATTATGAAAAACATCCTCACAGAAACAGGGGAAGAATTTGTGAAACAGAGCAATGTGAAAAAAAACTCAAATTGAATGTGTGTTCACAGATCTTGAAATGCTACCAAATAAAATTAAAACCAAATTAAATTACACCATTAAATTCAAAACCCAGCACAGATTCATGATGAAATATATCAAGACAGAAATTATGTATACAAAAACAGAATATCAATTGCAGAAAGAAAACAGAGATGAAGAAAATCCAGCTTATTGAAGCTTTTAAATAACAAAACCCAGATGGCATTTTTAGCCCTGTTTTCACAATGCAACACAGTAATATATAGATATATACATACATACATACATGCATATTGATATAATATATATATCTGTATATGTACCTTTGTAATTGTTCAACCACAGCTTCAGGATTGGGGTGTTGATGAGGAAGTGTGAGATTAAATAAACTTGTGGCTGAAGAGAGAGAGACGATGAACAACAAACAAACCAAAAAAATGCTGGTATGAATAAGCATTCTGATAGAATTAAAATGCTCTGTTTTTCTGCAATTTGTTTGGCTATATCTGTAAATGAGACTCTAAAGTAAAGAAGAGATTTCTTGCTTCTACGTATTTTATACAAATAAACAGAGTAATATAGCCAATAAAAATAGTTTTAATTGAGAGGAAAAAAAAAAGAAATAAAAATTGTGTTGCTTTCTTTGTAGGGTTTTTGAAGGTTTTAACTTATATTCTTTCTTTTTCATGGAGTTTTAATAATTTATCAATAATTTATGGGAAATGGGGGGTGGCTGTGATAGGGACATATTGAAGAGAGATTAGTGTGTGTAAATTAGTGTGTGTTCTTGAGAGAGAAAGATGGGAGAGGAGAGAGAGAATGGTATTTTGTTTTCTCAGGCTGCTACACATTCCAATCTTGCTACCTAAATATTCTATGGACCAAAAACTTAGATAAATATTAAATAATTAAAAAAGAAATCATAATCTTAAAAGGGTATTAAAGAGAAGAAGATTTGGTAGATATTTAGAAAGTTTTATTAATAATTTTGATGTTGATTTATTCACCTAATTTGGTCTGATGTGTTTATTTATATTTGTTTATGGTGTTTATTTGTATTTTATGTGATATGTTATTATAGAGCTGAAGAAAATTCTATTTCATATCTGACTCGATCGCACTTTATTAATTATAAAGTAAGTGTCAGTATATTTAATTATTTTATAAATGATCATACTCTTTAAGATTTATACCAGTTAAACTGTTAATGTCTCAAACGTGATCATATAAAACACAAAATGAAAAAATTTCGGTATGGCACATTTTATCTCGCAAGTGTATACACAAAACCAATTTGAGCATGCAATGCAAGAGAGAATTATGATTCAAATATAGTCACACTAAACTCGAACATGATTTAATAAATAAAATAAAAATACGAATAATATTAACATTTTTCAAAAATCTTTTGTACAAACTTCAATTTTAGTGGGGGCAATATATTGAATAAATGAGGTTTCCATTTTTTATATATTAGTAAATATACTTTCTGGACGAATAAAATAAGATTATGATGAAAAGATTCATTGAGTCAAGATTATGGTTCTTATATAGTTTGCTTACACACTTTCTTTCCTTAAACTTTTCATCTAATGGTGAAAACAGGAAAAGCACATTTTTTGGACTTTTGGCCTTTTCAACCACAAATTACTATGGAATTTTAACCTTTTTGCCTTTTGGTTTTATACTTAGGTAAAAGAGCCACATGTAGCTTACTTAATTCAAACTCGATCACTAAAAGTTCAGTTCGATAATTCACCAATCAAGATTGAACAACCTTTTGTGTTCGATATATTCTGAAGTTCGACTCGAGCTCGACTTGATTAGTAAAAAAAACAACAAAAATATGTACAAAATATTCAAACTACTCGAGCTCGACTTGTGATCAGCTCGGTTAAAGCTCGTTTGAACTCGACTCGATAAATAATAAAACCAAGCTCAAATACAATTTTCAAAAGCTCGATTGTAATTCAAACAAACTTGAACATCTATGCGTTCGACTCGACTCATTTACACCCCTAACCGGGCTTGTTGGATCTGGTGTGACATATAATTTCCCTAAAAAATTAGCAATTTTAGAATATTGGGTAATTTTTGATTGGTTACTCGATTTTATTATTTCCTTGGTTGATTACGATTCTTCGGTTTTGTTTGATTGACATTTTAATGGAATTATAACGACACAATTACATTTGAAAACTACATTAAAAACTCTATAAATTAATACTCATGGGACCAGCAAAATTTATTAATTAAAAGACTTATTAAATAATTGATAAATTAATAAATATTAATTTACATATTAATTATTATTTTATTAATTTATAATGAAATACTCAATTTAAAAACACCTTTCAAATTTCCATTTAATTATTGTACAATGCATGTACGTATATAAAATGAACGGGCCAATTTAAAAGAACCCTTCAATTTCCCACCTTATTATGCTTGTTCAATGTGTATCACTTTACGGACATTAAAAAATATTCTCTATATAAATACAAGATCAAAATATGCTAACAAATTATACACACAAAATGGCTTCTCATCTTAAATCATTCATATAATATGTAGTGCATAAGAAATTATTAATTTATATTTTATATGAGGTCTATAGAAATTATCAAAAATGTATTATCTTATAATTTTAGCGAATTTATTAATTTAGCACCCTATCCCCGAGTCGGGACCGGTCAAAAATATTATTTTAGAGAGTTTATTAAATAATTAAGTATTAATTTATCGAGTTTTACTGTAGTTACTAGATGTTATGAACATTTGAAAGTTATTTGAATCTATTATCATATAACAAGGAAAATAATTGGTAGTGTGAGAATTTGCTCCATTGTCTTTTAGAAAGAAATAGTAAATTTATGTTTTTGAGTTTAAGTAAGTTATGTAAATCGATTATCATTTTTTTGGAAATATTTTTTGAACATGTTACCAAAAGACAAATTATGTTGTTTTGATTTTCTTTTGCACAAAGACAAAATTGTCAAAACGAAATAACTTCCTAACTCCTAACATATTTTTTTACTTTTAAGTTTTTCTATAAATTATATATTAAAAAGTATAAATATATAACAAGTATAAATATATATAACAAGTAAATTATGAACCAAGTTAAATGCTCATGTTGTTCATCTTCATACTTTTATATATCTTTTTATATTAATTCGTCCATCTTCATACTTTTATATTTTTTGTTTATATTTATTTGCTCGTACCATTCCAAACAGTATGGTGAACTACTAATTTTAACATCTATACATTTAGTTAAATACCAAATTGTAATTTTTATTACTATGAGAATAAATATGCTTTCTTGGGATGTTTTGATTCAAGATAAATTTCAAATTTATGACATTTACCAGTATATTTTGAGTGGTTACAATAATTCCTATGGTTAAACAACTGGTAATTTTACCTTAAAATAAGTATAAAAAAATAGTAAATTATGTAGAAATATCTCATTATTAGATAGCAATAAGTAAGGATGGCATTAAGGAAGCAAAGCTAAGTAGAATTCATTGTTAAACTCTTTTTTTGTCATATACATAATAATTAATTTTGAGTATCCTTCATTTTCAAGTAATACCCATTCACTTGTTATAAACATGATAGTGTAAATTACTTTCCAAATAACCTTCATTATGTGGTAGTTAATAAATTATAGAATTATATTAGAAACTTAGAAAAAATTACAATAAAGAAAATAAATTACAATAAAAGTAATAATATTAATATTAATAAATTCAACTTAATCTATATGAGAATTTTATTATGCTAATGATGTGAATACAAAGTTTATGAAAGTTTAACAAACATCTTAGCCACATCTAGGGGGAAAAAAGAAAAAATATAATAACTATAGACAATGTGCTTAACATCATGTTAAATTTGATAATAGTTTGACATAAACATCATTATTTTATAAAGTCATAAGCCAATCATGATGCTATAAAATTAACTAATTATTTTGCCAAAGAAATTAAGAAGCCAATTAATCATTAATTCCGCCAAAGTATGACATTTTTGAGAAATTTCATATCTAATTTATGCATCAAATTTTTTGGGTTTTCTAATGTTTATATTAATGATTTCTATTTCACTTCCAAATATTCTCTTATAGTTTAATTGTTTGGAATTAGTATAAGTGATTAGACCCCTTACCTACCTATATATATGTGTGTTAGTTTAATGGCACATATAATAATACCAAAATATACATACTTCTTAATCCAAATAATATTTAAATTGTTTTATTTGATGATATAAACAAAATGTCTTAGGGAAGCAATAATTGAAATAGTTATACAAATCAAATTCTTTATGGATTACAGTATATTTCTATATATATATATATATGTCCTTTCTCCGCCGAATCCAAACCAGGTGACGTATGATTTTTCAATTTGTAATTGACAAATTAATAAGAATCTCTACAAAATTTTTATATATAAACATTATTTATGGATCTAAATTCGTCCTAACTTTTTATGTATTCAATTACTCTTTTTATATTTATTCTCCGCTTCATACCATTTTTAAAATTTATTACAATTGATACGAGGTATTTACGTGTTATCTGTATACGAGGAGAAAGGTACCTGTACAGTCATCCTAGTTGGCTATATGATACAATACGAGCTAGTTGTCCGATACGAGCTGTGTAATTGGGCCCATGAAAAGAGAACACATCATATAAGAAGGCCCAGCCCAACAACATAAATTGATATAATAATCCTTAGCCACCAGTTTAACGACAAGTGGCAGTCAATATCTAGGTTACAAGTCAGGTCATGAACAGTTGGTTTGAAACCTATAAATATGACAAATAACCATCCTTGTGGGGACGGATAATTCTAAACCTACGAGCTACTAATACAATTTATACACAATACTTTAGAACTACGCCAGACTTGATCCCCTTTGCGTGGTACGTAGGCAGCTGTTATATTAGCTCAGTCTTTGGAAGCATCTGAACGAATATTTGACTTGATCAACAATACACTCCCATATGCCGATTTGAAATTATTAAATGCACATCTTTTTTAAAAAATAGTCAAAACAAATCATATATTTTATTGAATCATGCGCGAAACCCTTTTTTTTTATCAATAGTTAATTGAACTTTTCTTATGAAATACATGATTTTGCGCAGGATTTAATGAAATACAGTGTTTTTTGCCTATTTTTTAACATAAAAGGATATATAATAATACGAAACCAGTAAATGGTATGTTTTGTAATAAATCCTCATTTTTATTTAATTTTTCGAGTGTATTAATATATCAAAGGGGAGTCGATTTTTAGTTTCATCAAATAAGTTTCACCATACACAATCTATCTACTAATTGTAAGCGTAATTAACATTTGTTTGGTCATTAATCACTAGTCTTTTAAAATTGCACATAGAAATCATACAACAAATGCAATTCACATACAATATAGTAGGAAAAGACATAATTAATACATAAAATCTTATAATTATGTACACACATATATAATAAAAGGATGGCATCTCATATTAATTCATCACCCATGTCCCCTCTTTATCAAAAGAAAAAAATCTAAAAGTTAAGGAAAAAATGGAGCTTTACATGAGGACATGTTATCACATGTATAAAGCAAATTATGTTCACTTCATTTTAATGAAACAATAAAAACTTTTAATATCGAAAATTTATTAGTTTTACAATTTTTCCAAGACTATTTAGAATATATTATGATAATACAAAAAAACAAGAGTAAATTGGTATTGTAATGGCATTAGGGATAACGACTATGAGTCGATTGAATTTAAGCTCAAACTTGATCGAGTTTAAGCACTTTTAAAGAGCCGGGTAAATTAATTCATATCTACACCGTATTAAAAGTGTGAATCTTGAAAAACATATTTTTTTTATTGTGAATTTATAATTATATTAAAAGTGTCAATTATACTGGACTACATTCTTCTGTAATTATAATTATATTAAAATTTGAAATACTATTACTTCCTATAAATTACTCATAAAATACGAAATGCGACTAATAGCTAGCCTTTTTAGGATGAGTCATATAAGCTAAAAATTCAACTGGGCCATAATTTAATAAAAGAAATATGAAGAAAACAAAGTGATGATTTTAGGGCAAAAAAAATTCCATGATTTTATTCCTTTTCAAATCCATCTTTTTTGCAAGTTGCATAAAAAGATAAATTAAATTCAATATTTTAAAGCTCTAAATGGACAAAAAGTATCTTATAACCTGCGGAGTCACGATCATATAGGCGAAACACTTTTTCCAATTCACACCAAATTCAATCCAATAATATTCGAGTAATATGTGTTAGATTATAATTTATTTGATAAGGATTGTATTATTATTAATGATCAATTTAAAAAGGGTTTCAATAAATACATAAGATTATAATAAAAAAAAATATGATATCATCTATAAACTTATAAAAAATAATATCATCTAAAATACATATCTGACAATATGAATTATGACAACTGACAACGTTAATTGATTAAAATATAATTATCTCGAAAATAATATTTTGAAGCTCTGTAATTTTCTTAATTAATCTATCAATTTCATGCAAATTTATTGAATTCTGATAGGCCAAAAACTTTGGACCTGGATATATAATTTTTAGGTCCAGTCAATAATAATTATTCATATGCTGAATTTCACGTAATATCATTTATATACATATAATTATAATAAAATAAATAAAATCCCAGAACTCCGTAAAATTACTATATTCGATATTATAATTATCAAATTAAGTATATAATGGTAATCTATGTGTATTTTATATTGTTTCAATAGGAGGAAATGCTTTTTATACATTGCCTCGAGACACAAGAAAGATGAATAGAAAGAAATCGGCTGAAAAGTATTATCATCTTATCCTATAGTACACGAAACAAAGAAAATTAGCTCTTACTTTGTCCCTAAAACAAATTAAAGTATAGTTACTTTATAATTTTTTAATTTATATTTTATTAAATTTAATTATTATAATTATTATATCAATAACTAATACAATTGTTCAATACATTATCTATTAACCTTTTTTATTGATCTAATGTATTTTATAAATTCGAGCTTATTACTAAAAGCATAAACAAATACACGATATTCGCACACAAATCTTGTAGTACACTTTTTTTTTGATAAAATTTGTAAAATCTTAGCCTAAAAATATAAATAATCATAGATTGTATGTAGCAGTTAGGGGTGTGCACGGATAGACTAACCGACCGAACCGAACCGAAACCAACTAAATCGGTTCAAACCGTAACCGAACCGAAAGAAATCAGAGGCAGTCCATGCGAAAATGTCCCTATTTCTTCGTAAAAAGGCAATTAATCGAGCTTCCATCTCCGGGCTCAGTTCTGTGCCAATTTTTGTAACCTTCTCTGGTAATGTTTCATACAACGTAACAGTCTTGTGCTGTAGGGGTTGTATGGAGGTGTCCGGTGCTTCCGGTTTATACTTGCCACGATCTTTCTTTTTCTTTTTGTCGTTCATCGCTTTCAGTTCTTCGATTGTAATTTTCCCAATCAAATCTGTTGCTGCTATCCGAACCAAGTTTATTTCCGGGATTTCTCGCTTTCTCTTACGCTCTTCCAACTAGGTCGTTCCAATGACGTTACATAACACTGCCTAGCCTCTGCTTGATTCCCCTTGACTTCGCCAATTCCGCCCCGGGTTCTGAATTTCATTTTCAAATGGATCGTGGACACGATTGCTCCGAATTTGTTCAGCATGGGTCGTTCTATAATCATGTTATAGGCACACGGTGCATCCACCACTAGGAAAACCACACGCATCGTTTTTCTCAAAGGGAATTGTCCCACAGACACATCCAATTCTATCGATCCTTTTGGCATTATCTGCGAGCCAGTAAATCCCATCAAGGGTGTATTTACGGTTCGTAAATCCGTTATATCTAACTCCATTTTCCGGAGTACATCCCAAAAAATAATGTCAGCAGAGCTACCAGTATCAACTAAAACCTTGTGAACTGCGAAGTTTGCTACATCCATAGTAATCACCATAGGATCGTTGTGAGGAATAGTCATTCCTTCAAAATCTTTATCAGTGAATATGATGCTTCTTTCAATTCCTTGCCACTTCGTAACGTAACTGCATTGGCGTTTTCTTTCGGGTTCGTAATGACCTGGGATGGTAGTTTGCTCGAATTTTGTGATATTAATTCGTTTATTGTGGTAGCCATTTGACCGATTTGTTTTTCCAAATTCTTGATAGCACTTTGGTTTTCCTGTTGGATTTGTTGAGTATTGGTGACCAAAGCTTTAAACATATCTTCTATAGACATTCCTGAGGATTGAGTCTGTTGAGGGAACGAGGGTCCTTGAGGTCTTTGATATGGTGGTTTTGGAGCATAGCTTAGGTTGGGGTGGTCTCTCCATCCAGGGTTATATGTGTTCGAAAATGGATCATATTTTCTTTGAATGGATCCCGAAAAACCGGCTGCGTTAGCTTGCTCAATTGTCTGATTTTGAGCAGTGGGGCATATTTCGGCCATATGTCCAATCCCAGAGCAAATACCACACACATTAGCTTGTTGAGTGTTTCCCATAGCCATCTTTTGCATGAGGGCAGTCATATCGTTCATGCGCTGATTGAGTAATGCTATAGTTGCTTCATTCGTTTCCTTCGTTGGGTGTTCTTGTCGGGTACTAAACTGTTGGGAGTTAGATGCCATTTTTGAAATCAAATTCCTCGCTTCGGTGTAGGTTTTATAAATCAATGCTCCCCCACTCGCAGCGTCTATCAGATTCCTATCCATGACCATTAATCCCTCGTAGAAGTACTGTATGAGGAGTTGGTCTGGAATTTGATGTTGTAGGCAACTAGCAACCAACTGATTAAAACGTTCCCAATACTCGTATAATGTCTCAACCGTAAATTGGCGAATTCCACAAATCTCTTTCCTTACGTTTGCAACTCGAGATGCTGGGGAAAATCTCTCTAAGAATTGTCTTGCCATCTCGTTCCATGTCTCAATTGAACCGGAAGGTAGGAAATATAACCAATCTCTGGCTTTATCGGCTAGGGAAAAAGGGAAAGTCCTCAATTTCATTTGATCCTCGGTTATATCTTTAGGTTTCATTGTCGAGCAAATTAAATCGAATCCCTTCAAATGCTTGTGTGGATCCTCTCCTGCAGAACCATGAAAAATAGGTAGTAAGTGAATAGTTCCAGATTTTAATTCAAAATCTACCTCAAGATTAGGGTAAGGAATGCAGAGAGGTTGTTGATTCGGATTTGGCATGGCTATGTCTTTTAGTGTCCTTTCAACAACGTCGCGAACGGCATTGGCATTGGCACCATCAGGAGGTGCAGCATGAGCAGCGTTGTCCATTGATTCGTTTTCCTCTTCTGAGTCGCTAGAAGAAAACGCAGATTCGGTTCTGGATGATGAAACTTGTGGAGTAGTGAAGTGACGTTGCCTTGTCTCTTTTCGTAGTCGGCGGACTCGTTTTTCGATCTCGGGATCGTATTCGAATTCACTTCCACGAAAGGTCCTAGGCATATGAAACTAACAAAACAAAACTAAAACGAAAATATTAGCAACAACAGAAATAAATATATATCACCGCTCCCCGGCAACGGCGCCAAAATTTGGTGGGTGTCGAATCCAACAAAAATAAAAACCTATTTTAAAAGATTTGTAATCAGCGATAAGTAGGGTCGATTCACAGGGAATGGTGTAAAATTCAATTCCTCAATTACTAATATCGATAAAAAGGGGGGTTTTGAGATTTTTAACTAAATAAAGTAAAAAGACGTAAATTAAAAAGTACAAGTTTTAATAACACAGATTCGAAAGACACAAATAAAGTAAAATTCGAATTTTCAATCATGCACATACTCGTGTAATTTTGACAAGGTTCAAAACAAGTTCTAGAATTTCAAAAACACATGAGTCACACAAGAAGAAAGAGATCATATTGTGAATTATCGATCAAATGGCACAAGTTCTCACAAGGTATGGTAGTCGACTAAAACATGCGTTCCTACGTTCGTTTTTAATCATTGAACATAACATATACTTCATACGGCACAAAAATTCAATCAAAGTATGCTCATTTATCCAAGTCTAACCGTTCAAAAGAAACACAAATTAAAGTAGTCTAAAAATACCAAAAACTATCAAAAATTTTGTTTCACATAGTCACAATTAAGCAAAAACACCAAGGCACACAATTGCATAGGAAAACTCCCCCCCACACTTAATTCATACATTGCCCTCAATGGATAAGACATAAACAAACGTGCAACGCAATAAAAAAATAAAGGATCAAGGAGGGGGACTTCCCTACGACATCACTCGGTCGTGATGTTCAAGCGATCTGCGATTAATTTAAGTGTGGATGTGAGTGATTGGATTTGGGCGGCAAGATGGTCGAGTTGTTCTTGAATTGGTGGCCGAGCAGATTCCGGTGGAGTTGGACGGTGGCTGTGATGAGGCCGGTGTGTCAACCGGAGGAGGTGGCGGAGTGCGTCGTTTGCGCAATCGACGACGTTTAGTAGGGGGTGACGCAGATGATCGATGGTGAGATGTGGAAGGGGCCACCGCTGGAGTATCGGTGTTGGGTGGAGTAGCCGCGGCGGTTGTTGTGTTTGGAGCTGGAGGCGCTGGTTTGATGGTGGCTTGTGCGGCCTGTTTTTCAAGGTAAAGTTCCCGGAGCCTCGAACTATACATCTTTGCCCTCGCTCGACGTGGTGGACGGTTAGGCTGCGGTGGCCACGGTTCAGTGGTCGGAGGTGTTTAAGTAGTTTGGGTGGTCGAAGCGACGACCGGCGGTGGTTGGCTTAGAACCACTGGGTTTTCAGTGGGCATCGGTGGTGGTGGATTTTCAGGAGGGTTAGGGTTTCGAGAGGTTGTAACCGAGGGTGGCGATGGAGTTTCGCCGGGGTTTGCCAAGGAGGAGAATGTGTCGCCCATGGTGATGCGTTGAAATTGACTGAAGAAGATGATCGGAGGACCTGCAATTTCAGCTGGAGAAGAAGGTAAGTGACGGCGATTTTTTTGTTTTCAGAAATTGGGGGGAAAAAATGAGGATTAGGGTTTGTCTTTTTGCGTTTTTATATATATATATATATATATATATATAAGACTGAGAAATAATGTAAGTGCAAAACAGAAGGGTTTAAAGTCTTAAGCGTGGGCACGCTTAATTCTTCAAAGTCTTCTGTTAAAATGAAAGTGCAAAGTAGAAACTGAAAGTGCAAAACAGAAGGGTTTCGTAAGTTAGGCGTGGGCACGCTTAACTTTTGAAACGCTTCTGTAAAAATAAAAGCTGAAAATAAAAGACAAGTATATAAAGGAAAGAAAAACTTATGGGTTGCCTCCCATGCAGCGCCATTCTTTAACATCGTTGGCTAGACGTTGCTACAAGGTTATGTAGCCTTCTTCATTGGTTCTAAGTCCGTCGTTTCGACATTGTATTTTTGAAATCCTTCATAGAAAGGTTTCAAACGATGTCCGTTCACCTTGAAAGTTTTTTCCGTTGTTGGACTTTGAACATTAACCGCACCATGAGAAAATTTATCAGTAACAATAAACGGCCCAACCCAACGAGAACGAAGTTTACCAGGAAATAATTTTAAACGAGAATGAAAAAGAAGGACTTTTTGCCCTATGACAAAATCTTTTCTCATGATTGTTTTATCTCGGAAAGCTTTCGTTTTTTCTTTGTATAGCCTTGCGTTCTCATGAGCCTCATTCCGGATTTCTTCGAGTTCTTGTAATTGCAATTTTCGATGAATTCCCGATTCCTCCAAATTCATGTTGAGTTGTTTTATCGCCCAAAACGCTTTATGCTCTAACTCAACGGGAAGATGGCATGGTTTTCCAAAAACTATACGGAACGGGGACATTCCGATTGGTGTTTTATACGCCGTTCTATACGCCCACAGAGCGTCATCTAGCCTTGTACTCCAATCTTTCCTATTTGGGTTGACCGTTTTCTCAAGTATAGACTTGATTTCTCGGTTTGACACTTCGGCTTGTCCATTTGTTTGAGGATGGTAAGCAGTGGAAATTCGATGAGTTACATTGTACTTTTTCAAGATCGACTCGAATATCTTGTTGCAAAAGTGTGTTCCTCGATCACTCATTATAGCTCTTGGCGTCCCGAACCTATTAAAAATGTTAGACTTGACAAAATTTACGACGTCCTTAGCATTATCAGTTTTTGTTGCTTTAGCTTCGACCCATTTAGAAACATAATCCACCGCTAGTAATATGTAATTGTAACCGAAAGAAGGTGGAAAGGGGCCCATGAAATCAATTCCCCATATATCAAAAATTTCACAAACATGTATTGGATTTAATGGCATTTGATCTCTATGTCCTAGGTTACCCGTTTTTTGACAATTTTCACATGTTTTGCAGAATACGTGCGAATCATGAAAAATGCTTGGCCAAAACAAACCACTCTCGAGAACTTTGTAAGCGGTACGTTTTGAGCCAAAATGTCCTCCACATGCAAAGGTATGACAAAAACGAAGAATAGAGGGTACCTCACTTTCCGGGACGCATCTTCGAATGACTTGGTCCGAACAATGTTTCCAAAGGTACGGTTCATCCCATACATAGTACTTAGACTCACTTTTAATTCTATTCTTTTGATTTCGAGTTAAGTCATCCGGTAGGGTCTTAGTTGCTAAGTAATTCACAATATCTACATACCATGGAAATTCGGAATTTATCGCGAAGAGGTGCTAATCGTGAAACTCATCTCTAAGCGGCATGGACTCTTCGCAATTAATTAACCGACTTAAGTGGTCCGCCACTAGATTTTCAGCTCCTTTTTTATCTTTAATTTCTAAGTCGAATTGTTAACGTGTATTTTGTGCACGTTTCATGTGTTTTATATGGCGTCATTTGTTGTGTTTTTATTCTCTATCTCATGCTTTTGTGCTTATATTGAAATGACTAGGTGTTTGCATAGAGAAGAGATGAAAAGGTGCTAAAACGGGCTTGAAAAGACTTGAAGTAGTTGGAGGCAAAAATATGGCAGCAGAAACTTTGTTCATTTTAGGCGTGATCACGCTTAACTCTTGAAAACTTTCTGCCCGGGAACACATAAATCCGCTAAAGTTGACTTTGACCGCTGGAGTTGACTTTGACTGCTGAAATGAAGAGAAAACAGCTGGAATTATGATTCCTAGTTTTTAGGAATTATTTTCTTTTATTTTATTTCCTTTTTGAACAATCCTAGTTTAGGTAGGATTCTTAAAATCATATTCTAATTTGTTTCCTTATCGAGATAGGACTCTTTTAGGGTTTAAATAAGTGGAATATTATTCCACAAAGACATCCTATCTTTTACACTACTATTCACGTTACTATTCATGTTACTATTCACGTTTTTGCTTTAGCCTTGGATTTCGAATTCTTCAACTTTTGTAGACGATTCTTGATTATGTGTTGCTAAACACATAATTCTAGTCAAAGGATTTTAAGGTTTGATTTCTTTTAATTTCGTGAGATTGCTTGTGCTTTTATCTTCATTGTTCTTTGAGTATTTACTTTTTCTCCGAGCCTTGTTGATAATATGTTTCAATAGGTTAGATAACCTGATCAATTATTTAATCTTTGAAATCGTATTTAGCTAATTAGGACCCAAATCCGTAATTGTTTGGTAAACCCTAATATTCGTAGCAGTTAGCGACGTTGATTATGGACAAGTTTTCGATTAGTCGTTATGGGAATTAGTGATCCGGTTTAAATAATCCGAGCTTGTGTGTTTATTGATCGGAATTAGTGTTTTTCTAGTGCTTGAATGCTATCGGTAGATTAAATCCTAAGAGCTTGTTTAGGGTTGTCTTATTGATAAGAGCAGTAATCAAAGAGCTTGTTTTGATTATCGAAGACGTAAGGAAAAACGAGGTCGTCAGAGCTTGTTGACGACTATAGCTAATTTATTTAAGAGCATTGAACTATTTTATTTGCAATCGATGATCGAATTATAGAATCAATACCGAAATATCCGAAGACTAAAATCTCATCTCTCATTGAATTCGAAATTTACCTTTTTGCTTGCGTTTTAATTTACGTTTAAATTGTTTTCAAATTATTTTTAGTTAATCAAAATCCAAAACCCCTTTTTAATTGATATTAGTAACTTAGAAATTATTTCTACACTGTTCCCTGAGGATCGACCCTACTTATCGCTAATTACAAATCATTTTGAGTAGGTTATTTATTTTTGTTGGATTCGACACCCACCAAATTTTGGCGCCGTTGCCGGGGAACGGTGTTAATTGATTTATTTCCTGTGCTACTGATATTTTCTGTTTTGTTTAAGTTTTTGTATGCCTAGGACCTTTCGTGGAAGTGAACTTGAATACGATCCTGAGATCGAAAAGAGAGCTCGCCGTTTACGTAAGGAAACGAGGCAACGAAATCACTCTACACTGGAACGTACTGATTCTTCCAGCGATTCGGAAGAAGAATACGAACACATGGCTAACGTTGCACCTGCTGATGCTGCACCTGCTAACGGTGCAAATGCCAACGGCAACGAAAGGACTCTGAAGGATATGGCCATGCCAAATCCTAATCAACAACCTCTCTGCATACCTTTCCCTAATCTTGAGGTAGACTTTGAATTAAAATCTGGATTCATTCACTTACTACCTGTTTTTCATGGTTTTGCAGGAGATGACCCGCATAAACATCTGAAGGGATTCGATTTGGTTTGCTCGACTATGAAACCGAAAGATGTGAGCGAAGATCAAATCAAACTGAGAGCCTTCCCTTTTTCCTTAGCCGACAAAGCTAGGGATTGGCTCTATTTTCTTCCTTCCGGCTCGATCAATACATGGAATGAGATGGAACAGCTTTTCCTTGAAAGATTTTTTCCAGCATCCCGAGTGGCAAATATTAGGAAAGAGATTTGTGGAGTTCGACAGTTTACAGGCGAAACTCTCTACGAGTACTGGGAACGATTCAAACAGTTGGTTGAAAGTTGTCCACAACATCAGATTCCTGAGCAGCTTCTTATCCAGTACTTCTACGAAGGACTCACGATGATGGATAGAAACATGATTGATGCCGCGAGCGGTGGTGCACTAATCTACAAGACTCCGACTGAAGCAAGAAATCTGATTTCAAATATGGCTTCCAACTCCCAACAATTCAGTCTTCGACAAGATCATGCACCGAAAGAGGCGAAAGAATCAAACGAGGTAACTGTATCATTACTTAATCAACGCATAAATGATCTGACATCTATGATGCAAAAAGTGGTTCTAGGTAACGCTCAACAGGTTAATGCATGCGGAATATGTTCCGGAATTGGCCACGTGGCTGAAGTATGTCCTAACGCACAAAATCAGAATTTTGAACAAGCCAACGCAGCCGACTTTCCTGGACCCGCACAACGAAAATATGATCCGTTCTCGAATACATACAATCCTGGATGGAGGGATCACCCCAACTTGAGTTATGCACCACGACCACCTTATCAAAAGCCTCAAGGACCTCTGTTTTCTCATCAAAACCAAAACTCAGGTACATCTTTAGAAGATATGATGAAAACATTGATCGCTAACACTCAACAATTTCAACAGGGCGTACAACAGGTTCAACAAGAAAATCACAATGCTATCAAGAACCTAGAGAAACAAATAGGCCAAGTAGCTACCGCCGTAAACGAATTGGTGTCCCAGAGTTCGAGCAAACTGCCGTCCCAAGTTATCGTGAATCCAAGAGAGAATGTAAGTGCCGTTACTTTGAGGAGCGGAAAAGAATTGAAAGAACCCGAACGAAATCTATGATATATGCACTTTTCGAGAAAATTTAACATCATGACCTAAAAACATAAAAAATATTCCAATACCTAGCATTTTGAGTAAATTCAGTTAAGTCGGGCAATATTTATTTTAATATCTTTAATATATGAAATTAAAAGAAATTATGTTTGATCAACTTGGTTTGATTGCAACTTAAACTAATTATAAGTCATGGTCAATGTTTTGGTCATGCTTACAAAATACAACGGTTAAGATCGGGCCAAAGCTGTGACCAATCTATTTTGACCATGACAAATGGGGTTTTCATTAGAACTAATTGGCATGTGCAAAAATTAAGTTTCTTGTAATGACGTTATATAAGTGCAATAAGTTTAAAATCGAGGGAGATATTTGATTGAGTTGGATGAAGGCCCATAGCCGTAAAACCATAATTTCTATTAGCATCTATCAATGTTGAAGAAATTGTTAGAATATATCTTTAAAGTCTTATTTTACAAATTTTAAAGCATCGATACAACAAACTGAATAAAAAGGCCAAATATTGGGTCTGTGTTAGGTCCGACCCATCCAATGACATTGCCCATTTCCTTTACAAGTTAGTGGCTAATAAAAGGTTATTCAAAATAACAACATTTCCCTAAAAGGTTACATGATAATATAATCCGTATTATTATTAAGTTGTAATTTTGCATACAATAGAGGATGTGACTAGTTTGATAAGTAAATACTTGAAAAAAACATATGTAATGGCACATTACCAAATGGAAGAAATTTATTCAAATTCAATACTTCATCAAAATTAATACATTATTATTAATTCTGCCAAGTAGTATACTTTATTTGGTTGAAGTAAAAACCATCCGCTCTTATTGACCAATAACACTGATTATCTCGACAACGTTCTTCCATTCCTGATTCAAAGGCAGTAAAATGTCCATATTTGTAGCCGCAAGCGACATTGCACCAAAAAAGAGTACTGCTTACAATATTATCGCAAAAACTCCAGTGAAAGTCTTCATTTATCGCAAGGGTATGATTTCCTAAATCGTTGTTTGCAGATTGACAATGCAACGTAAATGGTGCAGAATTCGGAGGGAGGTTATTTACGACGTGCATGTAAACATGAGGGGTTAGCACACATTTGTGATTTCCCAAAACGAATACATTGAAAAAACTCGAAATCAAGAAGATAATTAGTAGAGTGGTTTTCATTTTCATTGCTTGTAAGAATTTCTCATGTTCAAATGCCATTTTATAGATATAAGGACATTGTAATCTTGCAAAAGAAATTTGTAATAAGAAAAGATAATTATGTAATCTTATGTGCAATGTAAGAAAATAGTATTGCCATAACATAGTCATGAATGATGAATAAAAAAGTTAAATAATTGGATCAAAATATAATCAACTTTTTGAGTAGCCTAAAGTAAAATATTTTGATGTAATCACTCATAGATTACGAATACTAGTAAATGCTAGTGAAGTAGATATTGAGAATATTAGGCTGATTGTGTTAATATGAAATGAGATATTGTGGTAAAATTATGTCTATATGCAATATAGTAGTAATATATGTAAATAAAAAAAACAAATAAAAAATATGCAGTTTACCACCCCGCTTGTTTTGCAATTGATTACAAGTTTTTTTTGTTTGTATAAAGGATTATTTTGTCCCTGATTTTAAAAAAATCACTAGATAAATTATATTGAAAACTAATGATCCACTTTAAACATATGTATATCTAATGATTGAATTTATTTCCTCCATTCATCAAATAAATCTAAGGGTCCATATTATCCATCTTCTATTTATGTAAATATAATATATTTTAAATTGATAAAGATTAAATTAAAAATATATTATAATTACACTGTATATAAAGTATATACATGTATATATATATATATATATATTGGCATACTTTTCAATGCAACAAAATGGCATAAAACCACACACAACAATTGAGAAATTGCCAATTAAAACTTGATTTATTTGGAAATGACATATTCAACAAGAATGAAAGTTTTATTATAATATATATCTTTTCAAATCAATATAAGCTCAAACACTTTAATCCCAACCATAATACTTGACATTATTAAAATAAACACCATCAACCCTTGCATACCAATAACAATTATTATCAGCGCAATCTTCTCGACGAGCTGATTCATAAGCAACGAAATTTTTCTTCTGCGAGCCCCACAAGAGATTGCAAGTGAATAGAGTAGTTTGAGTAATATTATCGCAAAAATCCCAACTGAACTCTTGATTTATACCAATGTTGTGGATCCCCAAATCATCATTTTTAGATTTACATTGCACAATCAAAATAGGGGTATTTTGTGGAAGAGCGTTAACAATATGAACCGTAACCTTAGGAACTAGAATACATTTTCGTTTCTCGGATATGACAATCGAGGCTAAGGAGGGGAGACGGTTTGATGCTATGAAGAGGATTAGCAATGTTGTGGTTCTCATTTTGATATATCCCATTGTTGTCAAGAAATATTGAAATATAAATATGATATATCTTAGTTTTCATTGTTGGATGTCCTTTTATAGAGCCAAAATTGTATGTAATTAGTGGAGCTAGATAGCCATAATGAAATTATGCAAGTTTGAATTGACTAGATAATTATGTGAGTTACCAAAAATCAAATATGATATCATAATATGTAATTAAGGTAGTAATCTATGAAAAGTAGGGTGATGAAATAAAGAGTAAGTAATCAATTATATTGGTAATTTATCTAAAAATTTGAAGTATGCATAGATTTTCAATATCATTGAATTAGTAAACATAAACAAATATTTCAAATCTTACTTTGATTTGATTTATCTGAGATATAATATATATATAAAAGAATATGTCGGTGTTTATATATATATATATATATATATATATTTGTGGGAAAATTACATCAATATTCATTGAATTGTGATTAATTGGCATTTGCATCACTTTATGTTTGATATATAATAGTTATTAAACTAGATCTATGCAAACTTCATGGAAGTTTTTGTTATTATTTTTTTTATTATGTCAATTTTTACTCTGTTAAATCATTTAGTTTCTTAAAACTGAATAGAAAAATAATATATGGTGATTTACATTCAAATCTCTTATCTTCTCACATTCACTAATGCATGCAATAACCACCCCACACTACTCTTACATCTTATAAGCTTCATCCAATCTTCATCCCATAACCATCCAAGAAAAGAATGCCATTTCCTTGTTATTATATATATATATATATATATATATATATATATATATATATATATATATATATATGTCTTTGAGTTTTTATTCTTTTTCAATAGTTGATATAGTAATACCAAATAATTAGGGTTAAATAAGTCTTGTCAATTGTGTGTATTTTCATACTTAGCAATTGAGTTATGGATTGTTAAGCAATTTTTTGTTATTCAGATTTGTTCCCGTACAATAAAAATAGTTACAATTTTGGTTAAAAAAATGACAAAATATTGATGCATGAAGTTAACGCGCCATATAGTACTCTTGGGTGGAAAAAAACAAAGAAAAATTGTAAAATTAATCTCGTAGTTATAGAGGGTGGCAAAAAAGTTTTCAACTCTCCCCAAAATATATGGCAATAATACAAACTTTTATCGAAAAAAAATATTCAGTGAAAATTTCTATATGCAATAATAAAACTAAACAACAAATTCATTAATTCGTAAATTTGGTTTAATTTGAGATCACTTTATTAACAATCAAAAGACATACAAAATTGATAATTGCATTGAACTACTACTAATAATATATAAAGCATTTGTGTGCCCTCTTTTGAACATTATTACATGACAACATTTGAACACCTAACTTGAGAAGATCATAAGAATGCAGCTTATTACAATGTACAACCTGCAATAATAAAAAATTTCAAAAAATAAGGCAAAAAAATTATATGGACCTCATAATTTATTTATTTATTTTTAATAATATATATAGCATTTTGATCATGATAAGACTCTAAAACATTACCAGTTTATATGAGATGTATTAGCAGCATTTGACGATGGCGCTGGAGGAGTTGGAACGTTAGGCGCTGGCGGCGTATATGGAGGCGGAGATGGAGGCGGCGGGGGAGGTGGAGGTGGTGGCGGTGGTTCCTGAACCGCTCCTAAAGAATAAAATAAATTAACGTCGAGTATAATTATGACCTTACATTACATTTTATTAGGAGAATTTTGTAATAAATGTTGGTTCTATAAGATATAGTTACTAATTCTTTTTTCACAATTTTAATATCATCGTTTGTTTTTTAACAGATGATATTTTTACGAGTGACATGAGCTGTTAACGATTTTGTTAAAGTGAAAAAAATATGTATATATATTTGTTGTGAGACTAATACTGTCAGTTTGTAAATAATGAGACAAAAATTACAATAAAGCCCGTCATATAGACAAATTTGACGATCTTTACAATGTTGGTAATGAACGCAAAAAATAAAAATTATTCATTTTGTTTCGAAGTTTTTTATAGAAAACACGGGTACAATAATAATTAAAACCGAATTCTACTCCGAAAAATAAAATAAATAAAATGAGAAATTCGAAAAATTTAAAAGATTTACCACAAAATAGGAGGTTATCTGGAGGTGATCGTTCTTTAGCAGGGTTAGGATCAGGATCAAAAACCCTAATATAGAGTTCTTGACCTAAGTACCAATGTTTAATATTTTGTGATCTCAAATTCCACATTCCTGGATTATCCAAATACACATACACTGCTGTCCATCCTCCTGGATATACCTGATCACAAATCATCACTCATTTTTTATTTTACATAATACCATAATGCATGTTCAATAATTTAATTCTCATGATACATGTATTTTTCACCAACTTTAAGTTGATATATACTTGCATTTGGTCTATACGTATAGGCTATCTACATTTGGTTCTGTTAATCTCAAAATTATTATAAATTTGATTTACAGTTAGTTTTTCGATATAAATTTCTGAGAATTTGGTTAGTGAAAAATTCATCTGAAAAATAAATAAATGCTTCAATTAGGAAAAAAAATTCCCTAGCTATTAGACTAAATTGTTGGAAAATAATTTTCGAGAATTAGGTTTAACCTGAACCGTAGATCTCACGACTGGATTGTAAAGATTGTATGTTGTATTACGTGCCTCAGGCGTCCATTCTCCTACACCAAATCTACATAGCAAAACCAAAACATATCACAAACAATTAATCTATCACAAAGAATATAAAAAAAATGATTAAAAAATGCAATTTATTTTAATTTGTACAAAATAAACTTACCCAACTACAAAAAACCCATATCCATCCAAATGCCAAGAATCTACAACATCGAAATCATTCGTAAACACGATCTCGAGCCATCCCTTGTGGGTCCCGGACACTACGAACGTGCCATTGACGGGGCCCGGGAGGCTCGAGTGAACGGGAAAGGCGTCAAGTTCGTAAACACCGGAGCCGTTGATGAATTGATCAGCCAATTTCAACGGTGTAGATGGATTGATATAAGATACATTGTTCACAGTGTAACGAGGGGAATCATTTATGAGTGCAACAGATCCATGAAGAACAAAGGTTTGTGATAGTGTCACATTTGACACGTTAAATGTCCCTTGAGGGTTTGGTCTAGCTGCACCAGCACTCAAATTCCACCTACATATATATACAAAAAGATATATAAATATATATATACACACAAAAATATAAACTCAATGATTTTAGAGTTGCAAGTTATCAAAAAAATTGAACTAGGGTTTACTGATTAATTTGACTACTTTTTAGTGTCATGGGAAATAAAGTGAACAAAGTTTATAGTTAATTGAATAATATAGCAATTATGATTTGTAAGCTCAAATATACTAAAATCATCAAATAAAAAAAAGAACCAATTTCATAGCTTAGCCAAGATATAAAGAATTTTGACTACAAATTAGAGAGCAATTATTTTGTAGCAAGAAAAATATCAATTTGATGAGCTATGAACAAGTAATGATATATATATATATATATTGAAACGATGTAGTTGAATAACGTCGCTCAATCAAAATAGTGTTGTCGAATAATGAATGACAAATAATTTGCCCAAATCGAGCTGGAGGGACGGTAAACAGGCACTAAACGATCTCAGAATGATTATCAACGTCCATATTATAACCATGCGATTAACAAGAATATACAATCACCGCTTTAAAATTTAAAAGTGTTAATTTTCCTGAAAATCACGAATATACACCTATAAACTTAAAAATGGTGATTAGAGGCACTAAACGATCTTCAAATGCCTAACAACGATGTCTATTATAATCATGTATATCAGCCAAATTAAATGGTCTGAAAGTGTGTTTTGTGTCAATCTCTTTCAAAGGTACACGTGTGTGTCAACCACAAATAAATACACCTTATTGTGTAAGAGGTATAGATATTAAGACATCATTAAACATAATTTAACATAGAATTTTTCGACTGTACTTAATATGGGCTAGAATTTTTATGTACTTACGTTATGGATATGGCTTGATTGATTGAGAACCCAATATCATATGGATCAGGCCCATTGGGTATAGGCCCATTAGGAGCTGTTGTGGAGTTTTCATAGTGTAAGACCCCTAAAGCAGCATTTGTTCCAGTCAAGTTAACCCATTTTGGAGTGGCCACAATATAGTAATCTGCTGGGTTTTGATCTGCTGCGACGAGCACAGAGTAAGATTGACCTACGTGGACATCTAGAGAGTCCAACGTAATCTGATTGGTGTACGACCCCTCTGTTTCGACCAATAGCATCTTGTGATTTTGTATTCTAAAATTTATGCTCCACAAGTTGCCAACATTCGATACTCTGAATCGGTACGTTTTTCCTTCGTGCACATAAAAATATTAATAAATTGTCACTGTTCTACGTCTCAATGCAATCTCAATTATATAACCAGATTTAAAATTCAAAATTTGAATCACATTGTGTTAGTCTGTTAGTATTTAATTAAATTTATATAAATATTATTTAAGTATTGCTTTACAGTTTTCGACAATGATTTATATCAAATATTCAAGTATGTATCGCCTTATAGCATTAATTACATGATATATATATATATATATATATTATTAACCCCTTTAGAATGATTTCATTGAGACAAATAGTAAATGTTAAAGTTATAAGTTTTTACCTTTGGATATGGTGAAGGACTCATGGGCTTTTGCAAGTGGGTCAAGATATGGGCCTTTTCCATTCATGAGCATCCAATCAGTAAAATAGCCCAAACCACCGGTGGCCCTAATATCCTGTCAATGTGCCCAACAAAAAAATGTGATTAAGAAACAAGCAATTCTGCAACAGATCGAATCTAATCGAGTCAGTTTATTGTAATTCATTGGAGACCAGATGCAATTAAATCGAGAACCCGTTAAATGCATATCAAATTTAATAGAATCGACTTCGTTAAATGCGATCTGATATACAGAAAAGAAATAGACATATATTAACATTATTTTAGTTTAAGTTTAAAGTTCAAAATAGTTTGTAGAGATACCTTGAAACTTTGTGGATACCAATCGCCTATGAGGAGATCAAACTCTTGTTCGGGCTTGGGAAATGGCACGTTAATTACGATCCCATTATTGATACGAATCGGGCCAAACCCGCCCCCGGCCCGTTGAAAGTTGATTGAAGGGAAATAGAAAAAGGTACCAATTTGATCCTTCATTTGGATGACATAAGTCCAATTGGACCCGGGCCGGATTGGACAATTGGTGCCAAAAACCCCATCTTGCCAAGAGTTTAGCCTTTGTTGAATGCCATTCCTGCATTAGTAATTATTCAAAATATATATTATATATTAATTAAAAAAATCATATTTTTTTAATTTTTGTTTAACATAATAATTGCAGGTTTTACAAGACATATTACATTTTTTTACAAGTTTTTGGGGTGTAAGGTGGGACGAGGGTAGGGGATATACGTGCAAAATTACGTTTATTTTAGTTCTCATTTAAAAATAAAAATTTATAATTTATAAAAAATATTTATTTTTATTTTCATTATTACTTTTTTCAATAATCATCTTTCAATGTATCAAATTATACACACTTTTTTTTTCTTTCTCACATCTCTTCTAAAAGAAATTTAAAAATTGGTATTTCCATCAATAATTATGGTACCATAGTAGAATAAAATAATTCTTAATTGTCATATATTTGTGCACATTTTAAGTATTTTGTACTTGGGGATCAACTTTTCCATTACTACTTATCATATAATTAATCAATATAAAATTATCTATATCTATATAGTTTTTGCATATATGATTTAACCAATTCAATTATTTCACACATCATAAAATCATCAATTCCAATATTTTTTTCAAAAAACATTACCAAACAATCTAAATCTTTTGCGCAATTTCCGAGTAACATTTAATTTTGAAGTCAATTATTTCGATATCCTAAAACTTGAAAAGCATTGCAATTTTTCTTTATGAATTTGCTAAATTTTATTAATCAAAAATATTTATTCCACAAAAAAAGAGAAAAATTTACCATGTCATGAGAAGTGGCTCATCCATATCGTTGTAGACGTTGATATGTACATTATCATTCGTCGTTGCATTGATAAGAGGACCCGGGAAAATATCATTAATTGTAATAACCTATTAATAACAAAAATTATACAAATTTATAAATTTCAAGAATCATAAACAAGAAATTAAATTCATAAATATATATATTTTTTTAATTTTACCGGTTGATCATGAGACACTGGCTTGATATCTTCGTTTATTGCTACGTGCCACTCTAGAAAAATATCTTCTCCGGCCACCACTAGAGCCATGCAGCATATCAGCCACCACGTACCGTGGCTGAGCACCGCCACATTCCGGTGGCTGTTTTTCCTAATCATAATTAATTAATCATATAGAGAATGATAATAATTATGAATTATGATATATTACATTGGATGAACCCTTTTTAAACAAATTTTTTTTCATGAAGATAGAAAAATATATTGTGTTTTGTTATGCAATAAAAGACTAAAATGGTGAAATTTTCAAAGTAAACATAAACTCCAAAGGCTAGCTGTGATTAATTTAAGGGTCACTAGAATTTATTGTGTATTGTCTACAATAGGCTGGTTGGCATATGTACCAATTAAGCCAGCTATTAAAAATTTGTTTGAATTTTTAATAGTGTAAAAAATAATTATTTATCAGTTTATAGGGATCTCGATAATTTTTATGCAAATTATTCTTTGGGATATTGATTTTAAATGCAATGCAAAAATTAACCCAGCTATATAATGTTAATTTTGTTACATAATTATAATTTTAGCTTTCTATTGATTGTTTAATATTGGAAATGGGATAGTTGGAGATTAGATTTTTGCTGTGCAAATAATTAAATAATAGTGTTTGGTGATAATTCAAAAAATTAAGGAAAATAAATTAAAACTCTTTTATGTTTGGTTCATGCCCATATAGTAAAGGACCAAAATTGTTAAACATAGAGAAGGAGATAATGAAGTCGTAATTTATTTCTCTTGAATGTCTTGGGAGATTACATTACATCAATATATAAGAGCAACAAGATCAACCAAATAACAAGAGAATCTTCTAGCCTAAAATAGACTGATCCTCTGATTGATAAATAGTTATATATAGAATTAAAAAAAGTAAATTTAAATAAGAATTTGGTGTGTTATATATATTTGTTTAAAATTTATAATTCAAATAATTGAAAATAATTTTGAAAACATAAAAAAAAAATCATTTACTTTTTATGAATATAGGAAATTGCAATAAAGATTGAAATAGGTAATTTCATATTTAAGTAGTGTATACTATAGCAATGAATAAATTACTTAGAAGTAGAAGTGATTTAAAAATGATGTACCCATAATAGGAGGCAGATAAGATGCCAAACAAACAGGAGCCAGCCAATCATTGTAGCAATCTATAAGTATAAATACCCTCCTCGATCTCTCCACATCAATACTAAGCAGTAATTAGTAATTAGTAATTAAATTCCCATTTGGTGTAATGCAGGATATGGATATCATACGAAGAAGAAGAGGTGCATGGTCTCATGAAGAGGATTCTATACTCATCAATTATATTTCCACCCATGGACTCTCTCTCAGCTGGAACCAACTTGCTCTTAATGCAGGTCCGTCCGCGCGTGCATACAATAACTTATATATATTATTCAATTCCTATTAATTAATTGTATTCGATCATGACTAGCTAGGGTTGAACCGAACTGGAAAGAGCTGCAGATTGAGATGGTTAAACTATTTGAGCCCAAATATTGTACGAGGAAACTTCACCCTACAGGACCAACTTTACATAATGCAGCTCCATTGTTTCTATGGAAACCGGTACGTACTCTTAACTCATTTTAATTTTACGTCTTCTTTTATCCTCTATATATATATATATATATATATATATATGACCTGAGGATCTTATTGATTGAAGGTGGTCAAAGATAGCGGAACACTTATAAAGATAGAAAGTATATATATGGTCCAATACTCCCCCTCAAGTTGGAGCATGGGGATCAAGCATGCATGCTCCAACTTGGACACTAAAATAGCAAACTGAGTCTTGCCGAGGGCTTTGGTGAAGAGATCAGCCGGTTGGGCAGCGGAAGCAATATGTCGTGTAACAACGTTATTGGCCTTTACTTGATCACGAACCAAGTGACAGTCGATCTCAATATGTTTGGTGCGTTCGTGGAACACCGGATTCGCCGCGATGTGCAAAGCAGCCTGGTTGTCACAATAAAGATGCATAGGCTGCGTGTGGACAACGCCCAAAGATAGAAGCAGTGACTTAAGCCATAGAAGCTCACAACACGTAGAGGCCATAGACCGATATTCGGCCTCTGCAGACGATCGAGAAATAGTGACCTGCTTTTTAGTCTTCCAAGAAATAGGGGAAACACCCAACTGGATGAAGAAGCCGGTCACGGATCGTCGAGTTGTAGGACACGACGCCCAATCAAAATCACAAAAGGCACGTAACTGGAGGGAGCTAGACGTGGAAAGCAATATTCCTTTGCCCGGACTGCCTTTGATATAGTGCAATAGGCGGATTGCGGCCTGCCAATGGTCACGTGTTGGTGCTTGCATAAACTGAGCCAACACATGCACCGAGTATGAGATCTCCGGTCGGGTGATGGTAAGGTATATGAACTTGCCGATGAGACGGCGATACTGATCCGGTTTGGCAAGCAGGGCTGCTGTAGATGAAGCAAGCCGGAAGCAAGCCGGTGATGCTGTTCCATAGGAAAATCGGACGGTTTGGCACCCAAAAGACCAGACTCTGACAAAATGTCCAACGCATACTTGCGTTGAGAGAGAAATAGGCCTTTGTCGCTGCGCGCAATCTCAATACCCAAGAAATATTTCAAGACACCCAAGTCCTTCATATGGAAGCAGGAACTCAAGTAAGCCTTGAAGCGAGCAATAGTAGCAGAGTCGTTGCCAGCAATAATAAGATCATCGACGTAGACAAGTACATGAATGCACTTCTTGAATCGAGAATAAGAGAACAAAGAGTAGTCGGCATAACTCTGCTGGAACCCATATTGGCGAAGGGCGGACACCAATTTGGCAAACCAGTTACGCGGTGCTTGACGGAGGCCATAAAGAGATTTGCGAAGACGACAAACATGGCCCGAAGGAACACCAAGAAGGCCAAGCGGTGGAGTCATATAAACCTCTTCATCTAAATCACCATGAAGAAAGGCATTGTGAACATCCATTTGATGGAGTTCCCATCGTTTAATGGAGGCAACAGACAAAAAAACACGAACCGAGGCCATGCGTGCAACAGGAGCAAAGGTCTCGTTGTAATCAACGCCTTCGACTTGACGATTGCCAAGGACAACCAAACGAGCCTTGTATCGTTCAATGGTGCCATCCGAATTATACTTAATCCGGTAAACCCACATGGAACCAATCGTATGCTTGCCGGGAGGCAATGGCTGAAGCGTCCAGGTGTTGTTAGCGGAAAGCGCGCTGAGCTCAGCGCTCATAGCGTCACGCCAATGTTGATGAACCACGGCCTGTCGAAAATGAGTGGGTTCTTCTCCCGAAGTGATAGCTGCAAGAAAACCACTATGGGATGCAGAAAACTTAGCACAAGAAACAAAGTTCTCGATAGGAAACCTAGTACCTGAGGATTGGGAAGCCGGCGTGGGTGCTGATGAAGGGCCGACGGGGTCTAAATGGCGAGTAGTGCGACAAACATAGTCGCTAAGATGAGGCGGTGGTCTACGAGTCCGAGTTGCACGCGGAGCAGTGATCGAAACTGGATCAGGAGACACAAGCTCCTCGGTCTCAGGTAATGCGAGAGCATCCGAACTCCCCCTGTCGGGTTGTTCGATGGACACGGGCACATGTAACAAATCAGCCGGTGGAGAGACCGGCGCGGCATCGAACACAGCAGGTGAATGATCCTCTGACGGTGCGTGATCGGGTAAAGAAATAGCAGTAACATCTGAAAATGGGAAATGCGACTCATGAAACACGACGTCACGACTAGCAAAAATTTCCCGCTTCTCAAGATCATATAGAAGCCAACCCTTTTTGCCATAAGGATAACCAACAAAGACACACTTACGGCTGCGGCTTGCAAACTTATCACCACTTCTCGGAACTGCAGCAGCAAAACACAAAGAACCGAAGACGCGCATGCCATCATACGAAGGAACACGACCATAGATCAACTCATAGGGTGTCCGACCATCAAGAGTAGGCGATGGAGTGCGATTAATAAGGTATGCAGCTGTAGAGACGCACTCACCCCAGAAATCAAGTGGCAAATGAGCATTGAAGCGCAAAGAACGAGCCACATTAAGAAGATGGCGGTGCTTTCGTTCGACTCTGCCATTTTGTTGCGGAGTCGCAACACAAGAAGTTTCAAATACCACGCCCGTAGAGTCGAAGAAAGGCCGAAGGGGTAAGAACTCAGTCCCGTTATCAACCCGAACACGACGGATCACCTTGCGGAATTGAGTTTGTACCATGGCAAAGAAATTACGTATCAATGTCGGAACAGCAGACTTGGAGGCAAACAGATGCACTCAAACAGCGCGAGAGTAGTCATCGACAATTGTTAGAAAATAAGAGGCACCACTAAAAGAGCGAGTGCTATAGGGCCCCCAAATATCACAATGGATAAGATCAAATAAACCATCTGCTTTATTATAACTTGAAGTAAAAGACAACCGAGTTTGCTTAGATTTATAACAAACATCACAAGGCATTATTGTAGATAAACTAGAACTATCTATGGCTAACTTTGAAATAGACGACAAAATTGATGCAGAGGGATGACCAAGGCGCTGGTGCCAAAGACGAGCCGATGAGGCTGCGGACTGAGCAGACAGAGCATGAGCCTCAGAGGAGAACGTCTTCAACCAATAGACCCCGTTTTGCGGCTTACCCACGCCAATCACAATCCTCGTACTGATTTCCTGTAAGACAACCACACGAGCAGTCATAAGCACAATCAAGCGAAGATCATTGATGAGTTGATAGAAAGACAACAAATCAAATTTGGGATATATAAAACGTTGTGCAATTGGATTGAACCGAAACAAAGACGGCCGACAAGGACAGCCGATGAGACATGACCATCCGGCAATGTAATAGCCACAGGAGGAACGGAGATAACGTCCTGGAGAAGAGACCGATCGCCGGTCATATGGAAGGACGCGCCCGTGTCCAAAATCCAAAGAAGCTTACCCGATTTATCAGACGAAACTTGCATAGAGTTGTAGAGATTCAAAACTGCATTCCATTGGTCATTAGTCAATGCAGGACCAAAGGATTCACGATCAATAGAGGAGAGAGAGCCGTTAGGAGTAGGAACCGAAGCAGCGGGCTGTACAGCATGGACGGTGCCTGAGTTTCGACCAGACCCGCGACTAGATGATGCAGGCGCGGTAGTGCGGTTAGCGGCGGCACGTTCTTTCCACCAATCGGGGTAGCCGTGGATCTTAAAATAAGTAGAAGCATCATGACCCTTTTTATCACAATGAGTACAGTACAGATTTTGCTTGTTAAGAAGGCCTGCGTCTTTGGACGACGGAGCGAGTGATGTGCCTAAACCGCAAGCGCACGGCTTCGGTGCAGTACAAAAGATATCGTTCCCACGAAGACCGAATAATCAAGCACTAGCCTATCAATTATCAGTAATCTAAGCCTAACAAAAACACGAGATAAATTGTAATGAAAACTAAACAGAATGCAAGAAAACTGATTTGAGATATGTATGATTGGAAATTCCGGACTCAGGGTTCACCACGATATATATTATCGACTCAATTATATTACCAATGAAACCACTATCGCTACTTATGAAGGACACTATCCAATTGTACTCACTATCTTCTGTCGAAGTATAACAAATTACCCACGATAATTAATCAACTACTTTCGTGATGATTAGACTAAACTCAGATTCATTAATCTCTATGATAGTGTATCGATTCCTCAAAAGATCTAAAACTACTTTCGTGATTTAGGATCCTAGGTTTGAATTCTAGCGTTCCGATATAGATGTCACCTTTCAGAATTTTCACCTAATATCTATGAACATGCAAATAAGTGGCCAGCAAATTCACAAGCATTAATAATCAAGAATTCGAATCATAAGCATACGCGATGTAATATCAACGGTTCTATAATCTATATCGATAACATGCTATCGGGCTATTCCCGATTCCAGAATAAAATAGATTACTCCATAGATACGAAAGCACGATAAACAATTAATAATGTAAACATGATAAAACGACAAGAATTAAAAGAGATTAAAGAAATAATTTCGATTAAACCCGTTGTCGAATAAAATTGTCTACAAAAATCTTGAATCTCGTCTCTCGATCTCCAATCTTTACAACTCAATTCAAGAAAATAAAAGTCCAACCCTAATACAATATTTGGAGGGGGTATTTATACCTAGTCTAGAACCAAAATCCGAATTTGGGCTGAATATGGGCTTTCCGCGTTTTGAACCAGAATAGTGCGCGCCTGTACGCCGTTGAAATCCGCGCTTGTACGCCGTTGTGATAGGCGCTTGTACGCCGTTGTGAAAGGCGCTTGTACGCCGTTGAAATCGGCGCCTGTACGCCGTGCATTTATGCGTACGTACGCGGGATAACTTAAAATCTCTGCCTTCGTTGATTGCACGCGAATTAACACGGCGCTTGTACTCCGTGTATTGCGTCGCTCGTACGCGATTTATAGCGGCGCCAGTACGCCTTTTTATCTGCAACTTTCGATCCAATTGTTCTCGATTTCAGCCTACAATTGGTGTTTTCCGTTTGCAACATAGAAATTCCCTACGGCACTCAAAAGTGACATTAAACGTATTTGCGGGATAAAAAATATGATGCAAGTACATAAATAAAGTGTCGAATGAATGATGAAAGTTGCGTAAAAATGAGGTTTATCAACCCCCCCAAACTTGCTTTTGTTCGTCCTCGAACAAACGGTAAAATAAAGAAAACAAAAACAAAAACTAAAGATAAACTCATTTTCGTAGAGTACACGATTGCACTTAGCATGTGCAACAAGCCTTTAAACCTTTTTGTTACCCAAAAAGGACGAGTTATAGTCTCGTGAGGGTTTGCAGAAGATATACCCACAAAATCACAAAATCAATGAATCTTCGCTAAATCGAAATGTGATACAATCGTACAAAAATCGACGTGAACTAATGGCCCGACATTGTTAGAAGAAAATCGTGCATTCGGCTAATCGTTGGTTGCCTCACACCACAGAGTTAGACAAGCTTCTAGAAAGCACTGAATAAAGCCATCTTTAAGCATTATAGTCGAATGGCGTTTCTAACACAATTTGAGCGGCGCCCATCCATACCAACTAGTCTAACAGATATTAGGGTTTAACTGGTTCACAATATTGAGCTTTTAGCGTAGGTCACTTATGCAAACGAGCTCATACTTGACAGGATTGTGCAATGTTCGTTCTCTTAGACTTTCTATGACACCCGTTATCGAGCTTTGGGTCAACGACTCCCAAGCTAGATAGCCATAGGGCGTTAAGTTTTAAGAGACTCCTTCGGACTTAATCACTCAAGTGTCAAAGGTCACAGAACGAACTAATCCATGCAGAGTGATTCAATATGTATCATCATTTTTTTTTTTTCAAATTGTGCCAGAAGACGTTGTTCTAAGTTGGTAGACTTGGAGGCCACTACCTATGTGTTTCGAAAACGGGTGATCCACTCAACTCCTATGCCTTGGACTACTACGTATTAGTGACTAGCCAGAAAATTGTAACTAAGCAGATGATATCGCCGACAGAAAAGATCATGCGTTATAAGTATTAAACAGTCAGGTTTTCATATCACCGAGTCAATCGTTGTAAGACGATCACAAAGATAAAGCTATAATCCATAGTGAAATCCATAGTAAAAGTGTTATGTCTCCGTAGTCAACCCCCAAACTTAAATCGCACATTGTCCCTAATGTGATAAACGTGTGTATGTATGCATGCATAAAATTAAAAAGGGACGTAACCTTTGTCAAATGTCGAGACGACCGTTCCGGTTTTGCTATGTATTGTATCGATGGGGCTGTAGAGGAACAAAACACTGGAACACAATGCTGATTTCGTGCTTTAATCTTCGTAGTTGATTGTGCTTCGTTGCTTCTCGTAGCTGTTATGAAGAAAATACAAGAGGTGTTGAGAAGGGGATCGAGGGTTTGCAAAAGGATTGTGTTTGATTGAGTAAAGGAGGTAAAGAATCTGTTTAATAAAACTTAAAACCCGACTCGGCGTACAGGCGCTATTCTGAACTGCGTACGTACGTTGAGTATTTAGGCGTATGTACGCCGTTCATTTCTGCGTACGTACGCGAATGCTTTTAAAATCACTGCCCTCGTTGTTTGTACGCCGATTTACACGGCGTACGTACGCCATGTATTTCGGCGTACAGGCGCCATGTGTTTTCGCGTACGTACGCGAATGGTGTAAAAACTTCTGCCTTCGTTGATTGTACGTCAATTAACATTGCGTACGTACGCCGTACAAAACTCGAAAAATAAAAGAAAAATCATGAAACAAAAGAGAAGAAAAAGAAAGAAAAACATAAACGAAATGAAAACAAACGTAAAGGATACATTTGGGTTGCCTCCCAAAAAGCGATTGTTTAACGTCTTTAGCTCGACGCTACCATGTTAACTTAGTGTAAATCCCGGATTGGACCCGACGACTTGGCAATTCTCCAATCGACTTTAGGGTCTCGATTTTTAGGTAAAGGAAACTCAGGCACCGGTTGAATGTGAGACCTAAATCGCCATTTTTTGAATTTTTGGCGAGAGATCTTTTTGTCATGTAATACTTTGATGCCTTCGTCGTTAGTTCTTCCACTCTCATGCACATATGTCAATGGCGGATTCCCCTCAAATAGTCGAGCAATATCAGCAATAATTTCATCTTTATCCTCGATCAAGCCATCACTCCCCAATCGTGCCTCTAATGGATCCTTATAGTGCTTTCTAGCAAGCTTGTCTTTGGTTATAGCCTCGTCAATCCTGTAACAAGAGTTCTCGATAGAGCAGTTAGCAACAGATTTATATAGACTAAATTCAACTCTCTCATCCCCAACATTCAAGGAAAGCCTTCCATTCTTAACATCAATAATAGCTACTGTTGTAGCTAGGAATGGCCTACCAAGAAAAATGGGGGTTTGAGAATCCTCATCCATATCGAGAACGACGAAGTCTGTAGGAATAAAGAATTTTTCTACTCTAATCGGTACATCTTCTAATATACCTGCCGGATACTTCATAGATCTATCAGCTAATTGTAGAGTAATCGTGGTAGGTTTTAACTCACCCATTTCTAACTTACGTGAAACAGAAAGAGGCATAAGGCTAACGCTAGCACCAAGGTCACATAAAGCATGATCAAAACTCACGTTACCTATCACACATGGAATCGAAAAACTACCGGGGTCTTTAAGCTTAGGAGGCAATTTATTTTGAATTAATGCACTACACTCTTCAGTTAAAGCCACAATTTCATAATCCTCAAGTTTTCGTTTGTTAGAAAGAATTTCCTTCAAAAATTTAGCATATAATGGCATCTGTGCAAGTGCATCAGTGAATGGAATATTAATATAAAGTTTTTTCAAAACATCCAAAAATTTTCCAAACTGTTTATCCAATTTTGCCTTAGCTAATCTTTGAGGAAAAGGTACGGGTGGTTCATATGGTGGTGGAGGTACATAAACAGGCTCAGTTTCATCATTCGTTTTGTCTTTTGAGTTGTCAGGTTTAGACACTTTTTCGATCTTATCAGTTAACTCAGTTTGACTCGTTTCAGTAGGCATCTTAGGACCTTCATAATTGGTTCCACTCCTTAAAGTAATTGCATTACAATGTTCCTTCGGGTTTGTCTCAGGTTGTCCGGGAAAAGAACCGAAAGTCCTACTTGAGTTACTAGCTTGTTGTGCAATTTGAGTTTCTAGCATCTTATTGTGAGTTGCTAATGAGTCGACCTTAGTTGCTAGTTGTTTAATTGCATCATTCACTATCTCGTTTTGTTTAGTCTGGGCAACTACAAAACTCTCAAGAAGGGATTCTAAGTTCGATTTATGTGATGGAACAGGAGTGTAAGGCTTTTGTTGAAATCCCGGTGGTGGTCTAAAATTAGATGGTGGGGCTGCGTTTTGAGGCTTGTATGAAAAATTTGGGTGATTTCTCCAACCAGAGTTAAAAGTATTTGAAAACGGGTCGTTCTTTTGGTTGAAGTTGTTCACATAGTTGGCTTGTTCTATAGAGGGATCGGTTGGTATACTCGCAAATTGACACTCTAAGGCAACATGACCAACTGTACCACATATTTCACACATAGGGGGTGGGGTAGTAACAGAATTAACATGCATATTCATAGAATCAAGCTTCTTAGACATAGCCTCTACTTGTGCAGAAAGTAACGTAATGGCATCAATATCGTACTTACCTGGCGTCTTCTGTGGAGTCGATCTTTCGCTTGACCATTGGTAGTGATTTAATGCCATGTCTTCAATCAGATCGTATGCCTCGTCGATACCCTTATTCATCAAAGCTCCTCCAGCTGCTGCATCGACTGACATCCTCGTGGTATAAATCAGCCCGTTATAGAACGTATGGACTATGAGCCATTTCTCCAACCCGTGATGTGGGCACAGTCGCAGAAGATCCTTGAATCGTTCCCAAGCTTCATACAACGATTCACCTTCTCTCTGAGCAAAAGTCGTAATTTGATTCCTCAGTTGTGCAGTCTTGCTCGGTGGAAAGTATCTCGCTAAAAATGTCTGCATCAATTGATCCCATGTTCTAATCGAACCAGTCGGTAAAGAATGTAGCCAAGCTCTCGCCTTATCTCTCAGTGAAAACGGAAATAGTCTCAGCCTGATAGCATCCTGAGAAACCCCGTTCATCTTCAAAGTATCGCAGTACTCTAGAAACATAGACAAGTGGAGGTTCGGCTTTTCAGTAGGTGCACCCCCAAACTGATTCTGCTGAACCATTTGCAGAAGGGATGGCTTGAGCTCGAAATTGTTGGCCTCTACAGTAGGCCTAGCAATGCTGGAGTGAAGTGTTTGCGCATTTGGTGCTGCAAAATCCTTAAGACATCTCGCATTAGCATTCACATTTACAGCCGGGTTTGCATTCGCGTTAGCGTTTGCATTAACGTTCGCATTCACATTCTCTTCAGCCATTGTTACTTGACTCAGTTGCAGTTGTTTCAGTCTTTGTTGTCTTCTTCTAGCACGAAAAGTTCTCTCGATTTCCGAATCAGGTTCGAAATCGATCTTACTTCGCATACAAGAGAAATCAAAATCCTGAAATAAAACAGAAAAAAAAAATAAAAAATAAAAAAAATAAAATAAAAGGGCTTAGTCTCACTAAAATACGATAAAAACTAATATTGACTATTCAAGTCCCCGGCGACGGCGCCAAAAACTTAATGTGCCTAAACCGCAAGCGCACGGCTTCAGTGCAGTACAAAAGATATCGTTCCCACGAAGACCGAATAATCAAGCACTAGCCTATCAATTATCAGTAATCTAAGCCTAACAAAAACACGATATAAATTGTAATGAAAACTAAATAGAATGCAAGAAAACTGATTTGAGATATGTATGATTGGAAATTCCGGACTCAGGGTTCACCACGATATATATTATCGACTCAATTATATTACCAATGAAACCACTATCGCTACTTATGAAGGACACTATCCAATTGTACTCACTATCTTCTGTCGAAGTATAACAAATTACCCAAGATAATTAATCAACTACTTTCGTGATGATTAGACTAAACTCAGATTCATTAATCTCTATGATAGTGTATCGATTCCTCAAAAGACCTAAAACTACTTTCGTGATTTAGGATCCTAGGTTTGAATTCTAGCGTTCCGATATAGATGTCACCTTTCAGAATTTTCACCTAATATCTATGAACATGCTAATAAGTGGCCAGCAAATTCACAAGCATTAATAATCAAGAATTCGAATCATAAGCATACGCGATGTAATATCAACGGTTCTATAATCTATATCGATAACATGCTATCGGGCTATTCCCGATTCCAGAATAAAATAGATTACTCCATAGATACGAAAGCACGATAAACAATTAATAATGTAAACATGATAAAACGACAAGAATTAAAAGAGATTAAAGAAATAATTTCGATTAAACCCGTTGTCGAATAAAATTGTCTACAAAAATCTTGAATCTCGTCTCTCGATCTCCAATCTTTACAACTCAATTCAAGAAAATAAAAGTCCAACCCTAATACAATATTTGGAAGGGGTATTTATACCTAGTCTGGAACATAAATCCGAATTTGGGCTGAATATGGGCTTTCCGCGTTTTGAACCAGAATAGTGCGCGCCTGTACGCCGTTGAAATCCGCGCTTGTACGCCGTTGTGATAGGCGCTTGTACGCCGTTGTGAAAGGCGCTTGTACGCCGTTGAAATCGGCGCCTGTACGCCGTGCATTTATGCGTACGTACGCGGGATGACTTAAAATCTCTGCCTTCGTTGATTGCACGCGAATTAACACGGCGCTTGTACGCAGTGTATTGCGTCGCTCGTACGCGATTTATAGCGGCGCCTGTACGCCTTTTTATCTGCAACTTTCGATCCAATTGTTCTCGATTTCAGCCTACAATTGGTGTTTTCCGTTTGCAACATAGAAATTCCCTACGGCACTCAAAAGTGACATTAAACGCATTTGCGGGATAAAAAATATGATGCAAGTACATAAATAAAGTGTCGAATGAATGATGAAAGTAGCGTAAAAATGAGGTTTATCAGCGAGTTTACGAGCAGCAAAGGCGGAGCCGTCCACCGGGGACTCGCGGCTTGTGACAACAGTCTTCAAGCGTTCTTCCTGAACGACGAGAGAATAAATCCGAGCAATGGGCAAGAGCGGTTCTTGAGCTAATATATTCGATCGCAACGAACCGAAAGTAGAGTCGTCAAGGCCAATTAGAAATTGATGAATCTGTTCTTCTTCACGCTCCTTAATAATAGCAGCAATGATACCGCAAGAGCATCCAGTGCAAGAGCAAGATTGAGGGGGAACATAAGTGGACAATTCCTCCCACAATTTTTTGAGAGCCGTATAGTAATCAGATACCGAGCGGCCGAGCTGACGACAAGAAGCGATATCGTAGCGAAGCTGCAATTTGCAGGGTCCGTTTCCAACAGAGAAACGTTGCTTGATATCATCCCACAATTCCTTGACGGTGGAGAAGTATGTAATAGAAGACCGAAGCGAAGGATCGATCGATTGAACAATCCAGCCAATAAGCATAGAATTCACCATTTGCCAATCCTCAAGCAAGGGATCATTAGCAGAAGGCTTTTTAATTCGACCATCAACGAAACCAACCTTGCGTTTCGCCATTAAAGAGTTGAGCATAGCGGAAGACCATTCTTCAAAGTTCTCACCTTTCAAAACAACCGGGCAAATTTTAAGACCCGGGTGATCCGAAGGATGAAGATAGTACGGAGATTTGAAATTGGAACCAGCGGCGGCGGCTAGAGCAGCGGCGGCGGCAGCGGCCTGAGGTTCTTGCTTTTGTGGTTGTGTATCTGTTTTTTGGTTATTCTCCATGTCAGAAAATAAGACGTAAGGGTTGTGTTAAAAAAAATTAGGGTTTTTAGGATCTTGGCGGTGATACCATGTTAAACATAGAGAAGGAGATAATGAAGTCGTAATTTATTTCTCTTGAATGTCTTGGGAGATTACATTACATCAATATATAAGAGCAACAAGATCAACCAAATAACAAGAGAATCTTCTAGCCTAAAATAGACTGATCCTCTAATATAAAGATAGAAAGTATATATATGGTCCAATAAAAATTCACTAAGCACTAATATTATTGTATCATGTATTCATGTTCGTATTAACATATTAGTTATATATCATAACATTTAAGATATATGAAAATTTTATTATTAACAAATAACCTTGATATGCTAACTATAAATTTCCTACTCATAATTAATACTTATATAATTGAATGTATAAAATTGAATTATTAGATCGAACCCCTAAGTCAAAGTGAACTTATCTAAATATATACGTCAATATCTTAGCTTGGAGTAAACTTACAATGAAATGAGATTACATTTATGTACCAAAACATTCTAAATTTAATTTAAATTATAAGGGTCCGTTTGAATGTCTGTTTTTAAAGTGTGTTTTTGTTTTTGCAAAATAAAAATATAAAAAAGGCGTTTGGTTGGCTTGTTCCCACTTTCTGTTTTTGAAGATTAAAACTTCAGAATTTGCTATTTTGCCAAACAAGTTTTATCTGTTTTTAAGTTTTACTACACACTTTTGTTTTCCAAAATAATCAACCAAACAGGATTTCAACATTAATTATATACTACAAAATTATTTTGATAGAACTGTTCTACAAAATTTTTTTGCAAAACATCAAAAATAAAATCAATCCAAACAAACCCTAAGCCTCCTAATATTTTTCAACTTGACGTCGTATAATAAGATTTTAATTCGAGTAATATGTGGACTTAAAATTAATTAGTATAATAAATATATTATATAAAAATAAGAGGGCCTCCAACAAAAGAGATGGGCCAGTAAATTTATGGAGTACCTCATAACATAGGGTTCAGCCCATTATATATTCTAACTCTCTTGGTCCAACTTACTAATTAATTAAAAAAAAGTTGCTTTATTTAAAACGTTTATTTCAAAATATTTCGGAATAAAATGAGAATCAATTAAATTTGTCAAAAGTCTTAAAAAACAGAAAGAGTAATGATATATACCACCGTTTTCATACCACCGATTTTTTACTCTTTCTATTATTAGTAAAAAATCATTTGGATTTAATTAATTCAATGTATTCACACTTTCTAAATCAAGGGGAGGTGAAAAATCGGTGATATGAAAACGGTGGTATATAACATTACTCAAACAGAAATTTGGGTATGTCCAAGATAGTGCAAAATATTAGTCCATAAAATTTGGTTTATTTAACAAAACTCGTCATAAATAATGACATTAGCGAGTAATTAATACTTGAAATATCTTAATAAGAAATACTTATAGTAGTTTAAAAAAGATGTGTTTATATTAAATTGTCAATATAAATGAAATTATATAGTCAATCAATAGGGATGGACTGAAAACAACAGAAAATAAATTAGCCTAATCTGCATATCATCAATTATTGAAATCAAATCAAATTTTATGAATATATTGCTTTATTTATGTCGGATAAGGATGTTGTCATACTAAAGTTTATGAAAAAATACATACGGAATTTCAATGTTTTATATAATCGTCCAATTATTTTCAATAATTCAATTAATTTTTTATTACTAGGATTTATGCCTCCAGAAAGGCAGAATGAGAGGGGGAAATTAAAAAAGAAAGAAAGCAAATTCCCATTTGAAAAAGAAAAAAAAGGGAAAAAGTACGTAGTATATATAATAAGGGAAATTATAACACGTTTTGAATTTGAATAACTATTCTCAATTGGCTGACAACTTTTATTCTAAAAAAAAGTTTTTCAAAGTGAAAATAAAAATAAATAGATGCGTTTGATTAACATGTCACAAAAACTTTATAAATTATCTCAAAATTCTACATAATTTTGCAGAAATTTTTGAAATAGGAGTATAAAATGAGTTCTTATTGTTCATGATTTGACAATTAGTATCATACGTTTAACTAACTTTCAATACCATAAATCAAATTAATCACATATTATATGTAATATAAGCGTTCAAAATAAGATTAATTGTGATTATTACTTATTTCTAATCAATAAGTTAAACTAAAAATATTTAATAAAAATTTATGTATAAATGTCAACCCAAATAAATTCCTCAAAATAAAAAATATATATCACATCAATTATAAATATATTCATTAAAACACACAATTTTTAATCATAAAAATAATATATTTTCATTTTAGTTTTATCGTAAATAAAAAGTTCTCTAAAATATATACGTAATATGTTGTCCAATTGAGTCTTAAATTCAGTATACGACTATATCTACGAATCTATTGGCACACGTGTGGAAAATCCAAGTTCTGACGTTGTCTGTAGGAATTTAGGAATAACAATCTTATTTCATATCCAAAGTACACTCTTTACTTTTTTTACAAATCATTTAGAATTTTTTTAAAATATACTCTTTATGCATTAGTAAAGAGTTAAGTTTATTTTGGTTACGTATAACATTTCGATCTATTAGTAAAGAGTTAAGTTTTTTTTAGTTACGTATAACATTTCGATCTATTAATTAAAATATTAAAAAAAATCATATATTTGTTTGCAATACTATACAAAAAGATGTAGTTGTTGAGATTTGAGAATTTCGCATATTGTAATGTTATTTTAATTGGGAAGAAAAATAATATCTTTTATAAATTTTTTAAAGAATAGTATAAAATTGACACATATAATTGGGATATGGAGTTGAGTAAACTATAAAATTTAAAATACACTCAAACAATAAAATCCAAATAAACTACACAATGCAAAAATAAATAAATTTCTAAAAGTTATTTGATGATACCTTCCTATTTACATTCATTCATTAATTATGTAATATGTATTTTTAATGTATAAGACAATATATCATCACTTGTCCAGTTCATAAATAAAGCCATTTTTTTGGCTTGTTTTGATGATTGATTACGAATTTATTAATTAAGATTAGGGAAATTAATTAGGAGCAATCCTTTTAATTAAAGAAAAGTCCCTTAGAGGTTTCTTAACGAATGGGCAATGAATTACTTTACTTGTACTCATAACTTTATTACATTTCTACTTTTATTTTCTATTTTAATTAGTACATTCAATTATTGCTATTATTTTATTTGTTGCATGTTGACTCACTTTCATGTATTTCCCCAATACTTTGATTTATTTACTCATTCTATTAACTAAAAACATGAAAATAACATTAATCAACAAGAACCCAAAAAGAACAATTAATTTATATGGTTGATTGAGAAATGTGGTTTATTTTTTTTTTTTCAAATTAAGTTTCGTCTTTGAGTCAATAAAACCCCTTTGATAATATTTATATCTACATACCTACCTATCCCCAATTATTGCCTTTGTTAAAGGTGTTCTTTTTGGTACCCCATAGTCAATACCAAGTAAAAGGATATGGCGTTTAGGTTGATTTTAACTTTTTTTCAATTATTAATATTTCATTAACTTGGGATTTGTTATTTATTTATTTATTGAGGAAAATTTGGACTTGGTTATTAATAAATACAAAATCTGACGAGTAATACAATACATAAGAAATAATTAGACTTGTCGTGCGCTTTAGATACCATCTCAAGTTTTCTTGATTTAAACTAGGTTTCGTTTCGATTTTTCTTTTATAATATTGCACTCTAACTCAAAATACAGATAATACATATCAATCAGCTAAAAAATATGATTTGTGTAGACGAATATTTAACTCCAAATATTCGTCCAAAAACATAGTGTAGAATAAGTAACATATTTCCAAAATAAGAAAACATGCTAAAACATAAAATATTGAGCACCATTTCATGAAGTTTTCACCCCATTTTCAAATATAAAAATGAATTTTTTTAGAGAAATATTATTGGAGACTATTTTTAATTTTTATATCGATCTTGGTCTTCGTCTCATCATATTAATTGCATTTCTATTTCTACTAACTATCAACAATTGACAATTTAGTTTTTATTTTTGAGCATGAGAATTTTGGCAATGAGTATGGGCATTGAAAATCTTAGCATAAAAAGAGAGTGAAACAAAAACAAACAAGTACTAGTAAGAAATCAATAATTTTCCATGAAAGTAACAATTTTGACCATATGACTTACAATTATAGTTGGTCATTGTGACAGTTTGAATCGAACTCACATGAATTTAAGAGAGTTTGGGCCCTCGGAACTGTAAGGATTTGTTTGTTTATGGTTTTAAATTTTATTTTTAAGAAATTGAATCATAAAATTCAAAATAAATTTAACTTACTAAATTCTCATTCAAGTTCATCTTTTTTCAAATTTACTTTTCCAATCTCTTATATAACTACCTACCCTTCAATTATATATACATCACTTCAAATATTCACCAATCCATTTATTTATTATAATCATGATTTATCTTTCTTTTTCTTACTTTGCAGTTTTTAATTTATATTTTATTATTTATTCACACAATCATTATATAAATAATTAACACAATTATTCTACACATCATATATCAATCTATCATTATTAATTTGACAAATTTTATAACTTTCAATCTATTTTTAAAAATATAAACCAACATTTATCATTCTCACACGAATTTCGATAGTATGCAATTTCTAAAAAAATTAAATTTTTAACTCAAAAACATAAACAAAGAAAGCCTAATTTCTATTTAAATGGTACATTTTCATGTACTAAATTTACTTCCTTCTTCTTTTTTCCCCTTTCGATTTTTGCGTTTAATCTCGAATTATTTATTTTCATATACCACTCTGATTTTTTTCTTTCTAAATTGAAAGATTTGTTGACTTGAATTTTATGGAAATTATTTCAATAAAATAAACTTAAGCATAAATATTTGAATAACATAATAGGAAATAAGCCTTAAAAACTTCAAAACTATGATGGTAACTTTTGTATATATTCCTCAATTTATAATCCAAAATTTTGAAAATTCAAACTTAAAAACATAAAATATAAAAATAATAAAGTCTTTCAACTTCCAAGACAATTTTAATTTTTAAATCCTTAATCTAAAATATACTATAACCATCAGGAAAATAAGGTCATGCAAATACAGTAGAAACTCGATAAATTAATACTCGATTATTTAATAAACTCTTTAAGATAATATTTTTGGCCGGTCCCAACTCGGGGATAGAGTGCTAAATTAATAAATTCGCTAAAATTATAAGATGATACATTTTTGATAATTTCTATAGACTCCATATAAAATATAAATCAATAATTTCTTATAAACTGCATATTACATGATTGATTTATGAAGATTTCTTGAAAAATGACTCAATTGTCTTTTATTTTTGTTGAAATCAATTTCCTTGAATTTCGTCTCTAATTTTCCTCATTATTGTAAGAACTTCTGCTGTTGTTTTCTCATAGCTCAACAAGAAATTATTCAATATGATTGCCGCTTTAATAGCCTCGTTTTGCCGGTTTGTGTCGCTTAACATCACCTCTTCCGCGAGCAAGTGAGAGCAAATGAGAGATACTCTGAAGACCGCTTAATTGTATTCAATATTGTCCCTTAACTCATCTGCAAACCATAATTACTAAGAACCCATTCTTACAATTGTTTTTAAGTGAGTCATGGATTATCCTTGTTGTGCTTGCATAATGCTCTTCAAATCCCGTCGGTCATTGTTGTTTTTTTCACACATTTAAGATAGGAAGCCATGTTGTGCGTATGATTGTTTGTGTAGCATATTTTGATCTTGTATTTATATAGAAAATATTTTTTAATGTCAATAAAGTGATACACATTTAACACAAGAAAAATAATAAGGTGGGAGATTAAAGGGTTCTTTCAAATTGGGCATTTAATTTGATATACGTACATGCATTGTACAATAACTAAGTTGAAGTTTGAAAGGTGTTTGTAAATTGAGTATTTCATTATAAATTAATCAAATATTAATTAATATATAAATTAATAATTATTAATTTATCGATTAATTAATAACTCTTTTAATTAATAAATTTTGATAGACCTATAAATATTAAATTATAGAATTTATACTGTATTATGAGCCTCATTATAGGATTCCTAATAAGAAATTTACCCTTGGATTATTTCTAACCCAATTACACACACTTATGCACATTTACATATATACTTATTATAACCACAAACAACTCAACATGTTAAGTCAAACGCCACAATTTTTTTTGAAAGTTGAAAATATTTTCCAAATTAACCCCATAAATCTAAATATAAACCAAATTTATCCCCAATATTCACATGATAAATGATAATTTATTTTGTAAATATTAATTTCCTTTTTAACGTAAAATATACGTTTAATATTTACCTTTTTAACGTGAAATATACGTCATAAGTGCATAGACAATACCCGAGCCAATTTATACACGACCAAACTATTTTTAGAACATTTCCCTCCCACAACGAGCCGGACATATTTAGTTATTATAATTAATTTACATGTGTCATAATTAATTTATCGTTTAATCAAATAAAAGATAAATTAATTTAGCCCGACTTATATGTAACCACAAAAAGATAAGCTACACTTCCTTAATCTAAATAAAAAGTAGGATTATTTACCAAAATGAATAAAATAAATTTCACAAGTAATATTTTTAACATTAAAGCTCGCTTAAATATATAATCCAACTTTTGAATCAAATAATATTACTTTATAGTCCAAAAAAATCAAATAATATTATCAAAATTCAAAACAAAAAAAGCAATAGAAAAACAGAACAGCTAGGCCCAACACTTTTGTCCCCATTAAATTAATTTTCTCTTTTCTTCGATTTTCGATTTCCGTGTCAAGCAAGCATACATACCACACACTAAACACTCCCATTTTTCTCAAATCCCATTTGCAAAAATCCAAAATTCATCTTCACATAATCGCATGTCAGCATAATTATAATCCAACTTTTACTTTCCATATAATTCTTTTTTCCCCTCATTTCTATTAAACCACAACTTTTCTGGCTTTTTGCAACCCTTTTCATCTGTTAATTTTTTTCTTTTCTTGTTAATATTTAATATATGTTGTATAGGGAGTATCGTTGATTATTTATTGTTTTTGTGGGTTTTGGTATAATTAAAATTGTGGGTTATAGAGATGGCACAGGAATTAGCATTAACGGCGGTTAGCACGGCGGCCGGAATGGGGGCTCCGCCGCCGACTTCCTTGGCTCCGGGTTTTAGGTTTCATCCAACGGATGAAGAATTAGTTAGGTACTATTTGAGGAGGAAAGCTTGTGGGAAGCCTTTTAGGTTTGAAGCTGTTACAGAAATTGATGTCTACAAATCTGAGCCTTGGGAGCTTTCTGGTATATCTAAATTTTAATATTTACATTTGTTAATTAGTTTACTATTTTTATTAATTTTTTATTGCATGAGATGATTTGTTATTTCTTTTGGCCTGTTGATGTGGTTTTTATGGAGTAAATTTAGAGCCTCTGAGATTTTTAAAAAATGATGTTTAGTCGAGTTTTCAGATGTGTAGTTTTTTTAATAATCTATCTTGTGTAGTTGTGATGGAGTAAGTGTGTGACCTTTTAACATTTGTTATTGTTGAATGATGTTTGGATTGAGTTTTTGAAGTGTTAAATTTTGTAATCATTTTTCTTGTGTAGTTTTTCATGGTGTAAATGTGTATAACCTTTGAACATTTTTTAAAAATTGTTTAATGATATTTAGATCGAGTTTTGGGTGTGTAATTAATTGGGGTTTTGTTGATTAGTTTGTTTATGTGTTTCTGAGTTAATTTTGATTGTTGATGGTGTGCATCGAAGAATTTTTTGTGTGGTTTAATTACGCATTTGTAAGTTTAAATTTTAATGTTGCTTTTTGATGGTGTTGAAGATTTTGTTAATGAGGCCCCATTTCATACCATTGTGCCATAAAAACAGAGTCTTTATGGTTTGAAACAGTATGAAATGAAGTGTAGGGAAACAAGATGCTCAGTATTAAAAAGAATTAAGGTTAAAAATTGGACTTTTATAACCTGGATTTGATGCGAATAAGAATTTAGCGTGGGAAATTAGGAAAGACATATGCATGGGTATTATATATGTATATATAGTTACTCTCAATGGTTTGAAGTGCTATGAAGTGAAGTGAAATAAATTTTGTTTTTTGGTATATAGAAGAATTAAGGTGAAAGATGAGATTTTTATAGACGAACTTATAGAGGAAACTTAGAAAAGACTGTAATACTTCATTTTGAGTGTTTTTGGCATTGATTTGTATTCAAGTCTTTTGTGTTGTTTCTTTAAACATATGATTTGCATGAGGTGATATTTTCTTTTGGCTAGTTGATGTGGTTTTTTGGAGTATTTAATGTCCAGCCTTTGGTATTTCTATTCAAAATTTAAATTTTTTATGATGTTAAGTTGAGTTTTTGGGTGTGTAACCACCCTTTTTTTTGGTAAAGCTGACATGGTTTTACTGGTGTAAATGTATATAACTTTTGGGATTTTTCTAATTTTTTATTCTTTTTAATGATGTTTATTTGAGTGTTTGGGTATGTTAATTTATTTGGTGTTTTGTTGGGTAGTTTAATTATGCATTTGTAAGGTTAATTTTCTCGTTGATGGTGTATGGCGGAGAATTTGTTGTTGATGGCCTCATTACATACCGTTGTGCCATTAAAACAGTCTTTATAGCTTTGAAGCTGTATGAAGTGAAGTGCAAGAAAACAGGATGTTTAGCATTAAAAAGGATTAAGGTTAAAGCTGAGACTTTTAGCAATGTTAGGAATTAAGTTGTTTAACAATGTTAGACTCTATCTTGTTTTTAGTATATAGAAGAATTAACTTGAAAGAGATTATAAAACCAAAATTTCAAAGCAAACCTAGAAAACACTGTAATGATTGAACTTGGGACGTAGAAATCACTGCATAATACGTATACACGAATGATCATATTTGCAAACTTTCGAAATGGGATTTATGTTGCGTATTTTTGGCGTTGATTTGTATTCAAGTCTTTTATGTAGACTTGCATATGTATACTACATACATGATCGTATGTGTTGTTTGTTTGAACAGATCATTCGTCCCTTAAGACTAGAGATCTTGAGTGGTACTTTTTCAGCCCTGTGGATAGGAAGTATGGAAATGGGTCCCGCCTGAATCGTGCCACTGGCAAAGGGTATTGGAAAGCGACCGGGAAGGATAGAGCCGTGCGTCATAGAAACCAAACCATAGGTATGAAGAAAACACTCGTTTTCCATAGCGGGCGAGCTCCCGACGGAAAGAGGACTAACTGGGTAATGCATGAGTATAGACTTTGCGACTCGGAATTGGAAAGTGCCGGTGTTACACAGGTGTGGGACCCTGTCTTTTAGTTTGCTTTATTTATATTTCTTGAATCTTAAGGAAAATTGGAGTGTAATTATGTCTAGGGCTGTCAACGGGCGGGGAATACCCAAACCCAAACCGGACCCACGAAATACCCACAAAAAATATTTTACCCAAACCCGATCCGACCCGACCGCATCCAAAAAAAAAGTTAGACCTGACGGGCCGGGTATGTTTTTGGTCAGGTCCGTGTCGGGTAAATGCCCACGGGTAAACTTCGGGTATAGACCCATGGGTATTTTCAAAGGATAAAATTCGGGTAAAATACTAGCAGGTAAAAATTGGACCCGTACCTGACTCGGACCCGAACTACCTAGTATCATTGGGTTCTGGTCAGGTCTTAGACCCTATGGGCCGGGTCCAGGTCAGGTAAATTTTCGATTGAATGGGTCCAGGTCTGGGCAATCCCCGCCCATCGACAAGCCTAATTATGTGTAAAGGAAAACACTCAAATCACCACCCATTGTCGAGTATTATGAATCTTATGAGAAATTTGTTTTGGTTATTTTTGCGAGGAAAAAGGATGCGTTTGTGCTGTGTAGAATCTTCCAAAAGAGCGGTCTGGGCCCACCAAACGGGGATCGATACGCCCCTTTTGTTGAAGAAGAATGGGATGCGGATGCAGGCCTTGTTGTCCCTGGAGGAGACATTGAAGATGACGTTGTGATTGGTGATGAAGTAGCACTAATACATTATACCGATGCTGACCAGGTTTCTTATCTCATCTATTTTTATTAATAAATCGAGTTTATTTCATTGGTGATATCATCGAACATGTGCATTTTCTTTTGACAATGATGGATAATTGATTTAATCTCAAGCCTTATCCATTGATTTCTGATGACAATTTTTATATGCTTCTTGAAGATTGATCTGGTGTTGTAATATCATGTGTGCTTAAGCCGGAATATAAAATATGTCTGTGTGTGATATCGGTGGATTAAAATTGCAAAAACTTCCTTTGTAAAAATCAGAATGTCATGAGCTCAATGCACATGGCGTGTGTCTTGAAGGCCCGAAATAGCGTGCCATTTCGAACTTCAAAATTAAATTCTTTTTTGGATCAAAATCGATGGTTAAATAGGTAAATTCGGGATAAATTTTGGATACACAACATTTAAACCTTCAAAATTAGGCATCAAATTGAAAAACCTTATTAGGCTATGTTTGTTTATGTTTTTGAGATAAAATTTTGAAATTTTCTCGGGGATCGCGCACTATGGAAATTTGTGTGAAAATGGTATGTTTTTATTTATGTTTTAAAAAATAGGTTAAAAGTTGTAAGACATGTCAAATCAATAGTGATAGGTTGATGGAAGATGTGTATAATAATTATGTTAGTGGTGTATATAATGATTATGTGAATAAAAAAAATAAAAAAGTAATGGATAAAAAATTGTAAAGTATGAAAAAGATTTATAATAAATGATTTGATGGGTAAATGTGTGAAGTGATGTATATATGATTGATAGTTAGTTATATTGGAGATTGGGAAAGTAGAGTTGAAAAAAGAAAAATTGAGATGAAAATTTGGTGTGTTAAGTTTATTTTGAATTTTGTGATTTAAAAACTTGAAAATGGAATTTGAAAACATAAACAAACAAGGCCTTAACATCTTTAAATTGGGCTCCTAATTAAATAAAAAGCTAAACTGTAGCTGTCAAACTTGAGTTAGCAGATTTAGGTTTAGATAATTAGAGTGTTGTCCTAAAATTTGATTATTTCTTTATTGTTGCACTGAAATGCTTGACATGAGTTCGTTTTTTTTTTTTTTCTTGTTTCTTGAAAATTTATTATTTATTATCTATGTCTATCTAACAAAGTCATCGATTATTGTTAAAAAGTTTGATCTTTTTAAAAATTTCGGTCTGAGAAATTTGCTGTTTCCGTTTTCAAATTTTCTCACAGGATACTCCGCCTCTCAGTATTGCTCCGCCCAACTTCGACGACCCAACACATTCCCCGACCCGGTCTTTCATGTGCAAACGAGAGAAATCCCGAGAACCCGACCCCGTCTCTTTATCCCAAAACAAAAAATCGAAGCATGATGATCCCACCTCGAGCCACGCAAATGGGTCCGAGGACTCAACAACAACGAGCCACGATCCCACTACAACATTGATAATGACGACAAATATAAGCTCCAATCTTTTGGAATTTCCTTTGATTCGCAAAGGAAACAATCCGACCGTTGATCCACCAACGTTCGATTCTTCGAACCTCGAGAAATCCGTGCCTCCCGGGTACTTGAAATTCATAAGCAATTTAGAGAACGAGATTCTAAACGTGTCCATGGAGAAAGAGGCTTTGAAGATCGAAGTGATGAGAGCCCAAGCTATCATCAACACTCTTCAATCTCGGATACAAATGTTGAGCGATGATAACAAGGTTAAACGACGTGTTTAGGATTTTGAATCGGGTATTTATAGTTGGTTTTGAATCGGATTTAGTTTAGTTTGATGCGAATAATGAATTTGTCGATGTTTCTTGTTCGATCATCTTGTTTTGAATGAAGTCTAGACTTTTGAATATTGGGTCTCGGGATTACGTTTGATGGGATCGATGTGGGTCCGTAGAAAAACCATTCTTTCACGGGATTAGATATCTATGTGGATCTGATTAATATATATGATTATGATTATATCAAGACTTGAAGTTCGTAGAATCACTAAAAACTACACTAGATTGTCAAATGATGACAATCTGGTGGACCCAGTTTGTTATAGAATTTTTTTGTCATGATGAGATGTTTGTTTTATTTTTATTTTGAATTTTGTGTGAGATGGAAATATGTTTGGGCATTCAAGTGGCTTTGGATTTATTGGTAATGATACTAATAATAATCATTTTGTTATAGGATATGTACAAATTCCAAAGGATGTAATAAAACAAAATATGTTTGTTTATGTAATTTTGAAATCATAAAAGGTGGATTAAAATACAATACACACTCTATAAATTAATACTCATGGGACCATCAAAATTTACTAATTAAAAGAGTTATTAATTAATTGATAAATTAATAATTATTAATTTATATATTAGTTAATATTTTATTAATTTATATTGAAATACTCAATTTACAAACGCCTTTCAAACTTTCACTTAATTATTGTATTAATTATTGTACAATGCATGTATCAATTTGAAAAAACTCTTTAATCTCCCACCTTAAAGAAAACAACAATGATAAAGAAAATTAGAGACAAGATTCAAGGTGAAATTGATTTCAATAAAAAAACAAAAGACAATTGAGTCATTTTTCAAGAAATCTTCATAAATCATTCATGCAATATGTAGTATATAAAGAATTATTAATTTATATCTTATATGGGGTCTAGGAAAATATAAAAAATGTATTATCTTATAATTTTAACGAATTATTAATTTAGCACCCTATCCCCGAGTCGGGACGGGCCAAAAGTATTATTTTAAAGAGTTTATTAAATAATTGAGTATTAACTTATCGACTTTCTACTATAGATTATTTTATTAGAAAGGTGGTTACTAGTGAGATCTATGTTAGTTTTATGTTAAAATATTATTAATTGAAGAGCTTTATTGAGTCATTTGTTAGGTTTGTAGGTATTAATTATTGTAACTTGCAAAATGGAAATAAAGAAAAATACTTTTCAAGCATGAGTGGTAAAGCAGTTTTTCTTCAACTTCTGCTTTTTGTCCTTTGGTCACTGAACCTCTTGATTATAATAATATGCAAATATGTAGTATATTATACATATTGGTATAGATAATAATATAAATATTTAAAAATACTTATAAATAAATTAATAATTAGATCTGTAAAATAATATAAATAATAATATATATGCAATCTGGTCGAGTTTGAGTTTGGGTTTAGAGTGATTGGGTATATGGGTATCTATTAAACTCGTTACTTAATCCAAACTCAGACGAGTTTTAATTTCAATACCAAGACTCCAATTTGAACTCATTTTTTTGGACTCATACTGATTTCAAATAGGCAAATTTAGATCAATCTAATAAATATGATTCATTGTCATCCTTAAATAAATAAAATAACATATAAAAATCTATCATCCCCTTAAACCTTAGTGGGGAAATACATATAATACATCTCGAATAAAATATAAAAAAATTCTTAATTATCATAATTATCGTGTTAGATCTTTGGCATAGCTTAGCATATCAAATAGAATCCGAATTTAGTCAATTAAAAATACAAATCGACCTAAATGGTTTAACGTTGATTTTTATTATCATAATTTTTTTGGACTCGTTCCAACAAAACAAGTGCAAAATATTTAATCATATATGTTATTAGTTTATATACTCAACTCAACTAGATGTATATATTCTAGCTACATCATATATATGTGTAATTTATTTGTCAAGCCATCTTTCTACGCCAATTCATTCAATGACCTATTTAGATTTTAATTATCAAGAATTTAAGATAAAATAAGATGATTAGAGGACGTGGGACCTTAGCTTAAGGCACTATATGTGCTTATTTACATAAGCCGGAAAAATATAGAATTGAAAAAAAAAAGATAACTTTGATTAAAAATAATTTATATTAGAATTATTTATTATTTTGAAATTCATAATATTAAAAATAAAATTAAAAATAGTAAACAAACAAAGTCTTTACCTCTAAAGACAACAATTTGAAATATCATCCTACAAATAAACCTAGTTTGAGAATTTATCCAAATTAGGGGTATTCATGAGTCGAGTTTGAGCTGAGTTAGGCCAAAAAATCCCGGCTCGAACTTGAGCTCGACGAGCTGCAGGATAATGAGCTCAACCTCGTTCAAACTCGAGCCTGAATCGAGCCGAGGCGAGCTGACCTCGAGCTAAAAAAATTAGTATGATTTTTTTATAAAATAATACTTTATTATAAAAATATATTATTAATTTTATATTTATTCATATATTATTAAATATAATCATAACTAATGTCAAAAATATTATTATTTATACATATATTCTTATTATTATAATATATCATATTATAAATAAATATATATTTATTATATATATATTAATTAAAAATTATTTTTTATTCCGCTCGCGAGTTCGAGCTCGAATTTTCTCGATTTCGAATCGAGGTATTTTCGAGTCGGCTGGACTTACCATAATCCAAATGCATATTATAAAAGTTATAAATCCTAGCAATATGGTCAATAAAAGGTGAAAATAAAATATTTGAATTTTCCAAAAATAAAACAGTAGATATGGATAATGTGGCTTGCACAACAAGTCAGGGGTGAAATTGTACATTTACCAATAGATTTCCCAAGAGTCTCCAAAACATTTGCTGATGTAGGCGCTTGCGTTACTATGAAGTATGAACACATATTGCGCAATACATTTCTACTATCGCCACACTACTGCACAACCATTTACAGCATAACGCACAACACCCTTACCTCCAATTGCTCTGGTACGTAGAATATAATCGTGGAAATATCATGATTTAACATAACTGAATAATATTCTCTTTCTGGAAAAGGAATCAGTCTAAAAATTTAGTTTATCTCTAGTCAAATGAAGAACATTCTAATAATTTAATTACTTACTTAATTAATTTTAATGAAATTTATTCTTTGTATAATAATATGAGCACCTTTAATCGAAAGTGTCAAAAAAAGTTCTAGCATATAAAAATTTAATTGGAGTCAATTAATCATCCATTTCTATTTTATTTTTTGTAAGTAAAATTATAAAGTTATGATCTAATTTTATATTGAGTTATAGTTCGCGGTAATAAAAAGCTTAATATACAATAACACTTGTATCTTCATAACTGTAAATTAATTAGTGAAATAATGAAATTGATGATTTTATATTATATATTGAAGAAAATCCATCAAATTGATCAAATTACATTAAAAGAGGTTGACCTGACTATTTAAAATATCATGCATATAGTAAAAATTCGAGCTTGAGCGTAAGTATATATATATATATATATATATATATATGAATAAATGACCTAATTAAACTCAATTGTATTGCACACATAATTTAATTTGCATTTTTTTTGTTTAGCTTGGACAAATATAGTTATTATTCTTCATCTAAAGTATTTGAAATTTGAAATTCAAGATAATATAATTACCAACAAAGTTTGAATTGAAATAAAAATTGGTTTCTTTATGTATATATTACCTACGAAGTAATATTCTATCAATTATTTTATTTCTAAATATATTCAATTTACAAGTCATGCCTATTATTTCTTATTTCTTAATATGGTTAGTACTCATAATTAATAATTTCCATTTAATAGTTATCAAACTTTTAATTTTGCATATTAAAAATAAATTATTCATTACATATTATATATATAATATATATTCGTCACCAAGATTTTACCCTAAAACCAAAACCCCAAAAGTCAATAAAACTTTGATCAGAACCTCACTTCTCAACAACAACAATGGCGACACGCTTTCTTCAAGTCCATTAGCAGCTTTCAATCCTCAGATTTCAAAATTCTCCCTCTCTTACTATTCTTTATGTAAATGGAATCAATTGGCAAGAATAAGTCATCTGGATCGTCCAATTTGCTCGCGCCAGGGTTCCGATTCCATCCGACGGATGAGGAATTGGTCCGATACTATTTGAGGCGAAAAGTATGCGGAAAAGCTTTTCGGTTTGATGCTATTTCTGATGTCGATGTTTACAAGGTCGAGCCTTGGGATCTTCCTTGTAAGCACCTGTTGAACTCATATTTTCTGTGTTTCTTGTCCGTGTATATGTGTGTAGCATAGTTTTTGAGTATTAAGGAGAGATCTGTGTGCTTTGGATTACAAAGTTGATTGATTTTTTATGTTGTGATGTTTTATCGTGTGTTTTGTGAGTCTGTATTTTGATTTTTTGAGAAATCACATGTTCTGTGGAGTTTTTAGGTACTGTATTGTTAGGCATCATATGTCGTTCTCTTTTACTTTTCTATTGATTTTCAAAAAATTGATCTTGTATTTAGGTTTTTGTTTGACGAGGTTTTTGTTTAAAAACTCTAACGAATCAGTTGAATGCCTGGAAAATATTCAATCTTTACATATAAATGCATCTTCTTTTGATATAAAACAATTGGGTAGTTGTGAAGAATGTACTTCACATGATTGCATAAGTTAAATAATTTTTCTTGAATATCTGAGTTATTTAGTATTTCTAATGGTCGTTGTGGTAGGAAGGGTGTACAAACCCATCATGCAGTATTTGCATAATGGACTTGATAGATGAAATGAATAGTGAGAAGGGAAACATCTAATTCACATTTGCAGTGTGAAGATGGTGAATATCAGATTCTCAGAACTTTCCCAGTGTAATTTTGAATATCGCGGTAAGTAAATTATAAATAAAAGTAAAATATTGCCTAAACCTTAGCCCTATTGCTCTTGATTATGGTTTTATACATGTTTAACTCGTGTATTTCTTCATAATGGAATACAAAAGAGTTTCTCAATTGAGTTTGGTATCATGACTGTTATCTACTTTTCCAGTCTATATAAATTTTCTCTGATAAAACTGACCAAATGTGTGTCATATCTCTCTGTTTCTTGATATTGCATGTGAGTATCACTTAATTGCTGATATGTGTGGCATCATCCTGTTTTTTTGTTGTATATTTCATTATTCTAAAGTTGATGATGAGGCATTTTAGGCATGTCGAAGCTAAAGACTAGAGATTTGGAGTGGTATTTCTTCAGTATGCTAGACAAGAAGTATGGTAATGGAGCAAGGACTAATCGAGCAACTGAGAAAGGATATTGGAAAACAACAGGAAAGGACAGGGCTGTCTATCATAGAACACAGGTCGTTGGGATGAAGAAAACTCTTGTTTATCATAGTGGACGGGCCCCAAAGGGTCAGAGAACCAACTGGGTCATGCACGAGTACATGCTCACTGACTCGGAGTTGGAGAGAGCAGGAATTGTTCAGGTGAGTTCTATAGGTTGCATGATCATGTGTGTTGATATCATATAGTACTCTTAGACATGGCTCAAGAAATGCTTTAGTTAGCCAAAAGACATGGATTAGAAATAGCTTGGAAACTTATTGTAATGGAAGCGCACCCCCTCCCCCCCCCCCCCAATACACGCGCACACACACAAAAAAAAAAAATTAAAGTATTGATGTGATACGAGTAACTTTCAACAATAGATTGTGAGTGCAATATTGTAAAAATATGCCTCTTTCACTTTTTCAACACATACTGCAACTTAAAAGACCCATAGAACAGAACTCAGACATTGTTACATAATCATTGATACTATATTACTATTGAGCTGAGTCTTTTTAAGAATGCCTTGATATCACAATTATTAACCTGAATTTCCAATTTTGTGTGGAGAAGGACGCAGTCGTGCTATGTCGAATTTTTCAGAAGAGCGGTGCTGGTCCAAAGAATGGCGAGCAGTATGGTGCACCATTTGTGGAAGAGGAATGGGATATTGATGATGAGTTGGAATCAGTCTCCAAAGAGGAGGCTCTGGAGAAAGAGGGCTTTGGTGATGATGCCTATTTGGACGCCCATGATATTCAGCAGGTTTGTGCTCTTAGCATAAGGCCATACTGTTTCATTGAATTCCCCCCTTTTATCTCTCACACCTACACCATGGAACCCCCAACAGCAAAAGGAAAATAGCGAAAGGAGGAATAGATGAGAAAGCCCCTAAGAATGAAATTTTTCATGAGATTTCTTACATGACTCTGAAACTTAAGAGGGCAACAGTCAAGGTTTATTCAATTTTGCTATGCATATGCCTTCGCTGTAGAACTAAAACCTTGTTGTACATTAACTATATCAAGAATATAGGGTCCTAGACAATGCTGTGAGGGGGGAAACTTTTTGAAAAAATTGAAGGAAATTTATTGCACTTTTTAAGTAATGGCCTATATTCGACAAATTCAGTATTAAGATTGTCGGCTGTTCTGTAGGATATCCCCACTTGCAGAAGGGTAATTGTTGATAGTGGTGGCAAATGGGTGGGTTGGGTTGGTTCCAAATGGATTGGGTTATCTATGTTCCAAGGTGAATCATGTTCAATCCAAAAGGGAACAATTACCTGAGTCTCCATCTTCATTCTGTGTTGCGAGTATTTGAATATATAATTAACAAATCTTTATTGAGACCACAGAATTTGATATTCAGCTAGTAAAATTCTTTAGTTTAAAATTTTGAACTGCCTCAGCTACCTGACCTTTGCTTTTGCATTTGAAAATCATAAAGTTGTATTCGTTGTAATGGTTTCTCCTATTATATGTCTGTATAACTCTTGAGTAGTATAGATTTCATGATCATTTAATATACTTTTGCCAGATTCTTGGATCTGATGTTCCATTGGATATTGTTGCTCCTCCATTTAACTTCCAATCTCCAGATGGCAGCCATAATGAGGAAACAGCAGAGTCTTTTAATGACACCCAAAAGCTTTATGAACCGAAGCAGTGTGATCATAAAAATGTTTGTACTTTGCCTGCCCCATCTAATATGGACGTTGTAAAACCAGACAAGCATGAATACGTCGGTGAAAGCAGCAATTCTGGAAATTTTGAATATTCGGATTACCTACTAGACGAACCATTCTTTGATTCTTCTGATAACCTTCAATTTGGCGATCAAGGATTCATTGAAGCTAATGATCTCTCAAATCCCGTTGAAACTAATAACTCTGCCTCTGATATGCTCGAAGAGTACCTTTCATTCTTTGATCCGGATGACGACAAGTTCTTCACAAATGATCCTACAATGATGCTGGGAAGTGAGGATCTTGTTGAGAGTCGAGCACTGATCCTTCAGAAGGTAATGTTACATTTTAAATCCCCCTCATCCCCCCTTTCATGGTTTATTTGTAATACACTACTCTTAACTCAATGTGTCCGTTCCAGGAATTGGGTAATGGAACCGAGCAAGCTACTTTGCTGAGTGGGGAATTCATTGACAATTATGACAATGATGCAAAACTGGCAACTGATAAGCAAGTGAAGGCGAACGTTCAAGCAGGTAGTGGAAGTAATTCTTTTTTCTTTACTGATTTCCATACAGCAAATCTTGCCTTATTTTGGTTGAATTTGGCGCAAAGATTGGAACTCCAAAAATCGACCCCTATGCTAATTTGCATTGTGTTTATTAAGTGAAAGATAATAACTTTAGTTCAATCATTTGTTTTGGAAGCATTTGAAGGCTTAAGCTAAAATTTGTCTTTGGGCCGTTCAAACACAATTAGCAGTGCTTTAAAGTGTAATTACATAGAAACCCCCTTATGTGACATCTCAACCATGAAAAAGACCCCAGGTTTGAGATATTAACATAACTACCCCTGTCAGTGAAAGGATATTACAATTTTACCCCTTGTTGGGACCAAGTAGAATTTCACCCTGTTTTTAAGTTTCCTGGATGGATGTGACAAGGATTGTCTTGGTAATTTGCAAAACCTTAGGGGCTTGTGGTAATTACCCAACTAGTGAATGGTGTATGTATAACATCCTCTTCATAAAAGCTAAAAGTTTTAGCTTTTGGGCAATTTCAACTTTTGATAAAATTAATCCAAGTAAAAGTCAATTTTACTAGAAATCAATTCTAGTAGAATCAATTTTCCACAAGCCGTGTCAAACTTAGCCTCGTGACCAATTCCGATATAATTTGAGGTGTTCTTACTTGGTTTCATATTGTTCAGATTCTCAATATCCATTCATCAAAAGGGCAAGCCAAATGTTGGGCAATATCCCAGCTCCATCAGCATTTGCAGCAGAGTTTCCTTCAAAAGATGCTATTGATCGTCTTCATTCTGCGAATTTTACTGCTGGCGTTATTCAAATAAGAAATCTGAACATGGGCAGTGGCAATGAAACTGACCGGACTGACCGGATTCCGGGCAAGCATGAGAATTTCAACATTGTTCTTTCATTTGGATTTGCACAAGGCGATGATGGCTCGACCAGTTTGGAATCGAGTGTTAACTTATACCCAGGGAAGACTGTTTCTAGATCTTGGTTTTACTTGATGTTCTTTTGGGTATTAATCATCTCAATGAGCTTCAAAATTGGGACCTATGTGTGTGCCAATTAAACTTAATGGACAAATGGTTCATCTAGATTTGCTACATGTATGTCTATTCTAGCTTGAATAATGTGGCACACGATTTTTTATTTATTTTTTTCATTTTAGTTGGGGATGTGATTAGGAAAAGTAGAATTGAAGCTGTGTGTTTGATTGCTTTTAGGATGTTTTAGATACAACTTTTGTGGCCTGGAATGATCTACTCGATCTTAGTGAGACTTTTATCTATACTTTTGGCAATATTATGGCTAGGGATTAAAAATTTAAAACCATATTCTGTTTCCCATTGCAGTTTTTTTCTGTTTGTTCATTTGGTATAATCGAACATGATCATATTGATAACATGTATCCATTGAATTTATTTTTCATGATCTATATATTAATACACATTTATATTTTATCTAGTTGTAATTGTTTAGATTTAAATGCATGAAATTTAAGGGTATAAAGAAAAATATTGAATGGCGAGTGATCAGGCCTTGCAATTATCAAATACAATATACAATCAAGACAATCCCTATTTAAATATATCGAAAGCTTTTCCCAAATATCTCCACCATTCTTTCTCTAAGTATATGTGTGTGTTTTGAAGTACTTCAAGAGTACACAAATATGTTTGGAAATGTTTTTCGACTTTCCAAAATTCACAACTTTCTCCATCCAACATTCGGACATTATTATCGATAGGGATTTTCGTACAAGTGTGGTTCTGATATACAAAGTTTCTGCAACCAAATTAATTTTGTAAATAAATCGATTATAAAGAAGGAATGTGAACTTTTAGTGGATAAAACATTCTTCACGAATATACATCAACTAAAGAAATGCAAAAAGCACAGCCCTCCACAGACCAAGTACAAAATGTATGTCACAAATTTTCACCACAGTACTAAAATAACTACTCAACTCATAATACATCCAAAAAACAAAATAATGAATCTGAATATTTTGTGTTTATATGATGATTACATGCAAAATAAAAGGTGGACATATCAAGCTTTCTAAATCCAGAAAAGGTACAACAACAGAAAGCACTTCAAAATTCAGTATATGAAGTATTTTTTTTTACCTCAATAAGGGTACTCACAAGGTTTCATGCTAAGACTAAAAGGTCTTCAAGGATTCTGGTATAACCCGCCCAATGACACGCCTATTGGCTTCTTATCCAGCGACCCATTTCCAAATTCCAGCAGAGGGTTGTCTCGGGATAGTTGAAGCAAGCTCCATATCACGTTCAAATGCAGATTTTTCTGTCCTAAGGGCTTGAACCTCTGCTTCTAACGATGGCAATGATTCAAGCATCTTCTGCATCTCTCCTATTTGTGCCTGATAATCGTCATATTTGATGGATGGATGTTAAATGTTGGTAGTAGCAAAATGTAATAACAAACATGTTTAGTTTTGGTCTACTGTAAATAAAACTTTGTCGAATAAGTAATTGATCTGTGTTCTTTCAGTTATGTTTTTCTCATCCTGGTCTATTAATAACCATTGGGACTTTCATAACATATAATATACCAGTTCTAGTGGCTTTGCCTACCCTGCCCCAGTTTTTCCTTTCCTTAGGTATTTGACTACGGAATGTGAACAGAAATTGTCATTCTTCTGCAACTTCTAACCATAAGCCCATGCTTGATATGAGCTATGATGCTTGGACATGGACGCGGCAATACGGACACCAGACTAAAAATTTAGGATACACTGTGGCTCAGACCCAACTCTCTAATATAAGTTATATATAAATATTATAAATGTACACATATAAATGCATACAATTTACATAACTGATAGTAAATTTATATGATGTGATTAAACGAAAGAGATAAATAATCAGAAAAAAAAAAAACTTGAAAAGAAAAAAAAAAGGTCAATTTAGATGAGGTGACACTAACTTTGAATTAATTCAATATTTTTTTTTCTCTCAATTTTTTTATATTACTTTTTAACCAACTGACACACCATTAACTGTATCTCGTGCTGTGTACATGCCGTCAGAACTTTTTCTTTTTGTTTAATTTCTCGACACTCCATTTTGAGCCATGTCGGGTCCAGGGTGTTTTTCTGGAGTGTGTGCATTATATGCATGAGAATAAGAAAAACTATTTCCAGGAAATCAAAATGGAAACCAAAAAGGAGGAAGAATAAGAAAGGACATATAAAGGTATGACCTCCAGTTTGGCGCATCGTGATCTCTCAGCAACAAGTTGTCCTTGCACTGAATACAATTCCTGCAACCAGTTCATGAATATGAAAATGTCTGACTACTAACCCCGAAAAAGGAAAACAAACAAACCAACAATTTATTACAGACCTTGGACAACTCAGCATAATTGGCATTTGCTTCTTCGATCTTAGTCTTGACAGCAGAGTTCTCTGTTGTAACCTCGATAAGTGATGATTCCAAAGCCTTCTTTTCTTCCTTGATTGAACTAACTGCAGCTGAAAGATCCCGCTGAGAGGTATTATCCACCGGGATTACCTTGGAATTTGAATCTTCTTTTTCAGTGAAACCAAATGATTCAGGTTTTGCTGCATATGCAGCAGTAACAGATGCTGCAGCCGCAGCTGCTGGTGATTGCAATATCTTGGGATGTAAAGAGTCCTTTGGTTTGACCCTCAAAGCAAATACCTGCATAAAGAAATACAAAGACCGCATTATAAGATAATAGAATGTTAAAAGGTAAAAGTCATGGTCTACACAAAAAATATTCCTAAATAAAGAAACAATGAAAAAAAAAAATAGGTAACCCCAAAAATGCCAAACTCAAAATACCCCAAAAGAAAGAAATTATGAAAAGAGAACAAAAAAACAAAAATTAGAATGAATTACATAGAAGGATACTAGGATGGTTATGACCAATTCAGATTTACAAGCATGTCTCTTCTACATGGGCCTCAAAATCAAAATCTAGCCACTTCCCAAACTTTTACCGTTTCAATCTGTTCGGTAGAAAAAGATCATCACAGAGAATTACAAGGGAAATTACTGTGTTAAAATTTATATCATGATTCTTGGACTAGTCCAGAATATCTTATTAGAAACTTCTTGCATTAAACCACACAGTAATTTCATTTTAACTAAAAAATCTTGTTCAACTGATTTGAGATATGCTACACAAATCCTCAAGCCACGTAAGAGGTGGCTATTTTACAAAATCCTATGTGTAAGATGAACAAACATTCACATGTCAAAGAATAAGCATGTGACAACTCCACCATAATGCTTTCTGATTGAAGGCAGATACGTACAAGTACTATAAAGCATACCTCATTGTAATACTTCCCATTATAGCCACCGAACGTAACCAAGAAATTCTCACCACCTAGTGAAGCCAAAGAAATGCTGATTCCCTGTTTGCAGCAACATCTAAGATTTTTGTGTAGAAATAAATATGTAGACACTAGACACTCTTCTATTATCATTCTCTAGCATATAGTCTATACAATAGGAGGCCAAGGGAATGGGGTAACCTCACTAGCTAGTGGATCTCTTCCTTTTACACTTGTTATAACTGACACAACAAGCTTAGACATATTTATGACAAGGGTTTCCTTAGCACCTGCAAAGAAAAAAATGGTCGTTTATCTCATACTAGTAATAGAAATTTGGAAAGCATGAGCTAATGTGCGAAAGGAATAATTTGTGACATGGAAATCGGACTACATATTTCACTTACCACTTTTATTATCTCCACCACCAACTATGAACCAATTTCCGTCAACTGCAACACCAGCATGGCCTGCTCTGGCCGTTACTGCATCACCCTGCATTTGTGGTTGGGACCATTCCATCTGTCCAAGGAAAGCAAAATCAGGGTTTAGATTCCAAGTATAAAACTGATGTTCATTTTATCAACAAGCGGGACTAGATAATCCACGACAGACTATTCTGCCAAAAATGCAATTGGATGTTTGGTTTGTGGGAATGGGTTGGAAACAGAATTGTTATTTACAACTCTATTGTTAAATTTATGCTCCGTAATTCTTGGGAATGCTCCTTTTCTCAGAATCTCAGCTCCCAAAACGTAAGGATTAGACGTTACACCCCTCTACACAGGTTTAGGTATTAAAGTTAGTAATGAATCAATATATATATTTAAATTGCAAATATACTTTTAGTATAACTTACAATTATTATGATTTATATTCACAAACAACATAACTATTCGTTACGCTTCAATGGTACCTACCAAACATGTGAATGCATTAAATTCATCCATTCTTTCCCGTTCTCCATTCAATTCTTAAATTCATCAATTCTTGCATATCAAAAGCCCCTTAAAAGCGTACTTTCTTTACAGTGAATAGAATGTCCACAAAAAAAAATTCAGTGTCCAGAAATAAGGTCCTCCAGGTCCCTTCTTGGTTGTCCTCCTTTTCTCAAAATCCAAGATCCTAACTAAGTGGTAACTTCTTTGGCAAATGTAATCCATAGAACTATTCATTTTCTAAGAAAAGAATAAAATAAATGAGAACTCCCAGCACTTATATTCAGAAAACAGCAACAAAGTGGATCAGCGATGTATATTTAATCTTAAACTAACAGAGAGGACTATTGCATGATAATTTCATAAGAATCTTCACCAACAAATAAACTCTAAGAAGATCTCAAACAAGAAACTTGAGATGTTTTATGTCAAAGCGGCAGGCACATGCACTTTCATGGGGGAAAATGAAATGACTATGACATATTATATTAAGGAAACAAAATCCAGAGAAGCAGTATGGAGCAACCCGTTGACATAATATTATTTAGTTTCCATTAATATGAGAGCAAGCTTTTATCAATTCACAAGATAAAAGATAATAACTTTGAAGGTAAAGATTATGAAACTGAAAATAATCCAGCTCTCTTCACTAGAGAGCCATTATGAATGTGGAATTTGGATTGTCTCTGGTTCGTTTAGAAAATGTGGTCTATCAGCAGTTCCAGAAGTTGCACAACTCATTTTTCTCTAAAGATGGATGAAAATATAGACTGAACTTATCTTAACTTCATTTTGGTACCTTTCCGTAATCATGATTAGTGCAGGCAACAAAGTACACTCATTGTTAACATTCTTAAAGCACTCAACAAATTAGTGCAAGAGGCGAAGCTTACTGTTTCTAAATCCAGCACATGGAGGTCATTGAAAAAGATGGAATGAGAGCATCCACCAAAGATAAAAAGATACCGTTCAGCATGCAGAGCAGCTGTGTGATCAAATCTGGGGGTTGGAGGTGCTTGCCTGTCAAAGCATATAAAAAGAAAAATAAGGCATCTTCCATGGATATGTATTTAGCCTCCAGTAACTTGAGTAGATCTTTACGTAGTCTCAACAGCATTCCATGTCATTGTCGCCAAATCAAGAACGTGAACATCATTTAATAGTCGTCTATTGGAGTCTTCGCCACCAAACATGATAAGTTTTGAACCAAACACTGTAACAGATTGCCCACTGCGTGCAACCTGATGACATATCATAAGAACACCTTATAACTAAGTCATTTGGAAAAAGTAAGTATCCATGAACATATGTCATGGAAGATGCATGAATGAACCTGCAGCATTCAGGACTCATCAAGTTGCCAATAAATAAAACGTTCAATAAATGAAAACAGAACTAGTAAGAGGAAAGTAGAAACTATGATGAGAAGTCAAATGACCAGTGATTACCGGAACATTTCCGAAAGTCTCAACGACACCGCAATTGTGAGATTCAAGATCGATGAACCGTACTATAGAACATACACCAAAAAAGTTCAGAGTTAATATAAAACCAACCTTTGGCACCAAATATCAAATTAATTAGACTACAACATGTTTTTGCAGGACCAAAATGGATCCATATCATTTGACAATTTCAGCAGAACTATGCTAGGTCAGTAGAAATAACCTGTCACCCTGTCAGTAACATTCTTCGAGAAACCAGCAAGAAGAAAAATCTTTGTTTCCCACTTGATCTGGAGATAAAAATTAGGTGTACATCAATCAACTGAGTAGATTATGAAAACTTGCAAATTTCTCGTGAAAAATACTGCAGTGAGTTCACAGTCAAACGTGAGGAATAAATGTGATACAAGCTTACCATACTGTGACCAGCGGTAGCTGGAAAAACTTCCACTCGGATACCATCTTTACTTTTCACATCATTGGCTTCCGTGTTCAGTTTTATGGTTGACCATGTCAGGTTTTTCAGATCAAAAACCTAAAAGAATTAAAATAAATAATCATATCCCCAATGGAAGAGCGAACTTTCATGAGTGATTTGAAGAAGAACAGGTAATACCTGGAAATCAGATAAGTATCTACCATTGCGACTTCCACCCATAATGTATAACTTTTCATCACATACAGTAGCAGCATGCTGTAAAGCAAGAACATGTACAGGAAAACAGTAGCTCTTAAAAGTGGCAAGGAATCAAATCAAATTTAGAAATGAAAAGGTTGTATCATGGAAAGGGAAGAAAAGAAAACGTATGATTCCAGCATGCCTATGATATGATTTATAGTACCAATTTCAAGAGGGACAAAGATAGATAATTTATAGTATTTCATTTGTTAGTTGAACAATACCTTGTAACGAGCAGCAGGCCGCTGACCAGATACAGGGACTGCTACCCACTGGTCATAGCTTAATTCCGAATGCCAAAGTTGACTACCGGTTCCCATTGGATCTATACCGCTGTACACTAAACTTTGTCAGTTTAGAGGACGAACAAGTATCTATTGAGAAAGTAATATTCGACACATATTCACATTGACATTAACGCAACAGGTGCAGTAATAAAATATAGCCTCGAAGTTAGTTCGCCATAATTCAAAGACATATTTCTGGAATACATGGTTTAAAAAGAAGAAAAGAAAGTAACATACTAGTACTACTAGAGATTTCTAAATTCTTTTATATCCTTATGCCGGGGGTTGAATATGCGAGTCCAAAGCTATAGGAATGGAACTTGTGAACTCGTTACTCCTTGTCCTAAACCAAAAGAGATAAAAGAAATGAAATTTCCTACATCCCATTATAAAGTGAAACTACTACTAAAACATTCAGTTAAGTTGTAAACATCAGCACTCTTGAAATGGTTAGAAGTACATTAAACAAATTGGAAAACACACAAAATTTCAAACCAAATCCAAAAATATTCTACACTGTTACAGCACAGCTCACGATCACAATTCTCAACATTTCCCGATTAATGCTCTTTATAATGCCACCATCATAGCCGTACAAAAATCATCATACAAATAAGCAAAATTCAATTGAGAAGCTACAAGTACACGAACAATATTCTCACGATCAGCTTTCATTATGTAAATAACATCCAAGAGTTCAATCAAACCAGCAATGGCGATAGAAGCTAAGACGAGTAAACCGAAACCACAGGACGACATAACTGATCACGAACCAAAATGATTGGAAATTCTATGAAATTCGCGAGAAAATCTTACAAACCTGCGGGGATCCCGAGCAATGGCGGGAGATCGGACGGTTGAGAATGGGCCTCGATCTCTCTCGCGCTCTCTTTCTCTCTCAACAAACGAGCTGAAATTTTGACATTAATCTCCTGCTGCCGAACTCACATCAGTAGGTACAACCGCTAGTAGAATAGTTGTACCATCCAAGTTTTGACATATTATATTTACACCCCTCAAAAGACTCATATTTGCTTCTGACCCCAGGGCATAAATGTTATTTGACATTCATATTATTCAGTAATCATGTTTATTTTATTTTTAATAATAGAATTTCAGTGTTAATTATTAATTTTGGTAATCGTTCAAAATAGTTGGAGGTTGATTTTTTTCTACATTATTTAAGTTTCATTCAAATAATAATATCAAAATTAGTACTTAAACTTTAAATGTTAAATGATTCAATCTATTGAAATAAAATAAGGTGAAGACTGGAGCACAATTGAAATCTCACTAGTTTGCTCCACTGAAATTGAATGATTTAAATAAATCAAACAATGTTCATTTTTAATATTTACCATGTATTTAAATAAATAGGCAGAATTGGAGAGTAGTCATAATTCTTAGTCAGAGGGTAACATGCGGATATTTTCACAATTTTAGGGGTCAAAGTGTTACATACATAAAGCTGAGGACTAAATTGAATTTCACCCTTCAATAATTATCAAAATGTTGATAGAATTATAAAATTGCATGAAGCAAATAACAACTAACAAGTTGTAAATGCACAACTCAAATTACATTATCAAAATAACCCCAAAAATTTGGGAAATATCTTATCCTACAACAAATTACATTATCAAAATAACCCCCAAAATTTGGGTAAATCCCCTATCCCACAAATTACAGCTTATTTATTTTTAGACGAAAAATAATTTTATGATAATTTGTCTATCAGGTTATTTTCCACATTCTATAAACCTTGTTTGTTTATGTTTTCAATCTGCATTTTCAAATTTTTAAACCACAAAATTCTGATATATTTCTCGGATGCGTTTTTCTTTCAATTTTTTTCCTTCAGTATAAAATACATGGCCTAAAAAATTAATAAAATCAAGACTTAGTAAGAAAAACAGTTTAAACAAACAGGCTCTTACTTCTATCTTTCATCATTTTACATAACAAGGCTAGCCTGTGCAATAAAAATACTTTTAAACTTGATTCCAGAACATAAACTTCTTTTACAACAAATAGAAAGCCTTAAAAAGCAGATTAAACCAAATCTCAGTTCAGACTATCCAAACAACACTTAGTCACGATCTGCTTCTTCGATTTCTTCATCCTCAGGCACGCCACGAAGATACAAAACATTATTGCATCTGCAAAAGCCAACCCATAAAAAGAATCTGAATTAGAACCTGAATAATTATTCCCTCAAAGCGCAAAACTAGCAAGTTTCCTATTGGGGCCACTTTTTGCATAAAATAGAAGGGAAAAAATGTTTTCCAACTTCATGTTAAAATTAAGCAGACTTTATCAATTTTGTGTTGCTGCTATTATTGCTTCCAAATATCTGAAAGTCAGCAGATAATGGCAACTTTCCTGCTCTACTAAGAGCACATACCAAGACTTGATGGAATTTTTCTCAATAATTTCATTCTTTTCGTAGTAAGTAAATCAAAACCAGTACATCTATGGTTTTATTTTGTTGAAGGAACTTTTGAAAATAAAAGGATTCGAGCTACAAATTCCAAAAGACCCCAATATTGGGAGAATTGGAGTCTGTATGGTACTATTGGTTGAAAAGATAGCTCAAAATGAATGCTTAAAGATTTCAGATGCATAGGCCTTTTTTGTTCATGTTTTTGAAATTCATTTTCAAGATTTTGGATTACAAAATCCTAAATAACCGTAACACAAACTATTTTCATCCAAATTCATATTTTTTTAAATCTACTTATTCAATTTCCTCTATAAGAAACTATGGATCACTACAATTTCACATATTCATCAATCAAACTCATTTATTCTAATCATTTCTCCTTTTCTCTTTCTTTTTCTTTTTCTTACTTTACAATTTATGGTTTATATTTTATTATTTCTTTATTCACATAGTCATTATATAATTAACTAACTCAATCATTCAACACCATACATCAAACTATCACTTTTGATTTGACACATTTTACAAATTTCAACAAATTCGTAAAAACATAAATAAACACACATCATTCTCACATGAATTTCACATGAATTTTGATAGTACGAAATTCCCGAGAAAAACATAGCCATAGTAATTAAAGTATCCAAACAAGTATAAGGGATTTGTCATTATGGTTTTGAATCCTTAAGCTCAAATACTTCATCAAAAACAAAACATAATGGGATTTTAAAAGGGTGTGCTGCAAGGAATTGCCAATAATTGACTAGTCTAAGTAAACCAATGCCTGGAGTATGGTAAACTATGATGTAAGAGGTCCTTTTTAAAAAAAGTAAAAGCTAAATGTGAAATTATATCTTTGTAGACAAAGGAAAAAACTTACTTAATCCTTCTCTAGGTTTGAAATACAAGGATGGGTAACATGAGAAGTGGCAGGATCCAGATCTAGTCATAGCATTCTAATTTTCATGAGATTCCAGTCTCCACACAATGATAAAGAAAAAAAGCAATAATATTCTATAGAAAGAAGTAAACATGGCAAACCTGATTCTTAATATTTTAAATAACTAATACTATGCTGATTATATTAAACTACAGTATCCATGCCCTAGTAAACATGGTTGTGAGAGAAGAATGAATGGCAATGGCCAGTGAGTTACCTGATCAAGATCTCTCCAAGGCTTCCAGTGCACTGTCCATCGATATACTCTTCAGCATTTGCAAGCTGCAAATATTATATATATCAATCACATTAATGACAAAAATAAAACAGAATTCAACTCATTCAAATAAATCTCTCCTAGGGGCAAAACTCCCGCTTATGATGTTTCGCGGTTTCATGGTAAATTCCACTTTCATTTTATAGATGTCTTGTAATCTCCAACACCTTTCGAAAGTGGTTATAAGACTTTATTTTAGGCACTTCTCAGTCTCTCATTTCACTTAGCCACTGTGTGAATATAATGACTACATGAATTGGAACAGTTTCATGGTAATTACCTCTTTCATTTTATGTATTTTGTATCATCTCCAGCACCTTTGAAAGTGGTCATAAGACTTTATTTAAGACACTCATCAGTCTCTCACTTAGCCTCTATGTGAATATAGTGACTACATGAATTATAACAGTCAAAAGTAAATTTATGATGATATGACATCTTACAATGCACAAGAACTAATAAATAATTCCTTCCCGGTATGTATCTTCTTCATATTTAATAGCACGTGAATTTTGAGATGATCCAAAAGAGATCCATATTCAATATTTTCATGCATGAGTGTCAAACATGTTTTGTATTGCACAATACAAGTTTATACCAATATAAGATGCACAAAGTTCATCAATAGTGAATAGTTTCAAAATACTTATATCTATAAGTCCTGACACAGATAAAACTCTCAGGCAGCTACTTGAAAATGCAAACTATACAGTAGTCCAGTACGAAAAACATGTCTGGACGTGATTACTGTTTCAATTTAACGAGCTAACTGTTGGAAAATTTATTATTTTCTAACGTATAAAATTACGGACAGAATAGAATCGTCCCGGTAAAAACACTGATCATGTTTTTGCACCCGTTATAGACTTTTGGTTGTCACTTGTAACCGCCACGGTATTTATGTCTTAATAAAACGTTTCGGCAGTTACAGTAACAACATTATGTCAGAATTTAATCGTATTCAATTCTGTCTTTAATTCTGTACCTATTTATTGGGCCCCTATGGAATGAGTTTGATGCACCGAACATAGAAGACGTTCTATGTTTTCTCTTTCGAGAGTTCGAGCAGTTAGTAAGTTCGAATTTGTTCTTGAGTGAGGAGTGGTCCTACTAAAGAATTGGATATCGTTGTATCTTGGACGCTTGTTGCAATGACCCGTACCACCTAGGCGGGGCAATTCAGCGTTAAGGACAGTGTGTGGTCACACGCCTCGATAATGTCTTTTTCATTCGGTTTTTTCGATTCTGGATTTTATTTGAAAAGTGCAAATTCACCAACACTAACTTCCATCACAAACACTTTAATGAACAACACTTTTTATTATATATAACGTAAAACGGTAAATGTTTGCAGCCTGTGATGACATCAGGAGTATACAAATTGAGTCTTTGGACATATTTTCACATTCAAAATCCATACCAAATTCCATCTGATTTGTCATTGTGCATGTCAATGTAACTACAAAGACCTAACTATTGCCAATCATATAAAATTTCACTTTTCTAATAGGTACCTGCAAATTCATGTACGAATCCACTGAAACAAGATAACCTGAAATGGGATCCAAAAGGAGAAAATTAATCTTCTTTTTGATAAATGAGAATGTATCTATGTGTATGATATTAATTAAATGAACAATTGTTTAGAGAACACAAAATTAAATTCGAGTTATGGAGCCTCAAGAAGCTGACTACCTTTGTATTCCATCCCCCATTTTAGTTTTACCATAACAGGTTTCCCAGTCAAATTGTTCAAGAAAGGCTTCGGGTTAACCGGTACAGTCTGCAAGCATAACAAATAAAAGAGTTTCAGATCAGCATAAATTTAAAAAAATAAAGAAAAATGCAAAATTTAAATGCCCAAAACACTAATTCAATCCTCCAGATTCCCATCCCATCGGCTATTTTCTGTTCTTTTTTCAAGATGTACATAAAAATTGCATAAAATAGTACACATAATTAGAAGAACGTTGGAGAGATGAACTTACCGCCATTGCAGTGGATGGTGAGCGATTGTTCAAGCGTCTGAGGGTTTAGGGTTTTCCAAAGCTATGAGCGCCAAACGACGCCGTATCGGTATGGTAGTGTTAATGGATATATAAAATTTGAAAATCTTAAAAAAGTCAAAATATTAGTCAATCTTATAATACTGTTCATTATTCACTATAATAAGGTGGTAAATGAGCGGGTCGGGCCAATCCCAACCCAAAAAGAAATCAAACTCAACCCAAAAAAAAACCAAGCCCAACCCAACATAATACCTTGCATTTTTTCTAATTTAAATTATTAGCAAGCAAATTGAGCGTAACTTGAAATTTAGTTGAGCCCAGCTTGAAATCAAGTTGGAACTAATTAAAAATCAAATAAAATTTCTTAAGAACTAACTGAACACAAACTAGTTTAATTGAGTTGAACCCATCATCTGGACCCATTTTACCAAATATAATAACCAATATTTTTTTGTTATAGTATAGAAAAATTACGAAAATGAAGTTAAATATATTTATTACATATAATTTTTACGATTGAAATAAGTGAAAAAATAATAAATCATATAACCGGGTCGGGTGATTATAAGATTTAAACATGATAGATACAAAAGAGCTAAGAAGTATTTTAACAAGATGGGCATAGTCAAATCCTTTAAGAATGGGTAGGAAAGTATATAGCACGCTATTCCCTTATCCCAAGGGACAATGAAGTGGGCAAAACAACTCAATGTCTTGCACAATTTAAAGACTTATAGATATACTAAAATATACACATTAAATAAATTTATTCCCTCTTGTAGTTTATATTTATTAAATGAGATTGTTATTAAATATTAATAAGTATATTGATTGAGTATGGGTAACAAAAAAAATGTTAAATTCAATATCACACCCAACCTTTACAAATTTGGTGTTTTACAAGCACCTTCCCAATGTAAGTTAATGTCCAATAGTTACAAAAATTGATTTCTCTCACATATTAATTTATATATTTTCGATAAAATTGGAATTTAGTACAAAAAATAAGCAAAACTCGGGACTCATTGCAACCATATGCATATGGTACACAATTTTACCATATATAGTGTATGATGGGGAAAAAATATTGAAAAATAAGCGAAAAATCATTCAATTTTATGACGTCTTATTATTATAAAAATTGTTACAGATAGTATTTTTCAATAGATAAACATAATATCTGTTATATGATATGGTAAATGCCGCCATTACTTCATTAAAATCACGAATACGAAAAATATCATGAACGGTACCTTAAACTAACTATCATTACTCTCTTAATATATTTTCACTTTATGTTATTCCTTGTCCTTTCATTTTGTCCATCATTAATTGTTTTGTATTTATTTATTTTTAAATTATTTTCTTTAATTTATTTATGTTTTTGTATTTCATTCAATTAGTCTTCTTTCCCAACCCCCACCTAACTTAGCCCTCAATTCTATAGTGATCTCCCTTTTTTTGGTGTGACACATGTGTCAATTTTTTATTCTCATGTCAAACTTTACTTTCTTTTTTTTATAACAAGTAAACACTATTGAAAATATGATTGTTTTATTAACTTAATAAATCTACAAAAGTAATTAAATAAAAAATAGTTCTCATGCATATAGATAAAAGAATATACACGCATATAAAGTATGCAAAAATCCATACAAATTCCTCTACGTATACTTTTAGATAATAACAAATTAATTCAATTAACAAAATATTAGTTAATGGAAATTGACATCTGTAACAACTTTGATTATACTTTAGTGCTTATCTTTGATATATCATAATCACGGTGATGAAAAACTTTATAACTTTGCATTTTATTGAGTTTAACGCGTAAAATTATGCATAAAATTGACCATGACAACAATATGGGATCCTATCAATTTCCATTCACTTATTTAAGATTAAAAATTCAAACTATATAATTATTGTGATAATTACATCAATGTATTTATTAAATTAAGCAAACCAAATATACTAGATATAAGTATACCACTAAAACTTATAGATGATTTCTTACACTTATTTTACTTATCTCTTCATTATTTTTTAATATGATTTTTTCATACAAACTTTTTGATTAATCACACCATAAGACATCTGGTGTAGTGTAATATGCGTTGTAAATAACGTCCCGTATTCTATGAGCCATGACTCGTATATACCACGTTCGTAACCAACTCTTAACTCTTATTGCACAAAAGCCCCTAGGTTTATATTTGTTAAACACTACTAAACTCGCGTGTTTATTTAAGATCCGAGCTGAATGCCAATCTGACCGTATAATCCTACCTACAGATCTGAAACACATGTACGAAATTCCCCATATGTTGTCTTACCATCCATACAATGTGTTAATCCTATAAATAGAGTTGATTACAATACAAACAGAGACAAGATTATTGAGAGAAGCAACTCGTATAAAGTTTTAAAGTTTAACAAAGATTTAACAAATATCTGAGAGTACAATTCCACGTTCTAAATATACCGAGCTAGCTAAGCAACTTGTGTATGAATCTAACAAACAACTTGAACTACGGTTAGACTTGACCCAAAGGAAATATACGTAGGTAGCTTGGGAAATACTCAGGTGCAATCTATAATCATTTCTACGAATCAGCTAGACTCAAATGAACGAGAGTATTTCGACTTGATTTAGGCGTTTGTTGTTTCATTATCTAAATCAACATCGAATATAGATTATTTAACATCATATTGGATTGATAGAACATTAGTCCTTAGTCTAATTTTTTTCTTTAGTTTTATAATGATCCAACAAGTTATATACTTCCTTGAAGGAATTAATTTCCTCACACAAAAAAGGCCAATGTGACAAAGTGACTAACTCTAGGCAAAGGGGTTGCAAGAATTTTGATCACCCATTTGCAGTATTGGACTATTGGTACAAAGTGCAAGCAAGCACATATGCTATATATATATATATATATATATATATATATATATATATATATATGGATGTGGGTATGTGGTCATTAAGCAAAGATGAAATTGGAGAAGACAATTGTCATTCATTTGAAGCTTACATAGGTTATAAGAAAAGGTAGCAAAATTAAAATCCCACTAACCTAACTAAGATTTAGAAATGGAACTTTGTGTTGGTAAGTTAGTGGGGTGGATACAAAGTACAATTTGTCACCTTTCAATAAATACATATATTCCTCTAGGGTTCTATGCAATTTGCTTTTCCTTTCATATAAAGTAATATGGGAGGTAAAGAGTAAAATTAGAAGAAAATATAGAATATGTTTGATTAGGAAATTGGCAAGTAATATGGTAGCAAATCTCGACTATATATATAATATATATATATGTGTGTGATTAAACCGTTATAATAAAGAATGTGTGAATCAAAGGAGACTTGATGATTTTATCACAACTATAAATATATTTCATGCATGGGTAGATCATACAAATAAGTAAATTTCATGTGGAGTATTGAAGACTAGAACCATATTATCAACAAAGGCAAAATTGAACAATAAAGGGTATGAAATATTTTAAATAATATATATATATACTTGGCGCAAGAATTTAGTATACTTAGTGCAAAATTGAACAATAAAGGGTATGAAAATGATAAGTAATGTCAACGTAAGTAGTTGTAATTAATAACATATACTTAAATCAGTGAAATTCTTGTATATGCCACAAAATTAATTTCGCAAACCCAATAATGACAAGAAATGTATCTAAATTACCACAAATGTCACAAATTAGTAAAACATACATAATGACAACTTAACGTGATAATCACTAAGTTCTTGTGATAATTTTTTTTATTATTAAATTGTAACTAACATGTTATCACCATATATTAATACTAACAACTTTAGCACAATTAAAAATGACTTCTCTAATATTGGTGTGTACTGTGTATGCATGTGTATAATGGATTATAGAATATAAATTAAACATATCAAATTTGAGTAGGAAAATGTTATTAGTGGATTAGTATATGTACTAATTACGCAAACACGTGTTGATCAATCATATGCTATCATCACACATTGGCTAATAACAAGCCATTAGAATAAAGCCCAAGTGCTTCACATAATCATACAAAATTTCTCAAACTCAAAATGTGAATAGAAGATGAGTGGGATATGCAAATGTAGATGTATTGATTGGTCCCATATTCTAAATTGGTTACAGCCTCAAGTCAAAAGTGGGATAAAAGTTATATTCTCATTTGAGAAATTTGCATGAAAAACAAAGATGAAAGACATTTTACCACCATGCTTCCAAATCATATATACCACTTTTTTCAGCCATCCCCATATCACCTACACCACTATCTCTACATGCTCTAGCCCATAGACACGTTCACAATTTGAATTTGACAAAATGTAAGTAGAATACTTATCACGAAGCTACTAGAAACCCATGCAGCTTTTTGGAAAAGTTGGGGTTCACTAGTAGTATAAATAGAGGCTCTAGTTGAGTGGTTTTAGTACATAAGGTTGATAGTTTAAGATAGAAGAGTGTTTTCATAGTAGTAATTGACAACTTGTATTGTTTTGTTAAGAGTTTGAGGATGGGTCAATGTAAGATTGTAGCTATTGCATTCTTGGTAATGGTTCTTATGGACATTGCCTTGGGTGCTAGGTTGGGAAAGATGGGTGGTAAGGGAGGAGGAGGTGGTGGTAGTGGTGGTGGTGGTGGTGGAGGTGGAGCGTCGGGCATTGGCTCGGGTTCAGGATCTGGTTCGGGATATGGCTCGGGGGGTGGCTCGGGATATGGAGCTTCCGATTTGGGAGAATATTATGGTGGCGGTGGAGGAGGAGGTGAAGGTGGTGGTGGTGGAGGAGGGTCTGGCAATGGTGGATCAGGATACGGGTCTGGGTATGGTTCTGGATATGGTTCGGGGTATGGCTCGGGTGGCGGGGCAGGTGAGGGTGGCGGTGGTGGAGGAGGTGGTGGCAGTGGTGGAGGAGGCGGCGGTGGATCGGGAAATGGGTCGGGAAGCGGTTCAGGATATGGAAGTGGTAGTGGCTCTGGATACGGAAGTGGAAATGGAAAGGGTAGTGGCGGTGGTGGTGGAGGAGGAGGTGGTGGTGGAGGCGGCGGTGGTGGCGGCTCTGGGAATGGCTCGGGTTACGGCAGCGGATCCGGTTATGGGTCCGGGTCAGGATATGGTGGTGGTGATGGGGGATGGAAAGAACCATGAGCTAATTTGAATATGATACTATATTTTCATTGCACAAAGTTCATACTATTGGGGTTATAGTTATTATTGCAATTAAAATAGCATGGGTTAACTACATTCAGTTGTAACTTCATGATGTAGGAGACTTGCTCTTGTATTTTACAGTTTTTTATGTTCACATTCCCTTATTACTATCATTATTATTTTACATGTTATGAAATATAATTGGTACTTCTCATTTTCTCTACTTGTTGCATTGCGAAATAATATTAAGAGTACCTTTTATTTTATTTTACTAATCATTTTAGTAAGAAGAGAATAATATAAGAAAATAACTTAATCATCATAATTTGTTATTATAAAGTATTATTAATATTTCTCTATTTTCTTAACGATGAAAATTGTACTCTTGTCTTATTATTGACATTGGTACTTTCCGACTTAAATCTTAATATAGCATTTCTATGATCTTCATTTCCTTTAATTTGATTCTAATATCCTTAGCATGGTTTGAAATCTTAGTTAAATAATTATAATTACAAATTAAGTACTAGAAATCAAGATATAGGCTCTACTAAAACTATCATAGTACCAACATAACGAGTAAGTTCAAAAATTAGTTAATCCAACTATGATAATACAATAAAGGAATATCTTTTAGACAAAGGGAAAAAATTTCAACTTCTCAACACTTAATATGGGTGTAGCATAAAATGAGCCAAGTTGTTACTAGCATTCAGGATTCAAACAGAACACACGCTCTCAAAATTTAAGCCATCATCAGCAGATTATATCGACTCAATTAATCATATAACAATTATTTCGCAATCCATTATACGTATGTTAAAGAGATATGACTCAGACTTTAAACTTGCAGAAATAAAATCCAGAAAAACTTAACAAATTTAAGCAATCAATAAAGTAAATTCCTACATTTGGTTCACGAAATCAATCTTTTACAAAAGTATGGAAAACTATAGATTCGTTCATTTGGTAAATTGAATCAAATTCTTTTCTAAGAACCTAAAACACGCTTCAGAAACCATTTCCTGCAATTATTATATCGAATCCTCTTCCTCATCTAGAAATGACTTAATTTCATCAAGAACCAAAGATATCAACAAATTTCCATGATTTTACCAAATGCTGAACACCCCAAAAATAAATCACCCAACCAAATTTAAATAAGAAATTGGAGCTTTACTCTGTGCTCTCAGCAACAGAAGCAACTTTCCGCAATATCATGGATTCTGCTACGCTAATTGCTCTTTGAGACCCTGTAATTGTAACTTTCCTGCAAAAAGAAGCAAAGCTTAGAGAAATTGGTTTCCCATTATACATATTCGCAAGACTTGTGTGTATGGAAAAATATGTGTATACATAAATATCACACTCTAAAAAATATAAAAGAAATTAAGAAACATTATTTACTTTTACTATATATAAAAGTCAAAGGATAAATGTTTTGAGATTATATTTTTAGAAATGAAACAATAACATGTAGTGTTGTTTTTGTTGATCAATATCAGTATCATTTAGAAAGTTGTGATGATACTTTTTATTAAAAAAAATAATCCTTAAGTTTTACAAACAAAATGGGTCCATCAACCCGTCAAGTCTCACGGTTTAACTTTAACATAACCGAGTCACAGCCATCCCTATTCAAAAGAACAGTAAATGCAATCTGCCCATACCTATTTGATGTCCCAGACATGAAATCACCCCTATCAGAGATCTTCACTCTAGCTCCGCTAAGCTGCAAGAAAAATCACAAAGTTGGCAACTAACAAGACGAAAATAAAATACAAGCATAATCATTGCTTATTGGTAACTATAACGAACCACATGAGGTTTTACAAAATTATTATACTCCCAATCAGATCCTGACAACTCGAAAAACAGAGGGTGGGGCTGTAATCTGATATTTACTAACAAGGGTGAGATTGTAATATGTTTCTACTGATATGGGAGGTGGTAACATTTGATAATTTCGTAAACCTGTTTTTATACTTACGGTCCCAGCAGTAGATGTCTATGTAATTTACCAAAGAAAAATGAAAATCTATACACATACCTGACTTATCTCCATGATACTCCTGCCACCACGACCAACAACTAAGCCTACATGTTCGTCTGCAATACCAATAGTCACTGAACTGCTTCTTTCTTCCTGCTGTAGAACAATGCACTCACAACTCAGTAAGTCAAACACGAGGAGCAAACATTGAAAGGGTGGTAAAATAGCTATATCTACATCCTAACAGTGTGATCAAGATGCTAGAAATGTTCAAAAGAAACTCCACATGTAACTTTCAACTAAGAAAAGCCGGTTAACAATGACCCAATAGTGCTGTGCATATTGCAGCCAATTAATTGGGCACTTTTAAAAGTGATATAATTACCATTCAGAAGAAAGAATATATTATTTTCACAGTTCGAATTACGACACATATTTTTCTGGGACGTTCAAAATAATAAGACTTAATTTCCCGATATAGATTTTTTCATACCATTTTAGTTAAAGTGATGTGCGTCACTAGCTTTTAACCTTTTTTTCTTGTGTATGGAGGGGGGAGATATATTAAAAATATTCAGAACTTTCACTTTTTAACCCTCATCTATAACATTATGGCAGGTCAAACTCAATTATCTTGAGATGGAGGGACCATACACAACATAAGGAGAATAAGTAGATCTCCCTTCCAAAACCCTTCATATCCAATAGGGCACATATATAGCTATTAGGAACTTGACATTGTAATTTAGCATTCATTAATTCACAGCCACCATGAAAACATTGGAATAAGCAAATATGAGTAATATACATGACCATAAGATAGCTTGGTAGGTCAAGGAAAAGGTGTATTGCAAAATGCAAATAGCGGTGAAAGAAAAAGGCCTGCAACACAATGAGAGAAATATTCCATCAAAATGATCAGATGATGACTACCTTGTTTGGAAGCCTGTTGCTTTGATACTTCACTCCAACCCCGTTTGGTGCATAGTTCATCCCGTTGTACACAAGTGCTGGAAAGGAAGTTATTAACAAATGAGTAAATGGAAACTATGAGAAAGAAGTAAACGTTAAAATACAAGCCCACAACAACAAGAAAAAACAGAATATCTTTTATATTTCAATTTCTTAGGTATAGCATACTATAATGTACATATTTTATATAACATATTCGTTATAGTAGCAAAAAACTGCTAATTGCTTTTCAGAAAACTTCCAGGTGGCATAAAAGAAAAATCTAACACACTGAGTCCTCTTAAAGTAAAATCCCCTGCTTTTACTGATATCAGAATCCATCAACAGAAAACCATGAACAAATTTCGTAAGGCATGCTTCAACTTTCCCGCACTTCCAGAAGCAATTTATTACAAGACGCAGTATGCATCTGTATGCATCTGGATCCCGTTATCAATGAGGATTGTCAGTGACAGATGATAGAAGGAAAATTTACACACAAATCCTCTAACTTATTGTGTCATTACCAATACTCCCCCTCACTTATCGTAAATACCAAATGGCCCCTGTCATGTGTTGCCCGTGATTATTTTCCTGCCCGAATTTGTAAAATAACCTTGCTTGCCCTCCCTTTTTCATACAAATATAAAGTATAAAATTTGACTTTTTGTCTGGACTAAAATACCCTTCAATTTGTACTTAAATTGCCCGAACATACTCCATATTAGTGTACTCAAATTGCCACCCCCCTATATTAGTGTACCAAAAATACGTGCACGCCACATTAGTATACCAAAAATGCATTTTTCCCATCATATATACATCATTGCATACATTTACCAATGAAATCATTTATTATAATCATTATTTTACTTTCTCCTTCATACTTTGCCATTTTTAATCTATATTTTATTTCATTTTTTATTCACATTATCATTACATACACAACCAAAACAATCATTATATACATCATCCATCAACCTAGCACTTGATTTGACATGTTTTACAACTTTCAACTATTTTTAAAAACATAAATAAACACTAACCATTCTCATATGAATTTTCATAGTACACAATTACCGAAAAAAATTCAAATTTTTTTCTCAAAAACATAGACAAACAAGCCTTAGAGTCCAACTACATAAAATTTCTTGTGACTACTGAAAGAGAGAATCTTACGTGAGAATTTCATTTGACATATTTATATCCTTTCTAGCATAATTCCTTTCTTCCATCTTTTTAAATGGGGAAGGAGCAATATCATATCAAACCTTCCACAAATAAATGTTGAATATCATATTATGTTTCAGAATAATGAAGAGAGAAGAAAAGCACGCAGAAATTTGTGTGGTTCCATCACTTGTCCTACATCCACAAAACAACTGCCCACAGGACTACATCTAATTCATTCTCTCTTAATATGACATTAAAAGGACTACCTACCCACAGGATTTAGTCAATCCTAACAGTGAACAATAGGACAAGTGATGCAATCATCAAAGGATTTCTATTTGAACTGCCTAAGTTTGACTCAATAACTGGTTCAAGAAAAAAACTTTCTGGATTCATCGCTGTCAGGAAAGATCATTTAACATATTTGATAATAGTGCAGATTATCCCTTGCATCAATCATATGGAATAACAAGCAAAGTGCAATTGGGAAATAAAAAAGAAAAGAAATCAGTTATACTTAGTAAAGTAGACCTGCCATTATAAAGAAACGAAATAAATTATATTTAGAGGGAATACCTGCATATGGAAATGGAACATTTGTGGAATGCTGATAATATTGGTCCTCTACCAATTTCAGCACAATCAGCTCAACCGCCCGCATCTGTTCTCCTAAAGTACCAGTCACTGTCACTAACCTATCATGCAAACCAGGGTAATAGTTATCTTGGGGAGATATCTTGATGACAGCGTGTGAGTCTTCCATCAGTGACCTGTTCAACAATTGAAGAGGTTAAAGGATTGGCCAAATTACTAAACATGATTGAATACACATCTGATTTTAATATCGCAGCGAGCACTTTTGTTCACATGTTATGAGAATCGCACTTCTATATTTACACATGTACCTAAGCATCGCTTTCAGACAAAATTCGTGGTAGCCTCAGAATTCTGCTTCACTAATCAGATTAACATATCAAGAAATGATTTGTTGTCGATTCTTTTTTAACAATGAATTAAAAGACAAGAAGATTGGGTGGTCCTTTAAGATACTACAATCACCACTTTAGGTTAAGATGTAAGGTTACATCCATTTCACATTTGTGAAATCTAAAGACATTGCTTCGTGAAGTTAATACTACACTTTTTGACTATAAGTTATAACAAGGAACCATGGGAAAATAGAAATAAACCAAAACCACCTTCCCTGGTGAATATGTAGTGCAAATTTTCACCAAAAAAAAATAAATGTAGAAAACGCGAGGCAAGTACTCTATCAACAGATTTGCTCACTAAACCTGATGCGATGAAAGAGTGACCAAGTGAAAAATGTGAAGATACAACATCTTGTAATATTCAATTCAATTAGATGGGAACAATGAAGTGAAGGATAGGGATAAACCTACTCTATTATCCTTACTTTATTCTTAACGTAAGAAGTTCATACAATTAATGTGAACATGAATAGGTCCTCTAACAAGAAGTACATGAAGTTCTGAATTTTTCGTACAATCATGATTGTCCAACTGTTATCATGAGGGATAAATCACCTTTAGTATCCGTGATTCCCTTCCTCAAGGAGTTACATATTACGAATTTCAATAATTACCTATTGCACGTTGTCAAGGAGGTTACCACATAGGCACATATACAGTTGTAAGTTGTAACACAGTTTTCCTTCTGAATTAAAGGTAGAACCTTAACCGAAATATATTATCGACAAGACTTCACACATTGCCGCAGCAGTGGTAGACAAAGCAGTCAAACGTTTTATCCACTTTCAACATCATTTTCATTCTAAATTACTGAAGCAAACTTAAGTCCCAAGCCTTAAAAGGAAAACACACTTTAAGATGAGGAAACACTGGAACAGCTCAAGCAAACAGTTAGCCGCTCTAAGAAAAACTAAGAACTACAGATATTTGAGCAATCTAATAAAAGAGTGCAGGAAGCCTATAAGATTATATGGGTTGGAAAGTCAAGAACAACCTTCAGTTCAGGTGAAGGAGATAGAATAAGCCAATTGATAATTTAGGGGCACGTCAAAAGCATTTCCGTCATTGTTTACATATGTTGACATCTCTGGTATTAAGTACTGTTTAACATCAATCAAAAACGAGATCATAACGCAAAGAGTAAACAACGAGCAGGCTTACCTTATGATGGCTCCACCTTTTCCAATTATTCCACCACAGGAGCTATTGGGCACAACCAGTCTAATTTTCGATTCAGGATCATTTTCACCTCCATCCTCAGAATAAAACTAACCAAACAGACACCAGGTTCTTTACTGATAAATTCAAATACAAATCTCGAAAAAATGGTTAGTCATATTGCTTACCTCATCCAGCAATTTGGAGAGAACGAGATCTACCGCCTTTAATACATCATCAATAGTTCCAGAGACCATGATAATCCTATCAGACGTGCCTGGAAAATACTCGTAGTTCCGTGACAACTGGACGCGTGCTCCGGATTGTGACTGAATATCATTGATTGTTGAGCCACCTTTTCCTATTATAGAACCAGCTTCCACGTTTGATAGAAGAAACCTAAGATGAGTGGTCTTCTCTTCATTGTCTGTGCGATATCAACAAGGTAGGAATTTAAGAGAGAATGTAAATAGAAAAAGATGTCATTAGGAGCAGTAAATCAGTTAATAACATTGTAAGCATAATACAGTGAAGCACAAGGAGTGATGATAATCATGTCTCCGCAACATTTGAGCAATCCATATACAAAAAAAATGCAAAAAAGTAAACAGCAAGAGATTCTAGTTTCAGTTTGCAGTAAAAATATTAATGAGCACTCTTGAAGCAGCATTACATCACTTTTCCATATAACTTTTTATTTAGCCAACAAATAAGACACTGTATTGCATTATGATTTATGAACCATGCAAATTTAGAAGGCTACTCATATAAAAAACTTAGATAGTTCAATAGAAAAATCTTAGCTATTAGCACTAACTTTACCCAAGCTAAGATGAGAACACCTTGGTACTTTTACATCTAAAGAAAGTAGCCAACAGTTTCAATGAAAAAAATTTATTTTACTAATAACAGATAATTTAAGCACAAATATCCAACCAGAGATATCAAGAGAGAGGAGTTCCAGATAGGTTGAATTAAAAAATGATAATAACAGACAAGGAGACAATGTTCAATTTCCCGATCGACATGTTTAGAGATGCTATATATCAAGGATAGCAAGAGCTTCCAGGCATAAATTAACCATAAGATGTTTTAGCATTACAACTTCTTTTTCAGTAATTAGGTAGGTCACCTTCTTGTAGTCAAAGGGTAAATATAGAACAATACAATTTCCTAGGAAAACTCAGTAACTCCAAGCAATTACAATCGTTTTCCAAATCCCTTGGGTCGTAGCTTCCAAGAAAATAATAATCAAACATCAACGTCAAGATGTGTAACAAGTTGAAACTGCTTACTCACACTCTCCTTTAGACCTTTCGACGCCAACAATCCAATTAGTGAAATAAACCCAATTCTCGCACAGCCAAACTATTCGTTCCGAACATATGATAAAAACTGATTAACTATTAATATGCAAAGTGAATAAACCCAAATAATAATGTGAGTGAATTGCCTAATAGATGCAGGAGTTTTCTAAATGACGACGACTTATCATTTCTCCACGAGAAAGAATCAGTTAGCAATAAACTCAAATATCATAGACTTAAAAGCAATGAGTGCAACAAATCAATAACAAGTGACTCAACTGACACATAAGTTGCTCCCACAACAAGCACGAACTTAAATTCATGGAACATAAGTTAACTCAGTTTCAGCATCCGATGACAAGAATAATGGTAAATATCATTAACAACAAACACAGGACAAACATTCCTTCAGAAAAATTAAGAAAATCACCAACACTAAGAATTACTAGGGTCGCAACTCCAACCAATTATGAAATATAACAAAAAACACAAACATACATAAACAGAGTGCATAACAAATTTGAGCTGTGAAGCAATCAATGGAGTAATGTGAATCCGATTTCCACATCGAACCATATAACATCTCTAACAAATCAAAACCAAACCCACAGATCTCTACAAACAAATACAACACATCGAACAAACATAACATTTAAGCACGTAATTATCAACATTTAAAAATAAATGTGTCGAGAACAGTAGCAAAACCTTGAGGCGGTGTTGATATGCGAGGCGACGATTGATTCTGCTGAACCTCAGACGCCGGCGCATTGTTTACAGATTCATTTCCTTCCATCGCCATGCCTTGTTACTGTATAATTTCGTCGGAATATATATCTATATATATAATGCGTGCTTGTGTAGAGAGAAGGTCAGAGCATTAGGAAATCCAGAGAGAGAAAGCAGAGTTGAAAAATGAATGCCTGGTGTGTGTGTATATGTGTGTGTGTGTGTATAGGCTATAGATATAGTCAGATGTGTATGTATAGATAGAGATTAGGGTATTTGAGTTTTGAGATCTGATTTCATGGCAACTTGACCAAATTGCATAAACTATTAGTGTTGAATTTGTATTCAATAAATTATCAAAAAATAATTTTTTCAATTTATTATTGTGTATTATTATTATATGATGTTTCTATTTTCAATTTTATATTTCTTTTGAGCATAAGAAACATTTTGTGGAAAAGTATGGCCCGAGATGGCGTATTCATCTCAAAGAAAAAATATTATATGAGAAAAATAATTTGAAGGATCAGAAATATAGTTTCATAAGTGAGTTTGCATTAATTTTTTTAGAAAAAAATATGTAATAATTATAGTTTGTGTGATATGCTTTTCATTGTGAGAAATTTGTTTGAGTTGATATTTAAATATAATTTTTATTAAAAATTTATAGTCAAACTCATCGATTTAGATATGAAAAGATAACCATAGTGGATATTATTTTGAATATTGCATTATTTTGTATTAGAATATTAGATTAATTTAATTTTTGAGGTTGAAATATAGCTAAAAAATACATCTTATCGATAATATTAACTGTCAAATCAATAATCATCAATAATAAAAATCATTTTTCTCTACTTTTTTTTTTTTGCGAAACTTTATTCAGAATTGTATTAAATTTTGAAAAAAAAAATTATGAAATTTTTTATGATATAAAAGTGAGTTTGTAGAAAAAAGTTACTCTGATATATTTTTTAATGATAGCCCAACCTATTGAGGTCATTATACTTTTTAACTCAAAAAAAAAGTATTGTGCAATTGGATAAGTCTATTTAAACTGGATCCAAATATCCAATTGTGATTATTCTTTTATCATTTCTCCTTATAATAGGTTTGGCTATTCCTAGTATTGTAAAAATAATACATAAGATAATTATGATAAATAAAATAGTAATACATATTGAAAAATTATGTAGCCTTTGTGTAAATATATTTTTATTTTATTTTCAACGGTTATTTTTTAAGATTTATAATGAGATGTGCTTTTTTGTTGTGTGAGAAAAATTAAAAAAATAGATGTGTTTTTTGAAATAGTTTGCTTGATGATTGTTAACGTATAAAATGATTGAAAAGTAATTACTAGATGATTAAGAACGAAACAAAATGGTTGAAAATTATAAAAGATGAGAGAGTGAAGTTAAAGAAAATTATTGAAATTTATTGGGAACTTAAAAATTTAAAACAAGAATAGTATAAAATGTTTAGCCTTGTTTGTTATTGTTTTTTAAATAATTTTTTGAAAATTAGCAGAAGAATGTGTTCTATGAATATTTGTGTAAGAATAGTAATTTTAAATTTCATATTTTTAAAATCATAAACATACCTACGGATATGTGTGTTCATGATTTTTAGTTTGAGTTATATAAATATCTCGAAAATGTGTAGCTACCTAAGTTTGTGTGGGATTGATGGTTGTTTGTTTTTATTTTTTAAAATTTAGTAGAAAGTTGTAAAATATTTTAAATGAATAGTGATAATTTGATGTATGATTGATTGAATGATTGTGTTTATTCTGTATATAATTATTATGTGAATAAAAATAATAAATATAAATGAAAAACTATAGAATATGAAAGGGAAAGATAAATAATGACTATAATAAATGATTTTGATTATATGAAATTGTATATTTATAATTGATAGTCAGTTACATAAAAGATTAGAAAAATTAAAATTGGGTGAAAATATGGATTTCAATTATAATAATTTGTGCTAAGTTTTTATGATTCAAAATTTATAAAATTGAATTAAAAAGATGTCTATCACTACACACAAATCTCCATAGAAGATAGAACACATTTCCTGAAAAATATTTCAAAAATTTATATCAGAAACATAAACAAAATTAAATTTTATATTCCACAGTGAGCTATGTAAAAGTTTACCTAATTCTACTATTTAAAGTAGAACAACATTATAGGTGATCAACTTTATTAAATATTCATATAACATACAAAAAGGCAAATTTAATAAAAAGTCGCATTGGCTTTTATACTATCCACTAGCTCCTAAATTGCAAATAGACACAAATAAAAAAATTAGAGAGATAATATCTTTAATGATATCAATATTAATAATTATTGACATATATCATTATAATTTAATAATTCAATTGTCTCCGAAGTTACTATTTCATTTAACAGTCACTTTTGATATTTAATGGTTAAATGGTAATATATATTTTTTTACTATATTTTAGCTTACTAATAATTTAGGGACACTATGTTGTAAAAATTGGCGATTTCAACACAATTTTTTTCAAAAATATTCATAGTTGACCCAAAAGTTTCATTTGGTAAGAGTATTGATTTGGGAATTTTGATAGAGTTGAAATTGACCTTCTATATAGGGATTTTGGGTATGGAGGGAAAATTGACATTTAATTTGGAAATTTAACTCATATACTTTTAAGTTTTAATTTTATTTTCGTTTATTTAAATTTTAGAGAATTTTATTTTAAATATTTTTAGATTTAAGGTATTTAAAATACTATGACATTTAGATAAATGCTTTTTCCTGTGACGGAATAAATATGATAAAAACTCAAAAAAAAAAATTAGAAAACAAATTGATTTTTTTTGCTTTTGAGAAGTTCCTCCAATTAAAATAAATGTAAAAAAATTAAAAATTAGATTATAACTTTTATATTTAATGAAAGAATTTGAATGGCCTCACAAGATTTCATTGACAAAAGATATATAATTAAAATTGTAACAAACATCTTACAAAATCATAAGAAAAATTTGAAACAAAATTAAACATTTTTGAAAAATCAGCAAATAATAAGAAATAATTGAAAACAAAGAAAACACATAATTGTTTTGAAATAATAAAACAGATTTAGGAGCTCCTTGAACTCAATGTATCGAAAATGATAATTATTATAGCGCTTTTTGTATATAATCCTCCAAGGTATTTAGCATTAGCAAACAACTCCGATGTATGAAATCTTGGTAAATAACCATTTATGTTAAGTTGACTATTAGTCAACAGTTAAGTTTATGGTCAAAATTGTAATCTACATAAATACAAGGAACAACAAATATTTGTATGGATTTTAGAATGGAGATTTCTAATTACGCCATAATGCATTTTATTATATTCATAGTTCCAATTAAGTTGATTTGACATAAATAAAAAATAATAATTCACTTTATACAACAATAATTTTTCTCAATTTCAAATCCTTATTTATTTATCTAAGAATTTAGATATATTATATTATTCTATCTAATAATTTGAAAGTAAAATTAAATAAAAAAAATATGTTTGAGTTTGGTTTGATTACTAATCAAATCAAGCTCAAATGAGTTTGAATAGAGTTGAATATTAAGTTATCTCAATTTGCTTGATTTATTTGCACGTATTTTATTATTATTCACGTAATCAAGTAGAGTTCTAATATAGTTTTAAACTTGAAACACACAAAAGATTGTTCAAACTTGTTTTGACATATAATGAGTCAAGCTAAAAAGAACTTTACAAGAGAAAAGATAGAAAAATTAATTATATATATAATAAAGAAATAATATTAATATTTAATAGCAACCCAAGTCATCATAAACTTAATAGCAACCAAAGTCATAAGAAACTTAATATGGATATATTTAAAGCAACACTATCAAATATATTCTTTTTATTTAATTGTACCATCAAATTATTGGATAGAATAATAGAATATATCTACATACTACATTTTTAGATAAATAAATAAACATTCGAAATTGATAAAAATTATTGTTGTATAAAGTGAATTAAAATTTATTTATTTATGTTAGATCAACTTAATTGGAACTATGAATATAATAAAATGCATTATGGCATAGTTGAAAATCTCTCTTCTAAAATCCAAACCAATATTTGTTATTCCTTGATTTTATGTAGATTACAATTTTGCCCATAAACCGAACTGTTGACTAACGGTCAACTTAACAAAGATGGTTCTTTACCAAGATTTCATACATCAGGGTTGTTTGCTAATAACTAAATATCTCGGGGGTTATATAAAAAAGTCCAATTATTATGTGACATTATAAAAATATTATAATAGATACATTATGTATACATGATTGTGATTTAATCAGAGCTTCAAATATCGAAACTCCCTAAATAATTAATTCAGACTTGAAATACATAGAATGCCATTCAGATCAATCTTAAAGTAATATCCTTAAAATAACACAAACAATATTGTAATTTGCACCGATATATACTTAATATTTATCATTTTACTCTCAGGTCTCCATATTAATTAGGAAAGATTTCAAAAAATGGGCTACTTTTCAAAATTAAGTGCAAAAATGTATCACTCTCCAAGTTAATTCAAAAACTAGAACACTTTTGACTTTTCCACCTAATGCTTTGTCATAAATGTTTTATTTCCAATTTTCTTTAATAACAAAATGTTGATTTACCCCAAAATACCCTTTATAACCAAAACTATGGGATATTACAAAATTGAACCCTACAATGTTAAATGGATGCAGATCGGGACCTCAAAATGGTATCAGAGCCTGGGTTTATTATGAACTTGGATTAAATATTTATTATATTAGATAAGTTAACTTTTGTGGAGGAGAAATTATCTCCAAACATGGATCTGGACGAATGTCCAAGATGTTTGTATTTCAGGACTTGTCTTCAAATTTTGAAGACACAAGAACAAACCCATCAAGAGATGGTAACATATTGGGAAAACCGATATGTTGAACAAGTTCTAGCAGGAGTAAGCGATACAACCTTACAATACTGCAGGGATCAAAAGACGAATCATCGGGTTTCCCTTATAGAAATCCAGATGAGAAGGGAAAGAGTCATTTTTTATCAAAGAGAGAATCATTATAACAACAATCATGAAGCCGAGCAATAAAAGGAGTTCAAGGGCAATAACCACCATATTGCGATGAACAGAGAAGGAAGGATTACCTGGAATGAAATAATTCCAGATTCAAGCAAGTTATTTCTTGATTTACGAGAAATACAAAAGACGATTCAGAACTATGGAGAACAACAATACATAGTTCCAATAAAAGTCCAGCAAATACAAAATAAGTTGGACGATATGTTTAAACATCAAAAGGATATTCACAACGTCCTTATAGATGTTCAAAAAAGAGTAACTACCTTGGAGACTGCAACCAGTGGTAGAAGAAAGATTGATTTTGGGAAAGTACCGTATCTACACCAAGACGGAAAACCAACCGAAGTCACAAGAAAGCTGACCGACGATGAAAAGCTTAGTGCTCTAATCAGAGGAAAATCCATTGCCAAATAATGGATAAAATCAACCTACAGGACCTACAAGATCTTGCCGAATCCTTTTCAGGACTAGGACTTGTAGACCTAAAGATGAATGCTGGAGACGAATCCTCAGCATTGGTGCCTAGAGACGGACCACCACCGGTTTATACGGCGCCACAACCACCACAACCACCTCCAATGATGGCGGAATCCTCAGGAGTAATACAAGATATGCCTATGCCACATGCCGGAGATTTTGTGGTAAAAGATGCGCAACTACGAGACATCGTAGGAACCAGACATCGCTCCAAACGGCCAGAATTATACAACACGCCGTATGGAAAGTCTCAGCTCGACCCCATACATCCGTATGGACTTATGCTCAATTTGGATATCCTTGACTTCAAAAATCGAGAAATCCTAATTGATGAGTGGGCCTCAGCCATGAGAATTGCAGCAGGAACGCTCGGAATTGAAAAAGAAGGTTTCCTCATGCTCCTTGAGATGAGTCTCGAAGGATCGGTGAAAATCGCATGGGATCTGACACCGCCAAACATCAAACAAGATGTTACAACGGGTGAATCCCTAAAGGGAATTGTCGATAATATGGCAAAATTATTCAAAATACATTTTATCGGCACAGGATACTTCGAAGGCATGGAAAATGAGAAGAGAGAAAAATACAGACAAGCTCTCTATTGCCTCGAATTACATGATATTTGTCACATAGACGAATATATCAAGCTATTCACCGAATACAGATGGAAGTCTAAGGTGGATAATGGTGAAGCTTCGCAGCTATTCTTCGCGAAGATACCAAGTCCTTGGAGAGAAATGCTCATCAAGGAATACAAAGTTGTAGACGATATGGACACAGTGGCAAGAAGGATGTCTTTCCTGAAAGCCAAATTATCTGAATGGTGTCACCAGGCAACTTTATACAAGAACTACAAACGACTACGAGGAATCAATAAATCAGTTCCTCTATGTTGTGTAGAAAATGATATTCCAACAGTTGTTGGAAGAGCACCAAGGAAGGAGAAGGGGAGAATCCACAGGAGTCATCCTTATTCCAGAAAAGGAGAAAGAAAGTCTTCTTGGAAACCAAGGAGATTCTGGTCTAAACATAAAGCCCGAAGCTACAAATCAGGGCAAAGACCCGGACCAAGAGGAAGTCGAGTTACCATCACAGACTCGAACAGAGGCTCTAGACGACCACCTATGAAAAGGACGTTTAGAAGAACACAAGCAAGGTCCAATGAAAGCTTCAAAGACTGTAATTGTTGGACGTGTGGGGCAAGAGGACACATCTCTACAGATTGTCCAAACAATGAAAGGCGAGGAGTCAGACAGTTCGAAGCCACGACGGAATTCGACGAAGCTGTCTACTACCAGGACCTGATTCAGGTGTATCAGTTTGAGGACATCCCCTCAGATGAAAGCATCTATGAAGAAGAAGAAATTGAATCTGAGTATGGAAATAACTCAGGAAGCTCAGACTCAGAATCAGGGTGAAGGAGAATTCCTTCAAAATCTAGTTCGAGAGGATATGTCAGGATTCCTCTCTCACACAACAGTGTCTCATAAAACTCTAATGAGGATTATGAAGGACGAAGCTAAGCTCCACATGTATGATGGGTTTACTATAAGCTCTTTGGAGAAAGCAATGGATAAAATGGGGCTAAGAACAGAAAGCACCAGATTATCCATCGAGTGTCTAATGGAGAGTTCGGTATTCCTATGGAGCTCACAGGAAACCAGATTGAGATGCAATTAATCCCATACAAAGAAATCCAGGAGATTAAGAGCAAGCTCAAACGAGAAGTGGCGAGTACACTTTCATGGATCCATATTGGAGCCATTAGAGTTGTAGTCAAGTCAACCTTCAAAGAAGGGATTGATTCACCACTAAACCTGGCCCTATTCGACAAAAGAATCTCAAACCTCAAGGATTCATGTCTCGGAGCCATTACAGGAAATTTGTATGCAGGAAAACTGGCGTTCAATGTATATCCACGCATTGCATACAATCTAAATGATCGAGATTTCAACAAGGTTCTTACCCTTCATCAAGATTTTAAAAGGAGTGAACTGATGATGGAAGGAAACAGACCCTATTCGATCACTTACAAGATTTCTTATGCACTCTCGAATACACACCATTCGGATGTGTTTCTCAGAAAAGATTTCATCGAAGTCTCAAGGATCTTCGAAGACTTTGCAAGAGCGGTATTGCCGGATATTATTGAACTTCCGACAATACAAGACATCGATATGAGAATTCAGAATCTTCCAGTGTTAAACAGAAGCAAGAGTCTCATGATCGAACATTCTCTTCAGTTTTCTCAAAAATAAAACATTGTAATAGTTTAAGTTTTGAATATTCTGTTTGTAATAGTAGTGAGTGTGCATGTATAGTATCAAGAGTCGTCTCTTTTCTATGAGAGGCTAAACAGGTTTTCTCCTCCCAAAAGGAGATTACTTATGTAATAAATATTTATCCAAGTTTATAATAAAAAGAAGGCTTTTGCTTCAACATGTTCTGAATTTTTATTATTTAGTCCCTTCAATTCCATACTTTCTACGCCTGGAGTAGGAAACGAACCAAGGCTGTGCTGAACAGTTGCTGAAGGAGTCGGATAACTTGCAGATCAACTTCCCAAGGTGCGAAGTTGGGTGGTGAGGAGCCACTTGTAAAACGGTCTGGGGGCACTTATTTTCCGACTGGTGGTGTTGCGAGCCATCTCACCCGGTGCTGTTTCGGTCAAAACAAGGTATGAAGTTGTTAAGGGATTATTTAATTTCTATACGGAAGCATGTTGGGCCTGATATACAAAATAATGGACTAATCTGCAACATTTAGTTAAATTAAGGGATCATATTTGCAATTTCCCTATTTTATGCTACACATGGGTATTTTAGGTAATACATTTGATTTTATTAAAGTATGAAATTTTATGTCAAGGCACAACTTTCAAATCTTGGTGGGAAAATGGATGATTGACTTTTCAATAGGAAAAGTGTGCTATTTCTTGAATTAGTTTTAGAAGTGTGCTATTTTTGAAATTAATATCAGAAAGTAGTTTGTTTTTTGAAAAAATTCATTAATTAGTGTGTTAAATAAAAGGGAGAATAGCATCAATCTCCCCTCAATTTTTTACATTTGGTATTCACCCCCTTAAATTCGAAATATTGGCATCAACACCCCTTATCCCACTTCTTCACTAAGTCTTTTAGTAAAAAGACAAAGATACCCTTCCATTTTAAATTAAAAGGTTAAATTATATAATTAATTGAAGGATGAAATAGTATTACTAAATGATTTGATCATAAAAAAATAATAAAAAGGCATTGTTTAAAAGTATGGCTTTCATATTTCTAAACTTAAAATTAATTATTTTTTTTAATGTCAAATCATTATGTACAAGATAAATACTACTTAAAAGTAGTAATTTTTCTTTTCTAAATAGCCTAATATGAACAATCATAAAACATATTAGTATTTTAATTGCGCAATTTTAATTTATGACATCATTCTTATTTTTACGAAAATATTCGAAATAAAAATATATTCTTCTTCTTCTTCTTTTTTTTGCACATTGTATTTATTAAGATTTGTAGCGATAATATAAAAATTCATTATTTTTCAATTAAGATCAGCTTCAAGGAAAAAATGAAATACTCTGTTTATTAATTATTTATTTAGATTTGACATGTTTCAACTAATTTTTTCAATACGTTAATACACTATTTCTATACATCACAAGAATTTTTGAATTTTATTATGAAGAAAAAATATTTGAATACAAAAGGTCTTGGTATATAAAGATTTTTTTTTTTAATATTTAGTAATGTACTTATGATATTTTATGAAGGAGAAAATTAAACCCCTTCATATTTATGGAAAATGTATTAAGATATATAAGCAATAAGATTTTTATTTTAAAAAAGAAAAAGATAATATTTTTAGGAATTGTGAGTTATATTATTTAGAATTATTAATTATGCACTCATCATTATTTAATTTCATTTTTCTTATATTATTTGATGATATTTTGATAATTTGATTTTTAATAGATTATAAGTGAAAAATGAAGGGTATTTTAGTCTTTTACAAATAAAAATAATAAAAAAGTACAAAAGGGGAGGTCCATGCCAATATTTCAAAGTTGAAGGGGTGAATGCTAAATGTACAAAGTTGAGGGGAGGTTGATGTAATTACCCCTAAATAAAATAATAAAATAACTTATATGTTTAGTAATTATTATAATTATTTGATTATAAAATGTATTAAAGTGGATTATATAAGATTTAAATTTTTATATTACATACCATCGAATCATATGCTAAGATTTTAATTTTTATCTGTTTTGATTTAATCCAAATTTTATAATGCTTTGTTATCTTAACAGTTAAATCTGCACCGTGCATTATTCATCCACTTAACGGCTGAGATCCACAATCCAACACCCTGAAAATCAACAAATCATATCAGACTGAAGCTTTATTCCAAAAGTGCGCTCTACTCAATAGATCTTGACCGTCCAAATTTTTCTTTAATCAACGGCCATTTCTCTCAATCCTCGTGAATCAAAATCCACCAATCACTCCTCAACCCCCACATTATATATAACCCAACCACCTCTTCTTCCACAGTTCACATATCATTTCACACAATCAAAACACACTAAATTCTCAAAACCTACCGAATTCAAATGGCACCAAAGGCAGACAAGAAGCCAGCTGAGAAGAAGCCTGCCGCCGAGAAGTCACCGGCGGCGGAGAAAGCTCCGGCGGAGAAGAAGCCTAAGGCGGGGAAGAAGCTCCCGAAGGAAGCCGGCGCCGCCGCTGCCGGAGACAAGAAGAAGAAGAGATCGAAGAAGAGCGTCGAGACCTACAAGATCTACATCTTCAAGGTGCTCAAGCAGGTGCATCCAGATATCGGTATCTCGAGCAAGGCGATGGGGATTATGAACAGTTTCATCAACGACATCTTCGAGAAATTGGCGCAGGAGGCGGCGAGACTTGCGAGGTACAACAAAAAGCCGACGATTACTTCTCGGGAGATTCAGACCGCCGTGAGACTGGTGTTGCCTGGTGAGCTTGCTAAGCACGCTGTTTCTGAGGGTACCAAGGCTGTTACCAAATTTACGAGCTCTTAGGAGGTTCGATTTAGGGTTTTCTGTTGATGTTTTTGGTTTTAATTAGGGTTATGTAGTGTTTAAAGACGTTAATTAGATCAGAAATCATGAATGTAAACATCTTTACTTTGTCTTAGTGGAAATAATTTCTGTTCTCATGAATTTTTAATTCGAAAACTGTAGTGACCAAAAAATTATTTACAGATATAGATTTAAATTATAGTATAATTTATCCAAATAAATTTCATTTTATTATTCTATTCTACTTTTCATTCTTCCACTTTCTCCAAAACCACCACCACACCGCCACATCCTGCCGCCGCAACCCACCATCCAGATCACGGCAACATCAACCAAAATAGAAACAAAAATCCCATGTCTGCATTTCTTGGGTGTGATAATATGTCCTATATATATATACATAGGTTATGTAGTTGAGGAAAAGAAAATAAAACAATTATTTTTAAGTAGAAGGGTATTCTAATCCTCATGTTAAGAGTTGTTTTCCTGAATTTATTTTTGAAAAAGGTAGATACAAAGTCATTTTACCATTTCGTCAGTCAAATTACAAATAAATGAGAAAGAGAGAGTTTGTATAAATATACAATAAGTTATGGGGCCTCAGTGTAATTTTCCCAAAATACTATAACTATTCAAGTAAAACACAAGTAAAGCCCATAAACTCTCAACTCTGAAGGAATCAACAAAATATACCTCATATAAACAAGCATCATATGAAAGCAATGTACTAGATGGTTACCATACATGAAGATCACAAAGGAAAAATAAACCAAAATCTTGGAAGATCAATGAAATGAATTTCCTACGCTTGTCAAAACCCATTCTCCTCTTTTATGTCACCACTGTCAAAACCCACAATTAGGATGAAAATCGAATTAAGAGGCCGAATGAAAAAAGTTACAGCCATGTTGGGATTTACTTGCTTCCACCTTGTGGGCCATTGAGATCGTGAAGATTTAGCAAAAGATCACTAGAGTTCAAGTACACCTTGTTGTTCGAAGCTGCAACAGTGTTTGAAATTTCCCTGGATGCCTCGATCTTCCTAAGCGTGATGAATGCTGGGTTGTTGGCAATAGCTTGACCGATCAGTTGGGCACTCTTAGCCTCTCCCTGGTGGTAAAAATGAGAAAAGTTGAGTGAAATTGCTCAAAATCATGCCGAGTGTAACAAGAAACGATTAAGGACAAGAAAACGGAACAATTATAATTCGTCTATCCCATAAAAAATGTCCCGTTTGACTTATGTTGAGAATTACCGACTTTATGACACTTTATTTTAAAGTAAATCTTTCCCTACATAAATGGATCATATATGGTCATTATGGTTGGATCATGAACAAAAGAAATAACTGGCAACTTGTATCCAAAGGTTGATGGTTTAAGATCGACTTGTATATATGATTATTATCCATATATAAAACCAATTCCCTTAACTAAAGGGATCTCGTTAGGTAAGGATGAATAATTTTATATTTTCAAAAGGACCGAATGATTGAAAGGTTATATATTCTGTTACATTCATATGCATAGTAAAAGACAAATACATTGGACAACTAAAGGAGTAAACAAAAACACCGAAAGAGGGGAAAGAAACAAAGATACAGCATATACAGAAGACTATTTACCTGTGCCCTAATTATAGCACTTTGTTTGTCTTGCTCAGCCTTTTCAACAACAAACTTGGCCCTCTCAGCTTCTTGTGCAGCGACCTGTTTAGCTTCAATTGCAGCAGTGAATTCTCTACCAAAAGTCAGGCTGGTAATGGACACATCATCCAATGCAAGGTTGAAATTAGCAGCTCTCTCCGTCAATATTTTTCGTATTTCCCTGCTGACATTCTACACAAATGTAAAATTCTGTCAATACTAATTTCACAGTCACACAATTCAATAATTTCTCGTTATCCAGCGAATCATGGATCATTCATCGATTCAGTTCTGTAGATTTGCTGGAAAGTAACATAATTTCCAAAATGACCATGTATATTGTTCAACAATGGATTGATATGATGATCAACAAAGTGGACTCATATATAGCAACCATCTCGACACTTACCTCTCTCTGAGTGATCAGCTGGCTAGCATTGTACTGTGCAACCACAGCTTTCAGAGTCTCGTGAATAATGGACGGCATGACTCTTTCATTGTAGTTTTCACCAAGGGTTCGATAAAGAGTCGGCAACTGGTCTGGCAAAGGGCGAGCAAGCACACGAAGACCAATTCTTACCTGCAACATTAAACAATTAACTGAATGAAATTAAAACAACCCTTTTTGTTAATAACCATTCTTGAAGGGTATGGTTTAGTTACTTAAGTTCTTCAGTGGAATTAGGAAACATCTTTGCAAGAAAGGTGCATGAGGAAAAGAGGCATACATGGAAACTGGAATATGGAAACACCAAGCTTTTGGACATAATAAATGACGGACATAGAATAAAAGTCTAGGAGGGAAATTTAGAGCAGAAATGTAGAGATAAAACCCAAATAGAGACGTTGATATCCCTGTATATATTTCCACGATTGGTACGCTGAAACCAAACCACCATGGCGGGTCTAAATAACGCCTCCCATCCGAGGAAATGGCATGGGATAAAGAAAGGAAACCAAAAGAAAAATGATGGATGTGGTATCAACATATTTGCAATCAACAGATATATATTATATATATATATATATATATATATATATAGAGAGAGAGAGAGAGAGATGGACGGAGATCTAAGTCAGGTTTACCATCTGAAGGTCGCGACTGCCTGAAGTGCTCTCAACAGGATGGGGTTGTGCCCTAACATCATAAATGATTGGCCTCTCAAACCATGGGATCATAAAATGTGTCCCTTCAGGATAGACCTGTAAATTAAATATATATGGGAAATTTATGGTATCTTGAAGCATACATTAAAAAGTACATAAAACTTGAGAACCAATATATTACAACAAGAGTGACACTACATAAACTATAAGACAATCAGCAACAGCCAAGATTATAATAAGATTTCGCAAAACAAAGTTATACAGTGAGGATATACTAAACTGTTGATCAAGTAGCCAAGAGCTTTCTGCTAGAGTTCTCACAATCAAGTAACATTAATTAAGCAAGGAGCACAAACGCGCTATCAGAAAACCCAAAAGCTTTCCCAAAAAAGTGTTGTTCCGGTGCATTATATTAGCTACATGTCCACCGCATCATGCAACTACATAGTCTCGATTAAGCTCATGCAACTACGTAACATTTATATTAATTCAGCAATTGGTAACAATTAACTAGTAGGATTTTGTATTTAATATGAATGAGTTACAAATGAAAATGACATAAGGCCATGAAAGCATTGGTAAGATCTAAAGACATCGCTCAGATTGTAACATCGACATCTCTGGTGACTAGGAACAGTAACATGATCAAGTATCCAAACTGAGAAACTGGTATTTGAAGTCATTTAAGAAACAAAAACACTCAGAAATGAATACAGAGATAATGATTAAGGCAAGAAAAAACCTTATCCTTGACCCCAGTAATACGGTTGAAAACAATGGCACGGTGACCACCCTCAACATTGTAGAGACTGTTACTAAGTCCATAAATGCCAAGCCCGGCAAACACTCCCAGCTTGATTAAGGCAGAAGCTGCACCCCCACCAGGCATCTTAGGAACATTGACATTGTTCAAATTCATCTTTCAAAAAAACTGCATATAAACCAGATACCAATTATTATAAAGATCAAATATCCACGAAAATAATTTTGTTTTCCACCGAATCATCTATCGGCTACTGATGGTACCATGTATGTATGAGAAACAATCAATCTCTTATACCCCCCATCAATTAAAATTCAAGTTCTACTGCAATCAATTCCCACATTAACCAAATCATCAACCATATCAAATACCAAAGACAGTAAAAACAAATTACCCTACAGTAGCATCAAACATTCCATTAAAAAACACAAAACCCTGAAATGAAAAAGAGCACCCATTATCATGAAGCAAATCATAAACCATAAACATAATGCACGGAACAAACAATAACACAACCGTTAAGTATAAAAGTAAGGTTTATGTTAACCACAAACGCAAAGCCATAAATAATTCAACTAACACCATTACTTTTTCCCCAAGAAAGAAAAAAAAAAAAAAAAAAATTGAGGCGCAATTAAACATGTAATTCCACAAAAAGAAAAAATGAATCTACAGAAAGAAGGAAAAAAAGCAAAATGAGATTTGTATACCTTGATAGAGAGTGAGAGAGAGAGAGAGAATGAAGAGCAGTTGAGTAGGGGTTTTAGAGAAAAGTTTTCTTGGGGAGAAGGGTTTTACGTTTTCTATTTTATTTCATATTTAATTTTCACAATATTAGAAGAAATTATAATTGGGCTAAAAGATTAAAGCCCATCAGCCTATTTTTGAAGCCCATGGGTCTGTGTAGTATATGGATCTGTTCACATAAATGGGTGAGAATAATATCAAAATTAGTATATTAATAAATTAAATTATATTGTTGTAACATAATTGTTTAACCTATGGGTATTTAATTATTTAAAGTTATAGTCCCTAAACTTTGAAAATGTTAGAAGTAGGTCATATTGTTTGTTAATTTTTAACTAGTTACATATGATATTTTTATTGATGTTAACGAATAAATATTATGTGTATTTTATTGTCACCTTTTATACCAAATTTTGATATATGTAATGTACGATGATATATTCTCTAAAGCCTACTTCCCTATCCTATTCAAGAATAACATTTAAAAGAATTAAACTAAATTGTACCGTTTTAAGCAGACCAATTATGGCAAATGTTGGAAGTATGCTGGAAAATTGAGATGACAACAATTCATGAAAATTGCGATTTTATTCTATTTCACCCAAACTTATTCTATATTGGTTCAAGTAAATTCAATCCTCACTGTCTACTCTCCATTACCAGTTCACACAGTTGCAGATTTAGGAGTGATTTAGAAAATTACCATATTTTCAATGGCCACAAAATTGACTAAGAGGGTGTTTGGCTAAGCTTATAAGCTGTTTTAAACATCTTATAAGATGTTTGAAAGCTTATAAGCTCTTTAAAAGTGTTTGGATAATTTTCTTTAATAAGATGATTGGGTCTTATAAGCACATAAAAAATAAGTTAGTCAAACCCACCTTATTTCAACATCTTAAATTTTGAATGTTGCTTATATTCCTTAAAAGACACAAATAACCCTAGTTACTCCCTCCTTTTCAATAATACATTTCTCCAAAAAAATGTTTATTTTTGTTATTGCACAAATTCTCTCATATAACATTTGAAAACATCTTGTAAGTCCAATATAGACTTATTTTATCAAAACACTTAAGAGCTTATTTTTTTAAATAAGACCAAACATCTTATAAGCTCTTAAAACATCTTATAAGGCGTACGAACTTATAAGATGTTTTAAATAAACATAGCCAACCGATTAGAAAATATGTATTCCATGCATGTTGTTATATATGGCACTACACAGAAATCTGGATATATGGGAAGAAGATGCTCACCTTCTCAAAGTCAAACCCGAGAGTTTTTTACTGAAGGAGTGCCTATGGAACCACCCGCAGGCTTTCTTCCCATTCGGGTTTTGCCCCAAGGACATGAGTTAGAGATTGAACTCTGCAAACAAATACAAAGCATGATATACGGATTGAAAACCTTAGAACAAATCTAAATCTGTATTTACTATACAGAGAATTCATGCAGACAGAAAAAGTCATTTATAGTGTTAAGGCATATAAAAATTAACCAAAGTTCTTCACTCGACCAATTTTTTTTTTTGGTTTAATCACTGGTATCCGCGCAACATGCGACTAATCCAGTCGAGCCGGGTAGGACCACAAAGGGCGGCAAAGCTCTCCCTCCCAAATATTCAACACATCTGCATTCCCAAGACTCGAACCCGAGACCTTGGTTAAGCTAGAACAACCCCGAGCCAGTTGATCTACGTGTTTGGGGGTTTCACTCGACCAATACTAATCCAAGAGTTATGAGTATTTTTTCCAATCATGATGGATAACTAGCAAGCATGAGAGAACAAAAAAGTAATTAGCCCTCAACAGAAAGACTTTCAATGACCTTTCAAACAATGTAAAGTTCTCATTTTTGAAACATAAATCTGTAGAGTTTATTGATGAAATCCTAAAACTACTTATAGAACAAACAACAAATAATCCACAGAATATAAAGGAAAGTAGAAACACAAATCATTGCCTTTCTCTACTGTGAGCCCTGTCAGCTATGGGCAACCTAGGCTAGTTTACCTCTCTTGTGAGCCCTGTCAGCTATGGGCAACTTAGGCTGGTTTACCTATCCAAAAAAAAAAGTAGAAACACAAATTAAAACTTGGATTCAAAAATTGATGCTCAGTTTCTGGTTCTTACACAATATCTAAGCATGATCAAACGCATAAATTTACTTTAAACACTGCTGAATATTCACTTGAAATTGACAAAAACTAAAACTCATAAAGAATTGGATATAGCCAAAAAAATTCAGATGTTTGATTTTGATTAGAATCTGTCAATTCATTCAGAACGAAGCTTAAACACCAATTTATACAATCAGGTCTCAAATCCTACTAATCTAACACCTACTACAAATCACCAAACAGAAATGCATAAAAACATAAAACAAAACCCTAAAAAAACTTTAAGAGCTTGTGAATTTGGTAACAGCCTTGGTTCCTTCAGAAACAGCGTGCTTAGCAAGCTCACCAGGCAACACCAGTCTCACTGCAGTCTGGATCTCCCGAGAAGTAATAGTCGGCTTCTTGTTGTACCTCGCAAGTCTCGCCGCCTCCTGTGCCAATTTCTCAAAGATGTCGTTGATGAAACTGTTCATAATCCCCATCGCCTTGCTCGAGATACCGATATCTGGATGAACCTGCTTGAGCACCTTGAAGATGTAGATCTTGTAGGTCTCAACGCTCTTCTTCGATCTCTTCTTCTTCTTGTCTCCGGCAGCGGCGGCGCCGCCTTCCTTGGGGAGCTTCTTCCCGGCCTTAGGCTTCTTCTCAGCCGGAGCTTTCTCCGCCGCTGGTGCCTTCTCGGCGGCAGGCTTCTTCTCAGCTGGCTTCTTCTCTGCCTTGGGTGCCATTTGTCTTGTTTTTCTTTTGAATGGAAATTTGAGAGATGAAGAAGATAATTAGGGTAGAGCTGTGCTACATATAGAAGACCAGGGTGGACTGTGATTGGTGTGGTTCAAGTGACACGGATCGAATGACGGAGCCGTTGATTGGATACAACTTTCAACGGTTCAGATTCAGCGTCGAGACTCATGACTTTTAATTTTTGGGATTTTTGGTTTTGGCGGTATTTCAAAAAATTTGGAAGTCTTTTTGCACCTAAAATTGCCGCAAACTTTTGCTTTAATAATAAAGTTAAGTGTCTTTTATTTAAATTCTTTAAAAAAATATTAAAACTTCCTAAAATTATATATCTAAAGATCCATACAAATATTTTTAAGTTTAAGAGACCCACATGCATTCACTAACTTTTCAGACCTAAACCCCCAAATTTTAGGGTTAATTATATTTATGAACCTAATTCCATCCAATCCCACCCTATATCCCCCCACTATTTTTAGGAGGATTTTTAAGCTTGTTGGGGATTGCCTAGACCCATACGTGCTCAACAAAAAAATTACTCAACCAGGAGGGGTCTGAGACCCAAACCCGATGACACTAGGTAGTTCAGATACGGGTCTAATTTTTACCCCTGGGTATTTTTTGCATTACTCGAAATTTACCCGTTCTCGCGGCCTATACCCGAGCAAAACTCAAAGTTTACCAGTGACATTTACCCGACAAGGACCCGACCCAAAATGTACTCGGCCCGTCGGGTCTAACTTTTTTTTTTTGACCCGTCGTGTATGCGATCCGGTTCGGGTCGGGTAAAATATTTTTTGTGGGTCCGGTTTGGATTTGGGTATTGCCCGCCCAGCCCTAGTTGCAATAATCAGTAGCATGATTACGATGTACAAATCCGAGCCAATGACAGTATTATAGATTGGGCATAATATAATCCTGAACAATCACAAACTATCTATGTGATAACCAGAGAAAAAAAATGATAACAAACACAATGGAATAGAAGTTACAGATTCGAAAACTCATAACAAATCCAACTCTGTATTCAGTCAGTATACATAGAACTCCATACATACAGAAGACGATTTAAGTCATCTTGAACCAATATGAATTAGACTGCTGCAAAAGAAAAGGTAATAAAATTCCTATTACTGTGGAACCAGTCATCAATGTACACAAGAAGTTGGTTAATAGAAAAGAGAACATCTGGTGAATTAGTCTTGTTCAGAAGTTCAATTATGCATATGCAAGAATAACAAAAATGAGTTCTGATAGAAGAAACTACAGTCAACCCTTGGAACCAAAACAAAATCAACCTTGCTGAAAGTACTTGGTTGATCATATATAGTGACCAACTCTAACGAAAAGTTATTTAGGAATCACTGTACGTGTTCTCTGGATCGTGTTATTTGCTTTGCAAATTGCAATACATGATCAATTTCAAACATCAAGTCCTCAGGGCAAACAAAAACAACAGCATGCTCAGTAACAATTACCTCGTCCAAATTGAGTAATGAAACAGAGAAAGGAAGTATGAGATCTATGTAATTTATCTAATCAAATAGATACAAATTTCCAAGTTATTGAAACCACCTGGAGGACTTGCAAACCAAAAAAATACTAGGTTGTGCATCAAAGATATGTTCATTCTACTGCATACCTATACCCGATATCAGAACTCAGAAGTAACGGGATATTGACAAACTTCAAAAGGAAAGTAGAACACAAAGGCTCTTCACTGCCCACCCCACATGCAAAAATGAACACAAGATCTAAAAGAGACCAAAATATCAACAACAAATATGTATGCCTTGATTACAAGTATAAATTAATGCTCAATATCAGCCTTTGGGTCAAAGTCCATGAGCTTGATCCAGTACAAAGCAACATTAAAAATGACGAAATTTCACCAGTATGAAATAGGAATACAAGAGCAAGAATGATTTTACAAAAAGGGGTCTATGGGCTAAATGGGTTAATTCTTGAAAACATGTTGAGGAATGAAATAATCTCAACAAGGCCCTAAACATAAAACATTGGTTCAAGGAAAAAGGCACGTTGTACACGATTGCAATTCCCTGTTATTGTCGCATGTTTGCATCACTGTACATTACATTTTACACAAGAAGTGGGCTAGTGAAAAGAAACACCTACATTATTCAGCACATTCAGAAGTTCCTCACTGAACCAATTTAAATGCAAAAATTAGGAGTTAGATTCACGAGATTATTGAGCAAGCATGAGAGACCTGAAAACTAATTTGCTCGACATAAAAGAGCTATAACTGAAATTTCAAACCATTCAAGTTCTTGTATTTGAGATACAAGATCTCTACAGTTCATCAATGCAATGCTAAAACACTACTAACATAATAAACAATGAGTAATCCACAGGACCGAAACCAACCTATCCTCAGGCTGCAGGACTGAAAGTACTTGGTTAAACATATCATGAAATGCCAATGTCACTTCGTATTAATTATAAAGCAACTTAATCATATAAGTCTGCATAGGAACAATAGTCTTAATATTTGTGCAACACAAGATTGATTTACAAACATCAAGTCCTCATCCCAAACAAAAACAAAGAACATGCTCAATACTCTCGTCCCGAATTCATTACTGAAACAGACAAGCAAAATATGAGATTTCTGTTACCCAATATACAAATTTCCAAGTTATTGCAATTTATGAGCCAAATCAAATCACCCATGACTTGCAAGGAAAACATATATAACCACAACACTTGCAAATGCATCTAATATAGTGCCCATAATTTTACTGCATATATAACTTGATTTAAGAAGTACTGGGATATTGACAATGTTCAAACTTCAAAAAAGGGTAGAATCTGTAAGCAATGCACACAAAGGCTCTTCTCTGCTCACAGGCAAAAAGGACCACAATACCCAAACAGGCCATAATATTCATCACAAACTACATAATTCAACAGATATGTATCCCTTGCTTACAAATTTACATGAGCAAATTAATGCTATGTATCATGTTTTGCATCAAGGTTAGTGATAGAATTTAACATAATCAAAAAGAGACACGAAAATTCAGAAAATTTCAATTTTGATTAGTAACTGCCGTTCATAACACTTCATTGAAACTAAAGCTTAAGCACCAACATATACAATCAGACACGAAATCCTACTAACCCTATACCTAATACAGAATAAGCACATAAAACGCATAAAATTCACCAAATCACAAAACGAAACCCTAGAAATGTTCAAGAGCTCGTAAATTTGGTAACAGCCTTGGTCCCTTCAGAAACAGCGTGTTTCGCAAGCTCACCGGGCAACACCAGTCTCACAGCAGTCTGGATTTCCCGAGAAGTAATAGTCGGCTTCTTGTTGTACCTCGCAAGTCTTGCCGCCTCCTGCGCCAATTTCTCGAAGATGTCGTTGATGAAACTGTTCATAATCCCCATGGCCTTGCTCGAGATACCGATATCCGGATGAACCTGCTTGAGCACCTTGAAGATGTAGATCTTGTAGGTCTCAACGCTCTTCTTCGATCTCTTCTTCTTCTTGTCTCCGGCAGCGGCAGCGCCGCCTTCCTTGGGGAGCTTCTTCCCGGCCTTAGGCTTCTTCTCAGCCGGAGCTTTCTCCGCCGCTGGTGCCTTCTCGGCGGCAGGCTTCTTCTCTGCTGGCTTCTTGTCTGCCTTTGGTGCCATTAGGGTATTTGTGTTCGATGGAAACTTGAGATATTTGTGATTGAGATGAGAAATATTAGCGGAGTGTGGGCTTTATATAGATGGTTTGGGTGAGTTGTGATTGGTGAAATAGTAGAGACACGGATCGAGTGATGTAGCCGTTGATTGGAGAAACTTTTAACGGTCAAGAATGATTGAACGTTGAAACACGTGGCGTCTGACGTCTTATATTTTGGTATACACTTATTGGGCTTTGGCGGTAGTTCAAATTTTTTAGAAGTTTTCGTACCCAAACTTTTTGGCCTTGTTTATTAATATTTTTGAGTTAAATTTTAAAAAATTAAAATATTAATTAAATTCGTATAAGAATGATATAATATTTGTGTTTTATGTTTTTAAAATTAGTTATAAATTACAAAAAATATCAAAGCAATATAAATTTGTTGATATGTACTATGTAGTGTGTTAAATAATTGTAAACTATGAAAAAAAATTAATGAAATAAATAATTACTAATTCATAATTATAAAAAATAATAAGTGCAATAGATATTTTTGTACATGTATGATTGAAATAGTGATGTTGAAAAATAAAGAATTGGAATGAAAATAGTATGTTATGCTTTTTTAGGATTTTAGGGGCCAATTGGATGGCCAATCATTTCCCCAAAAAATCATTTGAGATGAAAAAGCTATGAACAATGCAATTGTTTAGCATGTTACTAAAAGAAATTTTACAAAAAATCTCTCAAAATTATAAAATAATTTGAATTTTTTTTGCAACAAATAAATTTTACTATTTATGATTTGACAGTTAATACAATCAATTAAAATGGCTTTTCCGACTATCTTTCGAAGCCAAAAATTAATTTAATTACATATTCTAATGTAAAATAATGCAACGTTTAAAATAAGATCCATTGTAACTATTTTCTGACGTCTAAATCAACGAGTTTGACTAAATATATTTAATAAAAAATATATTTAAATATCAACCCAAACAAATTTCTCACAACAAAAAACATATCACATCAACCACAATCATTACTTATTTTTCTCTTAATAATCTCATCTTCCAAACCACAATTTCTCATTTTTCTCATGGAATTTTTTTTTCGGAGATGGACATGCCAACCAATTGGGCCCTTAATGATTCAATATTGTGAGAGCAAAATTTTAAAAAAACATAACAAACAATGGTAAAAATTTAAAAATTTGTCCATAACACGTACTACATATAAATGTGTAAATAATGAGTGATTCTTTAACGCTGCGTTTGGATCGATGGATTTGGATTTGAGGAGTGGATTTGGAGGAAGGATTTCAAATGACACCTAAAATGGTGTCATTTGAAATCCATCGTAGTTGTGTAGAAAAGAGCTCAAAATGAGTGACGAGGGATTTGAAATCCATCATCATCCAAATCCAAACGCACCCTAAAGGTTTGGCCAACCATTGAACTTGTTCATATCCGATCCAATTGGTCTAAAAACCCGAAAACCGGCCACAATAAAGGGACTTGTTTCTCTAACCACATTAATGTTTGGATAAGCTCGTCTCACCTACCCCGATTTATTACATATTGTGTACGGTTAGGGCTACCAACCGCGTTGAAAGTCCTATATATACCATGTATATCGCCTTGTCAAAGGCCAGACAACGGCGATCTCTCATTGTCAGTTTTATCTATCGTCTTTCCAATTTTATTCTCCTCGATGCCTATATACATAAGATGATTAAGCATTTCAAAGTTGAATCCCTCTCAGTGTAGAATAAAAGGTCGATTCAGTAACTTTTATCTGATAAGTTTTGTTTTTAGAATTGGTTGGTTTTTGTAATGTCGATTGATTCTCATATCCGGAGTGCTGCATTTGCGAAGGATTTCAAATTCTTAGTAACAAATCGATTGTTTTTGTTTCGATTAGTATAATTATTATTGACGATTTCACTTGCAGGTAAATGGATTTACTACTCCAGATGGCTTTCGTTAGATTGAGACATGGGTCGTTGTTCATTGCATATCAACTACACAAGTAGCGAAAAAAATTTCGTTATGACATGGGTATGATCCGAAGGTACATAAAGAAGATAATTATTACCTTTTTAAGCCTAATTTTGGAAGGGAATGTTGATGAAGCTTAAAAATGAACAAGATTCAACTGCTCTATCAACTCTACCAGTGGTTATCCCCAATTTGATGTATCATTTGCCCAATTTCTAAATTAATATAATTTGTATTATAGATAGAAGTAAAAGATTTTCGGTCTAGCATTAAAAGTTTCATTTTTTATCAGATATAAATATGTAACCATACTGAAAACAACGACGCATTCCTATTTTTGTAACATGAAGAAGCAATGTAGATTTCTTTTAGTTAAAATAAAGTTTTACAAATGCGAACTAAATCGGGGTAAACTTATTTTAGTTAATTTTTGTGCCTATTTTTTAAACTATAACTTAACTACAATTTGCCACATAAATTTGAAATTTGTGAAAATTTTCTTTTTATAAAATTGGGTGAGGATTTTTTGAGTAGTTTGCTCATCAATGTATAATTGCTCAAAACATGACTCAAGTAAACTTGGCTTTGCTTGGGTCATACCCAAATTCAGATCCAAAAGTTTGAGTCTATATAGATCTCGGTCTAAAAGGAGACCCAATATTTTTTTTTCTTTTCTCTAATTATAGTAAGTAATTCTTTATCATATGGTTAATATCAATTATATAAAAAGAAATAAATTATAAATATATATATATACATAATTTGTAAAGAATATTATATAAATATATTTAAAATCATATTTTATATATTATGCTGCAACAAAAATTACTTTTGATGAAATATCTAACTTACTCTCCAACTCTTTGTCAATATTGCCCATGTTTTAGTTCCCTGAACTAAAAATTCATTTTCCCACAATTTTTCTGATTCCTAAAGGAAATAGTTGATGAAAATGTAGTAGAGATATGTTTAATTTAAAGCAAAATTAAGCACGAAGGAGATTCTTCATAAATTTATGTATTCAATGGAAAAAGAATGAATGTAGATATTATTGAAGTAGGGTGAGATATATATTATATATAATGGGGTTTGAAATTTGGGCTTGATTTTAATATTTTGGGCTTTTGATTGGGTCTAAGTTGGGTTTAAATTTAGTTTTGGGTCTGGGTCTATACCCAAATTAAATATTAGGTCTGGGTATCCAAATTTTTGGATATGGGTTTGGGCTAGACCCACCCATTGTCAAACATATTGTTATTCCTTTTTGATTTAAGGTGGTTGATTTTTTTTTAAATAATTGGTGAGTTAATGGAGCCCACATGTTATACAATAGTGGGTCCCAATTGAGCTCAATCTACCGTAGAATTGCTATAATTTACTCTCGAACTCTTTGCCTAGCGGTTTCCGAAATAGGATTTGAATCAAACACTATTAATTATTCTTTTATAAATATAACGAATTAATTTTATGAAGTATTTAGTATTTTTTGCTTAAATTTTAAATATCTACTAATGTATAAGATTTCGGAGGTTATCAATCAATAAAGCTAGATCATCATTTTATTAATAGTCCACAACCAATTGATTGAATTTACTGTTTATTACTAGTTTCCAAGTAATATTGTAACTAGGTTTCCTACTTATATTGTCTCACATTCAAGTAAAAACCACTCTATGCAAAGATTTATTTCCTTTTGTTTTATGATCAAACATAGATTAAAATCATAAATTAAGTACAATTATTCAAAGCCATCAAATGCTATTACCTACAAGAACAAGAATACAAAAATCACAAGGCTTTGTTTGTTTATGTTTTCAAGTTCTATTTTTAAGATTTTAAATCCAAAAATTCAAAATAAACTTAGCACACCAAATTCTCATCCAAATTCACATTTTCTCAGTTCTAACTTTTCAATCCCCTATATAACTACCTATCAATCATATATAAATCACTTCACACATTCAACAATCAAATCAATTACTATAATAATTATTTCTCTTTCTCTTTCATACTTTACAATTTTTTAATTTATATTTTATTATTTTTAATTTACATAATCATATAACAGTCATTCTACACATCATCAATCAACATATCAATATTGATTTGACATAATTACAACTTTCAACATATTTTTAAAAACATAAACAAACATCTACTATTTTCATACGAAATTCGGTTGTACGCAATTCCCAAAAAATTTAAATTTTTCACTCAAAAACATAAACAAACATAGCTAAATAATCTAAGGCCAACATATACAATCGCATCCCGTTTTTCGTGCAAAAATATGCTTTCCACCATAATCGAACATTTGTTATCGCGATTACTATATAATGTAAACGAGTCGAATGGACCCGACCCGAATCATAATTTCTCTCACATTTTCATCCTCTCATTTTGTCACATAAAACCCTATCAACAACTTAGGATTCTAATCTTATTACCCATCCTCAATAAACCCTAAAATCCAACTAGCAAAAATCTCATTTTTTTTTTTTGTGTTTTGTTCCAAAAAGAAGCCACCATTTTTGACTAAATATTGGCCCACTTTTTCTAAATTTTCAAGAGCTTCCAAAAATGTGTGATTAATTAATGGATAGATAGTTGTGCATGGATTATTGGAGATGGAGTTTTTTGCTTATTTTCTTGCAATTTGGAGTATTTAGAAACATGCATGTAGTAACAAATAGGGAGACAAAGATGCATATGAAGAAGTAAAGATTGATAAATCTTTTAGACCTAACATGCAAAGTTACATTGATTTTGTGTCCCAATGCCTTTGTCCTAATGGTAATGGACATACATAAACTATAGTTAATTTAGTCACTTTGGATAATGTCATGTCTAATCATTATTTGTTCATCCAAGGAAGATTATATTAAGCATTGATTGGTTATTAGTTATTACAATATCCAAGAGATCAAGAGTAGGATTGGTTCAATTTATTTATTTATAAAGGGATGAAATCAATTTATTTATAAAGGGACATTTTTCAGGATATGTCTCGTTTAGTTAATAATTTATTTTTCGGATAATACTGATTTGTTTGAAATGAGAATATGAGTCATTATTTATGTCAAACGAATACCTCTATTTGGGTTGGATTTACGTCATGAATCCTCGATAGTTGAAACCAAGTTTGGTTATATAAGGCATAATTTTGTTAATTTTATTATTGATCACTATTATTGAATTTTAGGCTAACATGGAAAATAACTCTCTAGTGTGCGACTCTAAATCAACCCTTTATAGCCTCAAAAGACATTGAATGAATGGCTCTCTACTGTGAGCCTGTCAGCTATGGGCAACCTAGGCTGGTTTACCTCTCTTGTGTGGTTTGCAGGCTATTACACAAGAGCGGGGTTTACCCAGTGCGCACCTCACGGTAGCGACTGTGTGTTTCCCTCGTCATCCAAAAAAAAAAAAGACATTGAATGGCAAACTTTGATCTAGTATGGGAAAGTGAGGAATTTACATTTGTATGTGTACTTATCTTCTTTTCTTTACTAACAAAGTTAAATCGAATTAAATTTATCGTTGTCAATTTAATATAATCATTAAAGAATATAACTCAACTTATGTATTACACTCTACCAATATATTTAAAAATAAATGTAGCAAAATGATCATCTCACTCGTCGATGGACTTAGCAAAAAAACTCGATACTCCCATAGAAATGATTCATAGTATAGGGAGTAAAAGTGCAAATGATCTTAATATGAAATTTTTATCAAAGAAAAAAAAAACTTATAAAGAAACTTTTAAAAAGAAAACAAAGTAAATTTACACTTTTTAATTAATTGCATTGACTTGAATTTGCATCTCTCAACATTGCATATTTCATAATATTATTACTATATAGCCTTTGTGAAAAGCCCTATGAGGACATAATTATACTATTTTCATCATTAAATAAGTCCTAGGTATTGCTTTTTCCCTTTTGTACAATAATTGAAACTATACCCACTTTTTAAGTTATACTATCAGATAAACCGAAATTGAAAATCAACCTAATTTATGAGTTCGATTGCCAATAGTAGTTTTAAAAATTTTAAATTTCGATTCGATTTAGAAAAAAAAAAACCATTGTATATAAACCTAAAATTAGGAGAAAATATAATGGTTGGCTAAGAAAAGAGGCATCTTTTTTGGGGGCAAATATCAACATCGAAAGCACTGAAAACGCCAAGCCAACACACGTTTACTATTCAACTCTCACTTTTGCATTAGAGTAAGACAAGGACCTGATTTCCCTCCTACCCAACCACAATATTTACATTATTATTATAATCAATTTATTTTTTACTATTGAATTGTATGTAAATAAATCAAGTCGATCTGATGTTCAAGTTTGCTTGAATTATAATTGAATTTTGATTTGATTGATAATCGAGCTGAACTCAAAATCTACGTATAATTTATCATATAAATATTTGACTATTTGGTACGTATTTTTATAAATTTTCTTTAATAATTGAGCTGAGTTTCAAAATAAAGTTCCAAATATATACGAAAATTAGATCCACCTTTTAACTTTTTAGATCAAGTTTAAGGAGTTATTCTTGCGATCTTGAGTCTAAAGATGGTCAAACATTTATGTACTAAAATCTACGTATAATTTATCATATAAATAATTTTAATTATACTATAATTTGAACCACCTTAAAAAATCACTAAAAATTTATGCATATTTGTATGAGTATGGATTTCTTTCTTTCCTTTTCTTCTTAACAAACACATAGAAGTTTCATATAAAACAATTCAAAATACATTACAAATTTGCCCAATCAACTCTTACTAATAATTATAATATAAGATTCTAACTAACATTTAAATAAGTTTTCCACTTTGGTAGCCACTTATATACTCTTGCCATGTGGGAACCAATCAAATAATTACACTTGTTCAACATCATAGAAGCATGGAATTTAAATATCTATATTGTTTAATTCTATTTCACATTTTTTTATTCAATTGCTTTTAACCAATCAACTTTGAAAAACAAAAGCTTTATTATGACACTTGGCCTTCCAATAACAAAAACCCACTCAATGGATCAGTCTATTGTAATCCATTTATTTTATTGAATGTGATTTATTATAGAAATTTTTATCTAAAGAAAAAAAGCCAAATGAAATATGGTAAACTATTTAATTATAATCCTCTTGATTTATTTATTGTTTATAAAGGATAATAGATTGCTTGAGAAATTGAATATTTACATCTCATTATCATATCTTATAGGTCAAAGTATGTGTAGCATCTTTATTTGTTTTGCAAGAAAACACTTACCCTTATCTTTTATAGAATTTAAAACTATAATAATCTTAGACTCCATCAAATTTCTACATAAATTGCATTAATTTAAATCTTCTTTTATATTTGTATTGAATAATGTTTTCTAACCTAAACACATATAGTATAAAATCAAATATATTTAATCATTACCAACATATAGTTAAAAATGTACTCAAAAAATCAATTGAATGCAATGATGCCTCTAATTCCACTCATCTTAATATGAAATTGGATAAAAAACTTTTTATATAAATGAGATATTCAATTGGACCAAGAACTTATTGGTGATTTATTTAGTCTCGATGAACTCAAATTTTAAAACTCGATTTTCATAGTTTGAGTCAGGTAAATAAATACAACAATAATAAATGATATATTTTATTTTAATATAGTAAATTCTGTTTTATCAGATTAGTTATTAAATAGTAAAACGCTCTAAACAAATTATATTTGTATTTACAAAAGATCAAAACAATCGATATTCTTGAAGTTCACATATATATATATATATATACACACACATAAATGCATATAAAATTCATTCCACTAAGCTCACAAAATTTGAGAAATCAAAATAACAATCAAATAAAATTCATGGTCTAAGTTTATTGAAACCATATATAGAAAATATTAGAATAAATTTAGATTTATTTTAATTTTTCTCTCTCTGTCTGTGAAATGATATTTTTCTTCTCATAATCATCAATTGCTTTCTTCTCTTTTCTATCTCCATTCATTAACACATCCCCACAAAGCTATACATATACACTCATACATATATATATATTTAACGTGAAAAGTTATTAGGTTTTCCTTTTATCTTTTCTATACTCACACTGCAATCGAAGAGCATACAAGCTTCACCTGTACGTTTCCTTTAATCCAATCTTCTTCTTTTTTTAATTGTTGTTGTTGTTGTGGTTGTGAATTTCGATATCTATTGTGGTTCGCCACGCGATCCTCATTTTGCTCCTTTATAATTGTGTTTTCTTGGATCCCAATTTCATTATGTGTTGGATAAAACTATTTTTTCTTATGCGGTGGTATTATTTGTTGAAAATGGAAAAAGTATTAATCCCTTTTGTTTGATCAGGTGTATTATGCATCCATCCAGTGATTTCAATCGATTGATTGAACACTGTTCTATGAGAAATTTTGATCTCGTACTCGGGTCGTTAGACCTAGGGTTAGGTTTGTTCACCGAGCGTAGAAATTGGGTTTTTGTGTGACTGATTGTTGTGCTGTTTGATAATTTGGGGGGAAATGGCGTTTTGTGTATTGTGGGGGTAAAATTTGAGTTTTAGGATTTGTTGTAGTAGTAACTGAGTTTGGTGGTGGGAGTGGTAGGTTTGTAAGGGCCAGTAAGGTCATGGATGATATTCAGCAGCAATTGCAGCAGAAACCTGAGAGCACAGATAACGACACTCATTCTGAATTCGAAAGGGGTTTGGAGGAGTTAATGCGTGGGCATTACGATGAGTACATGTCATTTGCTTCGTGCAGTTCACCTAGAACTACTACTACTGAAGATGAGGAAGATGAAGGGGAACCACTTGTTAGAAGGAGGAGGAGGTCAGACCTCGATGGTGATGACCTGGCAGAATCTTCCGCTGCAAGACGACGTCAGTCAAGGATTTTGAGCAGGTGGGCTGCCCGTCAAGCACAGGAAATGATCACCACGATGGAGAGAAGGAATCGCGAGTCGGAGTTGATGGCACTAGCGGGCTTGCACACGGTGTCAATGCTCGATTCATCATTCTTGAGGGAGCCACAATCCCCTACTTCACGCCGTCAGGGGAATGTTGAGAGGCTCAGCACTCAGGCCTCGTCTATTTTGCAGATGTGGCGGGAGTTGGAGGATGAACATGCACTAAATCGTGCTCGTGGGAGAGTAAGAGATAGGTTGAGACACCAGAGAAGTGTGGATTCCAACACAAATGGATCTGTAAATATTTCTGAAGGGAGGGAGAGTGAGAATCAGGGTAGCGTGGGTGACGCTAGTGAAATCGAGAACGAGTATGCGAGTTTGTCCCCCGATCAGTTGGGCCCACAGAACGATAACATGGATCGTGATAGTTCTAGTCGTGAGCAATCTCCGGATCTTGGAGAAGTTGAAAGGGAAAGGGTGAGGCAAATTGTTCGTGGGTGGATGGAAAGTGGTATTAGCGACACGTCCTCTAATGTCAGGCAGAGGAATGATAGTCCTAGAGGTGAATGGCTTGGGGAAACTGAGCGTGAGAGGGTGAGGATCGTGAGGGAGTTGATGCAAATGACAAGCCAGCAAAGAGGATCTCGAAATGGACGCAGGGAACAACAGAACAATGAGGCTGGTAATCAAGTTGATCGTGCTCGTGAAGGATCTGTCACTGACCAAGACGAAGGTCAGCCAGAGCATATACGCAGGGACATGTTGAGGTTACGAGGACGACAAGCTATTATTGATTTGCTCGTAAGGGTTGAAAGGGAAAGGCAACGGGAACTTCAGGGTTTATTGGAACATCGTGCTGTTTCTGATTTTGCACACCGCAACCGTATTCAGGTAACTAATTAATTATTCTTGTTGTTTTAATTTAGCGTGTCATTCGTTCAAGCGTGCTAACTTTTGGCATGCTTCATCTTGTGTTAGATTTGTAGAAGATTCGGTATCGCATTTCAGCTCTAAACTATGAGTTCAATTTGAAGTTCACATTTACCGAAAGAAATTTTGCAGTTTAGCATTATTAATCTCTGCATAAGCGAGTAATGACTTTCTTTTAGCCTGGTTGACAGAAACTACTGAGTCGCTGAACTTGGATTCATTGCATATTAGATTGTAATTATTGTGTGGTTCATCTGATGCCAAATTTTTTGAACTTCTTAGATATTGGTAAATTGTTTCAGGCAAAGGTTCAACTAAACTGTTAAGGGTTCTTGTTTCTTTTTGAATTTACCGTAGAGTTGTTAGGTTGTCTCCGACCTCCTTTCTTGTTATGGAATTTGAGAGTAGATATGGCCCGTATTCATGCCGCTTCATTATCGTGATATTGACCTCGATGTCTTTAAAAGTTATCTAAGGAGATGTTTTGATGTTTTTTTTTGTTTTGGCAAGATCTTCAGAATTAACTTATACTTCAGTATCCACATGAAAGTTTTGGGTAGTTAGCTTTTTTAACTACCAGTGCTAGTATATTGGAAATTAGTAGGTTACTCTGAGTCCCTGACCTACTAATGCCTTGTAATTAGTTGTTCCCCTGGAAAAAATTGAATTTGATTTTGTTTTCCAGTCATTACTTAGAGGCCGATTCTTAAGGAATGAGCAGCCTGCTGAGGAAGAGAGACCACCTTCAATAGCAGCCAGTGAGTTAAATCAGTTAAGACAGCGGCAAACAGTCTCTGGCCTGAGGTAAATCCACTATCCAAGTGATTGCGTGGGGACTCGACTTTTCTTATTCAATATTATACTTTTTTGTCTTACCCTACTGCTTTCCCCTTCTCTTACCTTTTATCTTCTTCCTGTTACAGTTTAAATTTATTGTTTGTGGTATTAATATTCCTATTACTCGTTTCTTTATTCTGATAAAGATATCATATAATGCTTCTTCAAGATCTTCATGTTTCCACTGTGAATTGACTGATCTAATTAGCTAATTGATTGAAAATAATTTGTAATTCATATAATTGGAATTGATGCCATGTTTCGTGATGATGGCGTTCCAAATTAAGAGTTTCCTATGAAGTGGTGGATGTGGTTGGGACATCAATCAAAAATGCATCAATGATTGTATTTATTTAGATATATCTTCAGGGTTTCAACTACCAGGGGACACGGTCACGCTCATAGCTAGAAAACTGCGAACCTCGTCTACTCCTTTCGAAATTTCCTGGTATTGCTGTTTGAAATTGAATATATGTGGGTGTGGACTTGTATTGGGCTCAATGTCATGTTGGTCATCCCCATTTCGGAAGTTCTCGTATTTTGTGTTCTCCTATATTTGAACCTTAAGTTTGATTTAATTGAGGAATGTTTACAATGCTTATTTGCTAGCTGTGAAATTTTATGCCACAGTTGGATCAGTGTCTATATGGTATATGAGAAAAAATTCGCGTGATTCTGATTTTATGCATGACCACTTATTTCATTTAGGGAAGGGTTCCGATTCAGATTGGAGAATATAGTTCGAGGTCAAGCAAGCAGCCATCCTGAGACCTCTCCGAACAATGGCAACGGTGATGCTAGAAATGACCAGAGTAATACAAATACTTTGCAACAGTTTCAACATGAAATTCGCGAAACAAATGCTCATCAATTTCCAAACCGCACGGGGATCATGGAAAGCATCAGAGCTGTTCAAAGTACAAATCAACATGTTGCGCCCGATCAAGGAAGCAATTGGCAGGGACAGGTTATTGAAGACGAAAGAGAAAATCGACAACAACGTGCACTTAACAACACGATATCTGACTGGCCATCAGAAGCTGTGGCAAGTGAAGATGGAGGGCAACAAACCCATGAGGTGTTGCGCAATGACGGCTCACGAGAAGCTGCGAATAATTGGTCAGAAGGGCCTTCAGACCCTCCAAGAATGAGACGATCTGTTACATACAGAAGAGCGACCCGGTTCCACCCACCTGATGATGATAATGTGTACAGCATGGAACTGAGAGAGCTATTGAGCAGGTTATTGTCTTATTCTGTGCTCATTTCTTGTGCACTCACTTTGGCACTGTAAAAATACGTTTTAAAGCTGTGTTGGATTCTACATGATGAGTCATTGGCCCTGTTTGCAGAAACTAAAAAGAAGGGCTTTTGAGCTTTTTGCTGCATTTAGGTTGTTTTTTATTGTTGATTTCTATTGATTGTGCTTCTATTTATTTAAGAAAAAAATGAAAATAGTAAGCTAAAAGTAAAAGCATGTCTAAAGGTACCAACTATGTCTATTCCTTCTACTATTTAGCAGCCTGGCAAAGAAGCCCAAGTTCAACTTTTTTGACACTTTACGACTTTTTCTAAATTTCAGCAATTCTTTGAAGGCACAAGTTTTTGCAAATAGACTTATTATTTTACTTGATAGCACTGTCATGTACATATCCAACGTCTCATAAATCTACTTGGGTACTCTTGGGTATCGCCCGAGTGGGTGGCATGAAATTCCACTGATTCTGTTGCATACTTGATTGTCTTATTCTTTTCATTTTTTTAGTAATTCTTCTTTGTATTGTAGGAGGAGCGTTTCTAATCTTCTTCGTAGTGGTTTTCGGGAGAGCCTTGATCATTTGATTCAATCATATGTACAAAGGCAAGGGAGGGCTCCTATTGATTGGGATCTACATCGAAATCTTCCGCCATCACCTGAGGGGGATCAAGACCAACAAAATGAAGAGCAGAATGAGGATCAAAGTGATGCTATTAGTAGACCTTCTATGGTATTGCCTACCCCTCCGGTACCACCTCCACAGCCCCTTTGGCATCAGGATTTGCACCACTCCGGTTGGTCTCGTCAGAGTGTCCATCGTACTGAACTTGTGAGTTACACACACACACTCTCTCTCTCTCTCACCATGAATTATTTTATTCTTTTGTTTTTGTGGTAACACCTATTCCTTTCTTATATGCTATATTGGCATTGTTTCTTCCCTCAACCAAATGTTTTGAATTCCCTTTTTAGCTTCAATGTAAATTTTGCATTGACTGTAATGAATTAAAGTAATTACACTGTTCCATCTTTCAAAATCTTGTCATTGTTGGTTGAGGCCAACATTCTTGTGTCGTCTTCTTTTTATTTCTAGCTAAACTGGGGATGGCTAGAGTTATGAGACGAAATCTATCATTCCAAGGAATTTTCAACCAGCAACTATTTAGATTGTTCATACATGCATAGAGTAACATGAAGTCAAGGGTATTTGTTTGTCCAATTTTGCCTTGTAATTGAATACTTGTTTGCTATTGTTTAGCAGGAATGGGAGATGTTTAATGATCTGAGAGCAGATGTGGCAAAACTTCAGCAAGGTATGAATCACATGCAAAGGATGTTAGAAGCTTGCATGGACATGCAACTTGAGCTCCAACGCTCTGTTCGACAGGAAGTCTCTGCTGCTCTCAATCGTTCATCTGGTGGACAAGGTCTTGATTTTAGTTCTATTATTTTACTTCTGCCATTGTTCTTTCATATTGTCTTTCTAGTTTTGATTGAACTTTATTAATGCAAATAAGTGCAACAATGCAGGGGCTGCTGAGACATCGGAAGACGGGTCTAAATGGGTTCATGTGAGAAAGGGAACCTGCTGTGTGTGTTGTGATAGCCATATTGATGCGCTACTGTACAGGTATAGTTTCTGATGGTAAACATTTACGTATTGTTTTGAAATGATAGTTACATGCAGAACTTCACTTATTGGGTTATTACCACCTTAGGTTTTGCTAATTACGAAAACCCGTGACAACTCCAAAAACATGGGTGAAATTGTAATTGGCTTGCTTTCTGCTTTTGATTGGCATGAGGGTGAAATTGTAATATGCTATTACGGATAGGAAAATTATAGTATTTTCTAACCTTGCGATGTTTTTCGTAACTAGAGTCTCAACACAGTGGGTGTCTAATTAATTTAATGTAATTAGAATGGCACACACCTTTCCTGTCAATTAATAGCTAGTAGAGTTGTAGATATGAAAAGAGACTAAGAGGATCTTTGGCTAAGCTTATTAGTTCTTTAAAAGTGTTTGGATAACTTATTTTAATAAGAGCTTATAAGACCAAAAAATAAGATGGTTGGGTCTTATAAGCAAATAGAAAATAAGTTAGCCAAACCCACCTTATTTCAAAATCTTGAGTTTTGGATGTTGTTTATATTCTTAAAATGCACAAATAACCCTAGTTAGTTTTCTCCTGTCCAATAATACATTTCTCTGAAAAATGTTTATTTTATTATTTCACAAATTCTCTCGTATAACATTTGAAAACATCTTATAAGTCCAATTTATTATTTCACAAATTCTCTCGTATAACATTTGAAAACATCTTATAAGTCCAAAAGACTTATTTTATCCAAACACTGTCAATATCAAACTTGAAGGACCAAATCTGTAATAAGTTCAAACTTAATGGACCAATACTATAATACTTTCGTTGCTCAAGCGCATGCACTTAGTTCCTTTATTGCTCAACAGATTTCGAACTATTCAATTGTTCTTACACCTCTGTTGTTTGTCTGCAGATGTGGGCACATGTGCACGTGCTCTAAATGCGCAAACGAGTTGGTAAGAGGTGGAGGTAAGTGCCCGTTGTGTCGAGCACCAATTGTTGAAGTAATTAGAGCTTACTCCATACTGTAAACAGAGATTATTAGAGAAGAAGAAGAAAGAATAATAATCAGTTCAAACGAACAGGTGATAAGATAACAGTGGTGGTCTCACCCAGGTCTTATCTGTAGGGTGTTTGCCTTTTGTTTTTACTCAATTGTATGTGGGAACTCTTTCTTTGCATTGTGTATCATGGAAAAATAATACTAATTGCTTCCTCATTCATTAGTAATTAATAATATATATATATCATTCTTTCATGGGGAAATCTATCAGTTTTGATGTATGGAATTTGTCAATATATATTCCATTTGTAAGTGTGTAAGTGTTTTTGACTGGTTTTTGTTTGCAATAGCAAGTAGCAACCCTATATTTTCAATCTCATTTTTGCAAATTCAATGAGGGTGTGAAGCAGAAATCTAGACAATTTTCGAGGTGCTAATGAATAAGTCATGTTAGAATACAAAAGTGTAATTTTCCTGCCACAGGTGAATATAACCTTAACATGTAAATAGAATTTGTACGGAAAAATTATATTTGGTAGCAATTTGGATTTGATACACCAAATTTGAATATTACAGCGAAAATTGTGACTGACTGACCAATTATTTTTACAATATTGTAATCAAATTGATGCTCTTTAGTGTACCCAAATTGTTAGTGTTGTATCAAAAAAATATGCATATAATACTAGTAGGGGTGGCAAAATGGGTCCGCAATCATAGGTCCAACCCAATTAAACTAGTTTGGGTTGAGTTGGCTTTTAAAGAATTTTATTAGGTTCCGATTTAGTTCCAATTTAGGCCCAACTAAATTTCAAATTAGGCCCAACTTGCTCGCCAACAATCTAAATTATAAGGAAAAAAAAATATAAGGTATTAAGTTGAGTTGGACTTGGTTCCCTTTATGGTAGAACTTGATTTCATGTTAAAACCATTAAGAACCCAACCCATTTAAAAACCAACATAAACCCAATCCAACCGCCCATTTGCCAGCCCTAAAAACTAGTATACTAAAATCATGACCTTTTACTAGGGGTGGCAAAATGGATCCGGAACCACGGTTCCAACCCAATTTGGGTTGAATTGGTTCTTAAGAAAATTTTATTTGGTTTCTAATTGGTTTCAACTTGGTTCCAACTAATTTCAACTTAGCCCCAAATCGCTTGCTTGTCAATACTCTAAAATTAAATAACAAAATATAAGGTATTGAGTCGGGTTGGGCTTGGTTCCCTTTCAGGTTGATTTTGGTTCCCTTTTGGGTTGAGTTGGTTCCTTGTTAAAAATCATTTAAGAACCCATCTCATTTTAGAACGAAACCGTTGGAACCGAATCAAACCCAATCAACCCGCCCATTTACCACCCCTACCTTTTACATATAAAATTGAGCATTCAACATATCCATAATATGGTATCTCTCTTGCTTAATAAATATTCTTCATATTCATAATTTCTCATCCATATCACTTTTTATTCAAGATTAAACAAGACGATATAATATCATTTAACAAAATGATAAGTTGTTTTTAACAAATTATTCATGACGATTAAAATCGTACATAAACACTTATTTGAAAATGCTAATTAAAATTTAAGAGGATTTAAGAGCATGCATTTCATCTTTAATGGCCATAGCCAACTGATCATAAGCTTCTGCCCAAGCCTCATTCATTTCCTCACTCCATTTTTCACCCAAAGCCTCTTTCACTGTTCTCAACAATGCTTCTTTCACCACCTGATTAATTTATCATTATTCAACACAAATAAATTAATATTAATATAATATACCAAAAATATTGTATTGGCAAGAAATTATAAACTCAAGTTTAGACAAATACATAAAAGAAGAAGTAATATTGTACCTATATTATGAGGCTAATTAATAACCATAATTTTGTAAATAAATATTTATAAGGGGGGATGATTATTATTTTTTTTAATTCATTTTTATGGGGTGGGTTATGCTTAACAAAACTAAATTGCAATAAAAATGAAAAATAAATAAATAATAATATTTACCTCAAAATGGGGATCAATAACTCCACTTTGATTATGAACAGATCCCAACCACTTGAGAGTAGTGCCACCTACTATCACTTCTCCTTTCTCATGAAGTTGAATTGCTGATTCACATGTCTTCACAAATATTTACCAATTATATATTAATCTAAGTTTTTTTTTTTTAAAAATAATTTAAGAAAAAATTAATTTTTTTTAGAATATTGAATTAATTTAGGAATTATTGAGGGTCAAAGTCCGGTGACCACTTTTTAAAATACACAATAGTTTATTATAATAAGACAATTGAAATTGACGCAAAATTCATGTAATTGTTCGAAAATTTTATTAGGCATACGTATGCACCTAATAAAACAGTTGACTTTAGACATCACTCAAATTGATTTCGTCACATAAGATTTTTTTTTTAATATTTGAAATTAGTTATATATCATCATTTATATATAACTATTACACTACCACACTTTTTAATTTAATTTTTTTTAATGAAATTCAATTAATTGTAATACTTTCTTGCTCTACAAATGATTAAATTTTACTCTCTTGGGCACTTGTTATATTGATACTAGAAATAAATACTCAAGATCCTCCCAAATAAATAATTTGATATGAAGTACTAAAATTCCAATTTCCAAACACAATTTAATTAGATTTAGTTTTCTTTTTCAGATATATTTTATATATAGATGCACATAATAAAAATTGGAAAAATTAATTATACATAAATCTAATTCCTTTTAAAATATATTCGTTGTGATATATGTCTTGATGTCGTAAGCTCAATATCAGATCTAGAAGCCCTCGGAACCAAACACACGATACCACAAATTGTATTTATGGAAAAAATCTAAGAACCATATACTTTCGACATTAATTAATTTCTATATATTTTTCATTAATAGTGAAAAAATGATTTATCGTATTTATCGACATAGATAATTATGGAATCAAATAAATTTTTATTTTATTTTATTTTAAGCTTTTTTTTATGTCTTTTGAGGGAATAAATAAATTGAGAGGACCACTCCCCAACTAAAAAATCATCAATAGTAAAGATCCCAAATAATGAATGTGAGATAGAGTGACATGTATATGTACGAACTAGAAAATTAGAAAGAAATAATAATAATAATAAATAAATAATAAAATAATACAAAAAATTAAAATTGAGAAAAATAAAATTACCATCTTGAAAACTTTGACAGCATGAGCCTTGAGCTTGGGATTATTCTGTGGGATTTCATCTGAGTCCCTCAGAAATGAGAACATACCCTTTGCTGCTGGTGCTATCTCCAGAATCCTATCATCATCATCATTATTTATTTTCATTTCATATAATCTGACTTATATATGCATACACATATACATATACATATACATATACATATACACACATACATATATATATATATATATATATATATACAGACTTACAAAGAGAAGAAACGAAGACTGAGCTCAGGAACATTCTGTTTCATGATTTCCCATGAATCTTTCACCAACGCTTCTTGCTTCTCTGTGAATCCCATCTCTCTCTCTCTCTCTCTCTCTCTCTATATATATATATATATATATATATACTATATATATATGTGTTATATATATATATATATGTTTTGTGTGTTGTGTGTTGTGTGTTGTGTGTTGTGTGTTGTGTGTGGTGGGGTTTTTATAAGCATATATGTAGGGTTTGAGGATAAAGACTAGTTTAAAAGTAAGCATGGGCATGAGTTTCAATTTTTGCCCTTTTGCTATAATTATTAATTATTAGTTTGGTGAAAGATTTATCAGCATATGCATTTGCGTCATCATCTCATTAATACTCATTTAATTAATTAGGTTTGGTGTTTTCAGATTTGGTTGAGAATAAAAGGAATGAAAAATTAAATGCAACTATTTGATATATATATATATATATATATAAATGAAGAATATATTAAGCTATGAAATTTAATCCCCATTAATATATTAAAATATGGTAAAATATATACAGAGAGAGAGATTAAGACATTCAGTTTTAATTATTTTTATAACCACGTCAAAACGAGCTAACGAGGCTGAATTCGACTGTCGAAATTGGCCTCGAAATAAAGATCTTAAATTCTATTTTCATTTATAACATATGAACTAAATTTCTGTTTTCTTAATAGTTATTATAATAAATTATTACTTGTTGGGAATACCAGGATCATGCTAATATGAGAGAAAAATACTTCTATTACTTTCAAAAATAGAAAGAAGAGACATACAAGCTCTAACTAAAAACTCTCAAAAAACCTTTACAAATCTCTCAAGGATATTCACAACTCTCTTGGTTGTGCTATGATGATCATTTACTTGATGATAGAAGACTCTCCAAGCTTGTCTATTTATAACACCAAAACTAGGTGGTAGGTGTGGTAGATAAGCTTCAATGGTCTTCAATGGTAGGCAATGGTAGGTGTTGAAGAACTTCATGTTAGGTGTTGAATTGGATTCTTCAATTTGCTTGTACTTGGATATGTCCTGGAAATTGAATTCTTCAATTCTCCCCTTCCATGCATATTCAAAACAAGCAACCCGACTATGTCTCTGCACAGTTCTAGCTTATCTCGTGTCACCACCTTCGTCAGCATGTCTGATGGATTCTCCTTGGTGTTGATCTTCACTAGTCTCAACAGTTGTTGATCAATCGTCTCTCGTATCCAGTGATACCGAACATCAATATGCTTTGTACGAGAATGGTACATAGAGTTCTTGCTCAAGTCTAGAGCACTTTGACTGTCACAATGTACCTTGTACTCTTTCTGCTGGATCCCAAGTTCTTGGAGAAAGCGCTTTAGCCACAACATTTCCTTACCAGCTTCAGCGGCAGCAATGTATTCTGCTTCTGTTGTAGATAAAGCAACACACTTCTGCAATCTTGATTGCCAAGAAACAGCTCCCCCTGCAAAAGTGTAGATATATCCTGAAGTAGACTTTCTACTATCAATATCTCCGGCCATATCAGCATCTGTGTAGCCTTCCAAGACTGGATCAACTCCTCCGTAGCAAAAACATAACTTCGTGGTACCTTTCAAGTACCTGAGAATCCATTTGACTGCCTCCCAATGCTCCTTCCCGGGGTTAGAGAGAAAACGACTCACTGTACCCACTGCTTGTGCAATGTCTGGCCTTGTGCATACCATGGCGTACATCAAACTCCCAACTGCTGAAGAATATGGAACTGCTGACATCTCCCCGATCTCTTCCTTGGATGTGGGGCATGTTCTTTTGCTCAACTTGAAGTGATTCGCAAGTGGAACACTAACTGGTTTGGCATCATTCATGTTGAATCTCTCAAGTACTCGTTCAATGTACTTCTCCTGAGATAGCCATAACTTGCGATTTTTCTTGTCTCGAGTGATCTGCATCCCAAGAATTTGTTGAGCCGGTCCTAAGTCTTTCATATCAAAAGACTTAGAGAGTTCTTTCTTCAGCTGGTTTATCTTCACTGCATCTTTCCCAACGATCAACATGTCGTCTACATATAGTAGAAGAGCAATGAAGGTGCCATCTGGAAGTTTCTTGATGTATACACACTCATCCGCAGTAGTCTTCTTGTAGCCTTGACTCTTCATGCATGAGTCAAATTTCTTATTCCACTGCCTTGGTGCCTGCTTCAAGCCATACAAACTTTTAGATAACTTACACACAAAGTTATCATTTGAGTTCTCAAAACCTTCCGGCTGCTGCATATAGATTTCTTCTTTCAAATCTCCGTGAAGAAATGCTGTCTTCACATCCATCTGTTCAAGTTCCAAGTTCATACTTGCTGCCAAGCCAAGTATAACTCAGATTGAGGTCATCTTGACAACTGGTGCAAAGATCTCATCAAAGTCAATTCCTTTCTTCTGCTGGAACCCTTTGACAACCAACCGAGCTTTGTGTTTCACCACTTGTCCGCTTGCATCCTTCTTCAGCTTGAATACCCATTTGTTCCTCAAAGCCTTCTTCCCTTTAGGAAGTTCTACAATCTCATAGGTTTGATTTTTCTGCAGAGATTCTAACTCATCCTGCATTGCTATTAGCCATTTTTCTTTATCCTTATGAGACACAGCTTCTTGAAAATTCTCCGGTTCTCCATCTTCAGTTAACAAAAGATATTCAGATGATGTGTACTTTTTCGATGGTATATGGCCTCGTTCAGATCTACGAACAATTGGAACCATCTGAGAAGAGCTATCATCATCTGTGTCTGGCGAGGTGGGTTGTGACTCCACTTGCTCTGCACTCTCTTCTGTGTCCTCATCTTCTTCTGCTTCTGAGTTTTCTTCATGTACTTCGTCATTGTTTCTCAAGAACAATTCTGGTGCTTCATTTGAAACTTGAGCACCTTCATTTGACTTCCGAGACATTGTGGGTTTTTCAATGTCTTTTATTGTCAAATCTTCGTGGAACACAACATCCCTACTTCTGAACACCTTTTTCTCCTTAGGATCCCATAACCTGTATCCAAACTCTTCATTTCCATAGCCAACAAAAATGCATGGGATAGTTCTTGCATCAAGCTTCTGTCTGAGCTCTTTGGATACATGTGCATACGATGAACAACCAAATACTCTAATATGTGAGTATGTAGGATCCTTACCTGTCCATAGCTTCTATGGAACTTCAAAGTTGAGTGGTACTGAAGGTGATCGGTTGATAAGATAGCATGCGGTGTTGACTGCTTCTCCCCAAAATGATTTTGGAAGTTTAGCCATATTCAGCATGCTCCGGACACGTTCCATGATAGTCCGGTTCATTCTTTCAGCAACGCCGTTGTGCTGAGGGGTGCGTGGTACTGACTTCTCATGTCGAATGCCATATTCTCTACAATATGCATCAAACGCCTTGGAAGTATACTCGCCTCCATTATCAGATCGGAGACATTTCAGCTTCTTTTCTGTTTCACGTTCCACCAAGACGTGAAATGTCTTGAAGCACTCGAACACCTGATCTTTCGTTATCAGGAAATACACCCACACTTTCCAAGAAGCATCATCGATAAAAGTAAAAAAATATCTGCTTCCACCGAGTGATTCAACCTCCGAAGGAACACAGACATCGGAGTGTACCAAACTTAACAACTCCGATCTTTTAGTTGAAGTAGAACTAAATGATACTCTATGTTGCTTACCAAATAGACAATGACTGCAAGGACCCAGGGCAGCGTTCTTGTCAGTGTTGATAAAGTTCTTCTTCATCAAGGTAGTCAAACCTTTCTCACCAATGTGACCGAGTCTCAGGTGCCACAGATCCAGAGAAGCCTCTTCCGCAATGTTGAGGCTGTCCGTACAAATCCTCAAATGCGTTTTGTACAATGTGCCACAAACATGTCCTCGAGCGATTGTCAAAACGCCCTTTGACATTTTCCATGTGCCCCTACTAAAATGGTTTTCATACCCCTGTTCATCAAGACATACCACTGACAGGAGATTGAGCCGAAGGTCTGGAACATGTCTGACATCCTTCAAAGTGATTGTGCTCCCAGTACTTGTCTTTATTTGTACATCACCAATTCCAGCTATTCCAGATGAACTGGAATTACCCATCTTCACCGCTCCAAAGTCTCCAGCTTTGTAAGTTGTGAAGTAGTACCTGTGGGGAGTAACGTGGTAGGATGCTGCAGTATCTACCACCCATTCAGTGTCCTCTTTTGAGACGTGAAGGCATGTTTCGTCATTGGTAGTACAATACGCCACATCACCTGAGATTGTGATGAGCGCTTCACCACCCTTGTTCTTGGCTTGAGAATTGCTCTTCCCTCGCTCCTCTAGCCATTTGTAGCAATTCTTCTTCATGTGACCCTCTATACCACAATGATGGCAGGTATAAGAAGGTTTCCGGCCATCTGATGATCTCCCCCGACTTTTGCCTCTGCTTTGCCACTTTCCTCTACTATTTCGTTGTTGCTTTCCTTGTGGTCTTCCTTGATTCTCCGTCACAAGGGCATGAGTTTGATCTGTGTTCATGTCATTCCTTCTTGCCTCCTCATTGAACAATGCATCCTTGACCACAGACATGGTAAGTTTGCCATCTGGGGTTGAGTTGCTGAGAGTAACAACCAGTGTTTCTCAACTATCGGGAAGGGAACTAAGAAGTAGTAGAGATTGCATTTCATCTGCAAGTGGCATTTCTACACAAGATAGTTGATTTACCAGACTCTGAAACTGACTAGTGTGTTCGGCAACAGAAGTTCCACTTTTGAGCTTCATATTGACAAGGCGCCTCATCAGTAGGGCCTTGTTTCTAGCGGTCTTGGCCTGGTACATATCTTCTAACTTCTTCCAAAGGGCATAAGCGTCGGTTTCTTGTGCAACATGGTGGAAGACACTATGGTCAATCCATTGTCTAATTTGACCAATAGTTTTTCTATTAATTTTCTTCCACTCCGTTGACTTGGACGGGTCAGGATTAATACCTTTTATCTCTATTGGATCAAAAAGGTCTTTACAACTAAGGAAATCTTCCATCCGAGGTTTCCATAGCGTGTAGTTGGTAGCCGTGAGCATAATCATAGCTCCGGAAGATGAATTTGACTCGTCAAAGGTCATTTTCACCTTCTAAATAATTTTGATTTTCTATTGAAGAAAAATCGGAGCAGAATTTTGAAAAACGGGAAGCACCGTTGCGTTCAGAATGGCCGAAAATGGTAGGATAGCCACTTTCAGGGTCAAAATACAATTTTCAAAAATTATAGGTGAATATTATAATTTTCCAAAAATTGAGGGACCAAACTGCAAATTTTCAAAATTATCAGCTGACTGGTGACGTGGCAGATGACGTCAGCAGTGATGTGGCAGATGACGTCATCGATGACGTGGCAGCTGACGTGGCAGCTGACGTGGTCGTCTTCTTCCTTGGAGATTTTAGGAGGCGCGTACAGTAGCTTCCGGTGGTCAAAATTTTCCCAAAAAATACCAGTTTTCTCCTCTCGACGAGACGAATCCAACGGTATATTCAGATTGCAATTCCGAGCAAAACTGAAAAACTCGATTTTTTCAGTTATGAAATTTTTTGTTGAAAAAATATCAAAACTCAACCTGGCTCTGATACCACTTGTTGGGAATACCAGGATCATGCTAATATGAGAGAAAAATACTTCTATTACTTTCAAGAATAGAAAGAAGAGACATACAAGCTCTAACTAAAAACTCTCAAAAAAACTTTACAAATCTCTCAAGGATATTCACAACTCTCTTGGTTGTGCTATGATGATCATTTACTTGATGATAGAAGACTCTCCAAGCTTGTCTATTTATAGCACCAAAACTAGGTGGTAGGTGTGGTAGGTAAGCTTCAATGGTCTTCAATGGTAGGCAATGGTAGGTGTTGAAGAACTTCATGTTAGGTGTTGAATTGGATTCTTCAATTTGCTTGTACTTGGATATGTCCTGGAAATTGAATTCTTCATTACTTATTGCTATATATTGATTGATTAGGTAAACGATTTTTTTTTTAAAGTGTAATTAAAACGCAATATTTTGCTAGGCTTAGTGAGAAATTCAAATAATTTTCGTTTATATCCATCTGAGCATTTCGATATCAAGTGCATTAATTTTTATACTCCAATACCTAATTCTAATAAATTGTGACAAGTTCATTGAAAAATAATTTAATTTAAAGTTTGCACGTGAATACTTATATATTGCAAGATATGCGCACTTTGCACCTTATTCTATTGCATTCTTATGCAGCTGACTACTTATACTTTGCATGATATATCTATTTTAATACACAATCTAAGTCAAATCTTTCGAGGAAATTGGAAGGAGTATATATCCAAATTAATCCAAACGAGGTGCAAAGAAAAAAAAATCTATAGAAGACAAAATTGAATTTATGGCTCAAAAGTCACCCACATGTATAGGCAATGTAGGCGGGAAAACTCGCGAACCCTGATTGATTCGAGAATTTGAATTTAATGGCCAAGATTAAAAGAAACGTTTTGAATTCCCTCACCGAGGATTGGCCAAAAGTTGAACCCTGCGTGAGAGATGATGTCACATACTCCGAGCATGAGACACGAGAAAAGGATTGATTAGACCGAGTAGTAACGAAAAAGAGATTTACAACACAATCTGGGGAACAGGGGGACAAGATGATATGCCAGAAAGTGGTAAGATGTAATTATGACTCAATCTGTAGAGACACGACATACGAAGAAACAAAAACGATATAAGAAGTGTACGTGATAAATACTGTCTCTTATACAAGGAACGAGACGAATCCATACTAGCCCATTTAATTAATGTAATCTAACAAATCTTTAGTCAATAATATCGATGACGACCATCTAATAAATGACAAGTGGTGCGTTTACTATGGACAAATTGTAACATCATGAATAGTAAAACGTAACCTATAAATATCAGAAACAAATGATGAGAAAGGGGATGAACAATTTGGACTAACCAATTATAGACTAGACTAGAGAGATATACATTGTATAGATATCTCTCGAGAATTGAACTTTCGGAACTCACAAGTATTTCTTGGCAAAAGTGGTAAGAACATGTTTGATGATATTTTCAAGTATCATTTTTTCTTATGTGGATCATTATTTTTATAAATGTATAAGTGTCATTGTCACTATTATTAAAGCATACATTCTACAAACTATTTTACCTAAAAGTGAATTTTTCTTCAATTTTTTCATCCTCTAGTACGATGACGATGATATCTCATTTCACACGTTATCTGTTATAAATAAATATTTATTTCAACTATTTTTTCTATTTTCGTTCTCCTTTTATTTTCTATTTAATTATATGATCATTACTAAAATAACCACTTCAATCATTTTACACTTCCGTCATCAACAAATCGTATTTAATTTGATATTTTCTTCTACTTTCAACCATATTAAATATACACACAAAAACCACCAACGTTATAATATTTCATATAAATACCCATATTACACTTAATTTTTCTTAAAAAATACTTTTTAATACATAAACAAACATGGATAATTTCTTCACCTCTTTTTTTTTCTATGTATGAATGTATATATACAAATACACATATATTTGAGCAATTTTGTCATGCCTTCAATGTTTATAACAATTATGTCCAATTTTCATGTCAATTGATTCATATTTTTTCAGGAATTATTAGTGATGATTACCCTTGGGCTGGATGCTTGTATTGCATTTGGGCTGCAAAGCCATTTTAGAATTGGGCTCGGCAGCCCAAACTTATTTGGGTTGGGCTCCACGGAAGCCCAAATCTGCAGCCCATCCAAAATTTGATTAATAGAAATTATTATAATAGGCAATTGACCACATTTTGACCATGTGATTATTTAAGAAAATTCTATTGCACACTATGTCTAACTGGGCCGGTGCATTATATACTATTGGATGCAAAAACGAGATAGTAAAAAACTATATCTATTTATAAGTTATTTACCAAAAAAAACTATATTTAGAGGTTCATACAACTTTTTTATTCATTTAGAAGGTACTTTGAGGAAATTATAATAATGTATATAATAATATTCACAAACTGTTTTTTTTTATTTGGTCTAATTATAATCTATAAAATTAAAATAAAAAGTTAGAGAGTAGCTATATATAAACTTCAAGACGTATCAAAAAACAAAAAAAAAATGCTATAGAAATGTATCATAATTCTAATTAAAAAATTTATCCCATAATTTCTTCGTCCTCTGCATGGAAACCTCATAATTTTTATGATAGGATTAATAATCATATAACTTTTGGCACTATAGCTTCATCTTTACAAAAAAAAAATAATGATCCATGTGACTTTATAATAAAAATATTATTTTCAAGATGGCTTTTCTAATTAAATATGCTAGCTGCAAATGGTCTCTTTTGGTTAATAATGTTTGTTAGCACGTGAATGTTGGTTCGGTTTGGTTTAATTTAATGATAATAAAGAAAATGTACCCCACCCTCCAATCCACCCCACTTTAGAAAATAAATAATAAAACCATAAATAAATTAAAAGGAGAAAATGTAATAATAGATAAATAACTAGTAATTAGTGAGTTTATAACATCCTCACAAATTCGAAAAAAAAAAATTGTAATTAAAATGATATATGTTTTGTGGTATTTCTAATTTTGGATTTAATTGGACTTAAAGCTATAGCTAGGCAAATGAGTTATATATATGCTATAAGGTTGATCTATAATTCGATAAAGTGTTGGAAAAATTTGGAGCATAAATGAATTGTTTATGAAGAAGATACAATATTGCCTCATGGTTATGGAATACGGTAATTGTTGTTCAAGATATATATTTAATATGCAAAATCATTCTTAAAATATAAATTTAACCGCTGTTTTGCGCCTCAACTCTTATCTTTTCTAAACTTTAAATTGGCCTCAAAATTTGATCTTGAACAATTACGTCATTTCAAATTGATTTCTCAATTTTTTGATTTGAACATTTTAGGCCTTAACTAAATGAACTTTTTAGCATACGACGATTGTATGATTTGTGATCATTAATCACATATGTACATATTGATAAATTGATTTCAATTATAAACAATATTTTAAGTAACAAACTTTTGCTTATTAATTTCTTATTCACCTAAAATTCGAATTTGAGTAATTAAATGCTCTAAAATCTAAATCTATCTACTCGAGACGTAAAATAATTTTATATTCCACTTTCGATAAACGAAATTCATTTAAATCTTTAAATAACCCGCGTTAAAATATAATTTATTCAATCAAAATTTATATCCATTAAAAGAAACAAGGATAACATTATAGAACTTCATTAGTATGCCTTGAGCCTTTACATTTGAGTTTGCTTCATCAAATCAATATTCGAGATACTCAATGCAGCTTATGACTTAAGCTCTAATAAAAAGCTAGATTATTTTGATTCTTTGGTCAAGTATGACTAATCTTTATTATAATCATATTTATAATCCACTTTTTTTCTTATTAAACAGCTTTCTTGACATGTGACAACTGACAATAAAACGTAATAATCCAGCCCACTTTCAAATATTAGTTGTTTGATTAAAATATATATTACAGATAAATGAAAAGGAAAACAAAGGATGCTATATACTATAGTAATTGTATTTTTATATTTTAAAATTTTCATTTGATTAGAAAAATATTAACATGATAAAAATGCGTGCTTTAAAAAATTTTACTTGATAATTCAAGGGAGAAAAATTATAGAGAGACTATTAAATCCTATATAACAAGAGCCTGATAGCAACTAATGAATTATAATTTTTGTTTTATGTTACTGGTTTTATAGGAAAATATCATTTTCTGTTGTTTTCTATAATTTAATTTTGATAATTTTATGGCCACATGAAAAAGAAAACATAAGTAATAAATGAATGATGGGCCAGATATAAAACATAAATATGATGAGGATCATTAATCATATATTGATTATACTTTATTATCTCAAAAATGTTTTAATTACAATAATTATTAGTACAGCTTGCTAGAGTTTTTCTTTCATTTTCCTTCTACAAATTAAATTTTTTAACAATTTATCCCACAGATTGTTTGTAGTAATTATGAAAAATATCAGCAAAAGAATGGTCATCTTAAGTTTTGGTTTTTAAAAAAATGTTTATTAATTATATATTATTAAATAGAGGTGATTGGATAACTATTATTGCCAATATTAGTTTTAGTTTATTTTTTTTATGTATATCACATATGTTTAGTACACACTAATCAAGTTCTAAATTATCTTAATATGTTGATTTAATTATAATATTTATTTCAAGAACATAACAATCAAATTAAGTGATGGCCCATCAATATTCAATATAATTTACTTTGATAATCAATCAATATTATAATATTTCTAATAAGGGGATGCGTATGAAATTAGATAATTATAAAAGTCAAGTTTATTAATCCCAAAGCCGTGTCAGTCACTCAAAGTAATGTCAAACATTATGTAGATCAACCATCTTACCAACTATAATAATAAAATAAATATATAATTAGTACTTTTTTCTAATTATTAAATAACTCCAATTAATCAAATTCTTTCCCTAGAATAAAAAGCAACTAACTAACCTTCAATTTTTTATTTTTTACTTCAAAATTCCCTCCCCTTTTCACCTCATAAACATCATAAATTTCCTTAGTAGTATTTTCCTTTTAAATCGATTAAATAATTGACTACATTAATATTAAGAAGGTCGAGAACGACACTTCGATTTTTTTAATTTCATTTTAATATATCATCTTTATTATATGAAAGAGATTTTTGAATTGATTAAATAAATTGACTACATTAATATTAAGAAGGTCGATAACGACACTTCGATTTTTCAATTTCATTTTAATATATCATCTTTATTATGTGAAAGAGATTATATGAAAGAGATATGTGAGAGGATAAAATAAATTAAATCCAAGAAAAATAACAACTTAAAATAATCAACTAATTATGATTTGTATAGTGTATACATATGATCAATAAGGATGGGAAATCAAACAAATTAACAAAGAAATAATCAGAATTTTTTTAATAAAAAAAAAAATCCCAATTCATCTATAAACCTATAATCCAGATCAGAATTTTTTGTCTGAACAAAAAGCTCAGAATAGCAAAATAAAATTTCCAGAATCTAAAACCATTTATATAATTCAACTGAAAATAAAAATAAACCGTGTAAATTAATCTACATACATAAATTGATCATATATATAGCTAAAAGCCTGATAATTCCCAAGCCAAAACCATATAATAAAAATAAACAAATAATCATAACCCGTGTGAATTATTATATCCATTTCATAATTATTTATTTTACATCAAACATTTCCTCTTATTGTTACCAATCTGATCTTCAACAATTCTGAAAAAAGATTCAACTTCATCCCCACCGACGATCTCGAAGAACCGCAATTCACACAGCTTCCTCTTCGCCGCCGCCGATCGCCGCCGCGGCTTTCTGGGCGCCGGCGGACATACCAGAATTGTAGGGATCATATGTTCAGGTGATTTAGGCGTGTGACAATTATCTTCTTGATCATCACAATTTTGTGAAGAACTTATTTTGATGATTGGTAGCCTGAATTCAAGATCTGTAGACATGGTTTTTGTGGGGTGGGGTGGGTGGGGGTAGGGTAGGGTTGTGGAGATGAAATGGAGAAGAGGGTATGAGATTTTACGTGAATATAAGGAGGAGGGGGTGGGGTGGGTAGGGGGTAGGGTAGGGGTTGGGGGTGGGGTATTTCTTTATTCTTACACAAGTGAAGCAACTTTTATAACATGTCTATATCATGGTACTATTTGCTTTTCCACCACCCTGCATCTCATTTAGGGGCTTTCTTTTTTTAGTCACCTTAAATTCACAAAATCTTTGGCTTTTTATGTAATATTTTGATCTGATTTGGTCGAATTTAAGTTAATTATACAGTAAGCAATACGTGAATTATATTTGTCATGTGATAATTAATTGAATTATTTGGCTACTGATCCAATCGCTTAGATCGAAGATAAGATAGGAATAGACTCGTGTCAAGAACCGATCACCGATGAGGCACTGGTTTCTTCTATTTTCAACTGGTCTTTATGGTTTTTAGATTAACCGATTTTAGAATAAACTCAAACGGTCTTGATGGTTTAATTGGATGGACCGAACAATCCGACTCGATTCTTAATAATATTATCACAAAAAAGATATGTTGTAATATAATTGGTAGAATAGTTTGATCTGATTTGGTTGAGTTTAAATTAAACGTGTAACAAGCGAGTTACATTTGTCAAGTGATAGTTAATTGAATCATTCAGCTACTGATCCGATAGCTTAGATAGAGGACAAAATAGGAATAGACTCGTGTCAAGAACCAATAATTAATCAGTCACTGCTTTCTTTTATTTTCAAGTGATTTGTAATGATTAACTGATTTTAGAATTAACTCGAACAATTTTGATGGTTTAATTGGATGGACCGAACAATCCGACTCGATCCTTAATAATATTATCATGAGAAAAATATGTTGTTAGTTGTAATATAATTGGTAAGATGTGATAAAACTTGACTTGAATAACAATTTTCCTTTACTAGGTTATTAGCACATGAACTTTGTGGTGATTTGCACTTTTGTGACTTAATTTTATGATTTTTTTTACCTTTTTTTGGTTTATCTCATTATTGTGCCACCTAAGCTTTCTAGCTAAGGGAGATTGCAAATCACGTTATATTGTATTTTGTAACATTAAATTTATAGATGGAGTTTTAATTTTATAAGATATGTTATAACTTGGATTAATATGTAATTACTATTACAATTCGATAAATGTATTGTTATACTCTTTAGACATATTAATAAGAGTGATACGTGGAATTTCAATTTAGAATATAATCATTGATTAAATTGGAAATTAGACACCACAAATGTTTAAACATTATTACTATGTAAGACAATTTCAGAGAATATAACTATTAATTATGCTAAAAGAAAAATAAAAGATTCTTAACTTAGATGAGCATTCTGATTATTCTCTTTGCTGTTAAAGTGATGCTTTGCTGGTAATATAGGTGTCAACATTTGATTAATGAGATTAATACATTTAATTAATATATATATACACTATAAATATAATAATATAATATGGAAATTGATGGGATATTTCACTTTTAGGGATTTGCAAGTTTAGAAGTTACGTTACTGGCCAAAGCTATAAAGTGTTAACTAAATGGGCACCCACCCCACAATCTCTATATTCTTTACCCTTTTTCCTATCTTTGTGGCTTCAATTACAAGCTTTTTTCTTTCAAATATTATAAGTTGCAAATTGCAATTAACTATCCTTTTACATTTTTTTGTTACATAATCATTATTATAAAATTATTTACAAAATTTTATGTGCTTAATTGTGATTAATTAGTTTCGAAGTTCATCGAAATGAATTGTTTTTGTCAAAAATAAAATATTTTTTAAAAAAAATGAAGGTGATATGAATTATGAAATACGGCTACCTTGTCCAAAAAAAAATATGAAGGGATATTACAGGAATTTTGAATATTAATTAATATAGTTTTAAATATTAATTAAATTAAGTTATATTAAATTAGGTTTAATTGAGACAAATTATATATTCCACACATACTACAACTTAGGTACATTTAGACAAACATATAATATTTATCGGTCTCCTCATTATTCCATATATAGGTATATTCCAACATAATTAATAAATGTATCGAAAAAATCTACTTATAGGATTTAACATATTTTATAAAAGATTGAGAAAAGCAAAGAAAATAATATAAACTAAGATGAGCATGTTTTTGCTCTCCCACTTGGAAACATGAATAATTTTCTTTTCAAAATGCATTAATGTATATATCATCTATACCATCTCTCTTTCTCTCTCACATATATATAAAAGAAAAATTACACCGATCTCCCCTGAATTATGAGCATTTAGCATCCACACCCTTCATCTTAAGAAGAATTGGCATGGACATCCCCTCATTTACTTTTTTTCATTATATTAATTTTATAAAACTAAAAATACCCTTCACTTATTATTTAAAGTTAACTTTTAATTTTTATTATGTTGAAAAATGAAAAATATCATTAAATGTTAAAATAATGAGATGTTCACGATTTAAAATTTTATAATTATAACTCTAATCTCCTAAAAAGATAATCTATCAATTAATAATGAACTCTCTTAATGGTCAAAAATCTTATTGATTAAGTATGTTAATATAATTCAGCCATTTCTTCATAAACTTAAATAATTCTAATTTTCCTACATTAAAGAAAGCTATAAGTATACAAATAAGAGTCTAACAAACTTTTATATATCTAAAATTCGATTTATTCAAAATATGTTCTTCATAAAAGAAATTCAACATCTTCTTACAAAAAGGATTCTACTTTAGTAGTATATTAATTTGAAACAATAATATTATGAGAAAAGTAAGTGACCTCTACTATACCACCATGTTTTTGTTATTAAAAAGATATATAATATTTTTAAAATGACAATAATTATGATTATTTATAAAAATAATTTTGTAGTTTAATAAAAGTAAGCTAAGATGCACAACATGATTTTTTTTCTTTCTTGAAACAGACTGAAAAATAAAGAACAATCATATCATCGTCCTAATTTCTTAATCAGTAACGTGAATTTATATGAATTGTACTAAAAAAGTAAAAGAATTTAAAATTATTGAAAATTATCATAAAAGTAAGAAATAGTATAATAGATTAAAGTAACACAATTATAATAATAACACATTTTTTCACGAAATTTAACACTTGTTGTATTAAGAGAGCTAAAACTAATATTCTTAAGTAATATTATTCGGTATAATAAAATTATTCATAATTAAAAAAATATATTATTTTAAAGTTATAGAACGTTATAGCTATATTTCTAGAAACTATTTTGATTTGTTTTATTACCATCGGAGGGGCATTTTAGTCATTTCATTAGTAAATATGAAAAAAATAGAAAAATGAGAGATTGATGTCAAATGCTCATAGTTTCAGGGGACGTCGATACAATTATCCCATATATATATATATATATATATATATATTTACTTACATATATATAATAGACGCACACATATTATACAAAATAATATAGAATGTTTTGACGTAGAATAGGAGTAGTTAAAACGTGCATAGGATGCCATGAAGAAGGAGCCTAGAATACGCCTAATTATCAGATCTCACTAATTAATAGATTAGAATTTGGTTACCAAATATCCCAACCCCTCTCTTCAAATGAATATTTTCACGTGCCTTGTCCTCCCCTTTCTTTCTTTTTATTATTAGAAGATATTAAATAATAAATATATTAGTTTAGATTAAATATGATCGTTAATCATAATTTTTATTTATATGCCCATCCATACTTATCACATTCACATGTTGGGGATTTTTCAAAGATTTTCATAATTGGTAGAATAATATACTTGATAAGATTGAAGCATATCGGAACTTTATTTGAAATGGTATTTGTCTTTAAATTCGTTTGTCAGCTAAATTTTAAAATAAATCGCTTTAATGACATATTATATAGACTTTGAAAATCCATTTTGAAGGAATTAATATTAATCAAACTTAATGAAAATGTATGAGAACAAATATGATTAAGTTGGAATTATTTCCACCCATTAAATTAGATGCTCATGTATAATAATTAATTTGTAATTATCAACGTGTTTTTTCTACATATCTATACTAATCTTGGTTAAAAAGCATGTAATTTAATTACCATTTCATTAATATAATAATCAGAATTATATAAAATGAAACTTATATATATATATTATTGACTATTTATCTTTAAGGTGTGTTTGGATCGAGTGATTTGAAATCCATGGATTTCAAATTCATCGACAAATCCATTTAAGTTCGTTTGGATGATGATGGATTTCAAATCCCTCACCATTCATTTTAAGCTCTTTTTTCTACAACTACGGTGGATTTCAAATGACACCAATCCTTCCTCCAAATCCACTCCTCAAATCCAAATCCATCGATCCAAACGCACAGTAAAAGTATTATTACAACATAAAATTTGAAAAAATCATTAGATTAGTAAACATAATTATTATCAAGTCTTCCCGCCCTTGCATTCGTCAATGTTTTATTAATGATTGAAATATTCAACTATTTACATCATTTCTCTACTAAATCATTATATATTATAAGTTAACATTGTGGCGTTCATATTCAACACGCTTTAATAATATAATAGATAAAAGAATTATGTGTGAATTATAATCCATTTCCAAAATAGAATTATTAATACAAAAGGTTGACAATGAGACACAAAAAGGTACTAGATAAGTTGATATATGCGAAAACTAATTATTTTTTGGTTTCATTTGTTTAAGGGAAATTTACACACAGACCCCCCTAAATTATTGGTAATTGTGAAAATTCCTCCTTATTTATTAAAAATGACCAGAAAACATCTGACATATGCTATCCATGATTGTTTTGCTCGAATTTGTAATATGATCTTTCCACCCCTCATCTTTGCAGAAAAAATAAAAATTAGTGCTTGTTTAGTTTGATAATGTATCAATTATACTTAATTTAATAAATTGATGATTCATAAAATTAGTTATACATTTTTCACTAAAATTAATTCTTTAAATACCCTAAATAATGTTACATATAGTATATAAGAAATCATAAAAATGGTTACTCATTATTACTTAAAACACTAAAAATATTTAAGTGACCGCTAATATTTAAAGAGTAAAAAATAATTAAATGTTTTTATCATTTTTTTTAATTGTTTTTTAGAAAAAAATAATTTTATCTTACTGAAATATAATACGTAAATAAGGTAAATTATATAAAAAAAAAATTAATACAAAATCTAATTATCAGGGCTGACCAGGGGCAAAATGTGATTATTTGAAAAAAAATTCACCCACATAACCATTTTTCTGTCTAGAAAAAAAATGACAGGAGGTGCCCGTGTAATTCATATTCGCATCCAGGGGAGGTTATGATAATTTTTAATAAATAAGGATGAATGTTTTATGATTACACAATAAATTAGGGGGTTTATGTGCAATTTCTCCTTTTTTATATCTATTAATGACAGTTGTAAATGTGTAGTAAATCCACATTTTTTGTATAAACTATTGTGCAATGATTGTGTTGCCATCCATCGACAATTGTATTAATTTGTGTCATAGATTTTGACAGACAAATATGTACTTATTAATTTCACCACCTTTATTCCTTCTCAAACTTGTCTCTGAATAAAGACACATTTTTCATAAAAGAGGATTTCCTAAATTGAAAAAAAATTAATCGTGTTTCACAATTTCTCAAGTATTAATTTTGGACCTTTGAACTTGATACTTTAACAAATAAAATAAAATAAATACATTTAACCCCCCCTTTTTTTACGAATTTATATGGCTAGATAAATACCCATTTATTTTTTTAGTGGATTTCAATTATTGCCATAAAAATGGAATATTGATGAAAAATAACATTCACATACATAATATCCCTAGTAAATCAATCAATGGTCATTTCTAAATGCATTTCAGCAGACAACTTAGTACTTTTGCTGATTTTAACACCTTAACCACCACCTTTGTCCGATCTCAAATTTGCTTTAGGATATATTACCCTTTTCCACTCTCATATATATATATATATATATATAATATAAATAATAATAATTGTGATTTATTCCTTGAGGTGCTTTTTTGAACTTGCAAGTTCATCTTTTAGAATTCTTTACCAACATTAGAAGATGTTAAAAGCTTCTTAAGCTAGGCTTAGACTTCAAGTCCAACAAAGTTGAGGCATCAATTTATTTTACTAATAAGGTCCATCACAAAGTTTTATCAGAGTATTAACACATTATATATATGTATATATATATATATATATGTATATATTACTACTCGATTTTACATCGTAATCTATGCCCGATTTAAATGATATGTTTGGAGGTTTTTCTATGTTGGATCGACTGCAATATTCTCAATTTATATTTTATCACATATTCATATTGAGTGAGTGGATTTTATCATCCACCCACTATATAAATATCACTTCAGTTAATCTAATATAGAATTATCTAGGTTTAATGAGCTGACTCGATTTGAACTAGAGATATCATGAGCTTGAATCGAACATTTTGAGCTCGTTTTCCATGTGAGCCAAGTTTGAACTTACTGTTGTTTATAAGCTCATGAGTTGGCTCGCGAATTATTAATCAGTATTATTTTTGATTTTTATATACGATTGTAAATATTGAAAAATTAAACGGAAACTTAAAATTTTAAATTAAAAGTAATATATGTAATTTTATATTTTGAAAATTAATACTTAAGTTTTTATTTAAAATATATTTAAATAATACTTAAATAACATTTTAGTTTTGTATCTCATGCAAAATATGTGATAGATAGTAAATGATATTTTTTTTATATATAAGTTGTTGTGTATCTACAAATCAGTTCAATTAAATTATGTCTTTCTGGTATATAATGTGTGTGCATATATATATATATATGTTTATAATAAAAGTTGCATTGAAATCTTTCTAAAAAAATTTAATTCAAGCTCAAGCTCGAGCCCGAGCTCGTTTCTAGTGAGGTTAAACATGAGCCTAAAAAATTAAGCTCGTCATGTTCAATTCAAGCTCGAGTTGAAAAAAAAATAAACGAACTCTGGCGTGGACATAAAAATATCATCAAGCTAGACTCGAGCTCGGCTCGTTTAATATATGATGATGTCAACATTCCACTTTACACGATATCATATGTAAATCAAACACCAACTGATCGCACAACATAAAACCTATGATAGCTGCATTATTATGGGTTTACAAACCATGTCGCATAAAAGATGAGTTCTATTGAAGCATAAAACTACACGAACGTCTAAACTATTATCGAAGCAAGAAAAGGAGAAAGCAGAACCTTATTCAGTCCAAAACTTCACGAACGCAGAAATAAACGACTTAACCAATGTCAGAATAGGGTTCTTTTCAGGTCTGTTTGATGCGCGTTCCCAAGTTTCACTGCCCACAAAAGCGTAAAAACGGTGTATTTTGTCAAAAACGGCTAAAAGACTAAAGAACATAAATGTATGAGATAGCTGAGCCTTACAGATTGATTCTATCAAGCACAGGATTGCTTCCTTTGGCCAAATTATTCTTATATTGAGGGCTCGATTTTCTTCCAACTTCAGTAGAATCGCAAGCCTGCGGGAGAACAAAATGCGGACAACCAATATATATATATATATATGTATAAACTTATATATAAGAAATAAAATAAAATTCCTGAAAAAACCAATGGCCGTTAGACTAATCCGTCTTCTTGGTCTGCAACTTACCAAATAATAAATGTTTGACAAAAACCATATCAGTTCATCAAGCTTTTCCCATTTTTCCTTTAAGGAAATATTTGTTTTCGAATATGAATATTTGTCAATTGGATTTATATTCATTTTACCAAGTCGGGTTTAAGAAAATCATCACAGGACACTTCATGCCGACACATATAACAGGTGCGTCAAACATTTTCTCTTTAACTTTTCAAATAAAATGTTACCTCAGTTGTGGCTTTATATTTAATGTCTTCCACATCAGCTACATCAAGAGATGGCTCATGGAGATTCAGCAAAACTTCCTCATCCCCGGATTCACCATTTGGTGTCAAAGTCGAATCTCGAAGCTGTTCTTTATGCTCCTCATTAACCAAACCAGAATGGCTTTCAATAAACACCGTTTTGTCAGGATTATTAGCAGTCTCTTCCACAGATTGTCCATGATGAATTCCATCTGCCTCATCTAATTTACCTGACTGTCCATCCGACTCAAGAATTGTCCTAGAAACAGGTCTTAATGGAAATTTCTCTACCACAAAATTAGAGTTCGTATGAAATGTTGCAGTTCCCATATCTACTAACTCCTTATAAATATTCTGTTTCGGTTCTTGAATTTGTGCTTTCTCATTTTTATTGTCTTGATGATAGGTAGGAACACGATTTGTTATGAGTGGCTTATCAGAGTCTACATTTTCTTCAAGCATTTCACTGCCATTAACAACTTTCTCAGTCTCAAACTCATCTCTTCTAGTTTGAGGTAACTGATCAGTTGAGTTTGAAAATTCATCCAAGCTTTTATCTTGATATTGATTAGGTAAAGTATGACTTATACTTGCTCTATCCGATCCATCGACCTTTTCAGGTGTCTTGCTTAGCCCATTAACAATTTCTTCATTGTTCAATTCTAAAGGTTCAGGTCCATTGAACTGTAATCGAGAACCTGAAATGTGTTCTTCAGCGGTAATTTGAGGAGCCACAATATGAAGCTTTTCTGATTCTGATAAATCATTTTCAGGTTCGACAGAAATAGAACCTAGTGGATTTTGTTGCAGAAATCTGAAATGGCCATGTTCGTCTAAAGACACTTTAGGTGGAGCTAAGACTCTATTTTCTTGAATAATTTCTCGAACAATCTCGCGCACTGTATAGAAAGAACCACCGACTTCCTTGTGCGTGAGATTGAGAGATGGGAAATTCCCGTCATTCGACTTTTGATATCTGCAATAGTCAAAGTGAATATGATCTAATCAAATGATGGGAAACATAAACAAAAAGGAATCAAGAATAAACTAAAAGAAAAATTTCATAAGCACCAAAATAGCAACATAGAAGAATGTTAGAGATACTAAATGATATCCCTTTCCTTTCCAATAGCTTAGGCTGTTTAAATGAGTTCATTCAATATGGTACTAGATTGAGTTGAGCCATCCAACTTGGGTTTTCATCCATAATATGATTGCTCAATGTTCATTCATCAGTTCAAATTTGTGTTGTGTAAATTGCACATTAAACCATGTTTTCGAAATTTCCAAATTCGAATCATTCAATTTTAGAATGATTCCACCTCCCATGTTACCAAAACACATAAATCCATTTTTTTTTTCTCTATATACTCACAACATACCTCAGCACTTACTACGTACAGAAATTCGTAAAGCATATTGGAGAACATGTCCAACTAACATCTTACTTCAACTAATAATTTTCCAAATTCCTAATGGCCCAAGATTAAGCTATAAAATAAGTATATACATATATATATATATATGGGGGGAGAGAATGCATAATGAGATAGATTACTTAATTATGAAAGATTCAACCAGCGCCTTTCTCTCTTGTTTTGAACGTCTAATCCTTGACTTCTTCCCTCCCTTGTCATTGTTGCTAGCAAGGGCAAATACTTGTCCAGACCAGGCACCCTTAATCGCATGCATACTCAGATATACACAAAGCAAATCCACTGATGCAAATCTACAAAAACAAGAGTAATTAGGTGAGATATGTCTATAGTAGTTTACTGCAAGAGGGTCTCTGTATCTTCGTGTACAGAGACAATGCATAATTTATACATACACACACACACACTCACAAGTCAATCAGATATGTTTAGGCGTCCTTCGAAGTCCTTTGAAAGAATAAATAGTTTTTATTATCCCAAAAAGATACCATAAACTAGCACCTGTTTAAGTATGTCTATGGACCATATACACAACCATAAATCTCTTTGCACATGCCAGTACCCATAAATAACACGAAAAATCAAACACACAACTTCATTTTTAACAAAATAATCAACCATTTCGACAATTCTCTAATAGTTGGATGATAATGACTGCAGAAAGGCAAAATTAGAAAGAAAAAGTATTTCATACAATTCACATTCCTCAACACTCTGTTTTTCAACTTTCTGAGGTAAACAATTCTTAGAAGCTAAATTCAAACAAAACCCAAAACTACAAAACAAATATACCAAAATTGGACAAGACGAAGTTCCACATTAACACAGGCCATTCTTTACCAAAACCACAACAGAAAATTCGAAGCAAAAAGAAGGTAAACTAAACCCCATAACTTTACGCTCTAAAAATCGAAACCCACAAACAAAAGATTACCTGGGTAGTGTTGGAGTGAGGATTTTTGACGGGGTGTTTGGATTTATGGAATGTATAAACAATAAACCCTACTCACCACTACTCAGTGACCAACCCCATTAAAAGAAAGAAAAAAAAAACAATACTAATAAACCCTACTGAATAGGTGATGCCTGTTTGGAATGGCCTAATGAAACATTCTAATTGGCCAAGCAATTTCAATATAAAATGCTAAATTATTATTATTGTCACACTTCACAAAATAAAATAAACAAATTTGCAATTTGCACCCTAAGAATAGATTTAAGTTTTGGCAATGCACCCATAACTTCTTTACCAGTTCTGATATACAGTATGCTGGGGGTGTAAAATGGTCTATTTTTATATCTTTCTTTTTTGTTTGTTATCCGAAAAGCAAAGATTGTTCTTAAGAATAAATTTAATCTTTATTTTATTAAAATAGTTGAATTATTGAAGAGAACTCATCTATGCAAAATAATCTCTTAACAATCGATCTTGCAAAAATTGGAGACTTTTTAATGTTATGATTTTACTCTTTTTTTTTTTTTTGATGACAAAGGAACCCGCAGCCGCTACCGTTAGGTGCGCACTGGGTAAACCCCGCTCTTGTGCAATAGCCTGCAAACCACACAAGAGAGGTAAACCAGCCTAGGTTGCCCATAGCTGACAGGCTCACAGTAGAGAAGGCAGATAGACATTCCTTCATCAGGATTCGAACCCGTGACCAAGGCCACAACATTCACATGCCCTTACCAACTCTACCGGGGGTTGCCCCCATGATTTTACTCTTAACCGGGCCGGAGATGTATGTATTGGAACATAAGGGATGTCTTTTGTCAAAAATCTTAAAATTCAATAGTGCATAGTGTTAATATTTATTTTTTTAGAATGAGAAATTCAAATAGGCCTAATAAAGCAAAGTGTTTTTCACCATATATTTGCTAAAAATTAAGTACGCAAATAAAATTTTATTTATCCCACTAACTCATATTTTCCGCTGAAATTTGAATTATTTCATATTTGATTCAAATTTTATTATTTATGTCAAAATAAAATACAGTATACTACATATTAATCTCCCAAATTTTACTATTTTCTACTAAATTAATCCCCCAAATTTCATCAATTTGGCACATTATCCCCCAAATATCAAATGTAAGCTTAAAAGGTGAAATAATCAAAACCAAAATTAGGATGCACAGCCTCCTTTCCAGTCATATAACCAGTATTCACCAAAATACAACTCAAGAGATAAGGATTATGACTTTTATTAGCTTTCACCTATTAGTACATTTCCAATCAGGAAATGTAATTGATTCCCTTATAAATTAAACAAACCATCCTGAAAGGGAAAAAAAATGCTAAACACATATTGTGCTTCTCCATACAAAATATGGGAATTTCAACATAGATTTTTTTTAAGTGTTTAAATAAACTGAAAATTTGTATTACTCTCAACATCTGTAGTTTGATGTGTAAAATAGAGTTTCCATCTGTTGTTCGATTTCCTCACAGTAGCACTGAGACTGCAACAGAAGATAATTGATTATTAGCATCTTAACTCAACTTTCGAATTTCCAGATTACTAAGGTGAAAATAAATTATTTTCAGGTACAATAAAACATAAATGAGCAAAAATATGGAGCTGAAACATCTCAGGTTGACTCGAAAGTCGACTAGATTCAATGATTCAAAAGCTTTAAACAAGTGCCACGACAATGAAACTTCTATTTCGATAAAATCCAAATACGGAGGAAATTTTTATTACTTTTACCACTTCATATCTGTAAACTTGGAAAACAACAAAAAAGATTGTGCATGGTTCATACTTAGTGAAATCAACCTCAGCATATGTTACAATAAGCACATGAATAACAGTGAATCATCCCTTGGTTTCGGCGATTGGGAAATGCAAAACATCATGGATAAGTCCAGCTCTAACAAGAAATTTAGATTTACAGAAGCTATGCCGCAAAAGAGAAATAAATAATATTTTCAATTGGATCATGATAATAACAAAGTAAATCAAGCTCACATAACATAAGAATATCCAACACAATTGAAAAAGAAGCGTTGCTAAACCAGAAATGACTTATTCTATAGTTGATGAACACGGAGTGTCCGAGATTCATAAATGAATGTTTTTTGCAATTATTATGTGAAATACATCCATATAATTTCATAGAGCTCTTAGTAAAGTTCAATTTTCATAATTTTGCCCCGCACATGAGTAATCAGAGGACTATAGTCTCAATAATTCATCAAAAGTGCAACTTTTACTTCAGAAAGGGCTAAATCATATGTACCTAATGAGTTAGTAAGCATGTAACTTACCAAGTACATAAACGGCACAACAGTCTGGCATGACTGCAAAAATGTAACCAATAATAAATATCCGTCAGATAACTGGTTCTCTAATATGCTTTGATTAAAGGAACATCATAAATGAACAAGAACTTGCACATACCATCTATTTGTATCCTTCTTGTAACAACAAATGACGATAGCTGCGGCCTCGTATGGCGCGCTGCCAATGATACTGGAAGGAGCTTTTGTAGCTCAGGCGTATTCTTTGTTGAACAAGCCTGCAGCACTTGTATAAAACATCAGCACATGACATTTATTTCACTTTTTCAGTAAATTTTTAGCATTAGTATTTCTTACCATCTCACGAGGCATCTCTGAATACCACGACTGATGGGGCGAATAATGGATGGATCCCGTTGGGTGTACAATAAACCAACCTGAAAAATAATAATTCAAAGATTTCTCAATTGTTTACGACCTCAACCAAGTGGAAAGATTGCATAAAAGTCAATATGTCAATCATCTAATCTAATGCAATACAAGAACCAATTATCGAAAAAAAAAATACAAAAGCCCACAGCCTGCTGACCCTTTAAATTTTTTGTTTCATCTGAAAATTAGAATTTTCAGAAGTCCTATATATAGTCTTCTTTGCGCACTCTAGTTTCTGTAAACAAAGGATTCTACCTACCAAATTTCAGCAAAAAAATACTCCATAACCCTGATGGTAACAATCATACACTTTTGTCGAGCAAATAAAGAATCTCAGAACCCCCGTTTAACAATATTTAGTTAACATGTATAAAATTCGAAAGTCTATCAGAACTCTTCCTTCAAAAGCCGACGAGAAATTTTTCTGTAAGCGTAAAAATTCTAGCAGCCTGCTGAAAGTTCAACACAAGTAATCAGGTATGTCACAGCAGTAATTTGACCAAACTTAAGTACCTCTATCAGTGCAAGAGCAGAGGGGTCGTCCAAGAACTCAAGACTACAATCAGCAAGATAGTTAACCTGCATTTAGTCAAGAAAATTCCTCAAATTTCTTTTAAACCAAATAACACCAGGTGGAGAGAAATTGTCTGGGGTCACAAGTGAACATCAGTACATCCTACTCTAGAACTGCAAAATATCAGTACAAGCCAGAGATGGAGAAGGTTTATATGATTTGGTAATAGTTTAGATGGACACATTACTGAGTACATTACCAATATGCTTGTATCAACCAGCCAACATCTATATCTATCTGAAATTTATGGAAATATAAATAATGTGGATTATGAAACGAAAATATTGTTTTCTAATTCACATATAATTTTGAATACTCGGGGTTTGAACCCAGAATTAGTCTGATGGAGTCGATAATCTTTGTTTGTTAGTTAAATATATAAAAAAACAATACGTTTATTTTCATACAATATTATTTGGATATATAATCGCCATTTCAAATGCAGAAAAGTATAAAACATCAAACAAGTAATTTTTTCAACTTTAGAAATACAGCTCATATGATATTCCCTCATGAAAGCAAGTAGTACCGAAGTTAAAAGGATTAAAATTACCCCAAAGTCTGCACGGACAAGAGATTGAACAAAATCCATTAGCTGAATTTTAGCCCATGACTGGATATCCTTCTGGGGGGGATGCCTCCAAGGAGCACCAAACCGTAATCTATCTTTCGGGATTTTTCCACCTTGTGAATCAACAGCAAACTTTTCCAGGAGCAATAATGCTTTATCCATGGCAGGATTTACCACATTTACCTACAGTAGAGAAATAGAGGTGACACGAAAGAACATTAAAAGTCCAGAAGAAAAGGCTGATTTGTCTCAGAGATAAATCTAACATAAGCTTGAAAATATACAGATGAATAAGGAAATATTCAGGCTGTAAAGATAATTTACATACATTATAGCGCCTTGGTGTCAATTGTCACTGAAATTTGTTTTGTGCAATTTGTAAATCTTATTAATGCTCCTGCTCTTCACTATTTTCAGGGGAAATTACTTAATCCTCCACCCTAAAATTATTTTTAATTAAAAAAACACATGAAAATGTTATTCAATCCAAAAAAACCTATTCCACCAACTTTTCATTCCAAAACCCCAAATTTAGGGGTTTATAAATTTATGGACTTAATCGCCTAAGCCTTAGGTCAAAAATCAATCAATTGTAGTTTTGCATAGAATAGAAATTTATTTATTTATTTAAAACTTTATATTGATAATCGTTTTAATTATGGTTTTAATCTTAAATTTTCAGATTTGATTAATATTTTAAAAAAAATTAAAAATATATTTTTGGATAATTATCACATTAAAAAAAATATATTATATAAAAAAATATTTAATGAAAAACAAAATTTGCATTAACGACTTATTAATTTGAAAATTTTAAAATAAACAATTTCACCTATAAGAATCAATTTATCACTTCTTCACTTGAAAAATGAAGAGTAATTTAGTCCAAAAAGTTGTTAATCATAACTTTTGGGTTTTTGGAATGAAAAGTTTTGTAAAGTGGATTTTTGTGATTGAAAAATACTTTTATGGGTTTTTTGGTTACAAGGGGTTTTGGTAATTTACTAATTTCCTTATTTTTACAATGATGCAATATATACTCAATTGGCAATCTCAAAGGACTTGGCAAGTTATTTAAGCTCGTTGGTTCCGTGATAATAAGCTCATAAACAACAAATAGTCCTCTAAGTAATAGTGAACCCTATTAGTGGAATGTGCATATTGATAAAATCGACGTGTTTTTTCTAGCCTAGATTTAGTATCTTTTTATATCAATTTGTCCGGTCATTTATACCTCAGTTTAAAAGGTTGTTAAGTGTTTTGGTAAAATCATTGATGTCAACGTAAAAAGGGTGGAAATCATACTAAAAGACTAAAGAGGCTCAAAAATGCGAAGAAAAGAGGAAACTGCTCCGCACGCTTAAATGCCGCCGGTGTTTAAACATCGCAAGCAGTATCAGTTTAAACTCATTTTTTATGGTGAATACCAATTCAAACTCTTTTTTGCACCTTTCTTGCTATTTAATTAGTTAGTAATTTTCTGTGTTCTTATTTAAATCGCACAAAAACCAAGTTCCTAATTAGCTTAGTTTACTAAAACGTGAAAAACTAGTACTTAGCAATCAAGTCTCGTGGGAATAACAACTTAAGTACTTTACGATAAGTTGTGCGCTTGCAGTTTTTACACATCACATCTTGTCATTTTGTAAATAGTTCAAATAAAAGAGACAAGAAAAGGGGCAGAATGCAAGGAAGAGTAGACTAAGTGATAAAAAGATATGAAAATATAAGCTAAAATCAAGCAGTTAAAAACACATTGGAATGTGAGACAATGTCAAAGATGACATACTCAACTTTCAGAAGCTATCTCTTTCCTCACATGCAATCATATTCTCATCCTGCTTGATTCCACTCTATTCTCTATTCAGATACACATTAAATTATAAATAAAGCTTATTAGGAACTTACCTGCAGATATGCCAAATATAAATCCACAATGTCTTCGAATGTACTTCCGTCATTGTTTATCACCCTATCATTGAGAGACGCAAGTCAGTCAGCTAGGGCAAGTAATGATTTAAACTTTCCTTTAAGAAATACCTAGAGAATTAAATTTAGAAAGGTGCGCAAGAAATATTCTTAAAAAATTCAAACCACTAATTTGCTATAGTTCAGAAACATATTTTCTCACGGAATATAAAATCTACTGAACTTAGTTTTGTAACTACTCTGTTGTCAGCTTAATGTTTATGTTCTTGGGATTCAACAATTTTTACAAGACAATAACACAGAACTGAGAAAAACTTATTCTCACATGTTAATTTGTTACTTGCATTAATAATATTTCATTTGCTCAAAATGATGAAAGAGCTCAACCCCACCTGTTTAAAAGATTCAGCGACCAACAACAGCAGGAATATGAACAAGATTTATTGAAAGAAACGATTTGGGAAACAGGAACCACAAAAAATGATGATTTGTAAGAATCTCAGGGTGTTAACATTGTTTTTAAAGCACCAAGAATTTTCATCTTAAATCACAAAATCTTAAATCTCAGGGTGTTAACATTGTAAGAAACAATTTCAAGATTTCAAATCACAAAATCTTAAATCTACTTAACACACCAAATTTTCATCTCAATTTCCTTTTTTCAACTCTACTTTTTCAATCTCCAATACTAACTACCTATCAATCAACACATCAATCATTTTACACATTCATCAATTACAATTAATGTATACATTATTTTACACACTCATATATATATTTATTTAAATAATCATTACAAAAACAACTAATTCAATCATTAAACATCAACCAATCATCATTGGTTTGACACATTACAATTTTCAACCTAATTCTAAAAACATAAACAAACACCTACCATTTTCACACGAATTTCGATGGTACTCCATTCCCAAGAAATTTTCAAAATTCTAACTTAAAAACATAAACAAACATAGCCCAAGATTTAAGGAAAATTCGGAATATTGGGTTCATTCGTGGTCTAGGTTTCCACGAGTAAGGGCTGATTGTGGGAGTAGCATAATGATTAAAGTTCTACCATGTAACAAATAATCCATGGTTAAAAGATGTTCATTTTGAAATGGAGGGGGTTACTTATTAAGAAAGGTTAAGGGTTGGTTAATGTGAACACATTCGCACACTACAACATTAAAGAAATGCAATTGAATAAAACAATAAATAACAGAAATGGTGCACATGTTGCAAATTAATTGCAGATATTAAGAGACATTGCACAAGGCAAGAACATCAAAAAATAATTCCATTGACAATACTTACTCCTGGCAATAATTACTTAGCTTGAGTGCATAAATCTCAATAAGATGCCGTGAATTTGGCCCAAATACGTCAACAATCACATCCCACTGCAGATTGACAAGCATTGTGAATATCAGCAATAGTCAAAATTCGTTGTTTGTGCCGGAATCCCATGTGTCTATGCAAATATACCTATGAGTGTACGTGAACAAATTCAAAAGCTCAAGACTTTGATCAATTTGAGACTGCTGATAGTTTCTGCACCGAGGGACTGGTTTAATTTGTGGATCAGATGAGATCAATGTTTAAAAAGGCGAAGGGGCGGGGCGTTTCTCGTCCCCAGGGGCGGGCCGTAAGCCCCAAGGCGTGGGGCGTATGCCCTGCGAATTTTCTATTTTTAGTATTAATAAAATATATATATATATATAATATATAAGTTTGATCTAAGTTATTGAAAAATTACAAATTTTCGGAGGAAAAATGAAGTTAATAAATTTCGAATGATAGACTTCTAAAATTAATATATATTCAACCATGCAAGTTAAAAATTCTCCTAAGCATGATACAAATACATTAGAAATAAATAAAAAATACACTTATAACTCCAAGTTTTCTCGAAAAATATTAAAGAGAAAAAAACACAAATTTTGTTCTTGCATGAATATATTACTCAATAGGAAGACTTCTAAGTTCTAGCATGTCGTGCATGGGAAAAAGAAGTAACTGATTGTTGAAATCTGGAAAGGCTTTCTAAATATTTGATATTACTTTAAATGATTTTTAATTGTTTGAGTTAATTGAATATTTGTAGGCTTGAATTTCTTAATAAAATATTAAGCATATCTAAAGTGGGTTAGAAATAGGGCTGACTAACTTTAAAAAAGTCCAAACTTAATTTTGTTTTTGCTAATACATCATTGGGTGTACGCCCCATGCTTCGGGGCGCAAAAAAGCGTGCCCAGACGCATGGGTGTACGCCCCACCTCTCCGGGTGTTGTACACTAGTGGGACTTTAGCCCCCCACCATTGATCCAGGCGTTTTTGGTATTGCCCCGCCTCGGGGCGCGGCCCAAAAACGCCTTTTAAAACACTGAATGAGATTGAAACATAAATATAAATATAACTTATATCAGGGTTAATTCTTCATTTTGATCAAAAAACTGTTTGTATCATGGGTCAAAAAGTGGCAAATTTTATATTTTCACAATCAATTACCAATATATTTATCCAGCTCGATCCACATTTACAGGTATATTTCGATACTTAGACAATCACCGAAATGGCAAAAGCTTTGTACAATTACATTACTATCCTTAAAACTAGTGTGAGAGCTATTGGTGTCAAACCATTAATTTCTAATGTGATGGTATTTTTGGATAGAACCCCGTTTGTGAAATAGAACCTTATTCTTAAAACATCCACAAAATTAAATGGTAGCAATAAATTTGAGATTAAGAGAGTTTATAAGTAAAAGAAGCTAGGATGTGCAGAGCTGTGGCATCTTTCTTTGTGCTTTAACAGCTAGAATTTTTCGTCCCAGAAAGACACCAATCTGTAACTTGGTACGTCCTTCCTGAATTATATTTCTTACTCTTTCTATGATTGAAGAAAAGACAGCAAAATCAAGATGTGATTCAAAGTGAAATGATAGTATTATTTTTTTCATTCACCTCTCATAATTTATAAGCGAAACAAAAATACTTTTAAGCAAAATGAAGTGAACCCCACTAGATTTTTGAGCATGTAAGGTAATACCTCAGACTGGCTAAAATAGTCATCAACCATATGCATTTTTGCTTCAGCAGGAGTCCATCCAAAGGTCTGAAAAGTAAAGGTTGCATACCAAATAAATCAAAATTTAGATAACCAATGTATATCATACTAAAGAAATAATTATATTAAAACTGCACAAACAAGTAAAACAAATAACACATTACGAATGACCACTCAATAATGCACGTGCTGTTCAACATTTTCTTCATGAGGGCCAGTTCGTTATGTTCTTTATAGTATTTGTATAACAGCAATGGAAGATTGCAGAGCTCTAGATACGGAAAAGGAAAAATGAAAAGTGTTGAGGGTTAAAAATGTTCTAATAACTGGACGTGTGTGTATACAAAGGCCTTGCTCAACGATTATGTACAACGTTCTCATTGTATAGTTTAAATCAAAATCGACCAAGTGAAGTACAAACTGTAAGATATGAATATTGTCATTGAAACTTCGATTACTGAAGTTTCCCAATCCCATGAGGCATTAGGCTAGATTGCACTAGCTAGTCAACCGACTACTTTACTTGCTAAGGCGTATTAAGAAAGGAAGACTTAGAGCTTTAAATGTCACGGCCCACCTTTGGGGCATACCCAAGTGAGGTTTAGGCCTTGCCCAATTCTTGTAATTCTAAATGTTCTTCATAAGTTTAAGAGTCATCATCTAAAATAAGACTAATCTAGATCTTGTTATTTGAAGAGTCACTTTTGTAGTTGAAGAGTCATGTAGAAGTGTTGAGGAGTCATATTCTTTCTCATGCGTTAGATCGAGCCGATCTCAACTGCTTGTCGATAAGTAGAGTAGAATAAACAAGGTCATGTATTTCATTTGTAATCATCCAAGAATCCAAGTTTTTAATAAGAGTTTCAAAGTTAGAAACCATCTCTCTAAAGCTCTAACACTTACTTTCCTAACATTCCTTAGAAGTAAAGTAGTCGGTTCACTAGCTAATATCGAGGCAAACTATCCTAGTGCCACACGGGAAAAACCATAGAAATCGAAAAATTTGGTTCCTCACAAGTGATTTTGTGGTTCTGTTGCTACCATGGAAGTGCAGGAAGCAAACGGAATCATACAATGTTCTTTCTCTAAAGTACATGTTACACTATACCCAGTTTAACACTGTGAATTATGTAAGAATTGTTCAATCACATGAGTTTCCATTGCACCTAAATGAATGTTCCCCGATCGCTAGTACTGTTACTAAACCAGATAGACGAATCCAATAAAATTGTCATTAAAAACATGGTCATAAAATTTCAGATCAACTGTGTTTCTATTTTTAGAACCTTGAGAGCAGCAGTTGTTTCTTACTCTGGCTAATTCAAAAGATAGAAATTGAAAAAGAAAAGAACCATGTAGCCAGAGGGACTATAGAGAAGAAAGGAAATAATTGAATATGTACCTCACGAGAGATGAAAATGTCTGGAAATCCAAAATCCATAAAAGCTCTGTATGAGTAGTAGCTGCAGATTTATTTACGCAAAGTGTAAGAGGTAGCAATAGTAGATACAGCACATTCTAGATCTAGCAAAAGTACAATCAAAACTGAACTTAGAAAATGGTACAGATAAATGCTCATTCTTAAAAGGAAAAGGGAAGTAAAATCAATTAAACAGATGGAGAGCTGCATTTTTTCCTTTTTAGCAGGCAGAATCTCACTCAGTCTTTACATTCTCGAATTCTAATCAATGCTTGATATCCGTTCCACAGCTCAAGGATTTTCATGTAAGGGTGTGGGACACAATTAGAGAAATCAGTGGTAAAACTGAATTTTATATAAGATAGAGAAAACGAGGCTGGCTTGATTTTAGGAAACTGGGAAGTAAAGAACATCATTGCTCATGGATAAGCGGTTATATTACTAGCTTTTGCACAAGGAAACACAAGTCATTTCCTCAACTAATGACATCCCCTGTCAAGTCCTTACCTGATAAGGCAGGTAACAGTCTTCTGTTTCACTTTTTGCAGGTATTTGAACGGGGGAGATTCTCCTGTCCTTATTCTTTGCCGCATTTCTAATTTTCATCAAAAATGTATCATTTGGTGACTGTTTATTGTCTGAAGTCTATTTATGTTTTTCTGATGGCATGGATTGCAATCTTGGCCGCTTAAGAATATTCCATGCAAATATTATTAAATTAAATTATTATCATAATACCTCTAATTCCCTTCCTTTCTTCATTTGGAATCTAAGTTCATTAAGTATCTTTCACTTGCTCTTGGTCAACTAAGTAAAGATTGTGAGCCGATATATTACAATATGTCTTCTTATCTTTACTGTTTCTATTAACCATCATCTATGTCATACAGAGATATGTAAACATTAAAAAGCTCAATAACTGAAAAAAAGTTACTTTAAATTTAAGTTAAACTAAAAGAGTAATTCTCAAAATGAGGTGCTTTGTTAATCAGTGTAACAATTACAAACCGTTTTTGTTGACAGCCGATCCTATGGCAATGCTTGGAAGCAATTTAAGCCATAAATTTACCTCACATTATAATGTCACTTTGGTGCAGCAACTAATAAACAGTTAATTACTTTTCAAATTAATAATCAAGAAAGATAACGTACTCATGGCACATCATCATAGGTAGTTGTTCAAAATAATTTTTGTTATATTTGTTTGTAGCAAATTCCTTGAGAGCAGTGGTTTCCACATATTAATGATGGTAAAGATCTCAAAAGACTGTGACACTTATGTAATTAAAAACTCTTGCTTTTAGCTCAACGACAATTAAAGATCACGGAACTCATTCTGAATTTTGAACATGAATTTTACACAAATGAACCGGAAGAATAACAAAATTATTCGTCTAACGTGGAGGATATCGGTGGATTAGCAACAGGTAACAGATGCTGCCCCGACCCATAAGGACAACCTGCATCTTCTTAACTAGTTGAACATACAATTGGCTAACCCTCTAAGAACACAGGTGAACAAGAAGCAATATCCAAAGAAAAGAAAATTCGTATATATAAACTTACTCATTGTACGTTTATGTAAGAGGTTCCAACCAGAAAACCCAGGAACCTTGTATATGACCAAGGGAAATAATTAAGATCTACCAAGGGAAATCAGCGGTAAGAAACCATCTACCCTGAATCAAATGAGAAGCATGACATACAACAGGCCCATAAAGAAAACTTGAGTCTTAGGCAGAACTCTCTAGGTAGATTACTCTATATAATTCTCCAAAATGGTGCTAAACGGCTTGGACTCACTCACAGTAAGATCCAAGAAACATCTCAGAATTTTAAAGGTGAACTTCAATCCATTCATTGGCAGTTACCCTTGGTCAAGAGCCAACTCAAACAACCATGAATTATATCCAAAATCAACATAATGCAACTTAAGCATTACTGTTAGTAGAGTGTTTTCTTTTCCATCAAGATATTGTATCACGAAGCAAAAAGGGTTGACTGGAAGTCCACACATACCAAGGACCCATTTAATTAGTTATTAACAAGCTTTAGAAGTACAATGCATCACATAACATCTTTTCTTTGAGCACACCACAGCTACCAATTGGTATGGTGTAAAAAGAATAGAACTAAAAGTAGAAAATAATTGCTTGGTGCACCATGGTATAACATGAGTTATGGTAGAGTACTTGTCATTTAAGTGTGTTTTTGGAAAAAACATAAACAATAAGAAGAGATTTCAATCTTTTGAGAAAAAATATTCCACCAAAAGCTACCTCTTGTCACAAGAACAGTGCCTTGATATGGTTTTAGGTTGCTTTACTCCCGTCCCCCACAAAAAAGGAAACAGAGAAAACAAGATACTGTTTTCCAAAAATTACATCACAGACAGAAAAGACTTCTAAATTCGAACCAAGTAAATGTTGTGCTTCGATAAGTTTTCAGTCCAACGCAAAAGTAGAGAACAATTACCTATCAGATGTTACAAGAAGAACTGGAAGACACCTCTCATTCGCACCCAAGGCTATTATTCTCCAAATCAGACTGTCATGGTACATAGATCCACATATTGTTTTATCATCCTCTACAATTGCATTCTTCAGAACCTCAATGTTGTTTATCACCAGCTTCGGCTACTTATTTTGAACATGCCAAAGAAAAAGAGGAACAAAGAAGAATTGAGAAATAAAACAAACAAGTTAAGGGCTGTCACCCAGAATAATCTAATATAGATGCACATTGACCATTCCTAGTCTATAATCCCATTAGGTGTCTGAGTTTAGTTTCAACAATCCACATTAAACACCAGCTTCAGAAAAGACGCCTAGACTCGCATCTTCAAAGAGAAAGATAAGGATGCATTTGGTAACAACATCACCTACTCAGGCAATTTTTGCAGATCAGTTATTGTCCTACATCAATTTTACTAGGCATTGTAATGCTGAATAAGCACCTTAGCTTTGAACGGATCAGATAGCAAGTTTACATATATCTCTCTCCTTTTTTCAGTTTCAGACACCCGAGTTATGTGATTAATGGGAAATACAATTGGATAGTAGCCAACTTGATTTATAAAAGTTAAAGATTTAAGCCAAATTACCTGAAAATAATCCATTTCAGCGGCCAAGGACAATAACTCAATCAACAAACAAGGCCAATCAGTGGCAGAATTTGCCAAGGACCGTGAAAACCCACCGTTATTGTTCAAATTTTGAATCGCACGCTCCCTCCACTTTTCTTGAACCCTAATAACTTTTTTGGCCAACTTCAGTGCCGCCATGGCCTCCTTGTAATATGAGCCCTCATCCACAGTCACACTCTTATCTAAAACCTCATTTAACTCATGTTCATTCAGTCGAGCAGATAATTTAAAAACTGCACTGTCCCACAAATTTGATGTGGTAAGCCTGTTCTTTTTTTTCACTGCACGCATTTTGGTATCTGGAAAGCCACTGTCTTGGTTCAGGATTTGGTTGAGGGCAGTTGTTGGACTGTGCCATTTGGTGAGAGTGTCAAATATTTGGTGTGCGCTGATGGTCCCAAGCTTTATGGCCCTTCTAGCCATGGTTTCAAGGCAGTGTTCAAGCTGAGTCTTCAGTGTAACAAGTTTAGGTGGTGGGCAAATATTCCATGAGGTCCATGGATACGAATGACCATGCTTTGGATGGTGTTCCTCTATCGACTCTGCAAAGTCGACATAACCAGTGATGTGAGGGCCTGTGTTCCATTTCTCATACAGACCTGCCAAAGAGATAAAATACCATACGACATCAGGTCATGGGGAATGCTAACAATCAAAATCATGGAGACCATAGGTTTAGTTACACTTATTTCTTACATAGCATATGAGGTGATACATGAAAATATTAGATGAATTACTCAAGAAACAGGAAAATGGCATCAGAATAGGGAAATGATCACATATAAACCATAATAATATAAAATGCTAAATGAATATTCAATAAATGAGGTATACTGACAGGTTCACACACTAAACATAATTTTGAATGTAATGATTGAATATTATGGTATTGGATCAGCCAAAAGTAGCGGTAACTGAATAGAAATAAGAACTAAAAAATATTAACTCGATATATTTAAACAATTTGATGTCAACAAAGTTGGGAAATCAAACAAGCTACTGCTTATCTAGCAAAACAGGTTCGAGATTGGAGATTTTCTTCTTTTTATTAGTGTAAAGTAAGTAACTTCGTAACCAACCAACAACATTTACAACCATACATCACACAGCATTACATCAGATAAAATGCTCCTGTATGCAAGCAAAAAAGAAAAGCTTAATTACACTCAAATGTGTAAAATCTCTTCTAGGAATATTTTATTGCTATTGGTTTATCTATGCATTTTGTATCCAGCAAATCTGATACATAGCTCCTTCTTCAACCTGTCAACACTCAACAACAAGGGCACTCAGGCACTCTGTTTGGGGAAGGATGGAGTTTTGTGTTAGTTTATTACGATTTCCTTTATATCATAATCCTCAGTTTATCCCAGATTTGTATATGCAGCATCCAAGAAAACAGAACCATAAGCTATTATCAGCACGCGCCCAATCATTTCTTATAAATGTTTATGTTCACATATACAAATATATAGAGCGAGGTGAATTGTTTGTTACGTTCGAGGATAAGGGTAGTTTTGCCAACCCCACGGGGGCCATGGAGGATGAGAGGTTGAGGTACACGATGGTGCTGAGCGTGGTTGTTGAGGATTGTTTCCAGCAGAGGTCTCGGGACAATTCGCCATGCCTTGCCCTTCACCATTGATATCAATTCTGCACCAAAAAAGAAAATAAAAGAGTTGTGATGGGAACAGATATGAAAGGGGCAATGCTACTCTTACGGATGTCTATAAAAACTTAAACTTACAGACATGACAGCCACAAAATTTCAATGTATCCCCTGATCTTCTTTTCGTATATCGACTTCTTTGTTTCTGCAATCAGATACCCTCATATTAAAATTCTCATTGTCTAATCAATTTGGTTTAATGTAATAGAATCAAATTGACACCAATAGTGGGTTGCTGATGAAAAACCCTGAACAAATTAGGAATGGCAAACAGTACCCATATACTAGTCATCAACAAAACAATTTAAATTTGACGCATATCTCGAACAAAGAAACACAGGTGAAAAATTGTAATTTTGGAAAAGCGTTATTCACCTGGGTAGAGCAGAGTGTGAGAGAAGAAATGGGGTTCCAGCAATGGATTAGGGGATGATTTGATCCAAACGATAGATAAACCCTAGTTTTCTTTTGTTTTTTCACAAATTAACAATGATAAACCCTACTTATGTATGCATGAAGGAGAAACAAAAATATAAAGTTATACTTGTGGATGGGATGGGATGGGATAGGATAGGCAAGCCAGGATTACACTGATTGTGGGTAAAGAAATAGTCAATCCCATGTTTGGTACACGGATAGAATCCCACAGATTCATGTGTATTAATGAATTATTATGGGTAAACTGTGAAATTAAAATGAACTTTTTAGGGTATAAAAGTCAATTCCGAATCTAGGTAAATTTTCACATAAACCCTCCCGAGCCAGATTGTACATCTATTTAATGCACGACAAAAATGCGGATTGCTTACTAGTCTATCACGAGCTCCATCACCATGCCAATATAATCAGAGCTGATAACATTGTAGACTCGACGTGAGGCATGTTAAATATTTTGTGGAGTTCTAATAAGTTTTTAATACTTGTATATACTATTTTATTTTTATATAAAATGTGAGAGGTTTAGAATATGTATTACGTATATTATTGTATTTTAGATATCTTTATTGTATATCTCTTTTCTTTTATCTAATCTATGGCCTTCTTATCAATCAAAACTCTTGTATATGTTTTAAGTTTATACAAGTCTAACATGTTATCAGCTAAAGATTGGATGAGTCATCTAAGAACGACATTTCCACCCAAATAAACTGATTTTAATCTACAAGAAGCCACAACAAAAGAATTTGCCCTTAAAATTAAAGCCCAATACAAGTTCCATAACAACCACAGACCAGCCTGAAAAGAATTTTGAAATTCAGTAATTTCTTCGATTATCGTGAATAGTATGTACAATCTAAGGGAGCGTAGACAAAAAAGAATCATAACCAAAATTCGGAGCAAAAAGAATAATAACGGCTTCAAACATGTGGCGAGCCATACGTTTTACATCCCGCCCTCACTGAGCCTCTCGTCCACTACGCGTGTTATGTTAGAACTTAGAAGTATCAGAAAGATATAAACCGTCTTTTTCCAAGTCCAAGTTGTCTATCAGCGGCATCCACGTATAAAATTACCCTTTTACCCTCCTCCAAGTGTCTTTTGCCTGTACCCATGTTTGTGGCGATCAAGTAATTTTTCTCGTGTTTTTCTCTTCTTGTCCATTTTCAGCCTATATCTTTGTTCTCTCTCCCTTTCGTACATACCTTGCCAATAAACTTCTCCTGTTAATGGCCATAACCACGGCTTGTATGGATGGTCATAATCGTCTGCACTTTCTGCAAGGTCTTCGTCCATGCTCTTTAATAAGGTGATGTTGAAGTATTTTGCCCACATAAATCCTTTACGCTGTTCGATTGGGTGTTGTTCTTGCAATTTCCCGGAATGAGGATCAATGTAAACCATCTTTCGTGCACTGTGATAAGCCCATACATTTACTAGGAGTCCCATAAGCCGACAGTAGCATTGCTTCTTCTGTATAAAGAAACAATTGAACATGAAAAATTGTTCTTCATCTTTATTATTTGGCTAAATGCAGAAAGGTCAAAAAAAAAAATCCATTCCACATATAATGTCAAGTTTGATATTTTTTTTTGGAGAAAATAAGAAAAAAATAACTTCTTTGACTATTTTGCCAAAGTTACCCTTCTTTAAAATTGATCTTACAAATGAGAAAGTCAATCAAGATGCAAAAAGTTTTCTTTGATAATCCTGTACTATAGCTATAAGAAAAATCGCTCGTATCAACATGGATATATGCATAATCATAGGATTTAATTTGTTGCTTACCGAATTCATACAACTTCAACCACGGAACACAACAAAATCCTTACCGAATTAGTCATATTTAATAAGGGGCATAGTAGGAAATCAAATCTGTCATTTTGTAGAGACAAGGCATAAATATTTGGACAGACAGGGAACAGCAATCATGGCATTTTAGGTTCATATATACTCACCTCAGTTGCCGAAAAGCCAAGCAGACAATCAGACTCCAGACTCGAAATAACATGTAGACCATGAAGAGAATCAACAAACATCCTGGGTGTCAACAATTTCGCAATTAGAGCCTCAACGTTATCAGTTTGACTGCCTTATGTGGCATCACGGATACAATTGTACGAATAAATAAGAACAATAGATCAAGGACAGAGCCAGGATTTCTGGTCCAGGGGTGAATGTGCTAGAACGGGGGGAGCTTGATGTTTTTAGGTTCTTGGGGAACAAAATTCTAAATATGAAATTTTGTTAGGCCTTTTTTAAAGTTGAGCTCCCCTCCCCACCCAACCAGTTGCTTTCATCACTGGATATAATGATTCTCAGGGAGTTCTGAGACTCCACTTGCCAGAAAAATCATAATAATCTGTTTATAGTAGACCCCATGTGGGTTCCAAAGGAAGCAAAGTCCTACAACCTCCAAACAATCACTATTTTACGCATAATGTACCTGGAAAACATGATGAACTCCAGAAAGGAAGGGGTGGGCATCACCCAGCTGTGCAGCGCCATCCAATGGCCACCACCTTCAGGCATGGGTGGAAGCGCTTCAATATTTGATGGTAACCCATACATTCTTCTGAATGCATCTTCAAAAGTTGTTCTGTAAGTTTGAAACGAAAAAAGGAATTGACATCACCATTTCACAATCTAGTAAACTAGACAACATTTCACTTGTTAAGTAAACTAAGTTACCCAGCAAAAGGTCGATTGCACCATTCATGGCGAATCAAGAGTGTAACTACTAATCACATAGAATTATCAAAATATTACACAACAATTTTTTAAAAAGAAAGAAATTGGATCCATTATTCAACTATATATGCTTTTCCTAGTAAATCTTACCGGCATCTGCCTGCGTTCATAATGTCACAAGTAGACCAAAAAGTAAGCAGATCATTGTTTCCTACAATTCCACCTTCCATATCCAAACGTGCCCAAAAGTATATAACGTCTCCTTTAGTGTTCTCTTGTATTGTTTTCTCTAAAACCTCTTCTGCTTTATCTGATAAAGATACCTGGCATCATCAAGCAAGTTTAGTCAAATATGTTGGCCACAAAGACACCCATGAGAACTATGCATTTGTAATACTAAGCTAAGATGGGAGTATAAGAAGTCTCGATTTTCTATATAATTTTAACTTTGAAAATGTTGGTCCAAAAACAGGCACATATGACAAGTCCATATGTACTTACTTTCCTCCCAGTCGCACGCCAAGACTGAAATCCAATCCAAGGTCGTTTATGAATGTCATCGATCCCATTAGCAATTGAAAACATTCCTCCAATCTCACAGAGTATACTGCGATAATATGTATCATTCAAGATGGGAAGACGACCAACTGCATCTACGTCATCTGACGTCAATCTTCGGGACTTAGTAGACTGATACAACAAATAAAAAAGAAGATAAAAACTATTGGAACTACAAATTAAATGCACAAAAGAGAAGTATGATCCTAAAAAATCATGTTACATTACAAGATTAATAAAGTTGACCATACTGGCTCCCTCATCACAGAAAAACCATAGATCAATTAGAATGTGGGCAATACTTGTTCCATCCAGAGCACAAGAATGACCATAGATCATGTCGACCTAGTTATAAGGAACTTACAAGACTTAATCCACGGTATAATGAACCATGGTGTAGAAATGGCCAAGCCCCAGCACCACTGTATATCTCATAAATGCATAATGGCTGCCCAGTTCTTTCCAGCTCGCCCTCGTCCCTCTCGTTTGCTTCAAACTTAAGCTTTTCAGACTTTCGAGCATTATGGTAGATGTCATTCCATTCACCAATGTCTTTCTCCATTCTTTCGTCAATCTGCAGAGCATAAAATGATGCGTCACTGAATAAGAACAAATAAAGGGGTGGGTGTGAAGTAGGTGGTTAAAAACTTCCACACATGTCAGATGAGTGATCATACCTCCTCTGTCTCTAGCCTCTCAACTTCCTCTGAGCTCTCCATTTCGCTCAAGATATCCCAGTCCAACGTTGTTGGGATATCCCCTTCAAGATTTTCAGAACTATCCAGGGTTACATTTCTTAATGGAGATAATTCTTCCTCAAGGTCATAAACAATACTCAAATTCATCTGTAAAGAACCTTCCAGATACAGGTTTTCCCTGTTACTAGATATCTGGTCAAGTTCCCTTTCAAAGAGACTCCATTCCCAAGTTCTATTATTCAGCTGAGAAGCACGGCTTGGCAGCAATACATCTGACGGGAAATGTAGGACATATTCCAGTAGTTTTGCAAAACTAGTTATGCATTCTGCGGCAAACATGTTCTTGGCAAGAAGCCTTCCAGATGAAGCAATCGAATGTGCAAATCTAGATAATTTTCCCTCGGATATCAGAAGTGAAAAGGTATTTTTTAACGCTTCAGGATCATTTTTTCGAAAAATTATTCCATGAACTCCATCAACAACCTACCAATTGAGAAAATTAAGAATTCAAGAATAAGTATAAGTTTCCAGGATCTAGAAGATCACTTCACAAGAAAAGGATGAATGGCATACATATTTTCTTATGGCGGGATAATCTGGAGCAATTATTGGAATTCCAAAAGACATGGCTCTTGTCAGCAATGGAGGGAATCCTTGGTCATCTTGGGAGGAGCCATACAGAACAATATCAGCCGTCAATATTATACCATTAACATCATTATTTATGCCATAATGCCTCAATGATCCTTCATTTAGTCCCAAACGAGTTGAAACATCCTGCATGGATTTGCACTCAATGTTCAATATTTTAGTCACAGCTGAAATAAACTGCCAATTCTCCAAGTCAAAGGTATAAATAGATATCAAAGCACTTTCCATTCTAAAAGTTTCAATTGAAAGAACTAGCAATTTCAAATTAACAAATATCAAAGTTACAATAAGATCCATCAAACGGTGAAAATCAGCAAATGAGGTCAGCCTCAATAGGACCTGAAACATCTTGAAACTTATTACATCAAATGCATGACGATCATCCGGTGATATATCATTGACCAAGAACATTTACTGGAATATCAGCTTTAATTTCTCAATAGATTATCAAACTTCAGAGATACACATTATTGCAGTGCAAAATTATAATTTACAGAAAGCAAATTATGAGTGCATACCTCTAAAGCATCACTGTAGTCTTTGCTGGAGTTTCCAGAAAGGAAAATGAACTTTGATGCGAATCCAACATCATTTGGTCCCGCATATTTGAGGAGCAAAGGTTCTAGATCATGCATTGCCACTGCATAATCCCAAGCTAGCTCATAGTAGAAGAATGAACTCCCGACAACTACTACCACCAAATCATCATCATCAATACCATTTTCCTTCCTCAGCTGAGATTTATGATGCGTCTTACTATACTTTTCGGCAGCCCAAACATCTATTGGTGATCCAGGAATCACAAAGAAGTTTCCAGTGTCAAGCACACTATATAACATCTGATACACCAAAAGGAATAATAAATAACAAAGAAAATGCCTAGTATAATCCTTCTATGACTTATACCTTAAGTATAAATACTCCAGGAATGACAGATTTACCGGGAAAGAAAAATCTGGAAACACCACAACATCAGCCCTACTAAAGGAGTGTTTCCAGTTAGAAATGAGCCGGTCCCAACCCTTGTCCTCATACAGTTGTAGCCGATTGGAAAGAGTATCCTCTTGAACAATCCATATCAGTGGGACAGAGCAGAAAGGCTCCTGCATAAGGCTGCATAGATATAAAACTCACAAATCATAGGAAAGACAGGGAAGCAATTTACAGTTCGATGGATTTTCCATCATTATTATGCTGGAGGTGATAATAGAGCATAGTTATAATCAATTGTCATATAAATATATGTAGTCGTGTATGTAAGAATGTATGCATGTATGTGTATATCTTCGTTTTGCAGAATCTCTAGGTTAACATGAGTACTTCTAGAACAAAACAGTTTTCTGCAGCTAAACCACAAATAATCCTCAAGTCTGATTCTAAAATCATTTTTCATCATCTCTCTTGGAATAAAGTATGCCGACAAAAAACACCAAAATCTACTAACTCAGATCACAATAACTGTAGCATCAGTAAGATTTTCAATCTATTCTTTTGTGGTGTAAAGCATAATATTATCTAGGCTATGATCAAAGACATTCTATAATTTGTTTGCATCATTCCTGATATAAATCTTAGCACTTCTGGGGAATGGAAAAGGAAAGTAACTGAAAGACCAAATAATTATTAAGAAATATTATAAACAACTGCTGAACTTCAGAAAGAATGAATCCGTACCTGGAAATGGCATCTTTTGCTTCAAGAGAGTCCACAACAATTCCTTCAAAACTGCAAGCATCAAAAGGTATCACCCAGGAGTCAGGACAAAATGGACTAAATATATATGTAACAAATAGAGAGTTGACTAAGCATGAAACTTCCAGAGTAACAGGAATGAACATAAGAGCTTACATACATTGACCAATCAATATAACCATATCTTTCAGGGCTTAAAATTGATACTTGAGCCCCAATTTCTTGCCAAACTGAACGTGCTCTGCCCTCTCCCAGGGCATATATCTGTAGAAGATGAAATGATGGAATATGAACTTTTAAAATGTGCACACTAAATAATACATACACATTATTTCAGTTATTACCACATATTTAGCTCTATAAAGAAAATAGTTTCAAGTGCCAACAGCCAGCTTATGTTTGTCTCAGTGCTATTTACAAGCAACACTTTAGAAATATTGACGGCAAAATTGTTATCCTATATTTTGTGTAGACTTTAAACGTTATCCAAGGTCATCATAGCAGAAAAGTGAAATGTCTGTGGTTTATTTTGGAATTTAAATTTTGCTGCAGCCAAAAGCATTAGTTGCATGAGAAGTTGATGAGGACAAATTATGAGAGCATATATAAATCAGTTCACTAAGACTCATTATTACATTACCTCACAGTTAAAAGCTGTAAGATTATATACTTTTCTTGGAAATAAATTGAGAATACAGGCACAGAACGCATATGCTGGCATGCCAACTGCCACAACAATAGCTGGAAGGGTCATTATTTCAGAACTCAAATGAATCGAGCTGTCCAGAACATGGGGTACCCAGAGAAACAGCAGGCTAAACATATTGTTCTTGATTTTAAATTTCGATAATGTATTTGTACTTTGAGGTCAAATTTCCCATTCTACCAAGGTTCCGGATACTAGGTACTCCCTTTCTTTAGGATTTATGAACTCTCAGTTCTTGTTTGACAGTGCAGTTTATTGAATATATAGTATTTTCTCTTGGCCATCCCATTTCACCAATCACTACAAAACCTTCTGATCTGTTCTTGACAAGATATTGTAGTTAGGTCCGCAGAGGAAAGACGGCGGCTAGAAAATGAACAATTAGTGGATATTGGTCTGGTTGACTTTATAATGTCAAATACACTTATGATATTATGATTTTGTTGACAATATTATCTACATGTCTGATAGTTGGATTTGATGGTGTAAATGTCCATTGCTAGTGTTTCAATGCAAAGACAACAATACAAAAATATAAATATCCCTAAAACAAAATACTTGCAGGAAGCAAAATTCTTTTTGGCAAGAACTGACACATGAATAACATTAACATACATTTCTATAAGTAAAAACAGTGGATGTATGAAGTTGACATATGAGCACAAAAAATAGTTTAAGTTGTGTGCTCATAGAGTAACTTTACAATCTTCAGTATACTGCAAACCAGCAATTATAGTCATTATATAACAGTTTAGAAACATGTAATGCAAACTTTCTCCAAGAAGGTACCTTAAGCAGATAACCAAGCTCTTTTAAGTTCTTCATCACAGAATATAGCATCAAAGTTGAGGGATCTTTCTTCATATTCCCTATGATCTTGCATTCACAAAAAAAGATCAAGTGTTAAATTACTAAAGTTGAACTGCAAAAGCACCACATGCATGCATGTTTTAAACAAAAGAGAGTATTTAAAAATATTAAAGCTGAGGCAAAATCAGATGCGGCTTCCTTCATGGCCAATGCACTTTAGAAAACCACAAAAAACAAATCAAAGAATTGTGATTGACTTTGTAAATATAGATAGATACATATGCTAGTTTTTCATTAATTCATCCCAAAAAAGTTGTCACCTGCAAGCATGAATAAGATAAAGGGTGACTAAGTATGTATCCAAGGACAGATTAAATAGAAAGGATTTATATAAACTATCCATTGCACAATTCAGAAAACATGATAAAGAAAGACCGTAACAGGAGAGTTTCCACAAATTCATTGCTTTTCACCGGCCAACATGTTAAAGACATTCAAATGTACGCCAACTCGTTTCAGGTAGTAACTTAAATCCTATCCATTCGAAAAGTTGGACCAAGGTGACGTTATCAAATCGATTGTAATTTACCGCCTTTATTCTCAGCATAATCATATTTACCCTTTTAACATAATTTTTCTTTAAAAAGCATTAATATTACATAATTTTTGATGTTTACTTTATTAACGAGCAATAATTACCAAGGTATCACAGAACAAGTTACGAGTCTAAACAAATGAACAATCTGGTTGCAGATGGAATATTGCTGTCCCCCGCAATGTGGCATGTATATCCTTACAGAATGACCACCCTTCGTTGGTCAAGCATGGAAATACTAATCCAGTCCAACAAATGTTGCCTTTAAAATTCAGTCTACCTGTACCTCATCCACTTGAAATCCAATTTGAAAGGAACCAGATTCAGGAGGCGATTATCACTCGATGAGAATTCAACTGTGTCATGTTTGTTAGTACAATCTAACATTACCAAAATATATACAAATAAATCAGCTAGCTCTTCACTTGAGTACGAACTTCAAATCTAGGTATTTACAACTGTAGATTCTAAAACAATGAAATGCAAGGAAAGGACTCAGCAATTTCTTAAACATAAACTTCGGAACCTAAAACCTCAGTCCAGATGCACATATATCACAATTTCACATTACATTACAAAAGGATATTGTTCAATCACTTACTATGCCTATTCTCGGACGTCGTATACCGATCCTCGGCTGGCTTCTGAGCCAATCGAGCCGGCTTCCGTTGTTGAGCTCGAACCGCCGCGGCCGAACAAACTCCAACGAGCTACCGGACTTCAATCCTTCCTTACCCGACCATCGCCACCGCATTCTATCACCCCCAACACCGGACATCATGGAGCTCTGGAGAAGCATGGAGGCCAAAGCGAACATGAAAATGACGAGGAAAACGCACAAATAAAAACACGATTTTCCTCTGAATGCGAAGAACGAGAGTTTCCGCTTGTGGTGGTGGTGGTGAGATCGGGAGGTCTTGTGCGAGAACGGCGCCGTATTCTTCGAGGAACGCGGAAGAAGCTCCGCGGCGGCGTGATTGTTGCGCTTGAAAGGGAAACGGTCGCGGATCGAGTGAAATCCGGCAGGTGGTGCGGCGGCAGTGGTGTCGTCGGAGGTGGATTCCGATGTGGATACCGAACTCCGACCCATTGGAATCGAATCGCAATCGTCGGTGGTGTGTGTGATTGGTTAGTTATTTATGTAGAGTGTATTGAATAGTGTGAACAGAAACACTGATTTGAATAGAAATGGAAAAAATATATATATATATACACACATATATATATATATATTTTAGACCTTTTAGATGTGTAACGCGGTTTGTTCTTTATGCGATTTGTCAATTAACATGCAACGTGGGTGTGACTAATTAATGTTTTTATTTCCACCTTTTACATTTATGTTATATATATATATTTATTTGAATTTAATTAGACTCCCCAAATTCATTAAAAATTACAATTCAAATTATAAAATATTCAATATGAATAAGAAATGATATCATATTATGTAGTCTTGTGCAATAATAATAATAATAATCTAAAGAAGAAGTACCCAAATGTAATTATGAAGGAATTAGTGATTGAAAATGAATTTTGTGAATAAATTAAAGGGCCATAGGCCCATACGTAATGTGGAGAAATTAGTCCAACTTAATATTCAATTCAAGCCCATTTTATTTTTAATCTGCACTTGAAGCCCATTTTATGTTAATAAGACAACAAAATAATGAAGAAATGCCAGAAATGTTTAAGGAATAATTTCACACAAATGGTTATCTTTTTTTACTAAATAAGGATTTTATTTTACTTTTTAAATTTCTTCAATTATCTATATGGAATGTTTAGTTCTGGTTTTCTAATTATATTAATCAAATTGAAAATCAATGTATTTAATTGAAGGTCTTCCAATTTTTTTTATGTAAAAAATGTTATTAATAAAATATATAAGGCATCAAATCAAATTAATCCATACCTATGCAATTATATTTGATTATCAAATTGGAATTCTTACTTTCATTTAGATAAAATTAAAAAGTAAAATCATAGAATAAATAGAAGTTTACTATTTATTCTTTAACTCATGCAATTGCGATTAAGTGAATTTCAAAGTGTGATATCTAACATATAACTTTTACAATATTTAAAACCAATTGTTTTTTAAAACATATATCGACGTTCTTTGGTATTATCTATGTACTCTCATATCACTATTGACTCGAAACATTTTTCAACTTATAACCCATTTCTAAAACTATAAACAAAGAACATATCATTTTTACATGAATTTCCATGGCACACAGTTTTTGATTCTTTTTTTTAAAATTTTCAACTCAAAAACATAAATAAACGCGATCTGAATTGAATTCTTCAATACCATTCATGTACTCTCCTCCCCATCAAGGCAATCTTAGGTACCTATACTCTTCCCACAAACTTGATTTAACTTCTCCACAACTCCATCCATCTCTTCCCTACTCTTCAATCTAATCTTCTCCCTTTGTTCTCCAATTTTTCTCCTCAAACTTCCCCCAATTTCCCCAATCACCACATCTTTGATCACTCTACATATCTCCTCCCTATGTACCATCCCTCTCTCATCTCTCTTAACCTCCACACCAACACCAAGCTCCACAACCAATTTAGCATTCATTGGTTGATCTAAATGCATCGGCATGGCTATAATCGGGACCCCAAAATCGATGCTTTCGTTCAGCGAATTCCAGCCACAGTGACTCACGAACCCGCCAACACTCGGATGGCTCAAAATCTTGGCTTGTGGGGCCCATTTCTCCACAATCTTCCCTCTTTCTCCGACCCTTTCGAGAAATCCATTCGGGACCGCGTTTTCGACTCTCTTCTCCTCGCCTTTCGGAAACCTAACGATCCATATGAAGCCCACATTGCTAAGCTCCAAACCATAAGCTATCTCCTCAATTTCTTCTTTCTTCAAGAAATATTCACTCCCAAACGACACGTAAACGCTCGAACATTCCCCTCTTTCACCGAGCCAATCCATTATCATATCATCATCGTCGTTATCATCCTCGAGAATCGGGCTTTGAACCCATGCACCAATAGGTAAAATCTCCATATTAATCATCTCAATAAGATAATCTATGTACTTACCCTCCATTTCTCTAGAAGTATTCACCAATATAACCCCCTTATTGCTTTGAGAGGCCTTGTTTTCATCGGGATCTTTCTCTTCATCCCTAGCAAACTCCATATCACCACGCACCATCGATAACTCAAATCCGGTGAGACGAATGGCTGGAAATGGAAACTCAATCCCGGGATGCATTCCTAAGTGACAAAAGTACGAAAACATGGTCGTCCCGGATGTGAAAAACGACATAGAACGAACGTTGACCCGAGATGCTACTCCTTTAGCCCACTGCAGTATAATGTCATGAATCAGCAAATCAGGCTTAAGATTCTCTAGAAGATTCTGGAATCTTCGTTTCGACGTTTTAAGGGCTTTTCGGAGAGTGGGATGGAGATGAAGTGGAAGGCCATTGGTTGTGTGGTAGTGAGGGGGAAGTTCAGGCAATGAAGGAATATGAAGCTCAAGTAAATGAATGGAAATGGAGTATTTTTGTGGGATTTTGTTCTTGATTGAACTGAGATTTACAGGTGATGAACAAATGTATGAGTGAAAATTTCTTTCTGAAAGTTTCTTGGCTAGCTCCAGGAATGGAGATATATGGCCATGAGCTAGCCATGGAAACATGACAACTTTGAGACTTGAATCCATGTTAGTTTTTGTGTCTGAAAGAGAATGATGGATATTAATTATTGTAGTAAGAGTTTTTGATGATTTCTATGATGTTTGTTTGGCAAGGATAGTATTGAATTTATAATTGCAGGCCAGATATTAGTTTGGCCATCTGGTATTTTTGTTTGGTTTTAAGTATATGATTTTTTATTTATTTTTTTGAGAAATGTTATATATGATTGTTATATAGTCTAACATAATTTACGGGGAGATCAAGTAATTAAATGCATTTAAAACATGTAACTTTTACTAAATTTGAAAGAAGTGAAAAATCGGTGAAGATGGTAAATACTATATAGTATCACTTATTTATACCATTATGTAACATTGATTCACCTGTGATTATTGAGTGGAGTGATTTATGATCAAAATCGACAATAAAGAATGATGGGCTTGAGATCGAAATTGTATACGTTTCTTTTTTTTTTTTTTTCTGAAAATACATAACGTAGTATAATGAATCTCGTACTGCGAGAATAAAATAGTGGTAATAAAAATATAAATTTTTCCCTTAAATTTATAAGATAATTCCAGATTGCACATGGACTTTACAATTGACACATGAGAATTGGGCGATGAATGAGACTCTTAACTAATTTTAGTTCAACATAATACAAATTGTGTTCATCTCACTTATGTATATGGTTGTATAAAATAGTTCTAGATTTATCCACATTTAGATGAAGTCCATCATAAAAGTTAGAATAATTAAATACCACCAAGTGAATTCAAACTTAAAATATTTTTTTTATGTCGGTCTAATTTAATCTAATCAACTTCCGTATGAATATCACTATTATTTCGTCTATTATTTCTGATGTGAAAATACTTTCATATATTTCTATTATTGATTTAAAAGACTCTAGTTCAAAATGAATTTTCTATCACACAATTTTGTACCACAATGAAGTCACGTTATTATGAGATGATATAATATAATAATAATTTTAAAAAATAAACACTTGTAAATTCAATGATATTGTGACACCATTATAGTATATATTATTATGAAATAGAAGATTTGGTCCTCCAAGTATACCCGGAGACCATCTAATTAAATATTGATAACAAAAAAAGAAGAAAATTGTTAGAAATAGGGCATCTTTTAATATAAGGATAATTATTGATGACCAATTTATCTACCTCAATAATAACTCCTAGAAGAATTATCAAATCGAAACTCTTGCGCCAAAAAAAAATCGCCATAACAGAAAATTATTGCGATAATGACAATACAAGTGCAATAGGATTGTTTGGTAGTCAACTTTCATGTGTATATAAATTGCTTGCAAAGGATGGTTTGTTCATATAAGTTGAAATTATTAATTGAAGATATGGCAAAGGCCTAATTCATTAATAATTTTATACTACAAAAAGGATACTCATTTCTTTTTATAGTTATCTCTACTTTATACTAGAGAAAGATGCATTAATTGCATTGCTCTTATTTATGGTACTAAGATATAATTTTATGGAGTTAGATAAATACGGCTTCATTTGGCTAAAAAATACAACTCTAAATTAGGATATAGAAAATGTTTGCATTACTTATGGAAATCATTTTACTAGTTTATCTATGTTAATATTCTTTTTTTTTATGTTTAACTCTTTTCGTATTGGTATGCACTTAGTTTCATTTACAACAAGATTTATCTAAATTAAATAATTATATTTATAATGTTAATTGGAATTGATTTTAGGTAAGTTAATACTGACTTAAGAAAAAAAAATGCTAAAAAATTCAGCTGATAAATCAAGGTTTATTCAACTGGAACAAGAAAGAGAACACATGCAAAAGCAATGTCTTCTTGTATAAAATGGACTCAAAACATCCATTATCTCAATGTGAATAAATAAATTTTTATATCCAAAAGATTCATATTTCAACTCAAACTGCTTATTTCTCCAAACTTTTTATGAAGAAAATGTGACCTTTTCTTACTTACAATGCATATATTACTTGCAAGGATCGAATTGCATACGAAACGCAGTTTTGTAGTTATTATTCGTTTTCTATGTAAACCAGAAAACATACCTATAGACTCAATCTTCGTCTGGAAAAGCTTCAAGAACCTCTCTAATTATGAGGCGTTCCTCAGTCGAAAGATCGGGGTCATCACTCGTTAGTCTCTTTCTAACGCTACTAGGGGTATCATCGAGCACCTGCATATTATCAATATGATTAAAGAAAGTTAATAGTAAGATATAAACTAATTGTCCATCAACATTACTTTGATGTATAATGTTTATTGTTATAGTAGGAATAATATATTTAGGCAGATATTTAGAAATTTGATTTATTCAATTACCTAATAATGTTTAACATTATGCATCGCTAGACTTGTGTTTATGAAGGCCAAAAATATAATCTTGACAGATCAAAGAAAGAACAGGGAAAAAGATTTCGTGATTATTTTCCAAAGTGTAGATAAACAACATTTACTTCAACATTCAATACAAGCAAAAGAAGAAACATTGATGACGAGATTACAAGTGAAAATATCAAAATTAATAAACTAATTATACGCGTTAAAAGGACAAAATAAATACTTTTTTTATTCTTTTACAATAGTACTTGCATTAACTTAATAGAGGAGCTTTGGATTCCATGAACGAAGGAAGGAGAATAAGAGTTTTGATCGGGAAAGGAGATCAAGATTTTTATTTTATCCAAATATACAAAATAATGCAAGACAAATATTATCAAAATTACAAAAACAAATGATGAATTGGCAAGACTTGGACATCCACATAAGAGATGAACTTTGGTTAAAAAGAAGGGGTGGTATATAGCATCACACTTAAGTAAATCTTGCTGTGAAATTATTAAGTAAATCCTTCTTCAACGATATTAATAATTTCTTTCGGACATAAAGGATAAAAATAACAATCATGCTGCAAAATGCATGAGATTTTATATTTTCATATTTCATATATAAATCGAGACACGAAATGAATAGGCAAAGATCAATATACCTTGACGTAGTTGTTAACATGGCCATCTTTGTTGGGGACAGTGATGGGCTCGTCCTTATTGCACAGCCATTCACCATCCACAACGTACTTGTATTCATACTGTCCTTCCTGTTAAAAAATGAGCTGATAATTGAATATCATTTGATTTTCTCATAATTATACTAACTATAGATGAAATATACTTACTGGCAATTCTCTATGGAGAATCCACAGATCTCGTTCTCCATCATATGTCAAAGGTGTGTACTGTTAAGGATTTACAGCACAGTTTGTAAGGACTCGACTTGGATGAAGCCCAGAAAATATTGTGTGCAAATCACATGATTATGTTATAAGCATTCATAAATGGAACCAAACTAAAACCTAATAGATTGTCAAAATAAAACTAAAAAACTAAGAATTTACGCACACTTAGTGAGGGTTCAAACTTGCATGAATGAATGGTTATGGTGTTGCAGAGTTACAGATAAACAACAGATACATCACTAGACTTGGTTCCATCACTTTTTCATGAAATTGTATCTCACGAGGAATTGATTCTTAGGCCACGTTTGGATTAAAGAATTTGGGAGCAAGTGAATTTCGATATGTACTAACAAATCTTTGGCACTTGATAGGATTGTTTACAATTTATATGAATCTCCGACATTTCTGTAACCAATTGTAGTTGTTTTTTCATTCTTAATAATGGATTCAGAATTCAGTTTTAAGAGTCATTGGCTCTAAAATTACTCACTTAAATTCAAATCTTCGGTCTATATTTACTCCGTCAAATTGAAATCTTCAATCGAAATGCACCTTAGGGACAAAAGGAGTAGATTACTGTTAAGACTTATAGATGCAAGCATAGCTAAATCTTCTAAGGCTCCTTAGCATTTCTGGACAACCAATTTTAACAACACAATCGAGTTGAATGATACAGATAATATCCATTTCCAAATTTCCTAGATTAACAAAGAAAAACTAGGTCTCGCGAGTGTATAGGCTCTTGAAGAAACAATTACCTGACCCCATCCAACATCGAGTCCAGAGATTTCCACTGTTTTACAATCACCACGCCAAGTCAACGTTACAGGCTTCTTCTTTAGTCCTGTAAGCTTTAAATAGAAGGAAACTTCATTAAAGAATTATTCCACCCATATCCAATTTGCCAATCATGGATAAGATGTTGAAAAAGTGAAAGTTCATTATCTTTGAGAGGTAGTCATGTCGTAATATTATTTTTAACTGATGTAATTTTTCGGAAGAAAGTTTCACTGTCGAAAATAGGAGATATCAATTTGGAAAGGAAATACTACGAAAGAGGTTTAACAATGTGGTCATACTTAATTAAAACGATAAATAAGCAAGATGCAAAGGAAAAAAAATAAGGCTTTCAAGATCAGTACAATTCTTCAAATTGACTAATTACTTAAATTTTAATAAACCTCCCACAAGTGGCAAAAGAGGTAAAAAAAAGAAACAGTCGATGAGATATTAGTTAAAAGTAAAAGAAAAAAGCTTATAATCATGAATTCAATTTGCACCAATCACAGTTCAAGTATTTGTGATCAGGACTTACAATATCAGCAGTTGCACTTTTGATGGCATCTAAATTCGGACAGCAAACACGCTTGCTCTGCAACCAGAAGAAGAAGAAAATAGCAACTTTCAGAGTATTGATAATTTTACTCCAATTTGATTACTTTTCTTCAGTAATCCCTATATAGTTCTACTCCTTTTAAAACAATTTAAGAGACATGTTCTAATTATCGGGAATAATCATCTCAGTGAATGAGATTAAAAAAGTTCACTATGCGAAACGTCCAAGCATTTGGGGGTGGGGTGCGTACAAAAGTAAAATCAAATTTGTAAGAAAGTGAAGTATCACAAATAATATTAACAAATAAAAGATGAGAAAAAAGAATTACCAAGAGTAATTTGTGTGCTTCACTGAGCTTATAGCCTTGAAACCAAAACATGTAAGCCAACTACATATCAAAACCAAAAACTCATTACATTCTGACATTAACTCATGTTAAAAGTGCATGTTTTGCTACTACCATACTTGTAAGTCAATTTCATTCGTAATTGTTCAATAATGAAGAGCAAAGGTACTCAAACACAGTTATGGCGTATTATTTCGCCTTACTTGTTTCCAATGTAAACCGAGGAAGAATTAAGATTAAGGCTCTATTTGGTTCTTGGTTTTTGGTGTAAGAAAAATGAAAACTAAATTGAGAATGGTCAGAAATAAACCATAGAGAACTGCAAAACGAAGTACGCATAATATTTTCCTTTTCTTTTTCATTACTAAAATCAAAAACCGAATATAGCCTAAAGGAAAAGAGAATGAAAATGTAAAGAATTGATATGCATACTGCAGTTGCAGGAGCTCTTCCAAGACCAGCTGTACAATGTATATAGGTTACACCTCCATTCTGCTTGACGGCTTTGTGCAGTTTACTTACTACTGCTGGAAGCCGCATTCTCAAATCAAATCCATCAAAATCCCTGTTTCAATAATACGTAAAACTATATGCTGAAGGATAAATCTGCTCAATATTTAAGTATATAATTATAGTTATGGTGATTTGAAGTTTTGAACAATGACATTTTGTAAGGTGTGTATGCATGGAAAGTCCAGCACATAGAAAAATACAACTCCATTTGGTACAGTGAAACAAAGTATATTAAAGCAAAAGGTTTTCAATTGTTCTGCTTGCTATAACAACTTAAATACGCAGTAGTTCAGAAGGCAAAGGCGAAAAAGAACTGTATGTCAACTTGCACCTCATAAATTTTCATGTTTAGCGTAATAAACTATAAAACGAAGTTATGAATATAAAATTATAAGACCTTTTCATGATGTGAAGGAATGAGATGAAGAAAGTCGAAAGTCAAAAGTAGCATAAACACGACGCATTTACACATTATATCCAATCAAACGAAACAAGCTATAAATAATTCTCAAAACATCAAAATGAAAAATGCATGTGCAAAGCTAGATTCACATTGATTTATTAAATGCTTACATATAAGGTGCTCTCAAAATTTCCACCAGAAAACCGATAGGCATTCTCAAATGTAACTATTGCAAATATAAACTGAAACCCGCATAATTCAAATTAGAGTCACCCAAAATCTTCTAACACAAGTTCCCATACTTTGTTATAAACTTCCATCTCAAAACCATATTGTGGATCATAAAGTTCATCATTTTGAAGCAAGAAATCAATAAATAATAATCTCTTCGTATTCCAAAAATTACATTGCCAACCTGATTTCAGCACGCAAGTGTTTAATGTCATTAGAGTTGTTGGCATACTCACGTATGGCAGCAATATCAACCCCAAAATATCTGAGGAACTGCATTTAAGGAATAAAACAAACTACACTGCATTTGTAAAAAAGGATATAATTTAAAGACCAACGAAAATCAAGTAAATTAAACCAATTCATTTGGGATACTCAAGATCTGAATCTTGTTGTAAGCAAAATATAGTTTTTACTCCGATACTGCGAAGCTTGTCAACATCTGCCGGAGTCTATCATTTATCAACATAAAAGAAAATTTAGAAGCACCCTTTTAGAAAAATAAAATTTTGTTTAGCAGCAGAGAGAATGCTCGTTACCTGTAGGCATGACCCCACAATCAAGTCCGGGAGAATGAAAGTATAGTTCATTCCAAGTTCATGCCTATAGGTCAAATCTGCACTCAAATACGTTTACAATGGTTAACTTAGCACAAAGTTTAAATACAGGAGCATAGATTCGAATTGATGGAAAAGTCTGCACGTCAATGATAAAAAACACCAAAACATATATCAAGATTCCTGGCTTTATCATGAAGTTTCAAAATGTTAATCTAGATACTATGCCATTGTAGAAGCACTAAACCTCTAATTTGTCTCAAGCCTTTATCCACCACTGCATGCTTCTGAAATGAATAATACAACTAATATAGGGTGTAGAGACAAATACTGCACATACCAGCTCCCATAGCTGCAGTCATATCGTTACTGTATGTTTCAGATTTTTCGTCCATTCTGGAAGTCTCGTCTTCTGCACTTGGTGCAGTACCAGTTACTGCCTAAAAATTATATCTTAAAAAATCAGCAGTTGGAGAATTCACAAATGCAATAAGTGAGCAACCTTTCGTTAAATGAGAAATTTAAATCTGCAAAAGTATATAACTGTGAAAGAATAAACTCTCTTATTATACCACCTTTCATCCCAAAAAAGAAAGAAAACATATAAAGAGAAAAAGAGAAAAAGAAAGGAACAGACGTTGGCTAACATTTGAGGCGAAGATGTGACCATTTAACTTTAGAAGTTCTATCTGATTGAGCATTAAACTAAACTTGATCAGATTGGTATTTTGTAACTATACAGTTGAATTGAGCAGATTCTATTAAGCAAACATTGTTCAGATATTCTTGAAATTTATTCAGCAGAACACTCTCATCAAGAATCGAAAATGAAAACATACAATAACAAAAATTTCAATCAAAAAGCAACAAACTAAAGAAACCCACTCACTGAAAATCCCTTTTTCCAGAACAATATCACAAACCTTACCTTCGCAACAAGCATCAGTTTTGGCGGAAAATCAAAGCCTTGTACTATCCTCTAAATCAAAATGATCAAAACAGAAACAACGTCAGTAACATACACACAACTAATGAGCATAAAAGCTAATAAGAATTGAACAAAAAATTGTGCCTAATTTAATTTTTACCAAGAAAGTGACAGAACATTGTGCCTTCCTGAAATAGCTTTGCCCGCTTTGCAATGGCAAAGCTGAGGATCTGAAACAAAAAAACCCTATTAACCAACACATAACAAACAATTAATCTAATACCTTCTTAAGAATAAAAAAAAGAACAAAGAAAAAAAAAACGTCAACATATAACACACAATTTATTCAATCATTAAAGCAAAAACCTGGGAAGATTATGAAGGCAATTCATCTGATTATTAATATTTTGTGTGTGTATGAGAGATAGAGATAGATTAATAGAGAGTGGAGTGACGTTTCGAATAATCTAAAGTATAAATTTTAAAATCAAAGTAGATTTTTTGGAATGGGACATGAAAAAAGGTATAAATTTCCCACCTTTTTGGGAGATTTATCCAAACTGCCATCTTATGACTCCATAAAGCTTTTCTCTGTTCTATTTTTTATTTTTCATTTTTATAAAAACATTAAATACTATTATTCCATCATTTATTCTTCACTATTTTTTATCAATTTTTTATATGATAAGATACTTATTTATTATAATAATAAAGATTATAAAAATTAAATCAAATGTATTTATTTTATCTATTTCTTACCAAAACAAAAAAAAATATACAATAATTGAAATATATAGCATCACTTTTTTTTAATGCTTATACTAGTCATTCACCGTATATTGATTTTTGCGTCGGTTACTTCCAAAGTATATCTCATGAGAATCACTCGTTTTTTCAAATTTGATTGAACATTAATGCCCAAGTGCTAGCTTGATCGGCTCAGATAATAATATGATTTAACCCAATAATTCTCGTTTCGTGAACGAAATTCATCATATACAATTGCGTGCTTATCCCAATAACACTTGTTATTTTTGGATAAACCTCGTTGTGGTCATTTTCTCACCTTAGAAACATTTATAAAGGTTACTATTTGTCTACTTCTAAAAGGTATATCAAGTAATATGTACAAATTTTTATTCGGATTGTTTGTTTCATAAACATATATGAACTGGATGGACTAGAAAATGATAATTTTTTGGGTAAATTGTATATCACCATTGACCAATCAAATAGACTACATGAAACTTGTGATTTGTTCATCATTTTCTTTCCAAGGATATCACTGAGACTGCATATATTTATGTTGATAATCAACATATACACAAGTTCAATTCGAAATGATCTAGACTCGACATATGTTAGTCGACAAAAAAGAAGAAAACGACTAACAAATGGATTATCTTTCTCACAAGTGTCTCGACTCTCGACCAATGTATTACAAACAACATTTTTCTGTCGAAAAGGAAAAAAGAACGAAAAAAATGTCATCAAATATCCCGTGCAACATATTACAGATAACAAATACAACAAAAATTTCAGCTGCTATCAAACATATACTTTGTAATGTAATGGTATATCAAACTATAAATTGAGTGTACTAACTTAGCACCACATGGCACTTTATTGGTGCTTCCCAAAAATCTCCAACATAAAAACAAATAGAATCGATTTGGATGAAGAAACACATCCACGACTATTCGACTGTCACCCATATAAATATCACTAAACGAATAAACTTCTATATCAAGTACATAAAACTCATGAAAAAAATGCATAAACCTTAACTTTTGTCGCAGCTAACAACGAGAATGATTCATTGATGTCTGAAAATAACTCTCTAATCACATTAGAGTTCCATATGATCCCACAAACTTTGGTCAGATTGAGAATCAGGCAAAATAGTTTCAATATGTGATCTTGCAGCTTCGTTATTTGCAACTGGGAAGTTCCAGAATGAATCTGAATTCTGGAAAAATATGTAAAACGCAACGAGTGATGCCATAAATAGTCCCAGTAGTAGTAAATAGATTTGCCAGTCTGCAAAAAAAAAGGAAAAAGGAAATTGGATTAGCATAATATCAGAATTAAGAGAAATGTGTTGCAGGTGGGGTAGATAGAGACCTTTCCAATCAACAGGAACAGTTAGTTTAGTCGCCAGTACACCCCATTGAGCAGAAGTAGAAAGAACAACCCTGCGAAATCAAAATAGCCCGGTAAATAAGGTATAATTACATGCACACCCCCTCACTTAGCGTGTAATTACAGGCGGACTCCTCAGGTTTTGCAAATTACCAACAGACATCCTGGACAGGGGTGAAATTGTAATTTTCTTTTACTGACAGGTGATGAATTTGTAATGTGAATAGAACCTAGTTTTATTGGCAGAAAATTATGGTAATTTTTCAAACCTCAGGGTGTTTTCGTAATTAGGGTGTAGGGAGTCTATGTGTTTGACCTAAATAATAAATGGATAAAAGCCGCATAGGTTCATGAGAGAGTATGTTGTCCATCATGCTTGATAGTATGTCAGAAACCCCACACCCCCTACCCCATACAACTAATCCAAGCACGTACTCATATAGTCTATTAGAACAAAATCATGTGAAATATTTTCAACGCTGGAAAATAATAAGAAAAGAAACCAAAAAGGAAAGCAAATGGGGGCCGCTAATGTTATGTGGTATTGATGTATGAAATGGAAAAGATATGTCCTAGGTTTCAAGACCGTGGTCTGCTAAAGAAAGCAACATTGAAAAGATCGATCATATGTATCTTCGAGTCATCATGAAGTCTGTCCCACTAATCATTTGAGGGGGTCAAAAGTCAAATTAGGATTGCATCAGGTAAGCCAGTTAATTTGATGAAAGTTTATTTATAGTAAGTTACTAACTCTGGAAGACTTAGTGCCCTAACAACAATAAAGTGTTGTTGTTGTTGAGTAATAGACGAAAAGGGTTTGGGGCTTTTGCTCTCGGCGCAAGTTAGAGCTAACGTGCGCACAAACCGTAATGGCAAAGAAGAGGGGCAGAAAGCCGGCGACGGCGGAGCTAACTGAGATGCAAACACCAGAGGGGGAGAAGATTAACTCATCGGTTGGGAAAAGTGAGACCAAAATGGCGGAATCTTGGGCGGACGAAACAGAACGACTGGAAATTGAACAGGAAAAGGGGAAGGAAATGGATCTGAAAGAATCTCATCGAAGCGATACTACTGAGAAAATCAAAGAGGGGGAACAAAAAGTGAATAATAATGTGAGGAAACCATGGCGTGCCCTGTTTGCAAACAATAGGAATGGGGAATGTGGAATGAAATTGGAGAATATGGTATCTGATGAGGAGGAAGTGGAGGTGACACTTGAAGAGATGGAAATGGAGCAGAAATATTGGCAATTCTCACTATTTGCCTTCATACTAGGGCAGGAAATCCCAATGCAGGTGATGGTGAGTTTCTTGCGAGGAAGATGGAGAGGAATTACTTTACCCAAGGTGGTTCAATATGCGAAGGGGTTCATTCTCCGTTTTGAGACGAAGGAGGAGATGGAAGCAGCGAGTAATAGGGGTACACAGTTTTTCTACTCCAAGCCTCTGATACTCCAACCATGGAAGGGAGAGGGCGAACGATATGATACAGTCACTGAAGTGCCGGTGTGGATCCAGCTACCCAAATTGCCGGTGGGTTTGTGGGGGATGTCCACTCTAAGTAAGATTGCAAGCAAAATTGGGACCCCAATGCACACAGATGAAATGACGGCACAACGACTGAGACTTGATTATGCTCGTGTGCTGGTGAAGGTCGAGATGGGGAAGGAATTACTAGGGGAAATTAAAATCCGGACGAAGGGAAAGGAGGAAGTGCTAGTACAGGAGGTAAAGTATGAATGGCTTCCGGTACAGTGCAAAAAATGTAAGAAATGGGGACATCGAGAAGAGGAATGTAGGAATCCCATGAATCAAAAGTGGCAAATTAAGAAACCAGAAATGGTGGAAACAAATAATGGGAGACCGGAGGAGGAACAGAAAGGAACGAATGAGCGGCCTACCATAGGGGCGCAGGTGCGCACTCCTGATAAAGGTAAAGGCAAAATGGATGAGTGGCAGGAAGTGAGTAAATCAAAGCACAAAAAAGGCCAGGGGTGGGCGGATAAAACTAGTAGTGTGGAGGTGCAAAATGCTCTTAGTAACCTATTTCAGGTTTTGAGCACTGTGGGAGGGAAACTAGAGGAGAATAGTAGGCCGACAAATCAAATTGAATATGAATCTAGGGGCCTGGAACATTAGGGGGATGGGCACAACGGGGAAGCAACACGCCGTTAGAAAGATGCGAAGTGAAAATAAATTAGATGTGTTGGCTATTTTGGAAACAAGAGTCAAACCACATCTTTTTACGAAAATAAGACGAGGATTTGGGGAAGAATGGGAGGTTATTAACAATTACGTTATGGCCCCGAATGGTAGGATTTGGTTAATGTGGAAAAATAAGGCTGTTAAATGCCATATTAAGGACGTGACGGATCAAGTGATTGATTGCGAAATGGAGAAAGGAAGCTATAAATTCCGGTTAACAGTTGTTTATGGCCACAATGTGGAGAGCAATAGGACACAATTATGGGAGTGGATGCTTAGACAAGACAATAGGGACCCCTGGCTGCTTATGGGGGATTGGAATGCAACCTTGAAGGCTGAAGATAAACTTAATTCGGATGGGCACTATGGTGGAGGGAATACGGATATGAAACTTTGTTTTGATCAGATGGGGTTGGCGGATATCCCTTTCTCTGGGAATATGTTCACTTGGACAAATAATCAGGAAGCTAATACGAGGATTTACTCCAAACTTGATAGGATTGTGGCAAATTCAGCTTGGTACACGAGTATGGATGGATTTGCGGCACGGTTTTTGGATAGAGATGTCTCTGACCATTGTCCTATGGTGATGACGCTAAAGGAGGCCCAAATTAATAGAGCGCCTTTTAAATATTTGAATGGCTGGAAATACCACTCGGATTTTAAAGAAACTATTCAGAGGGTGTGGAATATGGAAGTTCTGGGATGTCGAATGTATAGATTGGTACAAAAGAGTAAAGCTGTTAAACAGGGTTTGAAGGAAATGCATCGGAACCACTATTCGGAGATTGAGAATAGGGTCCAAGGTTCTAGAGAGAAATTGGAAACGACAAGGCGAAGACTTGAGGAATCACCCTTTGATATAGAATTGATCTCTAGAGAACGCCAAGAATATAAAGATACTATACAGTTGACGAAAATGGAATATGAGTTTTTGAAGCAAAAAGCTAAAGTGGATTTTATTCTAAAAGGGGATGAATGTACTAAGTACTTCTTTGCTAAAATAAAAGAAAGACGTGCAGGGGGAACTATCATGAGTTTAAAGAATGATATTGGAGTGCTACTAACTGAAAAAGACAGAATTCAAGAGGCCATTCAAATCTATTACTTGAAGATGTTGGGGACTGCGGAGGATAGGATAAGGAGGAATGAGCTTATCGATACTACCATTGTTAACATGGGGTACACCCTTCAATGGGAGGATAAAAGGGATATTTTGCAGCCTCTTACCAGAGAGGAGATCAAAGGGGCGTTATTTTCGATCCCAGATGAGAAGAGCCCTGGTATTGATGGGTTTACTTCAAGTTTCTATAAATGTGCATGGAATATTGTGGGAGAGGAATTTACAGATGCTATTTTGGATTGTTGGAACAAAAGAAAAATTTTGAGGGAAATTAACCATACTCTTTTGCACTTAATACCGAAGAAAAAAGATCCGGAATATGTTCAGGACTTCCGGCCCATAGCCTGCTGCTCGGTTGTTTATAAAACTCTATCCAAATTGATTTGTAATAGGCTGAAGATAGTCCTCCCTAAGTTGGTGAATCCAGCTCAAGGAGCATTTGTGAAAGGTAGATCCATTGTGGATAACGTCATCCTTTGCCATGAATTGGTTAGAGGTTATGGTCGTAAAGGTATTTCCCCGCGTGTTGTTATGAAAATTGACATTAGGAAAGCATATGATACTGTGAGATGGGAGTTTTTGGAAGAAGTGATGCTTGCCTATGGTTTTCCTACTGAATTTGTACATATGGTTATGATGTGTGTCACTACACCGAGGTATTCTATTATGCTGCAGGGGGAAGTTTTTGGTAACATACAAGGCAAAAGGGGGCTTCGGCAGGGAGATCCCATGTCACCATATCTCTTTGTCTTGATTATGGATTATCTTACACGGGGTTTCAAAAAGCTGAACAATGACCCGGGGTTTAAATTCCATCCTAAATGTAAAAAGGTGGGTTTGATCAATATGTGTTTTGCTGATGATCTTATGATGTTTTGCAAAGGTGACGCCGGTTCAGTTTTGAAAATTAAAGAATGTTTGGATGGTTTCTCAAGGGTGACGGGTCTACAATCTAACCTCGATAAAAGTCAGGTCATTTTTGGTGGTGTTGGTAGGGAGGTTAGAGACAACATTCTTCGGGCTACAGGTTTTGTGGAGGGGACATTACCTATGCGGTATCTTGGTGTACCTCTAATCTCCTCTCGGCTTACCGTGAAGAATTGTCAACCTCTAATTGATAGGATTTTATGTCGAATACAATCTTGGACAGTTCGTTTTCTCTCGATGGCAGGCCGAGCACTTCTCATTAAGGCGGTTTTATTTGGTGTACAAATGTATTGGGCGCAAATCTTTCCTTTACCGTTAATAGTTATTCAGGAAATTGAAAGGCTATGTATGCAATTCTTTTGGAAAGGGCACACTTCTGGTAAAACATTGGCTACTGTAAAATGGAAGGATGTTTGCAGTGAGAAAGTGGAAGGGGGATTAGGAATAACATCCCTTGAACAATGGAATATAGCTGCTATTTTCAAACAGCTATGGAACATTGCTCAAAAAACTGACACACTTTGGATCAGGTGGGTTGACGCATATTATTTGAAGGGTCATAGCATCTGGGATGCACCTAGAATTAACACTGCGTCATGGTTTTGGAAAAGGTTGTTGGGGATAAAAGATATCTTTGTTGAGGCGATTGATATGGTGCATAACAGATGGAACGGAGGGGAATTCTCTATTAAAAATGCGTATTGTCACATTATTGAACACAAAGATAAGGTGGGATGGAAGAAAATGGTGTGGGGAAAAGGTCCGATCGCAAGACATAGAATTATTGTATGGCTTGCAGCGCTTGACAGGCTGAAAACGAAAGATAGGTTGGGAAAATGGCAGGTTGAAATTGATGAGCGTTGTGTCTTTTGCAACGGGGAAAAAGAATCTAGAAATCATATCCTTTTCCAATGTGGTTTTGCCAAAGAAATCCTCCTTGGTTGTCTGAGGAAAATGGGACTGAGATGTAATTCGAATTCGTGGGACGAGGTGCTTACTTGGTTTGCGAAAGTAAGTGTGGGTAAGACACGTAGTAGTGAGATGAGGAAAGCTCTATTTGCTTGTATGGTTTATCACATTTGGGGAGAGAGGAATAGACGCATATTTGCAAAGGAAAGGAAGCAACCCGAACAACTCGTAGAATTAATTTGGAACTTGATACAATGTAAATTTGGTGTCTGATTTGAGCAGATTGTTCCCATACTTGTACATTGTTTGCCTTGGAATGAAAATACTAAACTTACTGTTTCAAAAAAAAAAAAAAAGTTACTAACTCTGTAATCACATATTAGGAGATGATGTGAGATTTTCTACTTATGCAGAACAGATATACATAATGGAAATTTTAAATGCAGGAAAAAAGCGGGGAAAGATGTCAGTAAACATTTAACGTCTTTCATGAATTTTCGTAGATGAAAAGGTAATTTATCTGCTGTCATGAAAGTTTTAAGTATTACCTTTCGCTTGGGCAAAACTCCAGCGACGTGAGATTAGAGCCCAAATGCGTCTTACTCCTGTGGCGGACTTCCATATTTTTCACCTCTATTACACATATATCCCCATCCTTACTCCCCCTGTGTTCACAAGACAGTTAAAAGTCAATTGCATGAGACAAGGCAAAATAGAAGTACTACCATCATATGGCAAGCAAGAATTCTTTTTTTTCCCCAAGAAGATCCTTGTAATTAAGAAGAAATTGTATGTTGACCTTGATCTAGTCGTTAAAAGAACATTTTCAAACCCTAATGACGAAACTGTCCAAGGTTTAAGTTTTGCTGATAACAAGTTTATGTTTCGTGTAGGTAGTGGTATATCTTAAATTGTGCACATCAATCAAAGCCATCCACTAAAAAACTACGTATGATAAATCATCATCAATTTTGTTAAATGATGCGCAAAAAGAAATCACAAATCCAACTAGTAGGTTCCAACATTTAATAGTATGTTTTGTGGGAAAATAATCAAGATCTCAAATGACTAAATTATTCCATCCTGTAATGATACAAGTCAGTCCAATGAGCTGCGGAAGTCAAACTCAGTATAGAATGCTGCTATATTTGCTAATAAAGATAAATGGAATTGATTGGTCAGTTTGTTCCTCAAAGATAGCAAAATATATGAAGCAAAATGTAGCCTTCAATCTGGAGCATCAAGAACTCTTACAGGATGCCGCAATAATCAGGAAAGTGAAATTTGGAAAGTACAAATAACGTCATTTTCAACAAAACAAAATTTGTATTGGAATGGATACACTAACTTTGGGCCTACATCAGAAATCTTATAATAGTCCTGTTAGTAATAATTTCTTTTTACTTTGATTATATATCAGTATTTTCACCTTTAGAGGTGGTATTATAGAAAAATGGTTCTAGGGATACACTAAGTTTCAGTATAACATTTGCTTTCAAAATTACTTAGTGCTGAAAACAGAAAGGCAAAGAAGTTCCGGAGGAGGCTGAGTACTTACAAAGCAAGATATTTCCCATCTAAGCTAATAGACATTATTGAGGCTGTCTTTCTAAATAGCCGCCTGTGTCCAATTTTCGTCCATGTACTAATGTCAAAAACAACAGTGAGTGCTATATTTCCTGCACAATGAACACAATCATTTAATTGCAATCCTTCAGTTACACACACTCATATATACTGATCAGATGCTCTATAAGTTACGAACAATTAACATACCTCTTTGAACACTGCAAAATAAAAATGGTTTTGTCCCATCTTTGGAGAATCGGCAAAGTTCAATTTTCTCATCCTGCAAACCAGAAAAAGGAAAGTTTGTGACATTGATAACACATATGTTGGGAGAATGACGCATCATTGAAAAGAACATACAGATTTTCGTGGCAAGGTTGCTATTGGGGAACCATCATTTGTATTCCATATTCTTCCTGAACCATCAGTTGATGTTGAAGCTAAAAATTCTGAGTCTAAACTGCAATAAGAGCAAAAATATGAACAGATATTTAAATTCCATGTCCAGAGTTTCTGAATGGGGTTAAGATCATTTGACATTTTCCAACCTGAACAAAGAGAAAGATAAAGGTGACAGTTATCTTTTTATTTATGCCAGTATTCAATTGTCTACATGGTACATTGTCATGGTTGAACTGGTTCAGCATTTAAAATAACAGAAGTTTCTTCCTTTAGTTTAATGAACTATTTGGTAGAAGATGAAAAGATGATCCAGCTATTCGGTAAGAGTTTCTCCATCTTTATTCGATTGATATTGACATAATGTTATAAGTTAGTTTCTTAGATCCAAGCCAATTATTTGTTGTTTAAAGACCTAAGAGTGCACTGTGCACCTATTACCTATAACCACAAGAAGCAAAAAAATAATTGAGGACTTTCTTTACCACAAATGGAAGAAAATAACACACTCTTTTACCAAGAAATGGCAATCAAATTGGATAACATTAAATAAAATGTCCCAAAAAGCACATGGGCCGAACATTTCACACATGTCGACAGAAATATAGTCATGAGGGGGAATATGCATCAAGAATCAAAACAGAAGCTTAAGCACCTATAATTTGGAATATGGGGGATAAAACCTAGACTAAATGGGGATTGGTTTGATACAAATTGGATGTCTCTTCAGTGCATAGGTAACCTATACTATACCTCCTGCAAATCAATTACACGTCATCCTAAACCTTGTATGGTTTGTTGCATGAGCTCATCAAACTTATAAGCCAGACTGAAATATGAAACTTCAGTTTGACTTATTGGTTTGCATGTGGACGTAATGCATTTTCAGCCAAAGTATCAAAGTTTGCAGCATCTCAACCATTTTCCAGAAGGACTATTATCAACTCAGCAAGATATAACTAAATTCCAAATGCTAGACACAACTGTGGAAAGCGCATGACATATTAAATAGTTATTAATATAAAACAATCACAGTGAAGGCAGTATAGGAGTTCAAATTCCTTTCTGAAAATGAGAAAAGGAAATAAAACAACTGTACTACTCATACAGCCTGACATTAAAATTGTGTGTGGAGCAGCGCTGTATGGAAGCATATGAGTGACCAACTAAGATTGGGATGGAAAATATTGCAAATAACTTTTGGTGACTTAATGAGAAATAATGAAATAATTAAGTTAATCTTGTTATACCTAAAATCCATGTCTTGAAATGACTTGTGAGCTCTTCGTTCATCTAAAATGACGCGCATGTTTGGCCACTCGAACATTCTAAGATGTCCATCCTTCATGTTAAGAAAAGTAATTAGAATATCAAAGTATTGATTATGGATCAAGGATAATCGTAAATTAGAAACTTGAACACAATGATAATCATGATAAGATAGCTTACTGCTCCACCAGTAGCAAGTCTAGTTCCATCAAAACTGAAGGCTAAGCACTTCTGCAGGCCAACTCCTTGCAATGGAAGTAGTTCTTTTAACTTAAGACTTGTATTGTCTTCTCCAGTATGCAACTCAAATAATCTGGCAGGTAATATGATCATATGAATTATTTTGGAGCATTTACAACAGAAAATATAATATCATAAGACGGATGTGATATTAAAAAAAAGGCGACAAGGAGGCAAAAACCACATTTTATTATTGAAAAGAAGAAGATTGAAATGATTCAATACGATTAAAGTGACGTATCGCTATCGAGTATAAACCCTTACTTACACCTGCTTTACACTTTCAGAGAATTAAAACAAGTAACAATGTACACAATAGAGAAGGCGAAACAACTTCTAAAACACAAAGAAACCTGAATGTGAACTAGATAATGTGTCCCCAAAAGTCAAGTTATAAGATCATTCAGGAAGCAGGTCAAACCAATAATTCAGTATCTCAACCCCAAATGTCCGAATCAAAAGTTTAAAAGTACTAAACCCAAACCTCTACCTACCTATAACTGAAAACACATCAAGATTAGGCCCACTAGAACAAATAAAATAATAGGAATAACCAGGAAAAGACAGACAACTAGAAAGAAACCTGTTTTGTGTCTGACTAATAGAGACAGTCAACTAAATTTATTGCAAACTAGGGTAACCAAATATGCCATTCCACATTCAGTCCACAGCCAAAAACCCCATAGTTATGATGATATACCCCTACATCATATCAGAAGCAATTCATTCATCATAATTTCAATCTATAGGAGGTGAAATCAGTGTTTTAAAAAGCGTTCCTGGGGCGCGCCCCGCTGGGCGTTCCCCAAAACGCCCGGGGCAACCGGGGGGGGCGAAAATCCGATGGGGCGTACGCCCGAAGAGGTGGGGCGTACGCCCCGGGCGCCCCGGGCGCGCCCCATGCGCCCCACGCGCCCCGGGCCATGGGCTGCCCATGGTTATTTGAATTTTGAACTTAATGTTTATGTTTTAGGCCCAATTCAACATAGTTAATATTTTTAAGCCCAAAACTTTTTAATTGAAGTCAAATAATAAAAATTTCAAGTCATATATAAATAAAACACTAAAAAAATCAGATTTTTTTATACTTATAAGCTCTTTCCATAGTTCATAATTCATACTTCATAGTGGTTAATTGGAAACGATTATTTGCCTATTATTTAATATTATATTTGCTAAACGTTGAACTTGAACTTTTCGCTTGTATGGTCAAATATTTAAGTTTTTGAAGTTTACAACTAAAAATTTGTTAATTTCATTTTTTTTATCTTTGTTTATATTTTATCCTATTATTTTTAATTATATTTTATTTTATATTTAATTAAAAATAGAAAATTCGCGGGGCATACGCCCCACGCCTCGGGGCTTACGCCCCGCCCCGAGGGATACCAAACGCCCCGCCCCCGCCCCACGCCTTTTAAAACACTGGGTGAAATAACATCTAAAGCACAAAGAAACGTTAATGTGAACTCTATATGTGTCCGCAGAAATCAAGGTATACAATCATTCGGAAAGCAGGTTAAACCAATAATCAGTACCCAAACGTCCCAATCAAAAGTTTAACAAGTTCTAAACCCAAAACTCTGCCTACATAAAACTGGAAACACATCAAGAATATGAGCACAAGAAAAGTAAAAGAATACGAATAGGCAGGAAAAGATAAGACAGCTAGAAAGAAACCTGTTTTATATCTGACTAGTAGAGACACTAAAATAAAAGTATTGTGAAATTTAAGATGAGCAAATATCCCATGCCACATTCAGTACACAACCAAAAACCCTGTAGTTACCCTTGTGTAGATACCCTACAAGGTCCCAGAGCTGGAAAAACATGAATCAACTTTTCATATTTCCCCATCCATAAAACTCAAATTGCCATCAAACTAACATAACTTTTGAGTTTCTGTCCGAGACATAATGAGATTTGAGCTTCCCGGAGACTCAAATCAATCTACTCCACAGACAGTATAAGTGTATAACTTCTACCTGGGGCCTCACAATGTGGACCCAATCTTATCATGGTATATCCAATTTAGCCTAATAAGATCAACATTACTATATCCTCGATACATAGAGTAGCAAGTTACAAATATATACTACAATCAAACAAAAACAACTTTGTCATCAACTAATTAAATGCCTAATCAAAGGAAAACAAAAAGACAAAAACTAACTTGCAGTCACCAGTGCTGGTGGAACAAACAAAGTCATCTCCACTCGGATGCACCGCAATCATCACTGGATTAACCCCTTCTTCAAATTCATACTTCGCCTGCACGTACATAACCACACCTCAGATTATACGCATATAAGAATTAAGCAACACTAGTATAACAAACATTACAATAGCTATGACTTTTTGAAATTTTATCGCTCCAAGACATTCAAATAACACAATATTTCAAATAGCGTAGATTATCTATCCACGAAAAATCCATAAACTGCAAAAGTCAAACCACAAGTCTCAATCTCACAACACCATAATCATTATTCATCACTTATACCGATCAAATTAAAAAATTCACATCAAATTATACATGATTAAATTAAACTAACCTTGGCAGAAGACGAGAGACAAGTAGTTTTAGGATCGAACGAGAATATCTCAAGAGAAGAAGGCTTCGATTTTCCGACTACCACCAGGTGCGCGTTTTCCGGCCGTCTGATCCACGCCGCACACGTCACTGTCCCCTGTCCCGGCGCATCCCCAGCTTCCATTGTCGATCAACAGTTGCGCAATTCAAAATCGATGCTTAATTTGGCGCTGCAAAAGATGGTAATATTGTTCGTTCTTTAATGGCGGATGAAAGGTAATTTATAGGAACTTGGGGTTTGATCGTCTACATCGGTCTATGTTGTACCGCTGCTGCAAGGTGTTGTACTTTGGGAACGACTATGGGCATTTTAATTTGGAGCCAAGTTTCAATTTGTGGACGCATTAAACGAGTTATTATTGAATTGTTATTATTAGATAATAAATAAATAAATAAATAAATAGGGAAGTGGATTTTTCTATATGTTACATCTTCTGTTATTTCGGTGACAAATAAAAATTATCAATTTATTATGATAAATATTACTTATGAAATTTGTTTAATAAACGCAATTAATTTATATCTAGATAAAAAAAGTGACAATAAGGTGATGAGAAGAAAGATAGTAACATATATAATCAATTCATTTTAATATATAATGAATGGAAAATATAAATTTTGGGAAAGTTGGAACGGGATAAAAATGAATCGATTTAATAAGTTAAATATAATAATGAAGACGATAATAGCTTTTTAGGCTTTTATTAAAATTATCGAACTATTTTTAAAGTCTAGACAAAATTGTATTTTTTTTTTTGGCATAAACAGAAAGCGAATGGAACTATATTGTTTTTTTTTTTTTGCGTGTATTTAAATCGAGAGGACTTTGTCTTACATAGTTACAATTAATATTCGACTCTCTTAAATTATATATGTTAAATTAAATAGGTAGCATCTCAATAATACTAGAACCAAATAATAAATTTAAAAGTAAATCGAATTTGGAATAAGTCAATTTCAAAATAAATAAAATATGGCACGAAATCTTTCAATATACTGCATTAACATCATACTAGTATCATTTTTATTGTTATCATAACAAAGTTTTATAATTAACAATATACATTTGGAACTAAATGAAAAAAATTCAGTTATTTATAAGTCTTAATTGCGTATATATGAGTTTTTTTGTTTGATTTTTATGAATCGATCATTTATTCAATTCACTGTATCTGTACACGAAAGTACGGAACGGCACATTTTACTCAATATTATATGTTAACTCTTTTTCGAAACAAATTATAATTCACATCTGATATGTCATGGAACTAATTACACAATATGATAATATTTATCATAATTGATCACTATTTATAAATATCAATTAAATATACGATGATAAATAATAACTCCCCATATCTATAATTTAATTCGTCAATTCACATATCAAATGCACCCACTTAAATAAAATCTATACTATTTCCAATTGAAAAGAGACTCTTAATAGTAATATAAATAATAAATTAGAAACCTAATATATATATAAATATATATTAGTACAAATGAAACTAGTTTATCTTATATAATAATTTGTTTTGATGTAATATAATGGATAAATATCATTGGAACTATATCTTGTAATTTATTTTATTGAATAAGTTTCATTTACCCAAAAAAATAAGGATTAATCTAGTAATTAGAAAAAATCGAATGTACAAGCATTGTGCAGCAGGGTAGGGTGTACGGAGATGCCAATGAGTGGGATACAAACAAGTTGTAAGGTCAACGTTTTCTTGTTGCATTTAATAACGTGAACTCGGGAGCATATACTCCAAATATTCCATGCCAACACAATTATGTGATCTCACCCAAATCAATATAACTCTAAAGTCTTCCCCCCAACTAGTTGACTTTTTCTAATGGTATGGATCTTTTGTTACAAATATATTTCCAATTCAGTTTCTTACGTAGAATATTTATTATATGTTTTAAAATCACTATTATAAAAAATGGATTTTGGAATGTTCAGATCCTTTTGGAGGTGTAGCCATGTTATTAAGGCTATCAAGGAGACTAGTATCTACGGAGTGATTTTAGAGTCAAAGACGTTATTAATCTTCATTGGATTTATTTTTTTGAAAGAGATGTACAACCGACAACATGACTGTAAACATGATACGACATATGTCTGGTCATAGGCCTGGCATTGGGCGGGCCGGACCCAGACCCAGACCCAGACCCAAAACTTTGGGTCTAGACCTGGACCCAGACCCAATGGGTCTCATGTTTTGGGTCTGGGTCTGGACGCAATGTTTTGGGTCTAGATCTAGACCTAATATATTTTTTTTAATTTTTTTATTATTTTACAAAATTATAAAGTATTTTAGATAAAAAAATTAAAAAAATATATATTGGGTTTAAATCGACCCAAAACATTGGATCCAGACCCAGACCCAAAACATGAGACCCATTGGGTCTGGGTCCAGGTATAGACGCAAAGTTTTGGGTCTGGGTCTGGGTTCGGCCCGCCCAATGCCAGGCTTATGTCTGGAAAACTAAATCGAGGTTTTCCTCACACAATTTGAAATCAAAGACTCAAATTTTTTATAAGGTTCACGATCTTTCATTCAAACACTTCATAGCCCATTCTAAAGAATGTGACCCGACATTTAATTAAAAAATTAGACGAGTGAAGATACTCAGAGTCGATGATTTTTTAATTACGAGTCAGATCATATAAGGTTCAAATAGTTATGACTCGGTAACAATTTGGAACTGAACCCAACATCTCACGCATAAAAATGAAAGCTGATACCACTAAACTAACAAATTTTGGTTTAAAATCAACAGTTTATAAGCTACTAAGAACGTGATTGGTATACTGGAATGAGGTGGGAATGGAATGGGCATTCCTATGTTCATTCCTATTCTAATGATTGGTATGTTTTTTTGTTGGGATTGCCCATTCCTATTGGAATCCATATTCCCAAAAGTATGGGAATAGTGATTTCTTCCATACCCCTTGGGTTTGGCTATTCCTTGTCTATCAGGAATCAATCATATTTTTTTTTCTTATGATATTATTTTCTTCACACCAATATAAAAGTTTTGAAAATTTGATGAATGCAATATATATATTTTTTGGACTTATGATTAATAATCACAAATTATTTTAAAAATAATATCAATTATTAAAAATTCAAAAAATTATTTAAATGCATTGAAATAACTAAAAAATACATATTATTTTTCGTACGTACTAAGTCGAAATATTTTCGTCACTAAGAATTACTTAATTATAATAAATATAATTTCAAATGTAACAAAAATAGGAAAAAAATACAAAAATGAATTGAAAAAATATAAAATAATATTGCGTTTAACAAATAATAACTTATCCTTAAACTAGTTCATCAATAAAAAGTATTAGAAAATGTGAACTATTATATAGACAATATTACATATATAACTCTTTCATTCATTATATAATAACTATATTTTTCCCATTTTTCATTTAATTTTTTCCATTTTTTAATCATGTCCTGTGTTATTTTTCTTTAAATAAAAAGTTCAAAGTCTCAAATCATTTAAATTTCATAGAATTAGATTGGATTTAAATTTGTATTCGAGTTTAATAAATAACTCAAATATACGAATATACAAAATTAAAAAAAAATCTCATATCTCGAATTCATTTCCTTTCTCATTCCTGCACTATACCAATCATAGGATTTATGAAATCAATATCATTCCATTCCCATCTCCATTCCATTCCTTATATTATTCCATTCCCACATAATTCCATTCATTCATACCAATCATGTCCTAAGGTATAATATATATAGGAGATTAAAAGATTTATTTAATTAAATTTAACCCAACATCTACTCAATCCAACTTTGATCTTGGGCCAGCCCATCTAATAATAAAGTATCACATAGGCCCATAATTAGAGCCCGCACAGTTTAAACCCTTTCAGTTTTAATTCATACATAAACTAAAATAACACTTCCAGGGTTTTAGAGCGCTCTTCTTCTATCACCAAACCCCCGTCGGCGTCGCTAACCATCGCCGGTGACATCCCGCCGCTGAGATTATTTAAAGCGCCGTAATATCTTCTATTCGAGACTGCCACAGTTGAAGCAACCGTGAACGCTGAATCAAAGGTATATCTTTCTATCACTCTTCTGCTCGCTCCCTCTGTTCGTATTTAGGTTAAGATTGCTAAGGTCTTTCCGAGCGCGAGCTCTGAAACGTTACTAGAATTTAGCTTAATTGCTTGCACTGCCAGTTCAAACACTTGATTTTTGTAATATTATTGTCGTTTTCACTTTATTTGCAACAATTTGGATTGTTGCAGTATTTAGTTTGTTAAGAAGGTGAGCAAGATGGGGGCGAAGGATGAAAATGATGACCGGATAGATTCTATGCAATATGTAGAACAGGTAAATGGGAACTATAGCAAATTATCTATAAATGTATAGTTTGGATTTTCTTTTTAAAATGCAAATGAATTTGGATTTGCAGGAAAAGGAGGAGATGAAAGTAAAGAAATATCTAAGAGGTGAAGCTGCAGATTTGAAGGTAATCAAATTGTCAATTTTTTTGTTATTGTTTGTGTTATATGAGTTTTTGGTTGTATTTTGTGATAATTATTTATCCTTTTCTCACCTAGGTTTTACAAGACAAGAAATTGAAGGGCCAGCTTGCTGTAAGGGAAGACTTGTATGGAAAGTCTGCACATGCTGCTGCCAAGGCTGAGAAGGTGGCTTCTTCGTTTTAACACGAGTTTACGATTTGCTCTTTATTCTGTAACTCGTAATGATTGGGTCATTTATCATTCATGTTTAATTTCTGAATGTATATAAAGTAGTTGCATTTTTGGGTGAAATGTAAATTCTTTGTCATTTCTTAGTGGCTTATGCCAAGTGAAGGAGGCTATTTGGAAGCTGAGGGTATAGAAAAAACATGGAGGATTAAGCAGGAGGATATTGCTAAGGAAGTGGACATCACAAGTTCAAGAAAACAATATGATATTGTCTTGCCAGGTTCGGTTCTCATGTTTTGTTTGCTTTTCCATATTTTTTCGGGAAATAATTTTAGTTGCTATCAGGTTGTAAGGAGAAGACCCTTATGCTTATACACTATGTGCTAGGCAAGTTAGTAACTCATTTGCTTAGTTTATTCTCACTATCCATAGAGTTTGGAGGGCAAACTACAATGTTTTACTGGAAATCATTATGATGCATATATTTGTGAACTTGCTGAATCAGAGAGAAAAAATAACGCAGATTTCAGTTTACTGAATATTGTCAGTTTCATGTGGTATAATCATACCATTCTCAATCTTCAAAGTGATAAGAAGGTATTGGCATATATGTCGTATTCCTGTACAGTCATGGCTGTCATGCAAAATTTCATGATGTCTCTTCTCTTGCATTTGTTTTATGGTTGCATTTTCTTTGTTTTTAATTTCGAAAAGTACTTAATATTTCAGAGCTTGGTCCGTACACTATGGATTTCACCATGAGTGGTCGATATATGGTAGCTGCTGGACGAAAAGGTCACGTGGCCCTTATGGACATGAAAAATATGGATCTTATTAAGGAATTCCAGGTATTCTGGTACTTTATGATCCTTTCCATGTAGATAGGTTTGCAAGCTGGCTACCCGTGATAACAGGGGTCAATCTTGACATGTTTTTATCCAGAAAATCCAATTTCATTTCTGGCTTTTACATAAAAGTGAACCCATGACATGTGTAATTTATCTGTTTTACTTGGGGTATTTATGCTTTTGTTTGTTAATTAGTTACAAGTGTACTTGATTCATATAAATATAATGTAAATATTTAAGTTGCAGAAGTTTTTTTTTTCAGGTTAAGGAAACAATTCGTGATGTGGTATTTTTGCACAATCAGAAGCTTATTGCTGCTGCTCAAAAGAAGTATGTCCTATAATCAGTTTTGTTACCTAAAATAAGAATGTGTATTTTTTGTTAAAAACATTATCTTCAGAACCTAAGCTAGTGCATGTCCTTTGTTTGATAATGCTTATGATTTGATCTGCGAAAAACTGGAAATATTTTAACTGCATAGCCTGTCATCATGATGATGTGGATTTTCCAATTCCATCTGTTTCTACTTCTAATGTGATTGCTGTATCGAATATTAATGAAGTGTAGATCTTTACCCTGAATGGTTAAATTTTTATTCTGTACATTTTGTTGATGTCTAGTATTTTTTATTAGACCCTGTTAGATTTTGTGCTTTAGATGGAAGGCAATAGGTAAATTATGTTAATAGGCTTGTTTGGTATATGATCATGCTTTATCTAGTTGCATAAATTAATAAATGTCATATTTTGCCAAATTCCATGATATTGAGTAATTAAAATTTTGGCTCACATTTCTTAACTATGTATTTAAATGTGACAGGTATGTGTATATGTATAGCGACAACGGTACTGAAATGCACTGCCTGAAGGTTAGCAATTTGACCTTTTGATGCTTGAACTCCGCCTATTTTTTATATCATACTGAACTCCTTTTCTGGCTTCATATGAAGTCAACTCTACGAGTGTCATTTATAGATGCTACAGTCTATCTGATCTATATATTTGTGTGTGAGCATATCCATGTATACTAGGTTGAACATGTTACAACCAGCTTGTTTCCTTGACAAAAACGATTGTTGAGATTGAAACAGTCCCTCAACAATATATTGTTGGTTTTTACTTTTTTCAGCAACTTGAGATTGCAAAAAAGATGTTTCAGTTTGGATCTTAATATACTAGAATAAAAATATAGATGATTCATCCTCGTTTCATTCATTTCGTAAATTATGTTATGTGCTGCGGGTATGACTTGTATTATGTGTTGCTAGTACATGCGAGTGCAAGTCGAAGTTGCAAATGCCATGGTGCTTGCTTTTGGAATTCTGAAGTGGAACATGTATCAGTTAATTTACATTTTAAGAAGGATAAGCTGGGGGTGAATTTCATAATTAGTTTAAGATTTCATTGTTTGAAACAAAATAGTTAAGGTCTTAAGGATTTGATAGTTTGCACAATGCAAAGTTTTGTAATAATGGAGGTCGCCCAAAATCCAGATGTCTAAAATCTTCAAATGAACCAATGGTTGTACCAGTAGCTCAAGACATGTAAGGATTTGAAATCCATTATGATGGGATTTGTTGTTTGAATTTTTGATATCGGTGTTCAGATACTTCAATCAAGCCCAGAGTATTTAGTAATAAGTCTTTGTGAAGTTATACCTTTCAACTTTGTAAATATCAGTTATTTCTGAATTTATTAAGAGGATTAATTCATAAATCTATAATTGGTATATGTTTGTTTGCATAATAACATGCATCCTTTCGGGTACTTGGCATGAATAAATTATGCAGGAACCAGGTTCCTGCACAGGTATTCATGCTTCTGTGAATACAACAAATCTGCCTTAAAAGAGGATTTTGGTATATGACTAAATGACATTGTGAGTTCTATAACAGGTGCCATTTTCTGATGCTAGAAACGATCCATTGATTAGAATTTACACGACAAACTTTAATTTGAATCATATGATGCGTACCAAGTGCAATTTTGACCTTGAAATCTGTTTCTTCAGGAACACGGTGCTGCACTGAAGCTCCAATTTCTAAATAAGCATTTCCTCTTAACATCTATAAACAAACTCGGACAGCTTCATTTCCAAGACATTACAACAGGAGAAATGGTAGGAAATTTCAGAACGGGTCTGGGTCGCTCCGATACCATCGAAGTTAACCCGTTCAATAATGTGGTAGCCGTTGGTCACTCTGGTGGCACAGTAACCATGTGGAAGCCTACTAGTGCTGCCCCACTCGTCAAAATGCTGTGCCATCAAGGACCCGTTACTGCTTTGGCATTCCACTCAAACGGCCATCTCATGGCAACATCCGGAATGGAGAGGAAAATAAAGCTCTGGGATTTGAGAAAATACGATGTTCTCCAAACGTTCCCAGGCCATACAAAGACGATGGATTTTAGTCAAAAAGGTTTACTTGCTGCAGCCAATGGATCTTACGTGCAGGTATTTGGAGATTTTTCGGGGTCTGAGAAATATAGCCGGTACATGGCTCATTCAATGGCTAAAGGGTACCAAATACAAAAAGTATCGTTTAGGCCATATGAAGACGTTTTAGCTATTGGGCATTCGATGGGTTGGTCATCCATATTGATTCCCGGGTCGGGCGAGCCCAACTTCGACACATGGGTCGCTAACCCGTTTGAGACACGTAAACAGAGAAACGAGAAAGAAGTTCATTCTCTTCTCGATAAGTTACCACCCGAGACGATCATGCTGGACCCCACAAAGATTGGTTCGGTGAAACCGCATAGGAAGAAAGAGAAGGTCAGTAAGGAGGAAAGAGAGGCAGAGATGGAATCGGCTTTGGGAAGTGCTAAGAAGAAAGTCACACTGAAAAAGAAAACTAAAGGTAGAAGCAAACCAAGTAAAGTAGCTAAGAAGAAACAAGAAGCTGTAGTGAAAGCCAAAAAGCCTTTCTTGGAGCAACAAGCGAAAGACGAAGAAACATCTAAAAAGAAGAGGAAAAGAATAGCTGAAGGGGAGAATCAAATGCCTAAGTCTCTGCAACGATTTGCTCGTAAGGTACCAACCACATAATTTTAACTTGACCGTTGTGTTTTTTTCACTTTGCTTTATCGAGTTTTATTTACGAAAAATAGCAATTTGTATTGAACCCGTCATTAGATGTTATAGGAATCGAAATTATCGCGATTTACATGATGCATTATTGATAGACTTAGGTTGAGTTGAGTTGTGTCCAATTTGTTCTTATATAAACACAAAGTAATATGAATTGAATTTGTTAGAATGTTTTCCAGAGGTTAATTTGAAGTGTTTTGGTTTTAGTAGCTGAAAAGCTCAGTTTTCATTGAGTTGTTGATTATGATCTGTCTTGTATTATGTAATGTGTTGTGTTTAGTGGAATGAAATTGAAAGAGGGATTATTATTATATGATTTGTTGCCTACATAAAATGAACTGTCATTTAGCCTTTCACCAAAGACAAAATTTTCTAATTTATTAAACAAAAATAATAAACTCAGATTAAAAAAAAAAAACTCAATGTGCTGTACCAGCTGTAAAATATGCTTTAATTATGCCCATTGCCCACTTCTAAGTTAATTTTGTATTTTATCCACTTTAGCAAGGATTTACTTAATATATATTGGTATTTGTTGCGTTGGCAATATAAACAAATAAGGATAAAAAACAAAAAAGCAAGTGGACAATGAACTTAAATTTTTTATTTTATTTTGGTCTTCTTAGATATGGTCGGCATCTCACCTTTTGACTTGATCTTTACCTTATACATTTAAAATTTTATAATTAAAACTAGGCACTAAATTTCATATATTTATCTAATGATATGATTGATTTACTCTTGATTTAACCCAAAAAAAGGATTTATTTATTCTTGTCTGTAATAATTTTTGGTTCTTATAAAGCGAACAATTAAATTTTATAGGTGGATCACACTCATTTGGTTTAATAATTATCACTTTTTTCGTGATTTGAGCATGCGTAGATTTGTAAATTTATACCTCACAAACAACTTTATTTTGATAGAGAAACAAATATAAATTAAATTAAGATAATTAAATGTAAAGGGTCAATGTTGCTTCACCTTTTCTTTAATGTATTTAGAAAGACCCTTGCAATAGCAAATTGAAATATTTTAACCCCTATGGATCAGAATATTTCAATTCTCCTTTGTTCTACTTCTTTAGCCTAGCTAAAATAAATTATTTATTTAATTTGATCTATAAGTTTTACTATTAGGGGTGGTCGATTAATCGATACACACGAAGTTTCTGATACCACTTATAAATTAAGGGTTCAAATTAAATCTGAATCGTTTTAAAAGTTTGATTTAAATCGAATCTAACAGAGTATATAATATGATAGAATATTGGGCAGGCCTATAATGAAATAAAATTCAAAGTTCTTTATCGGTTTCCTTACGTTGTTGAAACACGTATTTAACGAAATATATTATATTTATTATAATTATGTAAACCCGAATTCAAATCAATTATTTATGATATGTCTATTTCAAAAATAAATTAATGGGAATTGAATATTGCCATGATCAAGATTTAGATTGATGCCAAATTGTGGTCCTTTCCAACAGTTCAAAGGTCACCCCAAAAACTTTACCGAATATGCTCTGAGCATATTATTAAAAAACAATTAATTATTTATAATCTTATCTTTGTTTTTTTTTTTATCATGCTTCATGATGTTAATCTCTGCCAAATTAAGTAATATAAACTATATTATTATTAGTTACTGTTCATGCCATAAAACTATGATAATATCATGCATGTCATTTGCATAAATTGCATTTATTTACTACTTCTCAACGTCCCCACCCATTAGTCATTAATGAGTTCTATGATATTTGACGAAAATTCTATAATACGATTAGTTCAATAAAATCTGTCTGTTATAAATTATTGAATGATTAATATTTTGGGAAAACAATTCCACATATATATCTAACGGTATATAATAAATAGCATTAATTGAATTGATTTATTGTAAAATTATCCAATATTTGTGTGCATAGCATGTTGACGATATTTTGTATGATAAATTAAATCAACTTTCTTAATATTAAATAATCAAACACTTTCTTGCAGAAATGCTCAATTTTGGTTAATTAATATTTATTATGTCCTACTATATGCACTCAGATTTGAAAAGATCATAAAAATGTAATTTATTTGTTAATTATTTTGAAATTGAATATAAAATTTAGGAAATACAAAAATAAAAACCTCTTAAAACATTTTATATTCAAGGAATTCACGATAGAATTTTTCAATCCGAAAATTTAATTCCCCCATCACTCCTATCCAATATTAAAGTTAATAAATCTATAGACTTAATTTATTTTACTCTTTTAGAGAACTAATCAATCATACTTCTTGTATAAAAAATTAACATTTTATGACTTTGATTTCAGAAGCTCAAATTCTGTTAATGTTCCTCAAAATCGAACGAATTACTATTTTTTAGATAATTACTATATTCTTAAAAAATAAAAAAAGTATTTAAAATATTTAAAATATAAAATTTTTAATATGAAAGTTTGTAGCATTTTTATGGTTGAAAAATATTATTTATAACTTTTTAGATTTATTCTAAAGAAGTTTTAGTCATTTTCTTGTGGATATTTTTATGCGAAAACTCAAAAGTTTTATTATGAATGTTATAATATTGTTATTAGGTTTTGTTTGTTTGAAAAATTCGATGGCGTGATATACCTCGTATTTCCCCAAGTGGCTCTTTCAAAGTTTGGAGACTTGTTGTTGTTGGTAACCAAACAAAGACTAGTCTAAACCTTTCCTTGGTCAAATAAAATACATTTTCCATAATTTAATTTAAAAAAATTACCAAAACAACTCGAAGTCATAACTCTTTTGAAATTACATAAAATCACTGTTATATGAATGTATTCTTACAATCACGCCCGTGTTTTTGTATTTAATTACAATTTTATTTCCTATAAACCTTATAAAGAGACTTTTTAAAGGGTCCCGTTGTAATTTATTAAAAGTTAAGATGTATCTATATAATTAGCACTAAAGTAAGGGGTGTATTGTGTAAGTTTTGTTTATATATATGGCCGACCTAACCTTATATATTGTTGGATATCCTTTTCAAAGAAGTTGTAGCTCTTAATTTCAGGACTCTAAATCTAAATTCTTATGGTCCCTCTTATACAGTTGAAAGGTATTTTTAATGTCAATTTTTTTTAAAAAAAAAATAAGATTTCATTTTGTATTTTATTTTATATATACATGTCACATGTATAAGTTTATATTATAATAATATATTTAACATAATAAATTATACTTATTATGATTTATGTAATGTCGGTAATTACTAATTTAGCACAAAGAATTTCGAGTCGATTATTTATGATATTTCTATTTCAAAAATAAATTCATGGGAATTGAAATGTTCAAGAGCAAATTTGTAATTAATTTTATTTCGAAAATGATTTTATATGATTTCGTCTATTTCAGATTTAGTCAACAATTAGAAAATGAGTTCACAAGGCAAGTGACATGCACATATTGTTATTTCAGAAAATACAAAAAAAATATATATCACAACATGTGTATACCATTCGTTTTTTTTCATCTATATTTAATGGTTGAGATTAAAAGTACAACTTTTTAAAGTTGTATAGAATCAAGTGCAATTGAAATTTCAATAAACTAAATCTAAAATAAATTAGATTCTATGGGACTATAATAAAAAAATTCCCTATATCACATGATAAAGAGTTTTTAAATCCACCCTATAAGATTCTATCATTTTTATCTAAAGAAATTGTAATTTTTTTTAATTTCAAAACATTTTTTCCCTATTTTCTCCATATTTTTCTAATATTTTTTGATCGTTTATTATTATTCCTACTTATTGTTTGATCTAACGATTGATCATCAATCAAGAATAAAAAAACAAATATTGTTTATTTAAATAAATTTTACGCCATTTACATAGATCGACGAAAGATAGATGAATATACAGATCAACGAACTATGAATATATAAAATTTATATTAAAACATAAAAGAACGCGACAAAATAATTATAATATAGAATAATTTTTTTTATATGAGATGTAATTTATACACAATTAACCAAAATTGTAAATCACAACCAAAAAAGTAGTCTCATCTCCTCCAAACACGTCCTCCATTTCTCTGTCACTTTTCACAAAGTGTTTGTGTTCCATTGCAATTCAAAAAGAATAAATAATTTCTTCAAAAAACTAAATAAGTGAAAAGGAATAATTCAGAAATATGTTTTAAACCTTGCCCACTCCTTCACGTTCTCTCCACTATCCAAATCTTTTCCCTTTCCGGAAGAATTTTGTTTTCTGAAAAACAAGCATTTTAAGCTTTACACATTCTATGCACAGCCGTTGATGCCAATAATTTCGTTTTAATTGTTGGAGTGAAATGGGTTCGAGCCCAATCGTGGTACCCGGACCCGCCGGCGCCGGCGGGTGGTTCAGGTGGCGGTGCCACGGCGGCAATGGTGGCGGTGAAAAGAACACTAGCAGTTCTAACAAAAATGGGAGTATTAATTATAACAAGCCGTGCGTGTTGTCGTCTACATGTGTGTATTTCTTGTTTTGTTTTATAGTTTTGGGATCTGTTGGTAGCTTGTACGCTAGGTTCATGATCACCCCTAACGTGCGCGCGGGGATCAATGTTGCGGGGTGTGAAGAAGATAACGAGGGCTCGTGGTCTATCGGCGTTTACTATGGTGATTCGCCTTTTAACCTCAAACCCATTGAATCTGTAAGCTTATTTTCAGTTTTTTTTATACATTTTTCTGTTTACTTATGTAATTGAAATTCTTTTTGGTTTTATACAAGTTTTTATTATATATAAATTGTTAGGGTAGAGATTAGATTTATATGGGATCTTGCTTTTTCTTTTTGGTCTAAAAATTTCAGAATTGATTGATTTTTGGAAATTGATTTGCAGATGAATGTATGGAAGGATAAGAGTTCAGCATGGCCTGTAGCTAACCCAGTTTTAACTTGTGCCTCACTTTCTGATGCTGGTTTTCCCAGTAATTTTGTTGCTGACCCTTTTCTTTATATTCAGGTAATTTTATCTGTAGAACCAAATTTCTGTTTTCTAGTTACTGTTCAAATCAGGATTTTGGAAATCTGGTTGATCACAGTGAGAATTAGTGACAAAACAGTATGGTTAATTTCCATCTTTTGATTGTTTGATTATTGATTTGACTAACGGGGTATCTCTATTTCAATGAACAAAGTCAATTGTGATTTGAAGGATTGATTGTTAACTCTGCATCCTTTTTCTGCTCTTACTAGTTTATTATCTTGCCAAGCATAAATCAGAGAACTTTTCTGGACCAGAGCAAGTGGGATGGGTTGTAATTGGGTATAATATAAAGACGTTAGTTTCTCGTAGAAGAGTCTTTGGCTTTAATTGCTTTAGTTTTGAATATGCTTGCCTTTTGACTTAATGATACAACGATGACATATAATTACTGTTCTTGAAAAATATATGTTATTGGTTATCATTGGTAAATTAGGAGTTGAAATAAAAAGTTCATTTCTAATCACCGTTTTGAAGGCAAGAGGGTGTTATTTTGATACTCATCTCTACTTTTTATTCGATGGAGCTTCTGTAGAATGAGAGTGATACCTATGAGATCAAGATTTTAAGAAAATTTGTTTCTATATCATGATAAATCACACTATGATGGAGCTAGGGATGTATATTCTTTGACTTGGACCATTATTGACCTGATTATGTTTGATCACATGATTCAGGGTGATATCCTTTACCTGTTTTATCAAACGAAAAATCCGATTACAAGTCAAGGAGACATTGGTGTTGCACGAAGTACAGATAAGGGAGCGACATGGGAGCCGTTGGGTACTGCACTTGATGAAGATTGGCATCTTTCTAATCCCTATGTATTTGAGTACAATGGAAACGTAAGACTTCAACATACCAAACGAGATTCATATTCAACTGTTTTGCATATGATAATTTGATTTTTTTTTGCTCTTTTTGGTATAAATTGATCTTTGTTAGTTGTTTCTCGCAGATATATATGATGCCTGAGGGCAGTCCTAACGGGGAACTTCATCTTTATCGTGCAACTAACTTCCCTTTAAAATGGACGTTGGATAAGGTTATTCTGAAAACACCGCTTGTTGATTCTTTCATAATTCGTCACGAGGGCACGTTCTGGCTTTTCGGTTCAGATACCAATGGGATTGGCACCAACAAAAACGGACGCCTCGAGATCTGGCATAGTGACTCACCTCTGGGTCCCTTTAAACCGCATAAAAAGAACCCCATATACAGCAACAACAATAGACTTGCAGCTAGGAACGGAGGAAGGCCTTTCGTGTACGATGGAAATCTTTATCGTATAGGTCAGGACTTTAGCGACACGTTTGGGCATAGACTAAGTGTGTTCAAAGTCGAAGTTTTGACCGCTGATGAGTACGAAGAAGTTGAGGTACCCTTTGGAATCGAAGAGTTGATTAAGGGACGAAATTCTTGGAACGGGGCCCGCAATCATCGCCTCGATGTACAGCAGGTGGGTCCCGGGGAGTGGATCGCGGTTCTTGATGGTGACCGAGTAGCCTCGGGGGATGTAGTTCGTTGTTTCATTCTGGGGTCCGCTTCGGTTTTTGCTATTGCCACACTCGTCATACTTGTCGGTGTGCTACTCGGGACTGTAAAGTGTGTAGTGCCATTAAGTTGGTGTCCTCACGATGCGGGAAAGAGAAGTGATACGCTTTTTGCTGGGGACAGGTCGAATTTACTATCGTCCAAGTTTAGACTTTTCTGCAGCCGTTTGAACCGTCTCAGCTCGTTTCTGCACGCTAGAATAAGACCAAACAAATACGCTCGTACTAGCATCCTTGTCTTAACGACCATGTTGGCCATGGTGCTAACGTGCAGCGGGGTGAAGTATATATACGGGGGAAGCGGTGCGGAGCAACCCTACCCGTTGAACGGGCATTACTCCCAATTCACTCTACTCACAATGACATACGACGCTCGTCTTTGGAACTTGAAAATGTACGTGAAACACTACTCGAGATGCGCCTCGGTGCGTGAGATAGTTGTCGTGTGGAACAAAGGAATACCCCCGAAAACCTCCGAATTCGACTCGGTGGTCCCCGTTAGGATACGAGTCGAGGAACGTAACTCGTTAAACAATCGATTTAATATGGACCCTTTGATCAAAACTCGAGGAATTCTCGAGTTAGACGATGATATTATGATGACTTGTGACGATATCGAACGTGGGTTTAGGGTATGGAGAGAGAATCCGGATAAAATCGTCGGGTTTTACCCGCGACTCGCAAATGGGAACCCGTTGGTGTATAGGGGCGAAAAACATGCTCGAAAGCATAACGGGTATAACATGATTCTAACGGGGGCCGCTTTTATGGACGGCCAAAAAGCGTTTAAAATGTATTGGAGCAATGAAGCTGAAGTGGGTCGAAAATTTGTAGATACTAATTTCAATTGTGAGGATGTGTTGTTGAACTATTTGTATGCGAATTCGAGCTCGACTAGTGTCGTGGAGTATGTGAGGCCCGCGTGGGCCGTTGATACGTCGAAATTTTCCGGAGTCGCAATTAGTAGGAACACACAAGCTCATTATGGGGTTAGAAGCAATTGTTTGATGAAATTTGCTGAGATTTATGGCAGTTTAGTTGACAAAAAAGTGGAGTTTGGTAGAAGGAAGGATGGGTGGGATGTATAGTGTGAAGAAAAGCTTCAAAAGGTAAAATTTTGAGACACTTTTTTTTTTTTTTGTATTTTAAAGTTTAACTAGTAATATAGTTTGAAACTCTTACATTATGTTATGGAATTTGATTGGGATGAACTTTTAATTATTGATAGTTTTGGTCAAAATTTATTGTACTTTTTTTTGTGTCAACTGCAATAGTGATCAAAGATAGATTATTCTCTCTTGTGTAGTTGCAGGTAATTGTTATATAAGAGCGTAATTTACTTAGTGCGCATCTTAAAGGTAGCAGGTAGCAGGTACTTATGTATATTTGGATTTATGTTAAAAAGGGGATTTATTGCTTTTTTCGTCCCATAAGTGTCACTATTTACGCTTTTAATCATGCGCTTCTTACTTTCTCTCTTGTAGTCCCATAAGTCGTCAAACTTATCAGTTTTGACCAAATTCCGTTCAAATTTAATCGGAACCAATACCTTGCCAGTAACGGCCACGCACGACTCACGTGCGTGGTTTTGTTAGAATTTGGACGGAATTTGGTCAAAGAACCAAAAGTGCTAGGTTTGACGACTTATGTGATTAAAAGTGAGAAAAGTGAGACCAAAAATGAGAATGGTGACACTTGTGGGACGAAAAAAATAATTTACCCCTTAAAAAAGGACATATAATAATGTAATAGGTATTTGATAGATCATCCATGATAGGACAAAATTGCACTTATTATTTTTTTTTGGCACAAAGCGACTATTATCCCTTTTCCTTTTTGAATTAAAAAGCAATAGTATTTATGTTTGTTATGAAAATATATGAAGCAATTGAGGACCCATTCTGTGATTTGACAAGGTTTTATTTGTTATGATACTTTGGTGTGTAGACAATATTAAATGCACAAGTGGTTGGTTAGTAGTTGTGAGGCAACTTGATCATTTGTGTAACCATACAATTAATTACAAGTAGCAATTATCATCTAAAGAATTGAATAGGGAAGACTTTAATAAAATGTCTAATAATATGGAAAAAATTTAAAAACGTCTTGAATTCAATAGATTCAATGTATTATTTTTTACCATATATTTTAGATAAAAAAATTTATCAAAATTAAATATAAGATAATTAAATAGTTATGAAATTAAATATAAAAAGTATGTTATGAACGAAATCAATTAATTTTTTTTTCTAGTTTTAAACTTGAGTTAAATATGGAACATATATAGAAAAAGTTAACCCCGTTTTTCTTACCCCGAATAATAAATATATAGAATCCATTTATTTTCTTTTTAATGTCAATTTTTCCGTAATTTTTTTCTTTCAATTTCAATTTCAAGATGCCAAATTCAATTTATTTATTTCTTTTCGTGTTTTTTCTTATGGGCTTTTGTAGGCTACAATTTCAAGAAATAGTATAAAATATGTATTGGTGACAGTATATATATGGCCCAATTTTGGATGACAGCATTGCTAAAGGGCACCCCTATCATTGGTTGCATCAATCGATTTTGACATATGATAAATATCCAATATTTTTTTCATTTATTAATCGCCAAAATTCATTTTACAGAACGTATTAATTATCTTCATCTACCTATAAAAGTTTTTAATTCTTTTATTATATTAAAATATATCAAATACGCTTGAAGTTATGATAGAAAAAAATAACATTAATTTGTAAAATCATAAATTTATCTTCCACTTATCTATAGTGACTTATAATACTTGCCCATCTATGATTATTTTTCAATATAATTTGATTCAAACTTAATAAAATCTCACGTGTATACAAACATTATCATTATATTATATATCTTTTATTATTTATATTTAAATAGATTTAGATATATTTAATTAGTTATTTAGATAAAGAAAAAGAATAATTGGTATAAAGAAGAAATAATATAAAATATCTATTGACTAACTTGAATTTTTAACAAATATTAATAATATTCCAATTAATTCAACCAAATGATCTTATCAAACAAAGTAAATTTAAGTTTAATTTATCATATAAATTAAACTCAAACAACTTAAAATTAATCCATCATAAATTACATTTCCAACTATTCAAAATTTAATCTTTTTTTAGCCCTAATTAAATCACAAATACCAATAATATGATGCCTAATGCCCATCACTGATATTCATGTGGTCTTCAATCCCCATACATTTAAACAAACATTTTTTCCACCTTCCATTCATCCCACCTCATACCTTTTCCTTTCTGGGGTCCTCGAAAAATTCACAAAGCTCTCACCTTTTACTGAAATGCGAACAAAAATTATACACAAAACTGAAAAAAAAAAAAAACATTATTATACACTCATTTATTGATAAACTTGTGTAAGGAATCATTTGCTTTTTCTTTATCAGATGAGAGGGTATATAATAAAGAGAAATCTGATCTGATGTGTGATTGATTGTGGGTTCGCAGATTGTTTTCTGCTATTCAACGGTCTTCACATTGGGGCTTGTGAAAAATAAATCAAACCCTTGTTCCAAGAGTTTCTTTTGAAAGCTTAAATCCCACATCTTTAAAGGGATCTATACAAAATAAATTATATATATATATATAGATTATATATATACATAGGCATTTTGAGAAGCACTTTTTTGTCTTCATGAGGTGAGGTGTGAGAATTTTGGGGGAAAATAATGTTGGCAGGAACAGTTAATAATATGGAGAATGAATTTGATTCAAAGCTGAGGATTGAGAACAATAGTTCATCATCAAATAATAGTAATAATGGTAATATTAATCCTCAGAGATCTAAGAGCTTTGCATTTAGAGCACCGCAGGAGAATTTTAGCATCCAAGATTTTGAATTGGGCAAGATTTATGGTGTTGGCTCGTATTCGAAGGTACAATTTTTTTTTTTTTTGCCTATTTTTTCAAATTCTATAAATGAATTTCTGTATGTTATTATTATTATTATGATTCATGTCATGGGCTCTTGTTGTTTTTTCTTGTGCTGTTTGGGTTTTGATCAATTGGGTAATTGAGTTATGCCTTTATTTCTCTTTGCTCCTTTTATTTGCTTGGGGATTGGCCTGACTTGGGTGCTCTTTCATTTGTATTGAAATGCAAAATTGAAGGAGCAAAATAGTGATGAAAATTTCACAAATTTCAAGTTTTTGTGTTGTTTCCAATTTCTCAAGTAATAAATCTTGTTGATGGTGAGAATGTAATATTGGAAATCTAAATAGGAACCAGAACAACTGAGATTACTGGGGGAAAAAACAACTGAAACATTACAAAAGTGTTGGTATAATTTCATAATTTTGTATATATGGTTTTGATGGTAAAACGCCAGGAATGTTGAAAATATATACAATTCCAGAAAGTCACTTCAGAGAACATATATATATATATATATATATGTCATTTTGGCAATGTTTCAAATTTTATGGCTTTCATTGGACTGTTAATTTTTTAAAGCGGTCATCGAAATATAATGCTTGCTTATGAAATAGTAGAAACAACGTAATGGGCAAATTGATGTTCTGGAGGCAAAACCATAGAAAAGATAGAATGTTATTTTAGGAAAATATTTGAAAATGGAGGCAAACCATATTTTCACATATGTTTCAAGCATGTGAACATCTTTTGAAGTGTGGTTATGAGCTGAAATATTTGTTGTCTATAATTTATATTCATCATCAGAATTGATTGCAGGTTTAGTTAAATCAAAGCTTCTATTAGATTAAACTCGTGTATCAACAGGTTGTTCGAGCAAAGAAAAAAGATACAGGAGTTATTTATGCTATGAAGATCATGGATAAGAAGTTCATCACCAAGGAAAATAAAACAGCCTATGTAAAATTGGAGCGCATAGTATTAGACCAATTAGATCATCCTGGTGTAGTTCGATTGTTTTTTACATTTCAAGATTCTTTTTCACTCTGTGAGTATTATTACCACATTACTCTATGTTCTTTTGTTATGTCGTTTTATGTCTTGTTGTGAGGGTAATTTGATATTTTAACTGTATTCTGAAGACATGGCACTTGAATCTTGTGAAGGAGGAGAACTCTTCGATCAAATAACCAGGGTAAGTTCTTATACTTCGAAATATGTATCATTTTAGCATCCATAAATACTTAAAAAAAACCTCAATAGGAAAATGTAACACAATATCATTTTTATAATCAAACTTTTAAACGCTTTACTTATGTTTTTTCAACAATTTTGTAAATTGGGCTATCATTTAATTACTGTATTTGTTTTGTTTTTGCAGTTTAACCTCTATTAAAGCATACAAGTTTTTATTCCAGTTGTAACTTGAAAAATTCAAACCGAATTTCAGTTTTATGCACTATTCCTTGTAACTTTTATCCATTGATTGCTTGTTCAAATCTTTGCGCTATATCGATACATTGATTTTATGGGTGCAGAAAGGCCGTTTGCCTGAGGATGATGCTCGTTTCTATGCAGCTGAAGTTGTGGATGCTCTTGAATATATACACAGTATGGGGTTGATACATAGAGATATTAAGGTAGCAATCTTGGACCCTTTTTATATATTTTCTGATGACTCAAAATCATCATATCAGAAACGATACATGCCCCTGAGATTTAGCAAATTACGAATAGACCCCTACAACTCGAGAAACATGGATGGATTTGTAATCTGTGGTTTAGAGGGTGGGGGAAGTTAATGGTAATGTTGCTAACTAAGAATGTTTTCCGTAATTAGGGTCTTATTTAGGGGTGTTTATGTAATATTCTATATTAGAAATGATAGTTATTGGTCAAAAATTGCAGCCCGAGAACCTGCTACTTACTTCAGATGGACATATCAAGATTGCTGATTTCGGTAGTGTAAAGCCTATGCAAGGTAGCAGGATAACTGTCCTTCCAAATGCAGCATCAGGTAGTTATTAATATTATTATCAAGGCTTCCAGGAAAGAATTGACTAAGGGTGTGTTTGGATCGACTGATTTGGATCTGAGGAAGGATTTCAAATGACTCTAAAATGGAGTAATTTTGAATCCAACATAGATGTGGAGAAAATAGCTTAAAATGAATGCCAAGGGATTTGAAATCCATCATAACATGAATACATCCAAACAAACTTAAATGAATTTGTCGATGAATTCGAAATCCATAGTTTTCAAATCCTTCAATCCAAACACACCATAAAACTTTGCAAAGGATATATTGAATTTTTTTTTTCCTTACATTCAGATGATAAGGCATGTACATTTGTGGGGACAGCCGCATATGTACCTCCAGAAGTCTTAAATTCTTCTCCAGCAACTTTTGGGTAATGAACTTGTATGAATTTGGTATATCATTCTTTTTTTTCATGAATTTTGTTTTTATTTTTTGATTTTTTCACAATATTGAATCTTTTTATTCGTTAAATACTTCAAACCAGGAATGACCTTTGGGCGCTTGGATGCACGTTGTACCAAATGCTTTCAGGGACTTCTCCTTTCAAAGACGCTAGTGAATGGCTTATTTTCCAAAGGATTATAGCTAGAGATATCAGATTTCCAAATTATTTTTCACCTGAATCTCGTGATCTCATTGATAAACTATTGGTACTTTATTTCACCCTTCTTCTAAATCATGTTTATAGGTTCATTCTGTTTTATATCTTGTATTCATATATGTTAGTTTAATCCTGAGATGATAAAAAATTAGTTAAGAGTATATGTATTGGTGTAGGACATGGATCCCGGTAGGCGACCAGGTGCGGGACCCGACGGTTATGCTTCTCTCAAAAGCCATCCTTTTTTTAAAGGAATTGATTGGATGAACTTGAGGACTGGAACCCCACCTATACTTGCATTGGATCCAAGAGTAAGAATTGTCATTTTCTTTAAAAAAAAATTATGTTATCGAATAGGGATGTGAATATTTAGTTAGAGGTTTAAAATAATTTATTTGATTTTCTTCCTAGTTCAGAAAATAGCTTATGTGTATAAATAGGGTGCTTATCAAGAATTGAAATAAGAGAACTCTTCTCATCTCATTTTACAATTCAAGTTTTTGTAAGAATTTAAAATGCATGAACTTGTATAGACAGATAGCCTTTGAACATCATTGTGGAATAGGTTGTAGTCCCTTAACTCCTTATTAAAATTTTCACTTGGAAAAAGGAAAGGTTAAACGCCGTTTATAGTAAAGTATCGATAGTGAAGTGCATGACCAGTTGTTAAATGCACATTCTTGTATTTCAGGAGGCAAATTGTACATGCCCAAAGTATCTAAGGGTGTGTTTGGATTGAAGGATTTGAAATCTATGGATTTCAAATTCATCGACAAATCTTTTTAAGTTCATTTGGATGAATTCATGTTACGATGGATTTCAAATTCCTTGTCATTCGACCTATTTTCTCCACAGCTACGGTGGATTTTGAAATGACTCCATTTTAGGTGTCATTTGAAATCCTTCCTCCAAATCCCCTCCCTAAATCCAAATCACTCGATGCAAACACACCCTAAGAAATTTCAGTGGGTTATTCAGCATTGGATCAAGGGTGCTTTATGGGTCAAAGGCTGAGGCGTTTTGGCGCACAAATTCTTAGCCTTGGAGAGGAATTCCACGAAACCACCGTAGGCCAGGGGCCTTGGGGCCCGCTTTTTACCCTTTAGTATACTTATGAACGTTATAATTTTTAGAATAAATAAGGGTAAAATAGTCATAACAAGCATGAAAAACACAATATAGTTCCTATTTACATGAAAAACACAATTAAAACTTTTGTCGTATTTCACATTCTTTCAGGTTCAATCTAATGGAGGCGAGTCAAGTGGAGGCGAAGACGGAGATTCTTTGTGGAATCCAACTCATGTTGGGGATGTTGCATCAGCTTCTGAACCTGGCAGCATAACTAGGCTTGCTTCAATTGATTCATTCGATTCAAAATGGTAAGGCTTTGTTTTATTGATTTGATTGGTAAATGTGTGAAAAGTTGTATATATGATTGATAGTTAGTTATATAGGAGATTTGAACGTAGAGCTGAAAAAAGTAGAATTTGGCTGAGAATTTGGTGTGTTAAGTTTCTTTTGAATTTGATCAATGATATATATCTTGAATTCTTTACGCACATTTATCATTTCAGTTTGAAAATGATCGTTTTTTTTTTACTTTTCATTTAATTTTTATTATGACCCTTGAACAGGAAACAATTTTTGGAGCCAGGTGAATCGGTTCTTATGATCTCTATGGTGAAGAAACTACAGAAACTCACAAACAAGAAAGTGCAGCTTATCCTCACGAATAAACCGAAATTAATTTATGTGGACCCTTCAAAATTGGTGGTCAAAGGGAATATTATATGGTCCGACAATCCTAATGATCTTAGCGTTCAAGTCGTTAGCCCTTCAAATTTCAAGATCTGCACTGTAAGTCATGCCTCTCACTCTGTTATCCAAATATATGGCATTAAAAATAGCAAATATTTTTTAGGAAAAATTGAATAAATTTTCAACTTTATATGGAAAACAGGCTCCCAAATTCAACCCACCATATGTTTTATGCATAATGTGTGGAGTGTATCTTTTTCGGGGATAAATACATTTTTCGTCCCTCATGTTAGACCCAATTGCAAAATCGGTCCCCCATGTTATGCCCCTTACACATTGAGTCCCTCAAGTTACAAAATTTGGACACATTTAGTCCCTGTTACTGTCCAGAACTAATAGTTCGTGCATGTGCCACTCACGTGTCTGTGAATTTTGGGTGAAAATCGATTTCAGACTTCATTTCCTCCAATTGATTTAATTCTAAATACATTTCCCCTCAAAACCCTAATCTATATCCACAAATTCTCTCATTTGTTTCCTTCTAAATTTCCTCAAAACCCTAATCCATATCCGAAAATCAACAAGTTTTCAATTGCTTTGTGATTTCTGCAATTTGTAATTTCTATTCAGTTTTCTTCAATCACTTTATGATTGAAGTTTGGGGGGAAAACGAGTGGAAAAATGGAGTCTTAAACCCTAATTGGAGGAAATGAAGGCCAAAATCGACCCCCCCCCCCCCAAATTAATAGACACGTGAGTGACACATGCGCAAACCCTTAGTTCTGGACGGTAAATTGACGATAGGGACTCAATGTGTCCAAATTTTCTATGTTGAGGGACTCAATGTGTAGGGGGCATAATATGGGGGACTGATTTTGCGATTGCGTCTATTTTGAGGGTCGAAAAATGTATTTATCCCCAATTTGCCCCTTCCTAATTGTCAATAAACAAATTTTCCAACAAAGTTTGCTCCTTTAGAAAACCGAAACGGATGTTATTAATTGGCCATTTGTAATTATGTGAAGTGTATCTTTTTCGTTTCAAAATGGTGCATTTGTTTGTTAAAACATCGTCTTTTCGTTTCGTTTTATTACAGCCTAAGAAAGTTATGTCGTTTGAGGACGCAAAACAAAGGGCACAACAGTGGAAAAAGGCGATTGAGACCCTTCAAAACCGGTGAAATTTGTATATGATTCTTTGAACAACATATTCTTTGGACACAACAAAAATGGTGGGAAAAAAAACACAAATTGATTGGAAGCTTTTGTTATTACAAGAAAAAATGTCCCAAGCTTACAGATTTTTGCCAGTTACCTTTGATATCAATATTATTTGTAATATAAGAGCTTGCTATAAAATGTTTCTTTCAAATCTGTGCCATTTGTTTATAGCAGTGATTGGTTTATTTAGCTATTTATTCATTATTTGATATTGAGAAAAGACAACAAAAAATGTGTAAACTGAATGTAAAGTGTAAGAAACCAAAGTACCATTTAATTTAGGGACAGTTTATGTAAATTGTGTCACAATAAGTTTATAGAAAGAATAATTTAGAATATTTCATCCGAAAAATAACTTAGATTGTGTATCAAAATGCACATATTATGCAAATATAAGTAGTGTATAAATAGTATGGAAAGTGAATGTATCATGAAGGTACTTGGAAATATCATGCAGTGTATAAATAGTCAAATTATTTTTTTTCTATAAACTTATTTGTCACATTCTACATAGGTCGGATACTCGATTGTAATAATTAATATATTAAGTACTAAAATACTCCATACTCCAACGGACATAGATTAAGGTAGAAAAATTATTTTTACCCTTGTTATTATCTAGAAATCACATAATTAGTTATATTTAGATCTCCTCGTAAATGAGTTACAAGTTTCGATATATGGGGATTGAATCTTAAGATTCATTAAACTGGAGTGAGATGGAACTCATTACTTTATGCAAAACATCTGTTTGGCTAAATAAACTATTAAGGGTTTGATTAGTTTAATAAATCTGATCTTACTCTTTAATTTAATCATAAAATTTTGGTTCAATAAAAGAAATTTAAATTTAATGTGCTATTGTGCTGAATATTAAAAGAATATTTATGAATGAAACATTTGTAACAAGAATTGAAGCAGCTCCGATGTAGCACTTGGCAAATATCATGGTAGATATCCGGGTTCAAATCCCGGCAGCGGAATATTTCTTTTTTCTTAGTTCCTTTTTTCTTCTGAATGATGCCCTTTTTTTTTCTTTATCGAAGTTAAACATTTTGTAGTACTTTAATTCATTTTTTATGTGGCTGTTGAATTATATTAATTTTTTAATCAAGTAAGTTTTTTTTATATAAATTTGTTGTACTTTAATTCATTTTATTTATAAACAACATACAGTTTATTTCATTTTATAATTAGAATTTAAAAATGCTATTTCGTTTAAAGTGCTTTGTTTATGAGGTAGTGCTTTTTTTTTATTTAATATAACAATAGATCAAATATTAATGGTGTGAACTCGCTTTAACAAAACAGGTATTTCAGAATTTAGACATAAAACTTGACTATAATGGGTACACACTACAAGAAATTTTGCTAGCAGCCGCGATAATTTTCGTTGCGAAAAAGTGAAATTTTTGTTGCTAAAACTTTTGGCAACGAAAATATTTCGTTGCCAGCTTCGTGGCGCTTTCCACGTTGCTAAAAGTTCATGGCAACGAAAAATGAAATTTCGTTGCGTATATGTGTATTATACGCCACATAATTTTTTCGTTGTAAAAACACATACAATAGGCAACATTTATAATCGTGCTAAAAAGTATTTGCATATCGTTGCATAAAATGATATTTCGTTGCCTATAATCACATATTATAATCAAAATTCATTATAATTGGCAACGAAAATATTGTTGCCAAATTAAATTTAAATAGTATAAAGGACAAAATAAATATTGGGAATAAAATTGAATCGATAAGCTTTTCATTAGATCTTTTACAATTTAATAAAATTGTGTTACTTAAATTAACACAATTTTAAGTAATTAAAATTACGAATTGACTTAATCATGTTTGGTTAGGTAAATATCAACTTCACATTGCTCATTGATGTATGCATTAGACCTCTTAGTTCATTGCAAACAAGCAAAGCTCAGGCTCGACTCCTTGGCTCATTCCAGCTGAGCTCAATTTTTTTTTGCTTGCTTGCAAGTTCAAATTTATCATTGTTTATGAGCATACACTTTGAATTCGTCCATTAAAAAAAATGAAATAAATTATCTCTCTAAAAAATATTTAACATCACAAAACAAATAGCGTAAATAGATAATCCATCAATAATCACCAAAATTTATTTATTTTCAATATTATTAAGTAAACACAAGATATCTGTCAAAGTAACGTAATATATTCAAAACTACTAAGTAAATTCAATCAACACCAGAAACGATTAAAAATATTTTTAAAATATGTATTTCTCATTCACCGCCAATAAAAGTATGATAATAGTCAATATTTCAATATATTAATTAAACACAAATATATATAATATAATAATACTATAGGTTTGCGAGCCAGAGGCTTATGAACACTCAAGTGGATGGTCAAACTCGATTCATTAACAAGCTCAAGCTTGCGAAGCTCGACTCATGCTCTATACTCTATAGACATTTCGATTTTTGACCGAACTTTAATAAAATCGATTCGCTAAACTCATGAATCGACTCATCTCACCTTAAACCTAAAAGAAACTCATCCCTTTATAATTCTTTTAGTATCTAAATTGCTAAATAAAATATCAAGCATTTTATTTGTTTAATAAATTTGATTTTCCTTTTTTAATTGATCATAAGATTTTGGTTCAATGAAAGAAATTTGATAAAAAGTCCTCTTTAGTATGAAAAGAATATGTTGAGCTAAGTCTGATTATCATGAAACATTAGTACAAGAATTGCATTAGCTCCGCTGTAGCGCTTGGCAAATATCAATGATAGATATCCGGGTTCAAATCCCGGCAGCGGAAATATTTCTTATATTTTTTTTCTTATCCTTTTTTTTTTTTCTGAATGGTACCAACATCTTTTCCTCTTTCTTTTCTTTATTAAGTAATAACAAAACTTATATCCTTTTTATAAGCACCAAAATTTAAGGTTATTTGCATGCAATTTTCTTAAGGTATCACACTTATTTTCGCCTTCTTTGCGTATTGAAATATTTTACATAAAGTTAAACATTTTGGTTCTTTAACAGGGGTTATAACACCGCAATTTTGCTTGTTTTTATTACTAAATAACTATTTTTTAACTACAAAAATGAGGCCTTGTATGTAGAGGTGACAAATGGGTGGGTCGGGTTGGTTCCTAAATGGGTTGGGTTCTTAAACGGTTTTAAGGTGGAGCCAAAGTCAACCCAAAAGGGAACCAAAGTTAACCCAAAAAACAACCAAGGCCAACCCGACTCAATCCCTTACATTTTGTTTGGGTTGGAACTAGGGGTGGCAAAATGGTTCCAATCCCTTTTGCCACCCCTAGTTCCAATCCTTTACATTTTGTTCCCAACCCGACTAAGAAATTATTTTTGGTTCCTAATTGGTTACAACTTGGTTCCAAGTTGGGTCCAACTAATTTCAAGTTAAGCCCAAACTTGGTTCCAAGTTGAAACCAATTAGTAACCAAATAAAATTTTTTCGGAACCAACTCAAACTAAACCAATTTAATTGGGTTGGAATTAGGGGTGGCAAAATAGTTCCAGAACCGTGGTTCCAATCCAATTAAACTAGTTTGGGTTGGGTTGGTTCCTAAGAAATTATTTTTGGTTCCTAATTGGTTCCAACTTGGTTCTAAGTTGGGTCCAACTAATTTCAAGTTAGGCCCAAACCGCTTATCAATAATCTAAATTATAAGGAACAAAATGTAAGATATTGAGCCGGGTTGGGCTTGGTTCCTTTTCGGGTTGACTTCGGTTGCGCTTTGGGTTTAGTCGGTTCCACCTTAAAACCATTTAAAAGTCCAACCCATTTAAGAACCGAACCGTTGGAACCAACCCAAACCCAACCCGACCCACTCGATTGCCATCTCTAATTAGAACCATGGTTTCGAACCCATTTTGCCACCCTGGCTACTTGTATGGCTGCATTTTTCATTAGTTTTTAGCATATAACTATAGCACTATTAAACATCGGGTGAGGATAGTTAAATTCAAATCCAATTAATACCCATATCATTGATTTTTTTTTTTTTTTTCATATTTGAAATTTTCTTTTCAATCAATAGCACATCCGCCCCATAATCCACCGAGGACTGACCACATTATATAGTACAAATGAATTTATATTATCTACTATTCTTATTCAGTTAAATATTTTCCCAGTTGGTGTAATAGAAAATTTGTGATATACTGAAGTAAAAAAACAAGAAAAATGATGAATAGGTGGAATAAAAAAGAAAAAGTTATCTTAAGATTATCATTGAAGGGTAAAAGTGTTATCCCAACTTATTCAGGGGTTAAAGTGTAATATTTGTAAGTTTAGGGGTACATTGTAAATGAACTACAATTTAAAGGTGCAAAGTGTATATTACCAAACAAATGAAACTAAAATGGTGGAAAATGGGAAAGAAAATGGGGCAAAAACAACGGAAATTCAAAATAAAACTCCGATTTTATCCTCACACCGCGGTAAAACCCCGACAAGGTACATTTTTGTTCTTAATTTTACCCAAATTTGATGATCGAGGCAAGAATATTGATGTTTCTGAGAATTTGCTGTTTTGTAAATGAGATTTATGCTATTTTGATGCAACAATGATATGAATCTTGCTGGGATTTTATGTTATTTTACTAACTTCCAGTAATTGTGGTGGGTTCAACGATGATAGTTTTCTTGGTTTTGATGATTTGTATGTTATTGATCGGATATATGCATTTGGAAAAAAGTGCTCCAGAAGAGAAAATGCTCATAAGAAAATTTTGGAAATCTTTTTGAGTCCATCCCTCTATTGTTTTAGGAAAGGAACAAATTCAGAAACCCCATCCTCAGAAGCTCAGGTTCCACCATTTTTTTGTTTTCATTTACAATTTGAGAAGATCTCTAGAGATGATTCACCATACTTTCCCAGTGTGGAAGTATCATTCAGTTAGAAATTGACGGTGATTTTATCTAATTAGAGATATATAGTCAGGACATTATATTTGCGTCCAATCTAACTAACAATGGACGAAGCTGTCCAAAACATTCTCTGGGACTGCTTTCTTGTAACTTTTATAAGATTTAAGTGATTTCTTTGCTTGAATGGAGTCTGAATTTGTTATCTTGAGATAACCCAGTTTTCCTCAAATGTGTAAATTCTTGATGGACTAATGAATTACTGAGGATCTAGCTTCATAAACATGCCATGTCGGATGCATCAACTTAGTCTTAGATGCCATCAGGCCATGCATATACTGTGACAATTTGTTTCTAGCAATAACCAATCCCCAAGTTGCTTGGTTTATATGCTGCATTTTTTGAACCCAACGTCTTTTTCTAGTTTCGAGGTGCTCACTTTCTCTCTCGGCATTTCTGGATTTTAGAATTATCCAAAGAGCCAACCCACATAGAATGGCAGAAAGCACTACAATCTTGTGTATGCCATATGCAGCCAGCTCAATGCTTGAGAACCCAAAATGAAAACTCCTACGGACAATGTTAACAGAAAGCTTTGAGTTTTACATTCGTACGTGATAATCAATAAGGGTTTGACATTCAGTGCTAATACCAAGAATCCCAGAAATAAAGTGCATGTAGTAAAATGCACTGCTGAGAAAGTTAACTGGCCGAAGCCCTGCACATTTGGTAAATTTCTCTGAGGCCAAGGAAGTATGATAGGATGAATCTAAACAGTCATTTTTGGGCACTACAATAAAATTAGTTATCCCTAAGTTTATGCGTTTATTCTCAATGAATGTGCCTTTTAATGCAGGTTATGAAATGTTTAAAAGGCTTAATCACACCACCTCCTCACATTATTCATTGTTATTATACCTAAATTGCTTATTTACACGCACTGAAAACCACCATCCTCTTAATATATATCTGTATATTCCCCCATGGAATAAACTAAAGAACAATGCTAAAGTAATCATTGAAGAAAAATATGTATACTTCCTCCTATATTGCTTTCGCCTTGTTTAGTTGTCTTTTCTTGATCAAAGCAACCCGATGAGTTTAGTTTTCAAAAATTAGAAGGATATAAAATATAAAGTTTAGTATCGGGTAACATGTGTTTGCAATCTCTAACTACCTTCTTATTAGAGAAGTGCAAAATTTGAATTTATGCTAATTTAAGACAATTTAAATGAGTTTAATTGAGCATCAAAGGACGTGCATTCGGTATTATTGTGCCCAACTGGAATTTTTTCCTGAATACCATGCTAAATGCCACGCTTCTCGGTTTGGTTAGGCATTTATCAAATTTATTGTTTTCAATTCAGTGAACCTATAAACTAATTATTTATTGTTTTCAATTCAGTGAACCTATAAACTAATTTGTTTAAAATAAATAAATAAATAAATAAGGAGCATATTTTGTTGAAATGTTTTAGAAAAAAATAATATAAACGGTAATTTGGCATTTCATTCAGTATAGTACTTCTTCATAAAAAAAAGTAAAGGTACAGCACCTAAACAAACCTCATTCACCCATGCTGAACAGAAGGGTCATAAAGTTACGTGACCCTTAAACTATTTTTTTTTTACAATTTAGACCCTAAATCTTTAAAGTATGCACCAACTTAGAACTTAAACTTGACATTTCAATTTAAACTTGCATACACTACTACATCTTTTGGCCTTTTGCATTCACTGCCCCAATATAGCTCATTAACCAAATATTTCAAAAGATTGATTTAAAAACCAGGTAAGCCATCCATATTTTGATATGGCGTCAACTAGCAAATCGAGAAGCGTTGTTGAGGATGATGATGAAGAAGAGGAGGTATGATTTGGAATTTTTTTCTTTTGAGCTTATGTTACACTAGATAATGTTTTTTTGCTTGTGCACAACTTAATATTTATTTATTCCATTTTTTTTTCCATTCTAACCTTTTTGCAGTTTGAGCATTTTGATGATTTTACTCTTGCTTCTTCATGGGAAAGGTTTGTATTCCATTGAGCTATACGTATCGAGTTATTCGCGAGCAGAGCATACTCATGCTATGATTGTAACAAATTGCATGTTTTGTAGGTTCATTTCCGAAATAGAGGCTGTCTGTCGACAGTGGTTGGCTAATGGTCCAAAAAATCTATTGGTATGCCCGGGCCCTTGCATAATTTAAAAGTTGAACCAACTATATATTTGGTACTGTCATGTTTCTGTCTTGAGTTTGCTTCTTTTTGCAACTTTATGTTTTAATGGACTTGAACTGTGCTATATTACTTGATCGTTTTGTTATTTTCACTAATTTTCCTGAGGGATGGCAGTTCAATTTCAGTTGCTACTATATACGATGACGAATGACAGCATTGAAGTTTACATTTGCATGCTACTCCTTTAGCACATCTGATCACAACCAAACCCCCACTTTTAGAGCTAAAGATGCAAGAAGGCCCGTCGATTTAGCGTTTTGAATTACCAGAACTTTCTGTCAATTCAAATCAGGTCTTCAAAAGCCTTAGGGAGGAAATATATATTTTTTGGTGCAATTTAGTTCATATTCGACTTTAGATTAATAGGCTACTCGATAACTATTTAACATGCTAAAACTCTCTAGGTACGCCCCATCCATGAATACCGTCACCATTTGTTGTATTGGTGATACCTATACATCAGGAACAGGATTTTGCAGTAAATGGGGCTGATAGGCTTGTAAAATATGGCTGGCATCTGCCACGTTACATAGAGGTTTGGGAGCTATTATGTTATACGATTGGTGCGTACCCATTGGCAAGCTTGAATGTAGTTCTATTGCTACCTATAATCTCTGAATCCATTTGAAATTATGTTCTTGCTCCGTCACTTTCCGTATTTCTTCAAATTTCTGCTTTGCTCCTTGAATCTCTAGAGAAGCTTTTGTATTATGATACACTACTTGGTTATCATCGCTTTCTCAAGGATTGCTTTTCTATGGTGTTCTATTGTTGCATCTGAGAGATTCTTGAATCTCCTCCTGGAAATATTACCACAATCTGGTTTTGTTTTAGCTTCCAGTTTATTGTCTCCATTGAAAAATTGATGACCTCATAGGAGTGTGATAGGCATTGTTCTGTAGCTTAAGTCCTGTTATTTCTGGATATAGGTAAAGGACGCTACTCCTATGGATACTTTGAAGGATTTGTACAGGGTCAAATCTGAGTTCAAGTATGCTACGAAAAGTTATTGCATGGAGTACTATTTTTCAACAAGCAATGGTGGTAAGTCAATGTCCTATCTTAACTTCACAAAGCCTTTTTCTAGATCTTAACTTCACAAAGCCTTTTTCTAGATTCATACCCTAAATTCATTGGCCCAGGTAAAGGAACTGACTGGAATCAGACTTTGCATGATCTGCAGCTCTCTTTTGGGGTGAAAGAGTTTGTTGTTAGTCTCTCTCTCATCTATCTTTCTATCTATCTGCTCTTTAGAGTGTCTTTTTTGGTTTATCATTTTTCATGCTCATGTTTCCAAACTGCCAGGTAATTGCTCCGCAAAGTGCAAGTGGCGTTGTTCTTGATGCACCAGAGGCAAGCAAACTTTTGAGTGCAGTTGCCATTGCTATGTCCAACTGTTCATGGTTTGACTACTATTGTATTTTAGCTTCGAGTGATTTTTCGTTACTTTTTCACTGTCAGGAAGTAGTTCACCCCCACCCTCCCTCATGAAAAAATACTTATAGCCTTAGGATCATGCCCTAAGAGGGTCTGGGAGTGGAACAAAAAAATGTGATATGTAGGGTCTAGTTTGTGCCCATAAAAATGGGGGAACATTTTGAACTGGAATCAGATTGCCAACTGCTTGGACTTCTAAAGAGCAAAAAAGTCTACTCTTCAAGAAACTTATCATGGTGTTAGTGACATCATGGAGCTTTCCTTTATGGTTCCAGTTTCGGCTCAGGAACACATGAGCTTGATAAAAGTTGTTCAAATGTGGTATTGTAAAGTCAACTTTTGAGTATGGATTTCATGGACTAAGTTCCAAGAGATATTGGGGAGATGGAAACAAAGAGAATCTCATGGATTGGATTGCATAAGATTATTGGCAATGCAAGAATATGTTAGAAGATTTTTTGTGTCAGTTGCAATAAACAATTAGAGCTGGACATCTAAAGTCTTTAAACCGTTCCATCCCAAAAGTCTCATTTAATTTATGGATATCAACTGAAATCCATAGAGGTTTGCCACACCACGGTGCAGCAATAAAAGCCAATAGTAATTCTTTAGTGTTAAACCTTCAAGCACTGTTGAAATTCATTGTGTGGTATATATACAGTTTACATGTATATATGCACGTCTCTGTGTTTGTTCGTGTTTAATTTGTTGTATTTGAAATCATGGCTTTTACCAAAACAAACTCTATTGACTTGATTGACGAGCGAATGAACTGACTCTCTTGTATCGGACTCAAATATCTGTTGAGATTAATCTCTTAGTATCTCATGTATCCTTGTTACCAAAATATATATGAACAAATTCTCCTTGGATCAACTATTATAGAATAGAACATAGATGCCTAGATTTTTTTTTGTAGTGCCTTAGTATGATAATCTGACAAGAACTTCAAGCTGGTGATTCATGATGCTTAGACTCGCTTCTAATAGCTTGGTAAATCTTAACTCTTTCAGCCATTGATGTAACATTCAAATCTTGATGATTGCCACCACTCCTTGCCACTGTATAAAGACAGTATGACCGTAACAAATGACGAGAGATAAAAAGAAAAATGAACACAAACAATAGATCACTCTTGATTTGATATTTTTCTATATTATGTTATGTTTATGTATTTACACTTTACAATGTTGGTCCACTTTGTTTTGTGACTCTTGAGTAAGATGAATAATGGAGTAAAACCAATCAAACCAATGTAGTTGGATTGATTAATTTTCCTTATACAGTCAATTTTCCAAGCTTAAAGCTCTTTTCTCATGGGCTGCACAACTTTCTTTATCTTGTTTTGGTTGTTTGTCGATGGATGTAAGTTACTGCTCCTTATGCATAAGTCATAACCACTAGGTGCTTTACAGCTTTTTGACCGAGGACTAAACTGCACAAAGCAGTTAATGTCTTTTACATTCCTTTTCTGCAGCCTGTGGCCTGCATTTGTTCCTGTTCATGACCCTTCGCGTAAAGCATATATTGGTATTCAAAACATGGGAACAGTTTTCACTAGAAGATTTGAAGCTGACCGCATTGGTAGCCAGGTCCCTATAAAGCTTATGCATTTGGAAGGATTATATGAGCTGTTTGTTTCTAAGTTTGTAAGTTCTGTACATTTTCAACATTTCGTAGCAGTCTGGTAATCTAGTTGCATATGATTATCGAATTTGATAATTTATGGATCATGACATTTTCTTAAAATCCATATAGCATGACTATGTTCCTTTTTCCAACAGATCTCTTATTTATGTCGTCACTGTCTACATTTCTGAATTTTATTCAATGCCATGAAATTCTTTATGCAGTATTAGCAATAAGCTTTGTTTTTCTAATTAATGGTAGTGTTGCTAATAGGTATAAGTTGATTTTTCCATCATAGATTCGATTTCGATATATATATATTATATTCTTTAATTATTTTTTATTTATACTTGAATCTGTGTATATATTATAGTCTTTAATTAATTTTTATTTATACTTGAATTTCTTACACTTTTGATAGGTCACAACTGTGTGCATAAGCATTGTACTTTATCCTCAAGCTTATGTAGTTACTGAATATGACCGACTGTATTTGCTTGTCTTATTTCATTGATTGATTGTTAATAGGTTTATTGATTCATATGTGCTAGACTATGAATTTATCTACTGATATAAATGTCCATCTTTTAAAACATATGCTGAAGGCCTATACTGCAGTAGATTGGTCCATGCAACATTTCGAAGTCCATTTTCGGATGAAGTTAACCTACAGAACCCCTATCTATGATGATGAGGATGAAGTGCAAGAACCTGATGGTGACATTACAGAATCCAGTGAAAATCTTGAGAGTGATACTCGTGGTAAAACACAGTGGGATGACGAGTGTCCTTGGAGTAAGTGGTACTCTGCAGAGGATCCAGTCAAAGGTGAAATGCTGATTATTATAGTAACATGAATTGTTTTCAAAATTTTATCTCATTTCATTTTATTTTGTATTGTTGGTTCTAACTAGAGTCTTTTTTCCACTGGTTGCCTGATTGTGAAAGTATCATAATGTTAAATATCTACATTCTGCAATCTCTCTGATTGCAAATGGATTTTTCCCTTAAATTTGATAAGTTACCTCATGCAGGATTTGAGTTGCTTGCTATATGGTCTGAGATAACAGCTGAAAGTTCCTTGGATATGGCTGAATTGGAAAATGCTTCACCCCTGGAAGCTGATAAGTGGTTCCTTTCTCCAAGTTTTTCCCAAAATCTGTAAGAACAGTGTTGCAGTATTTGAAACTTTTTATTCTTCATGTGCTGGGGAATGTTCAACATTTATTGCATAAGAATGTCCGTGTGTCAATTATGGGAAATTTTATTGAAGCCCCTTCGAGATGGGAAGGCAATGCATGAGCAACTTTAATCAAGAAAACTAGTACATTGAGACTTACATTCATAGGACAATCCACAAGTTACCCTTGCTACAGCAAGTTATCATATGTAGATAACATCTAACATAATTGTCAGCAGACATTGTTTGTAAATACTGTCCACATTGACTGCTGTTCTATCCACATTGGATAGGACAAGAGTCGAAACCTGAAATTTAATGTCAGTTTCATTGAACCTAAAGGTATTCTTTTGGGACCTCGGTCACCAAAGCATTGTAATCATTTGTTCTATACTTTTCCGCCCACTATTTCAATTACAACTTTTGTCGAAGACGCCATATGAGCATCTTAACAGACTTTCTGATATGGTTTATCTTTACCGATTTCAACCTTCACTGATCCAGATCCTGGAGTCGTTCCACAGGGCTTTTGGTGATTGTCTGGCTTTCAGCCGATTGGTTCATATTCCAAAGTTCTTCTAAATAAAAGTCTCATGTATAACCCATATTTTCAGGACTTGCCCAACTTCTTTCCTTCTGCAAATAAATCTACAAGTCCACTGTCGCTGTAACTTCCACTGGTAGGAGATGTCAAGTATCTGAATGTTTGATGCAGACCTTGAAGCATTTATGAAGGAAAATATTTTAGCTTTTACCCACTGACCAATTAGTTTTGATTCAAAGGAAGATGTTTGCTCTTTAATTATTTATCTTCAGTGTATGGTGCATAGGTAATAATTTCCACTCCTTGTTGGAGTAGTGATGTGTGTATTTATCCATTTTTAGCAGTGGTATTTCTGATGGGAGCACTATTGGATTTGCGTCCCAATTGCGCCTTTTGATTAAGGCATTGGAAATGTCATTCGAAGCAAAGTTTATTGAAGATTTTGTATCAGGTTTGAATTTTGTTTGCATACTCTGTAATATCAAATATGAATTTATTGATGTATGTATTCCTTGCCCTGTAACTGTTTCATATGTTATTATTCTCAATCTCAGACGTCAACGATGTTCAGTATTTCACTCTTTCTTCTGATTTCACAGTTGAAAACTCAGCTTCTGAAAATTTGAAGTCTTCAGCAGTCATACCCCCACCTACCGTTCTTGATCGTGTGCTAAAAGATCTTTTTCATGAAGGTACAAAGCTTTATTTTCTTTAAATTTTCAGTGGCAACTTCACTATTTGTGTGTAGATAAGAAATGGTGCTTATTTAACTGTAGTACTTCTTACATAGTCGATCACTGTTACCTCTCAGAGCCCACGTCAATGTCTTGTTTCTTCTTGATAATCCCGTTCTCGTTCTAACTCTCTAGAACTCCTAAATGATAAGTGTATCCATAACTAACGACTTCTTCTTGATAACCCAGTTCGTTCATTTTCTCTAGAGCTCCGAAATGATTAAGTGTATCCATAACTAACGACCAAGGAAGGCAAAAGGAGTAATTAGCTTACACAAGCAGCTCAAATTGTATTGAATTCACTATGATGTCTATTCGCTTCAAATGTCAACTATTTCTTTAGATTCTAAAAGCTTCGTTTGGTACATTTAGTTTACAAAAGCGATCAGCGGAGTTATAAGGATATAAACACATTCATAAATTGTATTATTTGAGGTTTTTGTTTGCAGATCCACGTTGGTGTATTATGTTAAGGTCTTTGTTCGCAAATCCACATTAGTGTCAATTTGTTGCTTTGGTTAATTTCTTTCTTTATCTATATGCTGTTACAGAAGTACAATTAGATCTCTCTCTTGGCGAACATAGAAGTTCTCGATCTATCAAAGGCGCTCCACTTGAATCACTCTTTGCTCAATTCTGTTTACATGCTCTCTGGTTTGGAAATTGCAGTATACGAGGTATTCCTTTTGATAACTACATGTTGTAACTGTTTGTGTGAGCTTGTTGAACAACAACGTGGAGATGGATATTTGCTTTCTTTAACTGTCATTTTTAAGACTCTACTCACTGCTCTCTAATTTATTGTTTATTTTATTAGCTATTGCTGTACTCTGGATAGAGTTTGTAAGGGAGGTTCGTTGGTGTTGGGAAGAATCACAGCCATTACCAAGAATGCCAGCTAACAGTACGATCGACTTATCCACTTGTTTGATCAACCAGAAGCTGCAGATGGTTGGTTCTCTTTTTACACTTTATGCAGTAGATAAAAGAGCATGATGACTTTGAGGAATTTCTCTTCCTCTTTCTCCCCTCTCCCGCATTTTTGCACGTTGATCCTTCAGTGGAAATTTATTGTCGTGCCATTATACTTTATTTTAACTGACTTAAAACAAAGTAGATTGATGAAATTGATTCACTTTTCTTACAGCATAATCCTGACATTAATAGCTTGATTAGCTTCTTTAGAAAGGGTTAAAATTTGTTAGGCATGATTCTGGGAGTTGAAGATATAGAACCACCACCTGTGTTTTATGGTAGCTGTCACATGTTGGGTATATAACTATAAATTAGAGAACGAAGGTTAGTTGAGGCTATAATGGTTTCCTTGCTGAAATTCTCACAACTAAGGCATTAGGGAATTCCTAGTGGAACTTTACTTTCAATCTTTTTTCACCATTGCTTGTTCTTTTCCTTCGATGGTGCCTATCTTCTGAAGATACAAGCCAATATATAGGTTAATTGCCTAACTTAACATTAAAGTAATACAAATGACCGTAAGTGTAACTAATAATAAGATATTAATCATCCTGCATTACCTCTCGTCCTCAACCAATTTAGTAATGATTTATGTGGATGTATTGCAATTTCGTGCCAACAAGCCATGGTCCTTATCACTTGATAACTCTACATTATAAATGAGTACAAATTATTTGCACCCCCTCCCCCACTTAATTTGTTACCATTTCAGAATTTGCATAAATGTTCTGGGCACTGACTGCTTCTGAAAAGCTATATGCCACAGCCACTTTCTTATGTTCATGAACTCCAGTTGAATTTCATAATTATTCATGAAACTTTTGATGGAATGATGGTGAAGTTCAACATGCTTTTATCTTACATGAAAGACTAGATTTTATCATCCCAATATCTGACAACAATGATCAACAAAGATTATTATAGAATTGTCTTGTTTTTGTCAAATATAATTAAAATTCTCCTGAGCCAACCAGCTTCCTAGTCTGCATCAGTGGCTGTAATAATACTTCTTCTGCCATTGAGAGTGATGCAGTTTCTTGGTTTTTTGATGCCCATGAGATTGTCTTAACCCAATTTTCATCCAGATGTGCTTTTGCTGTCATCAAATTACCCAGTCATGTTCAGCAGTATCCACTTTTTAACACTTCATGCCAAATTTTCTCACATCTTGAAGGTTTCATAAAATTCTCTTGAAATAGTGCTTGTTGACATTTGTGGACCATCGCAAACACTATCTCTTTTGTAAGCTGGGGACGTATTTGCCTAACGAAACAACATGAAAATTGAGTCCCACTACTTTTTGTATCAGAGCAACCTATATTACATGGTGTTTCATCTTTCGAAGGACAATTTTGTGTATGGTTGTTGACATAATTGAATGGAACGACCAAAGGAAGATGCATTCATGTCTTTGTATGTGGTAGCATAATTGTGTAGCCAGCAGCCTTCAGAACTCAGACTTAACCTAACCAATAAACTGGTAGGATCTTGATAGATTTTTAATCTGTGATGTGTTAAGTTATTCTACATGATTATGAGTCAGGCTACTCCCACGGTTCTCGTTCTATCTTTCAGAAGCAGGAAAGACATTCATCAATACATTTTAACATTTTTCAAATAATATTTGTTCTTTCGAAAACAGTTTAAGGGGTCCTATTTCTGGTTTTCAGCTTGCTGTGTGCATAGACAAAAAGCGTCAACATGTTAAAGGAAATGATATTGATACAAATGATTCTGTGAATAATCATGTTGAGGTACACATTTTGATTTTACAGTTTTGTGAATTTTGTATAAATTAATCTAGACTAACTATTATGAAGTGTACAATGGGCTTCAAATTGAGTATGCATTTGACTGCAGGAAGATCTTCAGTTACCTGGGCACTTTTCTGGTTCTCGTGGAGTTACTAAAGATTTTGACAGGTAACATGACAGTAGACTTGGGAGGTTGCATATTTCTTTGAAAGGGTGCTTATCCTCTTTATCCACTTCAGATTAAAATATCTAAATAATTAACATATAGAATCCTTTTCTGATCATATAGTATCCAACATCTACCAGAATTTGTCTGCTTATATAGTATTGAATATCTATTAGAATTTACAATAATGCAAAGAAATCGTGGTGTTCCTTTCATGGAAGCAGTAAAAAACGAAATTATGGTGTTTCTGTAATGGCACCAGTTAAAACTCCACTGTTTCGAATTTATGCTTTTATGATGTGAAATTGTTGAACATGAAGCCTTTTCATTTAAGATTCTTTTCCAACTTTGCACTTCGGTTATTTGCAATAATTCAAAACAAAAATTAATGCTATTCTGAAAAAACTAGATAGTGGTCAGATTTTTCCACGAGATGCTGTTTAGATATTTTATTAGTGAAAAAATATATAATTTAAGGACACACAGAGAAATGCTACATGTAGGCTGTAGCATTCAAGACTGGTTGACGATTTTACTTGTTTATTCTTTCAATCTTGTCTGTTACAACCCTTCTATGAAATTCATATTTTTATCAAATACATAAGTTACACTTACCAGTAATATCTCGCCCTTTTCTCTTGTGATGATCCCTAAGGGTGGATTTATGCCTTTTGTTCATTAACTTTTCTAGGAATTTACAGGATGTACTATTATACTCAATATTTTTGTAGTACTTGCACATAGAACATGTATACGAAGTCATGTATAATAATTAAAAGATGCAGTATGTAACTGTAAGCATTACATCACATGAATTCTCATAACAATAATTACATTATACATTTCAGAAATGGTTCAGCTGGTGTGGCAGGGTCGATGATGCTTTTGAAATCATGCAAGATTATGCATTCGCCAATAACCCAGGTAGTTTATAAACTGCTACTTAGTCCAGAATAGTTGTCAAAGGAATAACATGCAATTACTCCATTATAATTACTGTAGGATTCACCTCTTATGACAGAAGACATGCATGAAGAACGGTTAAAGGCCGCCGAAGCCTTGGGTGACTCATTCGTAAGCTTCAATCTATAGTTCTGTTTGGTCCTTTTGAGAAATAACTACTAACCTCATTAATGGAAAATGTCATCTGTGCTTTGAGTTTTAATATGAAATCAATAGGCTGGTGCATTCTTAATCTTAGGTTTCCAAATATGAAAGCTTGTCAAGCGTCTTATATCATCTTTTTATAATTGACCATTTTACTCTAGGGAATTTCTAGAGCATTGGTTAATTAGTTATAATATTCTCAACTTTTTGTCTGGTTCTAGCTCTTTCTTTGCGAGTATTTTTTGGCAGCAGAAGAAAGTACCGGATTTAACATCTGATTCTTTCTGTTGGATACATTACATGATCTAACAAATATTGTCTGCATTTCATTACAGAGCTTCTCTGCTCAACTTGAAAAGGATATTCTGGCATCTGGTAATTTCCTTTGTTATGCCTGAGACTTTATTTTGTATTGGTCGGAGCTATTCTTTTTTCCTCTAAATTTCTTCCCGCATAGCTTTTTATTTACAGATTTATCATTATCATGTTTTCAAAAGACAGTAATGGCACCTTTTCTCTGAATTGGAATATTGAAAGATGACGATAACTTCTGATATTTGTCTCTGAGATCTGTAACATTGTACAGAAAGTTGGTTATTTCTTGGAAATGTATTAGAATTCAAGCATCTGAAAGTCTTAATGCCGTATGTGTTTTCCATCTAGCAATCAGCCTTTATCGAGGAATGCCTTTGCATTTTTCAATGTCAGTGTTAGCTTTCTAGGAGGGGAATTCTATGCAAAATTAAACATAGTCTGCCAGCCTGCAACTCCTGCGCCTTTTCTTTTAACTATTTTGTTTTTGATACTTGTTATTACTTTTTTGTTCTCTTGTTTCATGAATGAGGGCTAGAGGCAGTAAGATAGATGCATTCATGCACTCTTGAAAACTAAATACGAGTCTAGGTAATCCTCATTATCAGCATATAGGCATCTATAGGAACTGGGCTATATTGTCCAGATGTTCACCAGGATCATTTACTACTGTGTTAGGAAATATTTATAGTTTTGTTGAATATGAAAAAGAATCTGAGTATAAGAAGTATGCCATAATTTTTTGTTGTGTGGATTGTCAAAGGCCTCCAGCTAGTTTCTTCCATGGCAGGATCTTTTCACATTCCATCGTCTATTTTAGTTTAGAAGAAACTACATGAACACAACCCTCTAATAAACTTTTGCATCAATATCATGTATGATCAGAGCATGCTAAGTCGATTGGCTCTCCAATCATATCTTCTGCTACAACTTTGACAATATAGTATTTTTGCTACTCACGGAGCATTTGACCATGAATTGATTTTGTCCTAACCTGACTGCAGACATGTCAGCATTCAAAGCAGCCAATCCGGATGCTGTCTTTGAAGACTTTATCCGATGGCATTCACCCAAAGATTGGGAAAATGATGACACTGAAGAAATGTCAGAAGCCAAATGGCCTCCTCGTGGAAGACTTTCAGAAAGAATGTCTGATCCTGGAAACTCATGGAGAAAGATCTGGAATGATGCTTTGCCCTTGCCTGTTTCTGATCAAAAGCCACTCCTGGATCCAAATAGAGAAGGAGAAAAGGTATTTCTGTTTTCTTTTCACATGATATTGTGGTGTCGCCGATGCCAGTGATTAGGGGTGGCAAATGGGCGGGTCGGGTTGGGTTTGGGTTGGTTCCGACGGTTTGGTTCTTAAATGGGTTGGATTCTTAAATGGTTTTAAGGTGAAACCAACTCAACCCAAAATGGAACCAAAGTCAACCCGAAAGGAAACCAAGCCCAGCTCGACTCATACCTTACATTTTTGTTCTTTATAATTTAGATTATTGACAAGGGATTTGGCCCTAAGTTGAAATTAGTTGGACCCAACCCTGAACCAAGTTGGAACCAATTAGGAACCAAATAAAATTTCTTAGGAACCAACCGAACCCAAACTAGTTTAATTGGGTTGGAACCGTGGTTCCGGATCCATTTCGCCACCCCTACCGGTGATGTTGGATTTAGTTTTGTTTCGAATCAACCCAAAAATGTGAAATTTAGAATACAATTTTCAATTGTCATATTACAAGTTGACATTTATACCTAACTTGGTGTCTTTTTTCAGTCAGATTTCTGATGATATGTTTTCTTGAATTAGGTTCTTCATTATTTGGAGACACTGAAACCATACCAACTTCTCGAACAAATGGTTTGTACTGCCTTCAGAGCAGCTGCGGACACTCTAAATCAGACTTCATTCGGTGAATTAAAGCAAATGACAACGAAAGTGGGACAATTGTATATCACAATGGCGTCTATGCTAAAATGCTTGCAATGTAAAGTCATTTTCATTACCTTTGTACTATGTAATTTATTGTGCTTTCAAGAATTTACTAATTTCTACAATTTCTATGACAGCACATAATATGTCGAATGATAGCGATAATATTGAAGACCTTAGACGGCTATCCACTACTTTTGAACACATCGAGACGTTAATTTTACTAGCAGCATCTCTTCATCGTAAATTCTCACAATCACCGTACCTGGCAGAAGCAATCTTTAATGATTGTTATAACTACTATCTCCCCAATATGGGAACAAGCTCTGCAAAAGGTGATAAGAAGAAGGTAAAACTCCCACTGTGACAATTTTGTTTTGAAAGATCTTTCTAGTATATGTTTTATGTTGTAGTCCTATCTTGGTCTTTGGTCTGATATGACATTGATAAGTATTCTTCTCTAAATCATTATTTTGAAACAGAAATTTTTAGAGCAATAGTTGAATTGTATTAACCAGACAGTATAAGGATACAGCTCAACCCAGCCCTTTTTCTCAGTTATTATCCACTCCCTCCACTCAATTTTACGAATTTTGCAGATTTTTTGGAAAAGTGAATTTTGTGATAGTTTACATAATAACGCTTAAAAATAGTTGTCGAGAGTTATTAATTCACACACTTCTTTTTAAGTAATCATATTTCGACAAAAGAATGTTCCATTTTAGTAAATGGGGTTTCATTTCAGGGTCCAAGAAGTGAATACAAGCAATGAATTGTGACATATGGGGTATTAAAATACTCTATTCCAAAATCGTCTCCCATCTCTAATTCCAATAACTTTTATACTTGTCAACTGTATTAAATCACACCACTTGTATATTTAAGGAAAAACTGTATACATGCATCATGCATATTAGTAACAGAATAGAAGATGATACCATATGTGAAATATTAAGACACCCTTTCGCCTACGATGATGGTCCGTTTTTGTAGTATAAAAAAGTTAATTACATCATGTTAATATTGTCCTGTTTTACCCTCATTCTTCTTCATTGTATAATCCTGTTATTTTACATATGTTAGGAATTTGACAAGAAGCAACAAGTAAGACCACGCGATAGAAACTTGATCCTCGGGATGTTCACACCACCAACTGCAAACCAGTCATGGAGGAAAGTTCTGAGCATGGGAAATCTCCTCAATGGTCATGAACCCCTCGTAAGGGAGATAATATTTTCTAAACGTGATCGGGTTGGAGGAAGCTATTATGCTGCCTCGAGTTCTAAGATTTATGAGCATCAAGATATAGAAACTTACAGAATGTATGTATGTGGAACCTCAAATGACCTTAGGGTAGCACTTGCTGTTACCTCATGTGATTAAGAGTGTTATTATTCTGTGTATACTTCATGAATAGTGAGTTTTGATTGTTAGAAGTTTCAATACTCGTAAATTAAAAGATAATATAGTGTAAAGTTGATGCATTATATAATTGTCATTGATTTAATTTCAAGTTTTTTTTTTTCTGAATTATGCTAATTTGTAGTAGATTTTTGTGTTCTATTTTTAAGTAAGCAAAATGGTCCTATCTATTTGAACTTTGTTGAGCATTAATGGAGCTTCTTATGGTTATGCTCCGGATGATCGGAAGTATTGTGGTCTCGGGTATGAGCGTTCAGTCAAGTCGTTAAACCGTCTCAGTCCAAACTATGCCATATATATATACCACTCGTTTGATAAATTATATATGTTTTTTTATTTAGAGAAATATATTTCTACTTTATTAATTTGATTGAATATGTGACAAATTACCATTTAATTTGAAACTTATAAAAATAAGAATTAAATTATTTATAAAAAAAACTTCGTCTGTGAATAATTCTAAAAAATAAACATTGATATCTAAGTATATTTTTAAATACCACAAGCACAACATAGTTTATGTCATCATTCTAATTATCCAACTATTTTTTTCATAAATATTCTATTTATTATAAAATTGAGTGTGCTGCTAATAATTTGTGCTTGTCTAAGTTGAAATGTTAATTAAATCTATTTAAACTTAAATACAAAATTTTCAATTATTTCAACGGATTCACCCAATCTCTCTAAATTTAAAACAACAATTTTTAGATATACTCAAAATAAATTCCTATTAACTGTATATAAATACTAACCATCTACATCAACATAAATATATAACACCTTGCTTGTAAGTTATATATAAATTAATGCATAACTTAATAAATTATTCAATTTACATCAATTCCTATATAAAATACTTCCTTTGACTTTAATGGAGATAAAACGGCGTGATAATTGAGGCATTATCTGTAGAACCCAACTTTCAATTCTACTCTTCTTCACCACACGCACCACTGAAAAATGGAAGAACCCAACAAAGCGCATCAAGACGACGAGAAAAACCCAATTGTAGCCTTCTTTTTGAACTTGATTGGTGCGATTAAAGTTCATTTCCCAAAGAAGATTAAGGATAATAATGGTGATGATAAGGGAGAGCTAGCCGAGCCCATCGTTATCAAGCAGCCGGCCGTGGTGGTGGTGGAAGATGAAAGTAACAAGGCTTCTGCCGCCGTGGTGACGTTTCCAAAGCAGAGCCTTGTTCCATTGAAGCTGGAAACCGAAGCTGAAGATTCTGAACGTACTACTAACCCTCTACTTCTCTGGCAGGTTGTATATTATACTTACTCTATTTGATTTCGTTGGGTTTTTATTTTGGGTATTTTTTTTCTGCTTATCAGATTTAATGGAGGTATCATATCTTGAAGCTTGTGGATTAATTAACTGTTGTTTGTAATTTAATTGCTCTATTGGGATTATAGGGTTTAAGTTAGCTTCTTTGGTAATTTGGTATTTTTTGAGTTTTATTTGGTGTTGTAGGTTATTCAGAGTTAGTTGACTGGCTCTATGCTTTGTGCATGAATTAAAGAGTATATATTCCTTAAGGATGTGGCTTCTTCGTTTTTTTTCGTTTTACGGTTGCAATTTTCTTGAGTCCGTGACACTGTAGCTCTGTATTGTTTTGTAGTTAATGGAGTTTTTCAACTAAAATTTCAATCTGTTATGCAATTTATGTTTGATTTTTCAAATTGATTGACAAATACGATCCTGGATGCACGGATTAAGACATTTCAAGGATAGCTTGTATTGCAAATCTGATAAGTTGACTGTAGTTCACATACCTAAATTGGTTTTACTTCTTACCAAAATCATTATTGATCTTGGGACATAGTTTGTAGGAGTCATTAGAAGTAAGGTATGGTTTCTTTTTCATGATTATTTAGGAATCTTGAGATTAATAAGAAGTGAAATATAGTAAGATGGCTAACTATGCTGTGAAATATTTACCTATCTCTACAAAGGAACAAAACCCTTTGTTGCTTTATTCAGTGCTGATTCTTCTGAAGTGCAATTTTAATCCACTCAACTGAACCCTTGTGTTGTGACTTTATGGTGAACAGCAATTATAAGTCCTTTCAAGAAAGGAAAAACATATTTACTGGTTGGGAATCTGCTATTTATATTACTTCAATACTTCTCTTACTGTTCAATTTTGTGGATAGCATTAGTGCATCACCGTTCTGAAGTTTATAATCATGTACATTTATGCTGTTCTTATTCCTTAACATTGCATATATTATGTTTGATAGAATATCGGCTGCAGCATCAATATCCAACTTGTGTTGTAGATTCCATTCGTCAAGTTGTAATAAGCTCATTATACAAATCTGAGGATTTAATCCATTGTGTTAGTTAATGCAAGTTCTTTTATCTTGATGGAGTAAGTTCCCAACAGCGTCATCTTTGGAAGAAGTGCATAGAGCGTAGGAATTGTATCACGTTCCATTATTTGATTAAAGGGCCCTTGATAGGCATTCATATCATGAATATCTGCATTTGGGATTAAATGTCAACTTGTCTTTACTGCAGGTTAAAAAGAGTGTAAAATTCGGCAATCAACATTTTGATGAAAGATTAGAATTTTTAACACGCTTTGAACTAACATGCAGTTTTGTGTGTTTTTCTTTTATGTTCATTTTCTCTTGTTGAATGCAGGTTTATGCTATTGGTGGATTTTTCGTAATGAGATGGGCATGGACAAAATGGAACGAGAGGAAAGGACAGAAGAAGCCGGATGATGAGCCTCCTCCTCCTTCTCAAGATTAGCCTATTAATGGTTTTACTTGTAATCATATGACTACTCTTCTTCAAGTAAAAATGTAGTTTTTGACTTTACATGCTGAATAACTTAAAAGCTTCTGTCAATGCTTACATTATTTATGTTCATTCAATCTTCCACACACCACTGAGTATCTTTGTGTTTGAGTTCTTGCTTCATGTGATGTATTACAATCACGTTTTTGCTGATTTTTTTGTACCCATGTTGCCCAAAGTTCAGTAGAAGATTTCATTATGTTATCATACTACTACTACTAGTAATGATTAAGGCGAGTTTAAGTCTAATCATTGTACTTTTACTACGATGAATGAGAGGCCATACTCTTTTTACTTTTCAGGTGTCAAGTGCTCATATAGGCGCAATTTGGGGGGCTTTTTTGATATAACCCCCCGAGGTATGTAGCTTTGGCAAACAACCCCCCGAGGTTTGAAATTTTGGTAAACAACCATTTTTAGTTAGTTGACCGTTAGTCAACAGTTAAAGTCATGGGCAAAATTGTAATCTAATAATTTCAAACAAATATATTAATTTTCAATGTATTAATTTGGAATTAATAAAATTAATATATTTGTTTGAAATTATTAAATTACAATTTTGCAAATAAAAAAAATTAATAAAATTAGTATATTTATTTAATATATTTATTTGGAATTATTAAATTACAATTTTGCAAATAAATAAAATTAATAAAACTAATATGTATTTATTTTCAATGTAATATTAATATATTTGTTTGGAATTATTAAATTATAATTTTGCAAATAAATAAAATTAATAAAATTAATATATTTATTTCATATATTTGTTTGGAATTATTAAATTACAATTTTGCAAATAAATAAAATTAATAAAATTAATATGTATTTATTTTCAATATAATTCTAAATAAATACATTGAAAATTAATATATTTGTTTGGAATTATTAAATTACAATTTTGCCCATGTCCTTAACTGTTGACTAACGGTCAACTAACCAGAAATGGTTGTTTACCAAATTTTCAAACCTCGGGGGTTATTTGCCAAAACTACATACCTCGGGGGGTTATATCAAAAAAGCCCCAATTTGGGTCCATAAATATATTTTCGCCCAAATCCAACTAAATTTTTTCAATGAGTTTTAAATTGGGCCCAATTTCGGTTCAACCTATTTTACCTTTTGAGTCAGTACTCTACATTCTACAATTTAACAACCACTCACACAACTTTGATTTTTAATGGATCCTTATTGGGTCCACTTTGGTCCTTATTGGGTTTAAATATAATATATATTTTTTGACAATAGACCCAAATGAACCATACCCGTTTTAAGCCCAACTCAAAAGAACCCAATCGAAACCCAACCCATTCAACCTAATTGACACCCCTATGCTCATATAAGGAAAGACCAAAGTTATAAGGGCATGTCAATATATCTGCTCCGCCCCTCGAATCAAAGAAATCTGCTCCAGTCATGTCTTGAGTTTGTACTAGAAATCAACTTGACTTTTGTTACGAGATATCAATTTAAATAGTTGATTGACAAGAGCACGATAATGTATCGAGAGTGAGATCAAATCAACATAAAGGTAATGTGGCAAAAACTTCAAAATGATATTCCATTTACTCACAAAAAGGTACCCTATGATTTAGAGATCAGAATTAACCCACCAAAATATTACTCAAATGGCCACTCCAAGAATACATCTAAAACTAGAATAAACTATAAATTAACATCTAATACTCTTCAAAAACAATGCAAATAATGATCTAAATTATCCCTTCTTACAACTGCATCCGAGTTCAAGAATGGAAATCTATTCATCTAAAAGTCAAAAACAACAGAAATGAAGAATGTATCTGAGCAACAAATTGCAGCACTTGCCTCTTTGGCTGTTTAATTTTGCAAGGATTACACATCATCTCAGCCATAGCATCACATAATTACATCAAAAGTTCAAAACAATCAATTTCTCTATCTCCTATCACTCGACAACGCTAGAAAGTCGAAGCTGACCAAAACTGACTCAGTTTTCATTATGTATATACACTCCCGGGACCCATGCCAAATACGAGGGTCCATACTTCAGTTTTTTCACTTCTTATTCATATTATTTGCTAAATTATTTTCTTCAATTTGTCATCAGACTAAAAAATCTATCCACCTACAAAAAATGATTTGACCCCTTTTTCAGCCAGTCATTGGCTGCAAGAGTGATCCTATTGCGAATCAAAATAGCTGTCATATATAGAGAGTCGATCAAACGCATCAAAATTTGCCTTCAAACCAACAAACTGGCTACCATATTGAGCACAACCAGCATGTGGCCATCTACACCCACCATCTCTCCCTCGCAATGGACATAAAGACTCACAAACACGACTTATGGGACCATCACTAGAATCATCATCATCATCATCATCATCTGGGACAGAGCCGCCGGCATTATCTAATTTCTCATCATGCTGTAGAAGAAGGCCACTAGACTGCATTTCTGAAACCGAAAACAGCGATTTTTGAGGAATTTCTGTTTGAGGGTTGCTTTCGATGCTGACAATACAATCGCCATCTTCCGAGAAGTGAACTTTACAGCCAAGTGACTGTATTGCTCGTTTCATAGCGGAAGCTTCCCTTTTGGATCTTCTAGCCCAATCTCTGGCTGAGCTGCTTCCGAGCTTCTCATTTCGCAACTCAGCTGTCAAAGACTCTAACGTTGCTGTTGTTTCTCTAGCTTTTGACTCTGCCAAATCTTTTGCCTGCCAACAGACCATAGATATTAACGACGAATAGCATGACATGCCAAGTATGATGCATGGACACGGGACATGACACGACACGGACACGAAATACGACATTTTAAAAATATTAGGACAAGACACACACTGCTAATAAAATGTGTGTATATATATATATAATATATACATGTATATGTTCATTAATTTAAGTTAAAATATATAAATTAGTTTTTTCATTCTAATTTAAATGTGACTGGTTAGAGAAATAAACTATAAGAATGACTATTGAAAATTATAAATTTGTATTTGATTTACAAAGTTATATATATTTGAAAGAAAAATAAAAACTTCGGTTTTCAAAATAAAAAAAAAAAAGTGAAATAACATCAAGTGTCACAAATAATTCATACTATAAATTCATACATAGTAGACATACCCTCTAACTGCGTCCATTACGATGTTCATATTTTATTTTATTTATTTTATTTAAGCAGACAAATTTATTTTCATATCGAACACGGTGTCGGAGAATATCGGACGAGTGTCGTGTCCGATTAAGTGTCCGGCATGACACGTGATTTTTTGAAGTGTCCGTGCATCATAGCATACCAACAAGGTCTCATGGTGCGAAGCGGCGCACATTTTTCGAGGAAAGAATTACAAAGATAAAAAAATTATCTATACTACTACAATCAATAATATGCTAGTTTTTTCAATAGTAATACTCATTAGATAAATAACAAATTTTCAACAAACAAATAAGTATAATACGAGCTAATGTCAAGTACTTCAACAACAATTTTCGGTCGAAATTGAAGGGGTTTTAGTTTAATTAAAGAGCTTTGGATCGAACTAATGAAATTTGGAAAATTGGGAATAATTGGAATAAGGCCCAATGATTTTAAATTGAAAATAACCCTAACTCGTCCAAAACACCCTCCTGCATACTAAAAAAGTTAAGGGTTTTGGGGTCAATTAGTCAAATGGGGCAAATTAGGAATAACTGGAATAATGACCGATGTTTTTAAATTGAACTTAAAGGCATGCGCCATGGAGAAAATGGCGGGTTTGGCGCCCGCCATAGTGAAGACAAGCACCACGCTATTGTTCATGGCACTTAGTTTGTGCCATGAGTGCCTTGCACCATGATGCAGGCTGGCGCGTCATTCACAACTATGCAACAAATGTAACTATCTGATTACTTTCCGGTTGGTAACAACATATAAATTTGTGGCTACATTATTTTTATGCTAAGCTTGGTTCAAACAATTTGAAGAACATAGAAAATTATTTTTTTCTGGATTTTGGTTCACAATATAACAGAACCAATGAAATCATTGTTTAACTGAAAAAATATGGTAAATTTGATTGAGAAAGTATTTATGAGATTAGCACATGAGAATATATGCATCTAGTCAGTCTCCTATTGTTATCAAGTTCTTTGCCTCTTCTCTACCCAGTGAGCTTTTCTCATTTTTTTCACTTCTGCTCTCTTATGGCTCGGTTTATATCAGAAGTGGCAAAGAACACTTTCCAGAACTATTGGGATAAACTGAAGAAACTAGTAAGCATGTGCAACACTCTAAGTACCTTCTGCAGTTCAGATATTTTCTTAACCATGTTCCTACATTGTGCTTCAATCTCCCCTGCTAGAGATTCTGATGGACAAGACCATCGAAGGTGGAACTGAGGCCAAAGTGTTGGGGCTAAAGCTGCAGCTGGAGGAAGCAGCGGACCTTCAAATTTTGATGGGTCATAGAAGTGGTTGTAATGCACATGAGACCTATCTGAAGCCCGCAAATCAGCTAAGTACACCCACAAGCACCCGCATGCATCATAAACCCCAGCTTGCTGCCTTTCTTTCTCACTGAAAAAAAAAGAACAAATTACACAACCTTTAACAGGTAATCCAAAATGACAAAAGTTTTTTCAAGAGATCATTCCTATGTTCTACAATTTCTTTAACAGCCCAAAAGGCTGCTGTACAGTACTATTTCAGACCTGCATTACCAACTATAGTCTACCAAATATGTTGATATCAATATACATCTCAGAGAAGGTTCATGGGATGCTAGTGCCCAAGTCGGTTATGAATCATATTACACATGAAGAAGTCAGCCATTCAACAGCTCACAACCACACTTGGATGGACGATAGCATGAATCTTCCACTCTGAGAATAACACGAGGAACATGAGGAAGACTTAGTAAATACCTGTTGCAAAAAAAGTTTCCAAAACGACAGGAGAGCACACAGTCGACTAAATCTACCAGGAAAACCTGCAGGACCAAAAACAAGAGTAATCAAGTAGTTAAATCGCGACTGTTTAAGACTTAACTCACTCTTGATGCATCAAATGAAGGTACCTACCGATGAGAACTCAAAGGCAAAAGGATACATTCGTAACAGTTGTGAGACACAATCAACCCACTGCAGAACAATATCAAACATTAAACAAAATAATAAACGATGGTCAAAATTGGAAAACAAAAGCATAGTGCCAGTAGAAGTAAAAAAATAAAGCAAGAATCAGATTTTGGAACATGTACCTGCAAAAAGATGGGTGAGCAATTATTTTGCGCATGCGAAGACGGAGATTGAGAATTGGACGATTGGCGCATTGGTGATGAAGGGATACTCCCTGTAGAAGCCTGTCTTGTTAATTCACTAGAAAGGCTGTCATTTCCAGAGACAGTTGGTATTCCCAGACGATCTGAAAATGGATGACCAAATGCAAGCCAATCCTTTTCTACTAGTGCCTGAATCAGAAAACAGATTGAATTTAGTTACTAAAGCTCGTCATATCTATAATGAGGTAGGATCTTGCCTGTGAAGGTATCCCAAAAGTTTTGCTATCTAGATTGCAAATATTAGCATATAATTGCATCTAAACATCACTATAGGCATCACCATAGCAGAAGAATAGTTTCAGAAAGAAAAAAACAGTATTGGGGTACAATTGTCATAAAATCCATAATTTGGGTTACTCATCAACATCTTGCAACTATTTCGGGAATACTCGGAAAAAGACTCACTTTTTTCATGATAATGCATGTAAAATGTCAATAGAAATAGTAAACTATACAAAAGATGATGGAAAAAGACAGATATCGAGCTAAAATAATGTGATTATCTCCAAAATTCAACCGTACTGAAATCAGAATACAATTCGGGAATAGATCACTCTATAAATGAAAGATGCCAGAAAAATATTCTCCCATACTAAATTAAGAAATATTTTAATAATGATTCAGCATCCTAAATTTTATTTTAGTTATTTCTAAAAATTCGGAGAATTTTGTTCATATGAGAATCGAGTATAACTAAATACTTAGTTTGACAAATTCAAGCACATAAAGAAAATATAATATTATACCAAAGGTATAATACAAACTACCAATAATATGGCATATCACTATCTGAAAAGGCTAACCAAGGATATAGACAATATATACTATAGATACAATGAATAAATGAAAAGACCCAGCAGGACTTAGCTAGTACCTGAAAACCTTTGATAGTCCGATAATATGGATCAAGCAACAAGCTTGCAAGGGAGACCAGTTGGGTCGTTCTATCCCATCCATCGCTACAAACAGATTTCACGACATTTAGTGAAAAGATCAAAGCAGCAAGTAATATGTCTCCAGTAGAATTATTTTTTTCTTTTGAAAATTATAGGCCACAAAGTGCAATGCTCAGTCAAGGAAGTGGTCAATTCTCATAATACAGGATGAGAGAATAGACAGCAAATTGAAATTTTAGAAAATAATACAAACTGTTTTACCAAACTCAAGCAGTTTAACATGGATGATTATGTAACAAAAAAGTATTGGCACCAGACGCAGAAAGGTAAACAAGGTCTACAACTGGAAAAATTATAAACATCAAAGTCCGTTGGGAACCAATTAGCAAAACAAAAAAAAACTCAGACTCGGCAAACAAAGTAGCAATTTCTTATATGTACTTTCCAAGACGCAAGAAAATTAAACAAGTTTTCTCGAACAAGATATATCTTCTATAACAGTTGAGTAAGGAGGTAAAGAAAAAGTTCTATCTGGCACACAAATATAACCAACCACAAATGTAACGAATATCAAGGGGGCTATTTAGATATGACGTTCCACCAAACAGGCATTAAGTTCTTTTAAACTGATTCACATTAGCTAAACAACAGTATTATCCACATTACTGTATGGTGGGATGTCTAGATAGATTCATATGCGCCAAAAATAATTGAGCTTTCTTCCGAAATATCCTTTAATTGCATAAACAAGTCACTCATTCTTGTACTGGTTAAAAATTGAGATTCATCAGCTTCTGTATAATGCATGTACACCTCTTGTGATGGAATTATTATGTGTTTACGTGCTGCATTGGAATTCCAATATTACTTCCTTTTGTGAAGCATCCTTATAAAGCTGGTACAATAGGATTGTATAGTTAATCAAAAATAAACTCCCAGGAGGATTTGCCGCATGTTTACGATCTACATGTGTAACTTCTTATATAACCAAGGGTCAAAATGAAAACATTTACGACCAACCAATTGGACAAGCCAGCAAATAGTTCAGTTGCAGACTGTGTGCCGTCATTGGGTTTACCTCCTGACTAGGTGTGACAGACATGGTTCTCATATGAGACATCAAGTAATAGAACATATACAAGATACCTACCGAATCCAGACCATGCTTTTTCCACACTAGGGGGTAATATCTAATTATAGTGCTATACATTTTTTCTCTTATCTAATAGTAGTAATAATATCTGATTGAGTGATGAGAATTTTATATGTAACATGCAATGTAAGCAATCATATACCAAAATTGCATTTGTTAAACATATACCCCTCGTCTAACAAAGAGTGTTGCATTTTGATTTTCTTAAGAAATAAGAGAAGTGATTGATTAAATGTAAACCTCTAAATAGTAAAATTAATCAAAACAACTAACAACTGTCCACGTCAAATGAAATAACATATTGTAAATGTGAAGAAAGAAAAGTTAACCGTCACCATAATGGCATCTTTTCCATAATATGATAAAGAGTGTTCTATTTTTACTTTGTTATATGGATCAAATATATAGTACAAATACTTGACAAATAAAAATAGAAACCTAGACACCCTCTTTGGGATGGAGCAAGCACTATAATAAAAACTGATTGAGCAGGGTAATTATTAACATGACTACTGCCACAATCTAAACCAAGAAAGGCATTCGCCACTGAAGTGGAAAAAATTGATAGCAATATGGAAATAACTAACATCCAATTATAATCTCGATAATAAATATTCAATTGATGAGTCTTCAATATAGGGGTGAGAGCAAACTTTTCCATTTTGAAACCACAGCTCTGGCCTACTGTTAACGAAAAGCCGTAAGATATCTTACCTACAATGAACAAGCACTGTGGCTGATTCCATAGCAACACGGGCAGCAATCCAAGCAGAACCAGCTAAAACACTCTGAACATGTATCAACCAACCGCTGTCCCCAAGAGTCGAGACTGAAGCAGACATACTGCTGAGATTGCCTCCTCCCCAAGTCCATCCCCCATGCCTCTGTTTGTGAAAAAGCAAAGGTACAAGACAAGCTTAAATCATACTAATCATCAGCAGACAGACTAAAAATTATTTCTCCTATAAAGTATAAGAAAGGTCAACTTTTATATCCAATTTATGGATAACGGATGGCTAGATTGTTAATCAATTTATCTACTACTGTTTGTATCAGTAACAAATTCAGCACCAAACATATGAGGGCTTGAGATATCTGCTGAAATTATGGGCATCTATAATGTATTCATTAGTTCAGCCACCAGCTAATCAAGTTAATAGATAATTACGATTCAACATGAACCAAATTTGTACCATTTACGATGATATTTGATTAATTAAAAGTTGTGAAATGTCAGCAGATTAGCAACAAAACACGTGATTGATTCTTCAGAAGAAGGTAGAGTATATAATGTTCGCCGTACTTGTTAAATATCATCCCATATTTTATGGTGGATGTAGATAAAGTTAGTAATCAAAAAGTAAGACATGTAAGACCGTCGCAAAGAATGTCATACTATCTGACACAATAAAAGATACAAGTAGACTAACGTAATAGCATGTTAAGACAATTAACTAGCCATTATTCTTGTCATTTATGTATCGACTGTATTAGGCTCCAAGCATTTTATATTTATTTCTGGTTCAAGAGCCAAAAGAACCTTATCCAGACAGCAGGCGAAACAAGCGCAACATGGAAGGCCTTGGGATCACCAGAAGAAAAAGGAAAGGGGAAGGAAGTCGAAACTCCGCACAAAGTATACGATGTTATTAAATTCCAGAAGAAATTTTCAAAGAATTGCTTAGAGAGCTACGACCAAAGTAAATGAATGGATGCTTTTGTCCCACAAATGAGATATCATTATAATTAACAAGAGGAATCTCTTTCATGGTAAGCAGCTAGCTCTTATGCAGGACTATAAAATCATACCAAAAATGAAGACATTCCATCGGATGAAGTCGCTCCATGAGTATCCACATAGTCTCTAAGCTTAACAAGGCTCTCTCTCATAGCATGTATATTGTCAATTCCAAAGAAAACTATCTGAAAAAAGGTTCAAATGGGTGAATGTGAAAAAGATTATGGAAGTAAAAAAATGACTTGAGGTGCGAAATTCGATATTCAAAATTTAGACAGACCTCAGATTGAGAATAATTGGCAGACGACTCTGATCCGCCACCCATTGCTCCATTTGCTAAAGCATTTTTCCTAGGCCTTGCATCAGCGATGTATAGCTTCCTAAATGAAATTATCGATTCAATAAGATTGATTTCCTTATATGTAGATATTGGAACTGTTTTAATAAATGTTCCAAACTCAAACGTTACATAACAAGTTAATCAAAATAAAAGTAATTACAATGAAGGATAACCCCAAGAAAAGGTTTAATGACAACAAGGACAAAACTTAATATTTAATTCCATACAAATTGAGAAAAGTTCACCTCCTGCGTTCCTTAACTCCAGCAAGTTGAGTCCAGAGCGCAGCAACTAGCTTCTCATCAGCATTGCTGCAGACAGGCCATTGATTTAGGAAATCTTATCAATGAGAGAACTGCACCTTCCAAATTCCACTGTACACAAATCTTATACCCACAATCCCAATCCAAACTTCACAACCCCAGAAACCATTTACAAACTGCAATACATACATGCGTTTAATGACCCAAAACTCACCTTCTCATATTCATCATGAGGCCAACTAGTGGTTGGGACGAACGTGCAAGGACAGCTCCAGTTCCTACAGTTCATCAGTTAGACTAACTTAAACATGAGGTGAGATAAAAATATTCATTTGAAAGTTAATTAGTAATTACCTGGATGACACCAGGAAATTACAGGCAACCTATATCGTGCGCGGAAGGTACACGCCTGTTGTATTTCTGCATCACTGACAACATGGCAAGCATAAACCATAATGTATTTTTCAAGTGACCAGAAGAAGAAACAAAATTAGGCAAGCAAATTATATTACCTGATGAATTTTGGAACAAGCAACGCAAATGGATAGGTAGGGGACATCGCATAATCAGAGTTCACACTGCTTATTCTCCACCAGTCATTTGACAATGTGAATGAACCATCATCAATTGTTTTAGACGAAGCAAGATATGATCCTAATCCAAGAAGCCGGAAGTACTCATTCAATAGCCGTACTTTAGGATTTGTATTACTGAATTTAGAAGGTCCAGAGGTAAAAGCATAGAGTTCCCAAAGTCTAGTTGGCCTAGCGCACCTTGATAATGCATCGTATACAGCACGCCTCTACAAATCACCATTTTTACATCAGGATTACGATGAAGAATATATAATTTGAAAGAACCACTTAAAGCATCAGTTGGAGAGCTGTTACAACTTACAAGTAAAATATTTAAATACTAATTAAGATGGTAAACAAGGATAAATGTCAGTTATCAAGCACATCCTAATTAGGGCATGGTTCTCAAATCCAAGTCCAAGAGCTAAACTGAACAGTCGAATCTGACTCGGGGTAATTTGACTTCAATCGTAAGGAAAGAAACAAATGGGGAAAGTATCATGGTTCATGACATTACGAATTCACAATTCTCAAATACAAAACATGATCCGCCCATAAAAGATCATACTTAGATGCAGAGCAGTTAAAAGATAAACCAAGGATTATGCAGTAAAGTAACAATGCTTTATAAAGAGAGCCAAATGTATATACTACATACCAAAGATACATGTAATCCCTATGTCAGTTAACTGAAACCTCTAAACCAAAATCACGAAAAGACACAAAATGGGGAAATTACCATGGCCACTGTTACATTTTAAATTAACAGTTGTCATAAAATATCATGTATCCAATATTTTCAGTAATTCAATCAGTGACTTGTTCTGTGACATGTACTCCAAGTATCATCTGACCAATGGAGCACTTCAACAGAAAATTGTTCCTCACCAATGTTTTACCAGATAAAACAAAAGGCTAAAATCATAGAAAGTGTGAGTGTATGCCGACCAAGGTTTAAAGAATCAAACAAAAACTTCTCACATCCAGGATGGCTTACCTGTTTTGTCCGAGGCCGAAAGCCAAAGACAATGATTCTCATATCTTTGCCTGCAGATCATAGTAGCAACCATTAACTCAACACATGGCTAATTGTGTAAAAATGCAGTCATACACAAAAGGAAAATACTGACAAGGGCTAGGATCAATGTAAGGAGGCACTTCCCACAAAGTTGATTTATTACCACAAAAATTTATAATGAGACTTCCCTCCCTCTAATGATCAATCCAGATTTTCTGATCCAGAAATACTCATAGTAAATACTCCATCCATCCCACAGGAAAGTTGTCCTAGTATACCTTTTTTACTTTTTACTTTTATCAATAAACACGAAAAAAGTTTCAAAGTTACCCTTCATTAAAATTCCAAAATATTTAAGTATGGTAATCTACAGTCTATACTTCATCCGAAAACTTTTGGATAAAAGAAAGAAATCAATAACAGTGACATAAATAAATTCTTAGACAAGATAATATTAAACAATTAATGCTGGATTTAAGAGGGATGAAAAATTGCCTTGTGAAGTGAGGCATTATTTGATTTTGACGTCAATCTTTTTGTCTTCTACCCAAAAAACTTCTTTCTCTCCTTAGTTTATCATTTGTGGAAATAATCATTTCCTTCACATGATATTAAATGAATTTGAAAGGAGTAACATGAAATTAAACGATAAATTCCCATTTTTTATAGAATTGGACAACATTTGGGGATGTATTGTGGGGATACTAGAACTCACTTAACAAGTATATTTCCATTTTTTGGAACAGGAAATGTTCAGAAGCATACCAATGACCTGAAGCAATCGCTGTGATGGAGTCTTATCTACATGCTTGGGGGCTGATGGAAGCTTTGTAACCTTAAGAAAGATAGAGTAATAAGAGTTTAGTAGTTGGTAAATTAAGCAAAGGAAGTGACTTAGGCTGCATAACACAATAAGAGACATGTCTAGATACAAAGAAACAGATAAATGCGCACATATGTGGTATGAGCTTGTGTACACAGCCATGTACATATCTATTTCTGTTCATATACATTCGTACACATGTATAGCCACCTACCTTATCTACCTATCTTCTATCTACTTATTTATCTATCTCATGAACAGTGATTTTGGTCGTAATTATTTTATATTCTCTCTTTTAATTTATTTGTTGGAATTCCAAACGACAAGTCCAAGGCAATAAAAAAGGTATCTTTAAATAACAAATGAAGCAAAAAGTTCATGAATACACTGATTTCTGCTGCTTCCGACAGTTCAATGTGCTCATCGGCGCCTGACCTGAGAAAATGCCCCTTTGCAGCCCATGCCGGATTAATCATATTATGTGCCCAGCATTTTTCGGAAAGAAATTGTGTTCAAACAAGCAAATAGATGCTATGCGAACAACTCTTTTTCTATCAATATCAGCACTTCGTATAGAGGTTATAATCTCATTTGATCGTTATGGACTAGTACCAAGATCAAGTCCACGTTGGATCACGAGCAAGGTCTGAAGGATCACTAGGTAGAAAGTGGAACACTTGTTTGGTAAATTTTCATTAGTATGAACTATGAATACACCTCTTGCATCAACAAAGACGAAAGTGGTGGATTCCTTCTCTCTTTCATAGTCTTGGCAGCTCTACTATCGGTGTTTACAATCTTGACTTGCGAGGATGGGTATGTATCTCCTGAAAGACCGTTTTGTGAAATTTCGCTAAACCAAGTTCTACTTTAGGTGAAGGAAGTACGGCCTAAAGAGGTGTGATGGAATTAAATCGTAAAGAAAGACCTCATAGGCTCATACAAATTAACCATGTGCCAAGAATGGGATTCCAAGAGTGTTGCAATTGCTTCTCACTCACGAGAGCACTTGGCTATGAACCACGATGTTGGGGGTTCAAAAATAAAAAAGATCAATTAAGACCAAAAAAGAGGTTGAAGTGGCGAAAGTCATAGTGCGAGCCTGATTATCCCTAAACAACCAGACAAAAATTAGATAATTGGTAGGGTATGCTCATATACAAACGCGGGGAAATAATACCTAGAGCGGGATTCGCTATTATTTAGATCTTATTCAAACAGAAAAATATCCAAAATCTCTTAAAGATCTTATCAGAGAGATGGTTCACTAATAGACCAAGGGATAAGAGAAGCTTCTGGTGCAATAGGTCAGTAGAACTCGATGCAGTTGTCCAGGCCATGCAGATGAATTGTGTTGTGAACAAGCCTCTTATTTTGATCTCTCAAACCGAGAGATACTACGTTTGAAGAGATTAACTTGGCAGAGGGTTTTGGAAAACCGTTGGGTGTTGTCGATCCTGGTTGACAAAGGAATCTTTGATCATAATTTCAATTTCACCCGAGAAGAACGAAAAGATAGGCATTTCGTTCTGAATAATAATTATGACACATACCTTTAACCTATTTACCTCATCCATGGCTGAATTGTTAAAGCACGCAACAAAAATTCAGACACTATAGCTATCAACCAACGAATTATCCAAGGAGGATCATTTAACCGTAGCACGGTAATTGAGATAATGAATACTCTTTTTCTTTTTGTAGTCTATTTATTGACAATATCTTTTGCTTTGTCCAAGCGGGTTCCTAAACCTGAAAAACCTAGTCACTTTCATACCTTGTCTAAAGATCTCACGGTTTGACCATTTCTCCTATTGGTGAGATTGGTAGCGTACTCAATCAAACGGGTAGATTCTTTCACCTACTACGAATCGCAAATTACCCATGATCCTCGTGATACTGCGACCATAGCATCTATATGTGCAAATGTCATAGCAGGAGCAATGAGCAGGGAACCATGCCTCTCTCCTCTCTGATCCATTTGTCTACGTGCTACTGATCTTATCTTTTACAGAATCGATCTCTCGCAACAATCTAGTTAGGTCTCTGGATAAAAAAACATTTCGATTCGAAGGAACGCAAATGTAATAATAATATAGATGTGTGTGTATCTATTTACATATACGTGTACGAGCTTGTGCATACAGCCATATTATTATCTGTTTATCTTATTTACACATTTTTCCACAAGTTTACCTATATATCATTATATATATGTATACATGAGGATAATATATGCGCAAAATACATGTGTGCCAGTGTGTTTGTGTATGATTAATAAAACGAGCTGAAATTCCCAGTAATTCATGACTGTCTTTACTGAGCTACTCTAAGAAAGGACATAAAATTATTCTTTATTTTACTTTCAAATATTCCACATGCATAAATTCATCTATGGATAGAGAGAATAAGGTACAAAGATATATTCAAAGAATATCATGGATTATCTCAAAATGTAGTAACTTGATGTTTCCTGACTTTTTGGAAAGCAATTAATGTATCTTTTCATACTTCTTCATATTTCTCTCTTCATTAATAAAGAAAGGGGTGATCGCAGTAGAAAGGTATTAATCTCATTTCCATTCTATGTAGACATCAACCATTTAAGACCTTACAATACACAGGCATGATAGTTCTTTGATGCCCCTTTCGACTTTACCCTTTACCACCCCTTTCCCATTTCCCAATCGAAATACTAGATAAATTAACAGTTACATCAGAAATACAATTTGACCGACAACAAAGACCTGACTAAGAAAGAAACAGAACACTGATACAACCATATACAACTTACGATTTTGCTGAACTTCTCAATTGTTGCCAATGGTATAGTGCCAAGTGATATAATGCTTCTAGATCCCTCGCTCTAGAAAAAGAAAAGTAGAACCCATCAAACACAGAAATTTTCATGAAAGATGAAGAATCACATCTCTAATTTTGTCATAAAGCACAGGAGAATAAACTATTTTAAGAGAGGATCATATGTACTTTTCACCCTTACACTATTTCAAATCAAGATAGTGCACCCTCCATCTTTTTGTCGCATCACTTTGCAGCCCCAGTTATTTAAATACTTCAGTCATTAATTCTTTTATCCATTATACCAAATATGCCCACTAACCGAAGATGTCAGGCTCCAGGAAGGTGGAAAGGAGGCATATTTGGTACAATGGAAAATGAAAAGAAACCAGACTGTAGGAATACGTTAAATGTCTTACTTACCAGGAACAGAAGACGAAAGTTTGTAACGAACAGTATTCCTGCCTCATCAGTATTCACAAGGACAACACCATATCCCTGTAAGTAAATCTTAAATCAAATTATTCTTGGCACATTCTAGTTTGTACATGAAAAAGAACATAACTACAACTAATGTCTTCATTTCTTAAAGTCATCAAACCATTGCCCCCAGGAAAAAATGATAATGCAGAAAACTTTATGACAAGAAAAAACTAAAGTAGAAGGGCGAAACAAGAATGACAAGTAGTCAGACCAAGACTTCGATCCGGATAAAACATAAACGGAGACCATATTAAGTACGGAAAAACCCTTCCAACATTTTTCTCAGAGCAAACATTAGGATTTCTTAATAGGTTTATGTGCACCTTGATATACTAAAGGATATAGGATCCATGAGAAACAACAATGGTTACAAACACATATATATGTATAACATAGTGCATCGATAGACCATTCAATATTTTGGTCCACGGTTTTCAAATTTTAAGGTCACCTTCAGTACTAGGATAAAACAAGCTTCAAGTTAGATACATAGGAAAAAGGTATTTTCCAATCCATCGTCCGAAGCCCAAATGCCCCAAACCGTTTGAAACAACCGCCCATTTTGGGAAAGATAATTTTCAAGATTACTTGTGTTGATGCACCTAGTAATATAGATGAATGCGATTACATAAATTACATCATGTAGAACTTCTATGAAAATTCGACAAACCCGACCGTCAAACCAACTCGATGAGAAACAACGTAACCAGCATAGAATGTACAAAAGTATGCCTTTAATACAAGAAATGAAATGGTAGGTTAGACATGAAATGAATCGTCACGAAAGATGTGTGATTGTGTTAGCTTGCTTAAACGTGGTTACATAAACATGACAGGGGAACACCTGATGGACATAGAAATAGAAAAGGTTTGCCTCCAAGACAAGAAATGAAATGCTACATGAGACATGAAATGAATCAAGAAAAAAGATGTGATTGTGTGTATTTCCATGTATACATGGATGCATAAACCTTGTTCACAATTTTAAATCAACTTAAAGGTAATACTGCAAATCCGTTTAAAAATAAAGTAGCATAAAATAAATCGAAAACCAGTTTCAAAGGGTATCAGTGCATCATTTGCCACGTCAACACTCCACATAAGTAGATGCAATATTGAAGCCATTTTGTGGTTAATATGGTATTAGACTCTATGGTGGCAGCAGAACTTGGTGGCCCAGCTGTACGCCTTATTTCATAGATTCACCATAAACCTTGTTCATAGATTACACCTTTTTCTTACCACGTCAGATTTCATCAAATTTAAATACAGGTTAAAGTTTCTAATTATGGAGAGGTACAATGAATATATGAATGGACTGCAAGGACATAGTAATTCGATCCTTGCCTCAGTACATCCAGTTCAACATTAATACAATTCAAAACACGTGATCAGAGAGATATCTAGTGGTCAACAAAACATGTAAAATGCAGAAGGAGAATTACAAGATGATGACTAGATGATTAATACGAATTAATATAATTAAAAAGTGTACACAATTAAGGTAGTATCTCTAATCCCTAAAAATTTTAAGGTATTAACAATTAAGGAAAACCGCAGTGCAGCCCTATTCATATATAGTAATGGATAAAACAAGGCACCTAATTTTATGTGGCCATGTGTTCCACATTAAATTTGTGCCTAATCTGTAAAATTCCAACAAGCATGTAAAAGATCATCAACGTAAAATGAAACCTTTCAGAATCCTCATGTAACGTGTTTTATCCATCTTTAACCTCCACCAATAATGTCTTATTTTCAAATATCCCAAATTATAGCTTATCGCAATAAGTGCAACAATAGTCCAAATTGGAAATTATCACACTAGTGTTGACAGTTACAGGATTCTTAACATGCAGTGACATTCAATTCAAGATATCCACGTATGAAGATTCAGACAATTAAGATGAACAATTTACAGCATTCGTTCTTCATGGTTAAAGAACAAGCTTTGTCTACCCTAAAGGTTTCCATAATTAAAGTTTTGTTTTTGGAGGCTTAACGTGGATTTGAACAATTAAAATGAACAATTAACAGCATACTTTCGTCATTGTTAAAAGAACAGCTTCATCTGCCTTAAATGTTTCCATAATTCAATTCTTGTTATCGGGAAGTTCTACATGCACAGTAATTTTAGAACCCTTCCAACCCCCTAAATCTCCTTTCTCAAGTAAACATGGCAGGTGATGCGATATTCATACTTACAAATTAAAATTATAGCCGCTCTCTTTATCCCCCGATGCATACTGATGACATTGACATATCAACTCAAAAGAAAGTGAAGAACTTCAAGATTCACGATGTCACAACACATTACAAAAAATTAATTCTTCCCCAAAATTTCTTCAGAAGACATGATACTTAAACACTCTACTATCAAAAATATTCCAAGAAAACGCAACATTCACAATCAGAAAAAATCGATCAATATTAATAAACAAGTACCTCCACTATGACTTGCTCCGCTTCAATTAAAAACTGCTGCACTACGAGCGGAACAGACCTCGAAACCGGCTGCAAAATCAGACACAAAATCACGACCATGAACCCAAAATCGAAAACCCTAGCAAATTAAAATTGAACACACACATCAACTTTGGTCCACTCAAGGGAATCCCAACTGCCGGCGCCCTCGATCCTCTCCGACTCGGAGAGACGTGGGTCCGATTCACGAAGCGGCGTCGCGCGGCGCGACCGAGTTCTGGGTGTGGCCATTTTTGCTTGCTTTGTTTCATACAAATTATGAATTGAATATTTGATGGAAATTGGTTTTTTATGAGTAACGAATTTCTGTTTGGAGGGGTCGGTGTAAAACGTGATTGAGACACGTCAGCGTGTTGGTGGGCCCCTTGGCTTACGTGGACAACAACCGCCTTGGATTTTGTATTCAGTTTTATCTCAACCATTTAGGATAATTGCATTAACACCCATTAATTATGAATAATTGATATTCAGACCACTCATCTTTAGTTTATTAGTACGGACATTCTTTATTTCAATTTCTCCACTGTATTTTCTAATTAAAGACGCAAACACCTTTCACTTTATCCATAATTATAAAATTCGAAAAGTACAACTCTAAACTCTTAAAGAAAAATATCATCTATATTAATTCAAAGTCACTTGATTGACAAATTTGGATATATACACATCCATACATTTGCACGTGTGGTATAAATACAAGATGCAACATCACAAATGACACAAATAACTCAAAGAGATATTTTAGAATTGGAAAAGTGATTATGAATGGTGGTGTTTTTGAATCTATTAGGGTGTATTTGGATTGAAGGATTTAAAATTTATGGATTTTAAATTCATTGACAAATTCATTTAAATTCGTTTGGATAAATTCATGTTATGATGGATTTCAAATACCTTGTCATTCATTGTAATCTATTTTCTCCATAACTACGGTGGATTTCAAATGACACAATTTTAGATGTCATTTCAAATCCTTCATTCAACTCCCCTCCTCAAATCCAAATCCTTCAATCCAAACACACCCTAATTTGAGGGTGTGTTTGGATTGAAAGATTTGAAATTTATGGATTTCAAATTCATCGACAAATCCATTTAAGTTCGTTTGGATGAATTCATGATTGGATTGAGTGATTTGGATTTGAAGGAAGGATTTGAAATAACAAATAAAATGAAATCATTTGAAATCCACCGTAGTTATGGAGAAAATAGGTCAAAGTGAATGACAAGAGATTTGAAATCCATCGTAACATGAATTCATCCAAACGAACTTAAATGGATTTGTCGATCCTTCAATCCAAGCACACGAATCATAGTTGTCCAATTTAAGTTCGATTATAAAGAAGCTCATAAATCGCCATTTATATCGTTTATGGTAATTTATTATGATCATAAGCTCAATTTGTATTTGCATAAATCTAGGCTTTATTTGCATTTTCCTTTAACAATATACAATCATATACTTTATCATTTTCCCAAAGACAATATGATGATTAATATAGACTTTTTTTTAGAGAATATGAGTTTGTATATGAGACTCTACAACTTCTATCATAAAATAAGTACTCATATTATAACTTATACGAACATCTTGAGCAAGTCATGTTTTTTATAAATTTTAAATACACCAAAAAAAATATTTACGATGATAATGTCACAACATCATTCTTTAATTGATACAATGTTAGAACCAAAATTATATATTTGCCTATAAGAACATTTTATTTTGGAGGCGAAGTAAGACAAATTAATCTTTACTTTGGGCAAGAATAAATTGCCAATTAAGTCATAATTATTATCAATTAAAAATAAAAAGTAACAAGTTATATTCTTTGTATCAACAAAGACTAAATTTTATTTGTAGGCAAAGTAACAAAACTTTGTTTAGTATATAGGCAAAGTAAAAGAATTATTGGCTTGGCAAAAAACTACAAAAAAACTTGCCAATTAGGGCTAATTTCATCATTGTTACCAATTACTTATTTATCTCTAAATCAAGCAATATTCTTGACAAGTATTGTAATATATATACATATAAAATATAACTTTTAATATATAAAAATCTTTAGATATAACATATATACACTTCTATATATTATTGAATCTTTATAAAATAAAAAATGTAAGAGCTCTAAGCACTACTCCGACTAAAGAATAAAAAGGACTAAGTACATCATTTTAATATAATTTATAGTGTGTGAACGAAAAAAATTAATAATTTTAAATTTTGGGCCTCGAGAGTTGAGAGCATGGGCCTAGATTTAAGTTTCAATTTTTCGGGCCCGATGGTAAATATAACAACAACGCTTACATTAGTAATATATAATAAATCGACTTTATTAAAATTGATATTTTTTATAAATATAACTTACTTTTTAGAGAACAAAAGTTTTTTTTTTTTTTTTGATGACAATCTAGGCTTAAAGTTGCAAATCTATATGCCTTTCCTACCCACCACGTGAATTACATACATAACTTGTGAAAAGTGTTAAAAAGTACCACACGAGGGGAATAGTCTTTGATTCTATTTGTAACAACTTAATATCTAAATGAAGTTTTCAATTATTAAATCAAGATATAGGAAATCAGTTTAAAAAGAGATTTTAAAATAAGGTTTTACATCTAAAGTATTTTTCAATCAAGAACACTTTAATTTCATAAATTTCTTTTTTTATGACTAGAGAAATATGCAATCGCGTTATTCCTAAAGTACGCAATTTATAAATTTTGCTCTTACATAGTAACATGTAAACCATAAAAAAGAGTTAAATCAATGTAAAAACTCACAAAGTTATGCAAATATCATATTTAATTATTTTCTATTAAATAATTCAGTTAATTTTTAATTTAAAAAGTTAAACATTACTTAGTCAAATAATTATTAATTCCTAATTTATGGGTTTTATTAAATGGGTCTTAAAGTTCTTGTTACATAAAAAATTATTTTAAACATACACCCAAAATCCCCTCATTATCAAAAAATAATATAAAAGATAAAATTTAAATTTTAGATGATTAGTAGGACCAATATTAAAAATCGACCACTATGAGAAAAATGCAAATGTTGAAAAAAAGATATTCATTTCCTCGAGACAAACAATTATAATTTATAAGCTAGCAATCAATACCAAAATAAATTTGAGAACTCTTTTGGAATATTCCTTAGCACCAAATCTAATACCACTTTGGTCATGTTACATGTTATAAACAATTATTTTGCTTGTACACTTTCAACGACCCATTAAGTACTTTAAAATAATTAGATGCATGATCAACACCTTTAATTGACTCTATTTAATTTGATATAAGCTTAATAATTTCTTCAAGAAATTTTATATTAAATCGATCCGTTAATATCACACATTTTTTATCTGTAGTTTTTCTTATATGAATTGGTGAAAAAACCCATCCAAATTAGAAAATATATGATGTATATTAGGTTGGAACTGCTGGCCCATCTTAACATAATTTCACTCTTATTTCGTTCTCATTTATGAACTAGTCGAGCTCGATTTTAACAGTCATTTATAATCATGAATGTATTTATATAAACACTAAGAAATGAAGCCACAAGTGAATCTGAGTTATCTAACAATTTTCACCCAAAACGGTAAATTCGTTGAACCGAGTAGAATATTTTATTAAAAATTATCATCAAGTGCTTTTCTCAGACGAGTGAAGTAAGAATCGCACTCTAATAACTTGAATTTTTTACGTAGTTTATCATTTCTTATTAATTAAGATGATTTTCAAAACTTGTCGAATGTAAAATATATTTATAACTTAGTGTGATATATTAATAAATTAGAATTTCAATAAATTTTTAATTATTCATATTAAATCGAGTATCGATCCGTTTGATTCGTTTCACGGTACCATTTCCACCAAACTAGGGAAAAAAACAAAATGAAAAACAATTATTAGTTTTTATTTAAATTGACTGAGATTTGGTTTTTGGGTGTTTCATTCACAGTCACACCTAATCACACCAGACAGAATCTCATTCTGGTGATGCTCGGAGTATTCTACGCACGCCTCAGGCCTTCGTCGCTGACGTCACTCTCCCTATCCTGCGCCGCCGCCGCCGTTGATCGGCGTCCAGTTCTAGGTCACCGGAGAGAACATTCACTCCCGACGAGTAGCGGCGGCGCGGATTCGATATGGCACGCAATCATGCCTTCGTACTGGCTGCGGTGGCGCACGGCGGTGTTGAGCCGCCACGACCACGAGGCAATGAAGCGAGGTGAAGGCTCGTGGAACGTGGCTTGGGATGCGAGGCCGGCGCGGTGGCTTCACCACTCCGACTCGGCTTGGCTCCTCTTCGGCGCCGCGCCTCCGCTCCTCGATTGTAACGCAGATTTGAATCCGGCGGTGTCGGCTGATGATTTAAAAATCGATGCGTCGGAGTATGAAGATTGTAATTACAGAGTCACAGGTGAAATGAAAAATTCTGTGATCTTAAATTGTTATTGTGGAGATCAGGAGATTTTTATTGTATGAGATTGATTGTTGTGTTTGTGTAGGTGTGGCGGCGGATGGGAGGTGTTTGTTTAGAGCAATAGCGCATATGGCATGCTTGGCGAATGGGGAAAAAGCTCCTGATGAGAATCGTCAGAGAGAGCTTGCCGATGAATTAAGAGCTCGAGTATATGATTATCTATATCTCAAATTCTTCTATTTTTGTTACTGCAAAAATTTGTTTATTTGTTCTTATTTGAGAAAAATGATGTTGTACAGGTGGTTGAGGAGCTGTTAAAGAGGCGAGAACAAATGGAAGGGTGATATATATATCGTTTTTGTTTAATTTTATGTTTCTCTTAGTTGATAAACATGAGTCTATTTGAGGTTTTGATTAGTGTATAACTTGTGTAGCTTTATTGGGGAGGATTTTGATATGTATGTGAAGAGGATTCAAGATCCATATATGTGGGGTGGAGAACCTGAGTTGATTCTGTCTTCACATGTTCTTAGGTGAGTTTATTATCAGTGTTTTATGTTCATCCATGGCTTTATTGTTTTGTATGTGTTTTTGTAGAGGCAACATGTTGAAGCATCTTTACTCATTTAACTAGCATTTAGCATAAACAAAGGTGATAATACTTGATGAGATTGAAACATTCATATTTTCTCCTCCATTTTGTGGGTATTTGTGTCGCTTCTCAACCTTTCTTTTGCTTTAACGTGTTCATCGTATCTGTACCATTTAAATAAACCATTACTGTATTTTAGTGGATATATGATCGACTTCGTATTGATATTAGAACTTTCTTTAGCATTATTCACTTACAAGTACGAACAGGAATCTTTATTATTCACTTGCAAGTTCTAGTTACTTTATCTGGCATTTAGGATTGACTTTTTTTTAATGTTATCTTATTACAGGACACCAATTTCCGTCTTCACGAAAGCGGGAAGCTCAAGTAGTTTTACCAAAATAGCAGATTATGGTAAAGAGTATCGAAAGGATGAGGAAAATACTATCAATGTCCTGTTTCATCGGTATGGTCACTATGAGATTCTCGAAACACGCCAAGTTAAAGTCTGAGAGTAGACTCTCATGGTCATGGCGATAACGCAAGTATTTATATGGAAACATATTGAAGATAACTATTCTGTTTGAGTATTTTCATTAGATTTTAGACAATTTAATGGTATGGAGTTAGCTAAGCACTAACCTTCAGCAGAAATAGTAGTATTTTCTCAATATGTTGTTGAATGAAATTTCCTAAAGTGCCCCATATCATCATGTTAAGCAGGATGAAGATTGAGTGTAGCAAGATATTGCTTTAGATAATTTTTTGTTCTTGTGGTAGTTGTGGCTGGTTGGTTCATCATGTGAAATATGTATATTGTTGCATATGAACTAAATAGGTTTGTATGAGTAATCAAGAATGTGAACCAAATAGCTACATTATATGGAGCTCTATAGAATGGAGACCACTGGACCTCTAGTTACGACTATGATTTGGGTTTTGTCGGGTTAGTTTGTTAGAGTCTCCCCTTCCTCCTTAGAAAAAGTAGGAATTACATAGACAGTTTAGGAATCACTATATGTTTCTCACTGTGATTAGTTTCTCTATTCCAAATTCATATTCCATATAATTAGTTATTTGACACGTGTAATTTACAAATACACTTATTAAGGGATGTTTAACATTTGTAAATTTTTTTAACACGTGTCAAACATCTCATATATGGAATAGGAAATGGAACAAAATTTGGAATAGAAAATCTGGTTCATCACTATAGAGGTTGTAATTAGGTTATAGATAAGAACAAATAATTCACTAGGAGTTTTTTTAGGTAAATTGTGAGAAGGATTATGTACCCACTCGTTAACATACACAAGCTAAAGGTCCATTCTGGTGAAGGTACCAAAATGTCTTAAGGATAAATATTTTACATGGAGTTAATGTTTGTCTCTGTTTTAATTAGATTTTTTTAATAAAAAATTGTGAAATGCGTATTATTGAAATTTATGTGTAAATGATGTATGAATGTTGTATTTGTTTTTGTTGTTAGAAATTGGTTGAAATTTGTAAAATGTGTCAAATTAATACTAAAAAGTTGATGCCCGAGGTATGATATCCTCCTGTATCCCTATTAGACAAAATATAGCAGACCCGTAAACACACTACTAGAAAAAAAATACATTTTGATTTATGTAAAATTGTATACTTATTTTCTACTTATTTATAACAATCTCATAATTAGGGGTGTTCAAACTGTTATAACCGAACCGAATCGAGCCGAAAGTTCGGTTAACCGAAAATTTGGTTAGGCAAAAATCGTAATCGTAACCGAATCGATTTGAGTTCGGTTCGGTTACGGTTATAACCGAATCGGTTCGGTTAATTTCAGTTAACCGAAATCCGGGCAGTTTTTTTTTTGTTGCAAGAATTAATTTGAATTTTGGACTATTTGATCTATTTGAAATTAAGTTTTAACTTCTAACTTGAAATTGGTAAACTAATATAGTTTTAACTTTCAATCTACTGAAATACATTATCAAAAGCTCATCATGATGCACTTTTACATCTATATTATATTTTCATATAATATGATCATAATTATTTATTTATGTGAGATTAATTAAGTTCTACTTAGGGGAGATTAATTAAGCTCATCATGATGCACTTTTTACATCATGATCAAACTCACCGTAGTAAATAATTAATTAAGTCATACTTAATATTTATGAATTTTCATCAAATAAATCGGTTACGGTTCGATTAGACTAATCGACCCCAAATAACTGAACGTAACCGAAATCGAAATTTTTGAAAAAGGTTAACCGTAACCGAAATAATTTCGGTTTGGTTACGGTTAAAACCGATTTAGTCGATTTCGATTCGGTTCGGTCGGTTAGTCGATCCGTGCACACCCCTGCAATCTATAGAATTTTGCCCCCTTACAATTACATTTTAGTATTGGACTCAAATTTGATTTAATACCAAATTTATTAAACAAATAGTAAATATGACATAATCAGCTTGCTGACAGGCTCAAGATATGAGATAAGTTTTCCACTTCTAATGCATACATTAAGAGTACCCAACATTTTTGAAAATCATGAGTATCACCTATGTCAAGTAGCCTTGTCATATTATTAACATTTAGTGATAAACTTAGATTTGGCAAAACAAAATTTCTTTCAACTTTCAATTAGTTGCATCTGCAAACAAATCATATGTCAACAATTGAAATACGATTGTTATTTGTTAGTGATGATAATTCAAATCTATCAATATCGTCATTTTGAAAGAATTAAAAGGACCTCCAATATTATAATTCATTAAAAAAAGTATTTAGAAATTATGTTTGAGGATGAGAAAAAAATAGTAATTGTAATAGTTTTGGATTCAATAAAGGTTTTTATTTAGATATAAATATATTTATGTTTTGGGATTGTGATGAGATTTATGGTAAGATTAAGATAATAAAAAAATCATTTACCCGCTGAGATAATCATGGAAACTAAAATAATGATTAAAATCGTTACGAAATTGAGATAATAAAAAAATTCATCCGACAATTGAAATGATTGAAAAATAATGATTTTGTGGTATGTCAAAGTTGACATGAACTAGAATGGTGACCCACGCCAATTCAAGCATCTCCAACTCAATATAATGTTGGGTTGAAGATGTCCTAATCACATAATAATTTTTTAATTTATTAGTCACACTACACAACTCAAGATTTCGTAACTTTCACTTACATGTCTTATTCATGCGTATAATCTATCCTTTATATAAATGTGTGAATAATAAAATTGTTTAAAAGACTCACATACCCTAATTCAAATTTAGAATTAATTGGAATTAAAAACCTTTTAGTATTTAATTTATTAAAAAATAGAGTCCTACTTTATTTACCTTGAACACCTAATCAAATCAGAAAATTAATAAATAAAATTGTTATGATCACCGGGATTCAAGCAGGGAAACAGGGGAAGCAACGGTCGAATTTGGGAATGAAGATCAACACTTGGGCTGGGCTTTTGAACTGGACTGGAACAGCTAAGCAAAGTGGATCATCTAAGTAAACTGGGCCAGCTAAACAAATCACGAAATCATGGGCCGAAGAGGGATTTGCATTATCGGATGGGCTTTAGATTTTAATATGGAATAAGGGTCAATTTCGTCTTTTGTATGAATTCTGACGAGTTAGTTAGGATTTCAGATTGAGATATTGATATAAACACGAGGGGAATGTAATTGGGATTTTTATGAAAATATTGTTAAGCAATTCTGCATTTTTTCTTCTTTTCTGCATTCATAACCTTGCTGCATTTTTGTTTGTTTTTTGTATTCATTTTGCATTGTTCTTATTTGGTGATTGGTAGTAGCTTGCGATTCAATCCATAGTGAAGTGTGGGGTTAAATCGTAACAGTGGACTCAGAGCAACAAACGATCCAAGCTGCACTCTGATATTCAATGGCGAAGAACAACTCCAGGTTGGACTCGATCGAGGAACAACTCGCTTCACTGTTGACAAGACAAATACAATGGGACGAGCAACAATCGGAAATAATACGGATTAAGAATTACCAGGAGAGCTGCAATAGACAGCTTGAGAGTATGAAGGATTCACAGCAGGAAACCAAAGGACAAATGGAAATGATACTGAAAAGAATGGAAGAGCTGTGTAAGTTACAAAAAGGAAAGGAAGCCATGACCGATATACCTGCTAGTTCTAACTTTCAGGCAGCTCGAGGTGTGAGCGGCACTAACATGTCTCCAGGACAGAATCAGATGGCCGGCAACAATAATACCATGAATGTGAGACTTCCTAGATTCGATTTTCCCAAGTTCGATGGGGAGAATCCCCGGGGTTGGATCAGGAAATGTCACAAATACTTCCTAGTTCACCCCATGAATGACTTCGAGAAGGTGTTGACAGCTGCTATGCACATGGAGGGCCTAGCTGATAACTGGTATCTGGATTATGTAGAAGGGAGGGAGCTTATGGGATGGCAACACTTCACAGAGATGATCCTCAACAGGTTCTCTACCCCCCAACAGGAAAATCTCATAGGCCAATTCAATAAGTTGAATCAAACAGGTACTGTAGGTGACTATATTGAAAAATTTGAAGAACTCAAAGCTTTTATGGTTAGTATGAATAGATTTCTAACAGAGGAGTACTTCATTAAAAGTTTTGTCAGTGGACTTAAGAAGGAAATAGCTCAGATGGTTGAGATGCTCAATCCAGTGTCATTGGTACAAGCACTTCATCTTGCTAGAAAACAGGAGGGATTATTGGAAGCAATGGGCAAGGGTTGGAAAGCACAAGGGAAATTTCCTACTGTTAACAATGGAATGAAGGGATGGAAATCAGATAACAGCACATTGAATACCTACAAGAGGGCCAACCAAGTAACAGAGACAAAATACCCTCCTATCAGGAAGTTAAGTGGGGAGGAAATGAATGAGAGGAGAAGAAAGGGGCTATGCTTCAATTGTGATGAACCTTATGTGTTGGGGCACAAGTGCAAGAAACTCTTTGTGATTATGGGTCTGGAAGTGGATGAGATTGAACCTGAAAATCCAGAGGAAGGAACTGAAGAAGCCACAGAAGAGTTACACATTTCAGTGCATGCACTAGCAGGGCAGATTACTCAAGACACCATCAAAGTGAATGGGAAAGTAAGAAACACATCCTTGTCTATACTGATTGATACAAGCAGTACCCACAGTTTCTTGGATCCAGGCACTGCCAAGAAACTCAAGTGTGAGCTAGAGTACACCAATCCATTGGTGGTGACAGTGGCAGATGGAGGCAAAGTGCATTGCAATGCCAGGTGTGTGGACTTTCAATGGAGCATGGGAGGGGAGAATTTTAAAGCTAATGTCAGGATCTTACCCTTGGGAGGCTGTGACATGGTGGTAGGGGTAGATTTACTAAGGAAAGTAGGACCTATTACTTTTGATTTCAAGGCTCAGAAAATCATGTTTGTAAAAGGAGGCAAAGACATTACACTGCAAGGGGTTCAACAAGAAGTTTCACTTAGTATGATGAATGGTAAACAACTCAAAAAGTTAATTTCACAACAGGGCAGACATTTATTTGGTTGTATGTATATGTTACACACCACAGAAGACACCCTAACAGAGCCAACCAATTCAGAACTACAAGCTGTTCTCAGTCAATTTCAACAAGTGTTCGAAGAACCAAACACCTTACCCCCTGAAAGATCCCATGATCATCAAATTCCTATCAAGCCAGCAGCTGAGCCTTTCAAGATAGCACCATACAGGTACCCCTACATACAAAGAAAAGAAATTGAAAAGTTAATCCAGGAAATGTTGCAAAATGGGATCATACAATCTAGTAATAGTCCCTACTCCTCACCTGTGCTATTGGTTAAGAAAAAAGATGGAACATGGAGGTTTTGTGTTGACTATAGGAAACTAAACTCTATTACTATTAAAGATGGGTTTCCCATTCCATTAATTGAGGATTTACTGGATGAATTGGGAGGGGCTATTATATTTTCAAAAATAGATTTAAGAGCTGGTTATCACCAAATTAGGATGGCCAAGTCAGATATCCACAAAACAGCCTTTGTTACACCTACTGGGCACTATGAGTTTAAGGTAATGCCCTTTGGCCTTACTAATGCTCCTGCCACTTTCCAATCTCTTATGAATGAGGTATTTAGGGATCACTTAAGGGACTTTGTACTTGTATTCTTTGATGACATACTCATTTACAGTAAAGATATTAACAGTCACAAGCAACACCTACAAGTGGTACTACAGAAATTGAATGACCATCAGTTGTATGCCAAAGAATCTAAATGCTGTTTTGGTATGAAAAAAGTGGAGTACTTGGGGCATTTAATCAGTGAAGGAGGGGTAGAAGCAGACCCTAGTAAGATACAATGCATGAAGGATTGGCCTAAACCAACTTGTGTGAAGGCATTAAGGGGCTTTTTGGGTCTTACAGGTTACTACAGAAAATTTATAAGGCATTATGGGATTATTGCTAAGCCACTCACTGAACTCACAAAAAAGGGCAAGTTTCAGTGGAGTGAAGAGGCTGAAACTGCTTTCCAAAAACTGAAGTTAGCTATGAGTACTGCCCCTGTATTAAGCCTACCTGATTTCTCCAAACCTTTCACTTTAGAAACTGATGCTTGTTACTATGGTTTAGGTGCTGTGTTAATTCAAGAAAAACATCCTATTGCCTACATTAGCAAATCACTAGGAGCAAGGAGTTTGGGACTTTCAGTTTATGAAAAAGAGTTCTTGGCAATCCTATTGGCAGTGGAGAAATGGAGATCTTACCTTATACAAGGCCAATTTGTGATCAAAACAGACCAACAGAGCCTAAAATATTTACTAGAACAGAAAATTTCAACACCTCTCCAGCAGAAATATATGACTAAGTTGTTAGGATATGATTATAGGATTGAATACAAGGCAGGATCTGAGAACAAAGTAGCTGATGCTCTATCTAGGAGAGATTACAGTTCATGCCTAGCTATCTCAACAGTTAGACCCCAATGGATACAAGAAATCCAAGAAAGTTATCAAGGAGATGAAACAGCTACTGCTCTCATTGCTCACTGCATTCTCAATACTTATGATGTCTCATTTTACTCTTACCAAGGTGAAGTATTAAGATACAAAGGCAGACTGTACATTGGGGAGAAGACAAACTTGAGGGAGCAGGTTATTCAGTGGTTTCATAGCTCAAGTGTGGGGGGTCATAGTGGGCTGCAGGGGACATATCAGAGAATCCAAACTATCTTCTTATGGCCTGGACTCAAGAACCTTGTTCATATAGTTGTGTCTCAGTGTTTGGTTTGTCAGCAGTGCAAGCATGAAAATGTGAGAACTCCGGGGTTGCTCCAGCCATTGCCTATTCCAGAGCAAGCTTGGACCCATCTAACTATGGATTTTATTGAACAACTGCCACTATCCGAAGGGAAGAATGCAATTTGGGTCATAGTAGATAGATACACCAAATATAGTCATTTTATTGCACTCACACATCCATTCACTGCATCTCATTTAGCATCCATTTTCCTTGACACAATTTATAAATTGCACGGTCTTCCTCTTTCTGTGACCACTGACAGGGACAAAATTTTCATTAGCAAGTTTTGGAAGGAGCTTTTCACTAGTCTTGGCATTGAGCAGCACCTTAGCACGGCATACCATCCTCAGACCGACGGCCAAACGGAGCGGGTTAATCAGTGCCTCGAATCTTACCTTTGCTGCATGTGTGGTGGGACCCCAAGGAAATGGGCACAATGGCTAGCCATGGCTGAGTGGTGGTACAACACTAATTACCACACTGCCATTGCCCTCACTCCTTTTGAAGCTCTGTACGGGTACAAACCGCCACATATGGGTATCGGACCATTCATGGCAGGCACGGTAATCGGCGTCGAACAGCTAATCCAGGATCGACAGGACATGGCATTTCACCTGAAGTTTCAACTCAACAAGGCGCAGAACCGGATGAAGCAAATGGCAGATAAGCACCGGTCAGAACGGCAATTCAATGTGGGGGATTTTGTCTTCTTACGACTTAAACCTTATCGGCAGAGGTCACTTTACAGCAATACGATTTGGAAACTTAGCCCCAAATACGCGGGTCCATTTGAAGTCATTGGCAAGGTTGGGTCCGTCGCATACCGCTTACAACTTCCGGATTCAGCTCGCGTTCATCCCGTATTTCACGTCTCTCTACTCAAGCAAGGGAAAGGCATCACTTCCGCGTCACCAACCATACCACCTTTGGATGAAGAGGGTCAAGTCATACTGAAACCTTTGGCTATTCTTGCTCGGCGTCTCGTTAAACGCAATAATTCCGCAGTTACTCAGTTACTTATTCAGTGGGCTCATCTTCCAAAATCCGAAGCTACTTGGGAGGATTGGAGTCTAATTACGCAGAAATTTCCAGAGCTCAAGTCTTGGGGTCAAGACTTCAGTGAAGGGGGGGCAATGTTATGATCACCGGGATTCAAGCAAGGAAACAGGGGAAGCAACGGTCGAATTTGGGAATGAAGATCAACACTTGGGCTGGGCTTTTGAACTGGACTGGAACAGCTAAGCAAAGTGGATCATCTAAGTAAACTGGGCCAGCTAAACAAATCACGAAATCATGGGTCGAAGAGGGATTTGCATTATCGGATGGGCTTTAGATTTTAATATGGAATAAGGGTCAATTTCGTCTTTTGTATGAATTCTGACGAGTTAGTTAGGATTTCAGATTGAGATATTGATATAAACACGAGGGGAATGTAATTGGGATTTTTATGAAAATATTGTTAAGCAATTCTGCATTTTTTCTTCTTTTCTGCATTCATAACCTTGCTGCATTTTTGTTTGTTTTTTGTATTCATTTTGCATTGTTCTTATTTGGTGATTGGTAGTAGCTTGCGATTCAATCCATAGTGAAGTGTGGGGTTAAATCGTAACAAAAATCTAAATAATATAATATTATAAACTAATCACAAAATTTAAATATAATAAGTAATATATTGGATGAGGTTTCTCAAGTTCCGGTGGTTGAAGATAAAAGTGAATAGAAGCTGCAGAGGATTGTTTTCCCAAAAAGTGATAAATATGACTACAAAAATTTGTTTTTAATAGTAAAATACCATAATCAATTTTTAAGCACCCCCTTTACCAATTTATTGATTATTGATTATTATCACCTAAGAGAATTAAGATCTGAAACATTGCCAAATAGATTGTTTTAAGCTATGAGCTGATGGTCACTTATTCTAAGATTTCGAGAACAGTCCTATAGTTAGGCCTGGCATTGGGCGGGCCGGACCCAGACCCAAAACTTTGGGTTTGGGTCCGGCTTTGGGTCTAGACCTGGACCCAGACCCAATGGATCTCATGTTTTGGGTCTGGGTTTGGGTCTGGACCCAATGTTTTGGGTCTAGACCCAGACCCAATGTTTTGGGTCTAGACCTAGACCCAATATATTTTTATTTTTATTTTTTTTATCTAAAAATGCTTTATAATTTTGTAAAATAATAATCCGAGTGCTTTTATTTATCTAAAATAATGTTTTTAGATTAATTAAGAATGAGAATTATTAATGTGATAGTTCTTACTAATTATTTGATGTTGAATATATATTCGTAGTACGTACGTAAACTATTTGGTTGCTCTATTCTTCAATTTTGAATATATATAATGAAGATGTATGTATTCTCAAGACAAATAACCGATATCTGAGAGAATGTAGATAAGTTAATTATAATTTTTTATTATTTTACAAAATTATAAAGCATTTTTAGATAAAAAAAATAAAAAAAAAATATATTGGGTCTAGGTCTAGACCCAAAACATTGGGTTCAGACCTAGACCCAAAACATGAGACCCATTGGGTCTGGGTCCAGCTCTAGACCCAAAGTTTTGGGTCCGGGTCTGGGTCCGGCCCGCCCAATGCCAGTCCTACCTATAGTCCCTTTCAGAGGAAGGGTACTTTGATTGAACTATTTTGTAGCTAAAGATTTCTTATCAATAGATAACAACTCCATTTCTCATGTATGAATAAGTACAAAATTCAAACCCCTTGATGCCCATTTGGTGCTATTTTTTCTTTTGTCATAATTGTGGATTCCAGAACTACTCAATTATTGGAGTCATCTTAAATCTTTGGCTCCAATCCAATCAAAACCTAATAAAAAAGATATCACAACTTATGCGCACCTCATCAAAATCAGCTGCTGCACCAATTGGTGCAGATAGTAGTAGAATTAACAGTTACAAGATAGGGATGCTACAAGGGGAGGTATATAATTATGTAAATATGACAAATTAATCGTAGCCATAATTTTACTAATTTAAATACACGCAAATTGATTGCGTTATGTTGTTGACGTAATGGCTGGCGATCCAGACCAGCAGAGACACACACTACCAATAAATTTAAAACTGGACTGAGAATAGTAAGGCCCAACTTAAAACTGTATATTGATCCAATCTTTGAGCTTAGTAAGCCCAATTACATATTGGGCCATATCATCTTACTTCAACAATTAAATTGTTGTTTGTTATTTTCCATGTAAAAGATAAGGCTGACATTCTACCAACCCAACACGTGCTTCACGTTCAAATATAATAAGTAATATTGTATATATAATATTAATATTCCTAGACAACAGTAAAAAGAATGAACTCCCATTCAATTTGAATAAATTTCATATGCACGCATTATTCTAAGGGTATTTGAAAAAGATATTAGCTCAAATTTAAAGGATAATTAGAAGATCAAAGTCGGCAAAAATATTAATTTTATTCTTTCCATAAGTCCAATTCATACTAAAAAATCTAATAAACACACAAAACCTAGATAATATAAAATTTTAAGTACTAAGAAACAAAAACTTAAATAATATAATAATGATAATAGTTTAATAAATTAAATTATTATAATTATAATCTCTCTCCTATATAATGTGTGAATAATAAAATTATTTATTCTTATATGAAAAGACTTTCATACCCACCATTATTATAATAATTGAATTTGTTATATAAAAGAACTCTAATAGTAATAGAAAATCATTTATGTAGCAACACCGATCTCTACAAGAAAAGAGACATATTAGTACTATTATTATAATTATTGAATTTATTATATAAAAGAATTCTAATAGTAACGGGAAATCATTTATGTAGCAAAAATGATTTCTAAAAGAAAAGAGACATATTGATAGTAAGATACTATTTAATAAAAAAATAAACTATATTCCAACTCTTCACAATACCATGCCTATAAAAAAATATTTAGTTGTCTAGAGTTTAATTATATTCTTGAACATAATATTATTGTGATCATATTTATATGTTATATTATATATAGATATTGTAGAAAATTATTTAGTGTATGACTTTTATAGTATTAATAAGACTTCGTATAAATAGTAGAATAAATCTTGTAGGGCTAACATAATGAAAACATTTGAATTTTTTTGGACTCATATTTACAAGTATTTATATTCAACTAAAAAATTCTTTCAACCCATATAGTAACAAACTATGTGGACTCAATTATGTGGACTCTTGATTTGTAGTGGTCAAGTTCATTTAACAATAATTTCACTAGCATTTGGATCGGAACATTATATACAATTTCGCGACACTGGATTCAACGAAATGAGGGAAGTGGTATATTATTTTTTATTACACCAAAATAAGAAATTGTTATATAAACATCACGAGTAGTAGAGAGTGTGAAGACCACCAATTGGTGAAAGTAAAATTGATTCATGCATGCCCATGCATTATACGCCAGATTAGGGAAAGATTCCCTGTAAAGTTAAGGATGCGAGATGAGGAATATGGAATTGAGCCATCCACCTAGCTAAGTAAATTATGGTTATGAAGTATTAAGTCTAATTTATATTGCCATAAGAGATAGTTGTCTTAGTTGAGTTTGTTTTGGTGAACATTAAGGAGAAAATATGATGAGAGCAGACCGGAAGACGAAGAAATTTCTGGTGTGAAAGATGGAGTGGGAAGGTGTGGAAAATATATAGCATACAAATTAGAATTTTCGTGAAAAGAGGGGAAGATGAGAGATGGACAAAAGATAGAGTTTGGAGAAGTGGCGTGACACCAAGAGTTGGGTTAGGTGAGACGGCGAGGAAGAAATGACTTAATAGGAATTTGGGTGTGGTACATCGTCAAGATAGACAGAGGCGGAGCTAGGGGGGCGGGGGGGGGGGGGGGCGCCGCCCCCCCCAAATTTTTAAATTTTTTAACATGCGTGTGTAAAAAAAAAATTTTACATGTGTATATTTTAAAATATTTAACATTTCGCCCCCCGAAATTTTTAACATAAGTATATTTTAAAAAATTTAACATTTCGCCCCCCCATTTTCGATTCCTGGCTCCGCCACTGAAGATAGAGATGAGGAAGTCGGTGTTTGGATTTGTAGTATTAAAGGGGCTAGGGTTTCAGTTGGAGGCACCAACTTGGTCGGGAGGGTAGGCAACATAGAGTTAGAATTGGAATCAAAATGACATATGTGTAATATATGTTGGCAACTCTGGGATGGGGGAATTAGGGTTAGGGTTTGCATGAAGTTTAGGTTTGGAGTTTGTGTGAAAGAGACATGACATTAGGATTAACGGTAGTGGAGAGAGGCCGAAGGGTACCATTTTTGAAATAAAGATTGAGGGGGCAGCAAGAGTAGGTGATAAAGCAGAGAGTGTAAGAGAGTGTCATCTAGGAGGATGATGCCTTTAGACGATGATGATGGTGTCGATATTTATATTAAAAATGATACTGTATATTAAACATTATTAGAAAAAATAAATTAGATTTCTATAATGAGGAAGAATCATGAAAGTGATATATTCTAATAAAATACATAGATTAATATTTTATATAGAAACATGGATGTTAAAATAAAGAGTAATGCTATATACCACCATTTTTATACCACTGATTTTTACTCCTTCTATTATTGGTAAATAATCATTTAGATTTAATTAATTCAATTGAATTTAATATATTCATACTTTCTAAATCAAGGGGAGGTGAAAAATAGGTGGTTTGAAAACGGTGGTATATAACATTTCTCTAAAATAAAATACTAATATTGTTTTGTCAAAAGTTTAATTTACATTCAAATAAACAAAATAAGTAAAAAACTCTTAATAATAGAAAATCATTTAGTAAAAGAAATTTAATAATTTAGGTTTCTACGTTACTCAAAATTATATAAACAATGTGTTTAGAAAAACTTTTTTATGCATGAAGAAATATAACAAAATATGTGAGAGATATCTTAATCTATTAAAAGTATTTTATATTTTTGAAATTAAATAAATTCTTTGAAAAGTATGCATTATATATTCGTGTAAAATGATTTATTTTGGATCTATTTATATTTTTACAAAATAACTGAAATTGGTGAAATGTGTCAAATCAAGTGCAATTATATTAATGAATGACGCGTAAGTGATTGCTTTGTTATTTTTGTCATGATTGTTTGATTAAAAAAGAATGAATTATGAATTTTTTGATGTGAGATAGTGTGAAATAATGAGAATAATGTGAACTATTATGAAATAATGAACGCGTTGGTTAATGAGTAGCTATATGTGAAAAACTGACTGAATTGTTTTTGTTAAAATATGTGGTATTGAAATTTTCAAAAGTTGTTATAGACAATTTGCAAATATAAAAAACCATATTTGAAATATTAGGTGAGGAGTGATGTAGAATGAAATGTAAATATACATGTGTGCATTACCAGGAAGAAAAAATGGCGTTAAAATAAATTTTAAAGAGATACGTAGGTTGATGATCTTATACACAAAAATGCTAGAGAAAATACTAATATTTTTTATCAAATTTTATTTTACATTCAAATAGATAAAATAAGTTGCTCAAAAAATAGATAAAATAAATTTTATAAAGGCCAATTAAGGAGGAAAAATCTTTTAATAGTAGAAAACCATTTAGTAAAGTAAAAATTAAATATTTCGATTTCTACATTATTTAGAGTGTTAGAAACTAATAACTCCATGGATGGAACATGGAGAACTCCATGGATGGAATATGTAAAAGCAATTTGAGCAGAAAGATATTATTATTCTGAGACTTGTTTTTCAATCAACTACATGATCCGACTATTTATAATGCTGAGCTAAGGGTGCGTATATCACCAACAAATGTAACGGCCGTAACTAACTCCTAACAAACTAAAGATGTGAAATTACACAAGTGCCCCTCACATTCCAGTTAGATATTTTTACATCCTCCCTCAAGTAGGTATCTGCAACATGTTACAGATACCTAACTTGCCGAGTAATTGATCCATCTGAAGTTTGCTGAGGGATTTCGTAAATAAGTCTGCAAGCTGCATTTTAGTCGGGATATAGCTAGGATTTATCATTCCAGACTGAATCCTCTCTCGAACCAAATGACAGTCTAGTTCGATATGCTTCGTCCTCTCGTGATATACTGGATTGGACGCAATGTGAAGTGCGGCCTGATTATCGCATGCTAATGACACGGGTGTCATGTTTTCAACTTGTAAATCCTTCAACAGATTAATAAGCCATGTTAATTCGCAACAGACCGCTGCCATTGACCTGTATTCTGATTCAGCTGACGAGCGCGATACGGTTGATTGCTTCTTAGTCTTCCAAGAAACGAGGGCCTCCCCTAGTTTAATGCAATACCCCGTGACCGATCTTCTAGTCATGGGGCACGACGCCCAATCAGCGTCACAAAAAGCTGCTGTTAATTTCACTTCCTGTTGTGCGGGAAACATCAAACCTTGGCCTAACGTTCCCTTCACATATCTTACCACTTTGTGTGCCATGTTTAGGTGGGGCATCCTTGGTTTTGCCATGAATTGACTCAATATATGAATGGGATATGCCAAGTCCGGTCTAGAAATAGTCAAGTATATTAATCTTCCCACCAACCTCCTATATACCGCCGGATCACTTAATTCATCTCCATCCTTGTCATTGAGTCTATGATTCTGATCCATTGGAATATTACTCGGTTTTGCCCCTGATAACCCAACGTCAGTGATGATATCTTGGGCGTACTTCCTTTGATTCAAGTGAATCCCATCGTTCGTTCTAACAATCTCGAGTCCAAGAAAGTATCTCACATCACCAAGATCCTTGATCTTGAATTTATTGTCCAGAACCTGTTTCAAATCATCTATGATGCCCTTGTTAGTACCTGTCATTACAACATCGTCAACGTACACCAATAAAGCAGTAAAATCGTCCTCATTCTTCCGCGTAAATAAAGAGTAGTCACATTGAGATTGTTGAAAACCGAGCTCGGTAAGTGTGGAAGAAAATTTAGCGAACCATTGCCTAGAAGCCTGTTTTAAACCGTATAGGGACTTCACTAAACGGCAAACCGGTTTAGGGCTTGTGCACCATCCTCCCTGCATGGCAAAACCAGGAGGAAGCTCCATGTAAACCTCTTCAGCAAGGTCACCATGGAGAAACGCATTATTGACGTCTAATTGAGACAAAATCCAACCTTTGGATGCGGCCACGGCCAAAAGCGTGCGCACAGTGGTCATTTTAGCGACCGGGGCAAACGTGTCGTGGTAGTCGATGCCTTCGGTTTGGGTATAACCTTTGGCAACGAGACGGGCTTTGTACCTTTCAACCGACCCATCGGATTTGTATTTGACCTTGTAAACCCATTTGCATCCGACGGCCCGTTTTCCTTTGGGAAGATCAGTAATATACCAAGTGTTGTTGGCCTCCAATGCCTTGATTTCCAATGCCATTGCCTCTCTCCAAAGGGGGTTAGTGTATGCTTCAGAATAAGAGGTCGGCTCTTTGTGTATGATGGTGTTCAAGGCAAAGGATTGGTAAGAAGGTGGGCTAGAATCTAGGGAAATATATTGAGTGATAGGGTAAGCACATGAGGTGGAATGGCTGCTGATCAGGTTAGGAGAACAAACGTAGTCTTTCTGCCAAACAGGAGGAGCACGCGGTCGGGAGGAAGTTCTGGTAGGGATAGGTGTGTTGGATTGAGGAAGAGTTACCACAGCTTCATCTCGAGGAGGGGTTTCAAACTCGGAGAGATCACAAGGAAAAGGCAGAATAGGGTTAGGTGAGGTAGAGATTGAAGCAAAGGGGAAAGTGGACTCAAAAAATTTCACATCCCTACTAACAAGGAACTTTCGAGAATTGAGATCATAAACCTTGTACCCTTTTTGTCCATACGGGTAACCCAAAAAAACACACTTAACGGCTCTAGGATCAAATTTATCGGAGTGGGAGGTGACAGTAGCGAAACAAAGACATCCGAAAGTCCGCATGTGATCAAATTGTGGTGGAGAATTATATAGGAGTTCATATGGTGATTTATTGTGGAGAACAGTAGACGGCAGCCTATTGATTATGTATGTGGCTATCAAAATACACTCGCCCCAGAATTGGATTGGTAGGGAAGCGTGGAATCTCAGGGCGCGTGCGATATCTAAGACATGACGATGTTTCCTTTCGGCAACACCGTTCTGCTGGGGTGTGTAGGGGCAGCTGCTTTGATGAATCACCCCATGTTTATGAAAGAATGAGGTAAGGGTATGATTGAAGAACTCCGTCCCATTATCGGATCTGAATGTCTTAATTTGTAGTTTGAATTGTGTCAAGATAAGGGAAAAGAAGTTTTGGATTAGAGATGGAACCTCACTCTTGTGAGACATCAAATAGCACCACGTATTCCGAGTATAGTCATCGACTAACGTTAGAAAATATTTGTATCCATGATGTGTGGGGGATTTATACGGACCCCAAACATCACAGTGGATTAAATCGAAAGGATTAGCAGTAAGAATATCACGCTTATGAAATGGTAATCGAGACTGTTTGGCCATCGGGCAAATAGTACAATCCATGTGTTTGACGTTATGCAAATCAGGAATAAGATCGACAAGATATTTCAACTTATTTACAGAGGTATGACCTAACCTATGATGCCACAATTCAGTCTTATTGGCATATACAGAAACATTTGAAAGGGAAACATGAGAAGCAGAATTCAAACAGTATAGACCAGACACCAAGCTACCAATTTTCAATGTTGTCTTCTGCAAAGGGACCTGCATCATACAAGAATTGGAAGTGAAATAGATTGAAGAGTTCGAGTCAAGGGAGAGCTTACTAACAGAGAGAAGATTATGCTTGAAGGACGGGACTAACAAGACATCATGAAGAATGATATGAGGGCTGATGGTAACTCTTCCAATGTGGGTAACCGAGACTAAGGTCCCATTTGGTAGATGGACAGATTTGGGACTGTCTAGCTTGGATGGTGATTCTAAGGTTTCGAAGCTATGGGTTATGTGGTCTGTGGCACCGCTATCGATTATCCAAGTGTCACAAGTGTGTGCTATGTTTAAGCAATAACTAATACCTGCAAGAGCATACGTTTGTTTGGAGGTAGGTGAAGATTTATTCAGGATACTAAGCAGCTGGGTGATTTGTTCTTGGGTGAATTGTGGCATGGGATGGTGAGTGGCAGTGGCATTGTTAATCTGAGGAACTGAAGGTTCACTTTTGGCATAAGACTGGTCCAAACCATTGGAAGCTTGACTGCCGGTTGCAACCTGTTGTGTTCTGAAATTATCAAAACAAATGTTAGCTTGCTTATTGAATTTACCCCTTGGTTTATAGTTGGCGGGGAAACCGTGTAGTTTAAAACATTTTTCCTCAACATGTCCTCTCTTGTGACAATACTGACAATAGAGATCATTTTTATCCACATGAGTTTGTGTATTCTGCGTGTTCCAATTTTTGTGCATGGAATTTCCACTTCCACTCATTAAGGCAGCGACATTCTCATTCATACTTCCAAAATGTGATATATCCATCTGCGCTTCTTCTTGTTGGATCATGGAGTACGCATCTTCAATTCCAGGTAATGGCCTCATCAAAAGTATCTGCCCCCTAACAGCTTTAAAAACATCGTTCAGCCCCATTAAAAATTGCATGAGTTTCTGCTCCTCTTGCTGTTCTATCCAAGCCTTTTGCACATCACAGTTAGTTACTCCTCTACATGTTGGCATGTTTGTCATGGCATCCAATTCATCCCAAAATTGCTTTAATTTCGTGTAATACGACTCTACACTCATTGACTCTTGGTAACATGTAGAGATCATCTTTCTCAAGCTATAGATTCTAGAGCCTGTGTTACTAGAGAACCTTTTATGCAAATTAGACCACATTATTGCTGCTGTGCTACTGTGCAAAATAGACTTGCCAATCTCCTTTGAAACTGAATTTAGTATCCATGATATTACCATATTGTTTACCTGCTCCCATTGAAGAAGTGTTGGATCATTGCTCGGAGGTTTCGGAGTGGATCCGTTCACAAAACCTAATTTACTTTTGCATGATAAAGCAATCTCCATGGACCTACGCCATTGGATGTAATTGCATGCTCCTTCAAGGTTTTGGTTTACAAGAAGCATCCCTGGAGTATCTGATGGTTGCAGCTTCAAAGCTGCCGAGGCAATTGGACTTTGATTCGCCATGTATTGAAATGAATCGAGCATCAACGGATCGATTATGGCCGCTCTGGTACCATGTTAGAAACTAATAACTCCATGGATGGAACATGGAGAACTCCATGGATGGAATATGTAAAAGCAATTTGAGCAGAAAGATATTATTATTCTGAGACTTGTTTTTCAATCAACTACATGATCCGACTATTTATAATGCTGAGCTAAGGGTGCGTATATCACCAACAAATGTAACGGCCGTAACTAACTCCTAACAAACTAAAGATGTGAAATTACACAAGTGCCCCTCACATTCCAGTTAGATATTTTTACATAGAGTTATACATGAAAAGTACAATAATATATGTGAGAGATTTTAAGTTTATAGTGTTTTATGTTTTGAGATTGTATTTTTGAAATTGTGAGCTCTGTATATATATATATATATATATATATATATATATATATATATATATATATATATATATAGATTCGAGTGCAATGACTACTTTTGGATGTTTTTGTTCGCGTCTTTACAAAATAATTGGAATTGATAAAATCTATCAAATCAAATGTAATTTTATTTATGAATGACGTGTAAGTTATTGCTTTGTTATTTTTATGATGATCATGTGATTATAAAATATCAAAAAAGAAAGAAAAATAATTTTAAGAATAAATTTTTTGATGAGAGATAGGGTGAAATTATGAGGAATGATGTGATGCAATAATGTGAAATTATGAGAAATAATGTGATGCAATATATGTTGATTAATAAGTAGTTATACATGAACATAATGAATATGAAAGAAAATGAATTTCATTGAAAATAGGTTATATTTGAAATTTTGAGCAAGTTGTGATAAAAGAAATAATCTTTGCAAACATACATGTCCGTAATTTTTCAGATATAAGGTGTTAAAAAAACTGAGAGGATTTATTTAGTAATAAATTAAATAGTTATGAAATCATTTGATAATAATTTATTTTAATTTAGTTCATTTTTAAAAAAAATCACGTGCTAACCACGTGCGTCGCACGTGATATTTTCTAGTATGAAAAGAATGTGAATAATATAAAAATTCTTGAAATACACTAGCATGATACAAAAAGATATCCTTAAATAGAATCTTCTGCATGTATGGGGTGATTCTATCCTAGACTGAGACCGTTGGTCCCGGTCCAGTTTTAACCACAAATTTTTATTTTGGGGTGGGGTGGTATACACTTGGGGTGGTGGATAAAATCACCCACCCCGAGTAAAATTTGTGGCCTATCTTGAGCGGGACCAAGGGTCCCGGACCAAGATAGATTTTTCCTGCATGTATGGGTACCCTTTTCAAGTCTTTTCTCAATATGTGGTTTATTTCGATAAATTTTATGTCACATCAAATTCAATTGACCCATTATGATATATATTACATATTTAAGTGTACAATGAGTATTTTTCACTACCCATTTACCATCTGACATCTCAAATACGTGATGTATCACAAATTATCAATTTATCTGGATATACAAGTTATTAACAATTGATATTTTATATATCTTATGTACCCATTATTTTGTACTAACAAACACATATATATATATATATATTATATAAGAGAAAGATGATTGATGTAATCATTAAAAGTGGTATATATTTATATTTAAAAGCTAGAATCTCTTTCATGTTATATTATACTTTTTTTTTATCCTTTTCTTTTTATTTGGCTAATTCATCATTGGGCTAAGCACACACGTGCACTGACCAAGTTTAATTACATATAATTCAGCACCCTATATTTTTAGGACTTCACTAGGATTCCTGAAAACTAATAAACGAAATGAGATGTATGCCCCACATTTTACTTTTATGTACACACTTGCATACATTTGTATGTGTTTTAAATTTATTTTCAACTGTCATATTTAAAAATTTATTAAGGTATGAGTTGTCAAATTTTCGTAGGAAAAACTGATAAAGAATGTAAATTTTTGTAATTGATGATTAATAGTGTGTAAAAAATTGAAAATTAATGATTAAGTAGTAAGAGAAGAGTTAAAGAATGATGGTATAAAAGAATGCGAAAAATAGAAGAAAAAAATTAAAAGTAAGAGAGAAATGATGCGAAATGTAATTATTAAAATTTACAGAAAATGAAATAAATGAGAATAGTATAAAATGTAAATTTTATTTTTAAATGGGAATTAAAATTAAAAACTAACTAAATTAAAATGGGAATTAAAATAAAAAAAAAAACTAACTAAATTATAATACATGTAAACATAGCCTAAGCCCTTATATATGTATAAATTTACATGCCTATTTTTCTTTAACTAATCAGCCATTTTTGCCTTAATTATTTCAATATTTTGTTTTAAATATTTATTTCACTCCTCAATCAGTAATAAATTTGAACAGCGAGGGAAAAGGTGTTATATACATTCACTTACTAAATCTCTAAACTTTTGAATAGTGTTTTTCAAATTCCAAAAATACATGTAAAATGATTACAATTTTTGGAAACAAACAACAATATTATTATTGTTGTTATTATAAATCCTACAAAAAATGCACCTAAGATCTAAATACTTCGATTTCATTTTTTTTTTTTTTTGAAAAATTGAGACGAAAACATAAATTAATATTAGTGTCGGACATATAATCCAAATAACAAATATGTCCCCACATAAAAAATACAATGATATGTGAGTTTATTACTTTACATCAGCATTTGCTTGATACTTATCTATACTATTAATATTTATTTCAATTATTCAATAAATACTTATTTGCTATAAATTTCAACAGCAAGGATAAAAAATGTCATCTATTCACTCACCAAATCCATAAACTACAAATTTAATGCATTTGAAAATGATATTAGCAACGGTAACTATTTACTATTATCGAGATATTTTTTAAGTTGTGCAATGACTATATGTCCTGAACATACATCTTAACGATCAATTCTTTTGTGGGGCCAAAAAAAACATAATTCAAATAAAACGTATTAAATATTTTGGGTTTTTAATTTCACTAAAATAATTTGGAATTATTTTTTAACGATACGATGAAAATAAATATAATTTTATACCAAGTTCACCACTTATTAATTGATTGTTATGACATTTCAAATTAAGAATAATGTTTCACATTTTTTTTTTCATTGTTGTTTCTTTACTTATATTTAGTCTTGTCAAATAAATCATTCTAAATTCTTTTCATGAAAAGGATATGTACATTTTCGTTTAGCCAAAAAAAGCTCTTTCTATTGGTACTTTTCTAAAACAAATACTTCTTACACTATGATTTTCAATTGCATCCAAAATATTAAAAAGTTTTATGACAAATTCCCAATTGTACCTTTATCAAACAACCAATTAGACAATGGTACTTTCTATTGTTGTTCTTTTTTTTTAATGTTAGATAAAAATCGCCAAAAATAGTTCGAAACTACATTATTAGTTTTATTTTAAAAATAATAATTTAACATTACTCATAACAAAAAATTGAACTTAGCAATTCGATTTTAAATTAGATAAAAAAAATAGAAACCGCACCACGAACACCCTAGCCTATGCGAATAATCAAAGTCAACGTTGCCCGCATGGGCAGCCAAGTTGGTTACAGAAGGATGAAATTTGGACAATAATCAAAGTCAACGAGCATAAGCAATTTTCAATCACTTTTTCTCTTTGAGTAGTTGGATCGGTTGTCCTTATCGTAGTAAATTACACAAGCGTTATGACAAGAAAAATCGTCATAATTTATGTAATAATGGTTGAAATATCTATATATAGATTTGTGTAATAAAAGGCGCCTTTAATAATAATTTGTCGTAATCCATAATGTAAAAATTACATAGTACATTGATTGGACCGCAATTGGTCAACGTATGTTGACAGTTGACACAAAAAATCCGGCTATGACCCTCATAATTATTGATATATCTATAATCGTGTAATAAAAAAAGTGAAATTGATACTAGATTTTCATAATGAATTCACTCTGCATATACATAATAAAAAAGTGAAATTGATACTAGATTTTCATATACATAGTATGACGACCAAAACATTGACCGCATTAACGTTATGATGCCAAAAATTCAACAAATAATCACTCCGCAAAATCCGTGTAATAGAAGAATAATAAATAATTTGTAATCCGCAATGCAGATACGCGATATAATTATTAAATTCCAATATAATGTTTGGAAAATCAATTGAAAAGATTGTAGATTTATAAGACTTGAATGTGAATAGGAGTATCCTTACTACAAAAATTTTCAACCAGCCTAACCATGCACATTTCTCTTGTCCTATATAAAGGGTGCTTCATTCTTCATTTTTTTCATCTTATTTTTATTATCATCATTTGTGTTACTCTTCTCTCTCTCTCTCTCTCTCTATATATATATATATATATATACACACATATATATATATATATATATATATATATATATATATATATAACTCTATCGTTGTAAGAAAAGGCTGATTTGGCTCTCTCCGTCACTGACTGGTTCTGAAACACATCACTCCGGTTATACATACACAAAACCTGTATCTATAGATCGGTGAGCAGTTAACTTATTGAGTTATATATAGTTTTTGCAAGTGATTTAATATAATTTTTAGAGCTGAATTAATTATGGGGTTTAAATAAATCATACAAGAAAGTGACTGCATTTGTGATTTGACATATGAAAAATTCTTCATTAACATTAAATGGGTTTTTTTTCACCTGGATAAATCTCAATCCAAGTCAGCTAAATTTGGAATTAAGTCATTGTTTTTTCTTTGTCTGCTTTTCTGTTTCAAGTTCACTCTTCCCGTTTACAGTTTCTGCGTTATTCTTGTTTAAGTTTACCAACATTTGGAAAGGTGTAAAAATAGATTTTTTTTTTTTTGCAAATCTTGGAAATAGACAGCCGCATAAATCTATATATGTGTCTGTATATATATATAATAACCTACATACATACAATGATATATACATACATATATATATATGTATGTATATATGTATATTTGTCGATCTATATTTATACAAGTAGAAATGAGTAAAGATGGTTAGCTGGGACTTTCCAGAAATTCGGGAATTGGCATGCATATATACACATCATACATTGATATATACATGTATAAATATACATTTGTCGATATATATATATATATACATATATATATATACAGTGGGAATGAGTAAAGATAGCTGGGATTTTGCAGAAATTTGGGAATTGGCATGCATATATACACAAGTAGACTAATATACATATATATTTACAACACAATTCTCAATCTGAAATGAAAAATAGTAATGTGGTTATTGAATTGAGTTCACTGGCAGTAATTGCATGAGATTTTGACCTGTGAAAAATGCATTTTTGGTTTCACATGTCCATTTGATGAATTAATTTACGCAGTTCTATTATATCACTGATAAATTGTTTGGAATTAGTACAAACTTCGTCGCAGAAAATCAATCAATCCTGTTATTTGTTTCACAAAATCTACAAAAAAAATTACACTTTGGTGCAAATTTAAATCCAACCAAAAATAAAAGTTTCAGTTTTCACATCAATTACAGGATGGACCTGGGGAAGGGATTTTCTGTTCCACAGGAGAAGGCACCAGAAAACCCGAGACAAAACAATGCCCCGTTTGGAATGCAGAATAATCAGGTAGTAGAATCCGAAAACTGGCAAGAATTGATAGGACTTTACACCAATTTTTTACAGGACGAGACCTGCAACGTGCTGCCTGTGAAATTCAATCCAAACAGCCATATTCGAGATGTGGCTCCATCTATGAGCTATAACGGGCCAATTCATGATTCTAGTTCAACTGGATTCATGGGGCTGAACCAAACAGAGAACAATGTACACTGTGTTTCTCAAGTTGAGACATTCTCGAATCAAAAGACGACAAGTGTTGGCTCGTATATGCAGAAAGCAGGTAAATATGTTCCTCCTCGCAAGGTTAATTCTTTTGCAGAATTGATGGGGGAGACTATTACAAGGAATGTCCCTTCGGGAAATGGAGATAGTAGAAATGGTTCGTTGGTGGGGCCCAGGATTATCGACCCAGATTATCAAGTTGAAAGCAACCTACAACAAATACCAAAAAGTAAATAAATTATATATGCATAAGATGTTTTATTAGCAGTTAATTATTATTCTTATGATGCTAATCATATTACTACCATAGAAATGTTAAATGATAAGCTAGGAAGAGTATTTCAGTGAAGAAAACATCCTAAAAGTAAGTCTAGTGCTTTACTGCCTTTATCACAGAATTATAAGTCCATTGCTGTTGTTGAGAATCGGCATAACTGTTTTTCAAGTGAAGATGAGATAATTTAGCAAATTTCATCACATATAATTGATTGGTACTATATACTAAGATTTAAAACTTTGGAATTGTTAAAATTGTAAAATACCAATGTAACAATAAGGTAGTGTAAAAGTTAAATAATTTGACTGTAGAGTCAACAATCTTGAACAAATGAAGCATACTTCTTTAATTGAAAAGTGTGGTTTATCAAATTTTCGAACTGTTAGTCGAATAAAAAATTACATCTTACTTCTGTCTGCAGAAAATCTTGCATTTCCAAATCCTCATTTTACTTTTGCCCATATAACTAATCAAGTAATGCATGGATTATATGTTCTTGAAACTTCATCATAACTTTATAACGATGAATAAACATAAAAAATTATACTGATATATACCTTAACTGAAAACATGGTCAGAACAATAACTAAGATCGAATTTTCATTTCGAATATGAATATTTTTTCATAACGTTTTTATTATTTTTATTTCTCAGGAGTTCATCATACCTCGAGGATTGCAGGTAGACTTTCAGTCCATGACTTGCAGGTAGAATCCTCAACTGCAGGGAGGCGTTTCCAATTAGCACCGGTGACGCCAGATCAGCGAAAGCATTTGAACAAGGATTACCAGACCATTCAAATGCCAACTTTGTTGATAGACGAAATCTCAGCTCAAGTAAACGAGAGGCAGGAAAATGTTGTTTTGCCTCAACAACCTGAAATTGTCGACAGAGATCATAATAATTTTCTGAATAATAATACCCCGACTGATGGAGGAATCAATCTAAGCAAGACACCACAGCAGAAAGCACCCAAGAGAAGCAAACTCCGACCAAAAGTAATCGTCGAAGGAAAGCTCAAAAGAACTCCAAAGCAAAAAAATAACACTCCCGATGGAAATTCTACCCAGAAAAGGAAACACGAATGCAAAAACGGCGTTCAGACCTCAAAAGATCAATCTCAATCTCCTGAAGGAACTTCTACCAGGAAAAGAAAAAACGAGCGCATAAATTGTGCCAAGACCTCAATAGACCAATCTACTGATGCTGCCAATGAGGCCGAAATGTCCGAATTTGAGACTCAAGCAAAGTCATGCAGGAGAGCATTAAACTTTGATTTGGAAAATGAAATAGAGCACAACTGCTATAGCAGTGAGGTAACTTTGAATTTGAATTTGGATTCGCGTAATGCAGAATGGTCTCCAGAATTGGACGGGCAATCCAGAAAAGAGCAAAGGCCTGAGGGTTTATACAATTCGATTCACTCAGAAAAAGACGTATTACCACAAGAGTCATTGTCAACCTCATCAAAAACATCCAAGGACCATGGACTTAATGACATAACGAGGTGCTTAAATGTGAGAAATGCAGAAGTAAGCCAATCGGATGTCCAGATTACATACGATCAGGTACATCATAGTATCAGTAGAGGCCTGCCCCTTTATAATGGTAATGGAAACTCATCTAGCATGGCTACTGCCACACCTGTTGAAGATTGCTCAGGACGTGTTGACAAGAATATTATGAGTTCTGTTGATTATATCCCGGACCTGTCCAAAGCACTAGGCATCGACAATAATGGCAAGGAAATTGTTGAGGAAGATGTAGATTCTCTTGTTCCATATAGAGAAGATGGCGCAGTCGTTCCATATGAGCCCTTTGATCCTATCAAAAAGCGCCATGCACGGCCAAAAGTGGACCTTGACCCCGAGACAAGTAGACTTTGGGACCTACTAATGTGTAAGGAAGGAAGTGAAAATGCAGAAAAAATGGACAATGATAAACAAAAACGGTGGGAAGATGAAAGGGAAGTCTTTCGTGGTCGAGTAGACTCATTCATCGCGAGGATGCATCTTGTTCAAGGTATTTATAGTATATCAAAAAAGATTGTTACCTGATCCAATTATTATGACTTTTGACCATCCATGTTGCATCTAGGCAAATCTCGACAATTTTCCTGAAGTAAAAATAATTATAATATATTAGTTTCAGGAAAACACAATGAGTAGATCACATAATAATTTTCTAGTAACAAAATGAAAAATTTACTCAAAAAGAAATTAGAAGAACATACAAGAAGCAAAATTAACACTAGTTATCCCAAATTACCATAAAAGATGCATGAACTCATGTTTGTATAATCTGAAATGAGTTTGTACCTTTGCAGGTGACAGGCGTTTCTCTAAATGGAAAGGATCGGTTGTTGACTCGGTGATAGGAGTGTTTCTCACTCAAAATGTTTCAGATCATCTATCCAGGTAAAGCCAATTTCAAAATATAGCACAAGAGTCACACTAGAAGGCAGAAGCTAATCTCATTTCTTTAACTTCTTTTCCCTTTTGCTTGCAGCTCTGCTTTCATGTCTCTTGCGGCCAAATTCCCCATAAAATCAACAACCGTCAACGAAAGTTCCGGCCAGAATGAGGGAAGTTCATCATTAGAGCAAGCGGTGACAATAACATATCCAGACGGGACTTCTTATGAACATAGAACACTGAAGGAACAAGTGTATAACCACAGCTCTGTGACATCCAGTAAATTATTTGACTGCGGATTGGAGCATGTTACTTCAGGACAAAAGATTTTAACATGCAATCATCGGGGGAAAACAGAGGAAGGCATGATTGCATCACAAAGTTCATCAGAATCTAGTACTTTTCAAGCCTCTAAGGATATCAGATTCAACTCAGGATCAAATTCAGAAGCTGAAGATCAAATTACTGGGAATAATTTCAGTAAAAACCAGTATCAGTTTCAAGTAATGGAAGATCCATTTTCAGACAAAAGACGAGAGACCTCAATTAGCCATCGGCAATCTGCAAATCTGGTATGTAATTATCCATTAACTACCAATGTACATTATCAGAGACCTGTACTCCCATCCATTATTTCCTGGCAGAAAACGTCCACTGGCCTGGAAGAATGGGAAGCAAATTTTCTTGCATTTTCAGGAAACGAAAGCACATCATCCTTGGCTTCAATAGTTTTTAATATCAGCAATGGAAAAGCTATTGAACGTGCACATGATAAAGCGGGATCCAGTGAAGTAAGTATTCTTACAGCCCAAAAGATAGAAAGACCCGTATTTCAAACATCAAGAATGAACCATGAAACTGAAAACAAGCACCTTGAACAGAAAACTGATATACCAGCTAGGTCTCAGAGCAGAGATGGACAAGATGTCATCAACTTTAGGCAAGGAGGACTGCAAGAGACCTTTCAGCAGGAAAACACTTCTCTGAGAGACCCATAAGAGCTTCCGAAGAATCCAGTAAGCAGCCAAGTGATAATATCTGAAATATCCTAAATTGCTGAACTTAAAGGACATAATTTTGATATCTAGGTAAATAATTTTTGCAGGTGTTGATTTACCATCCAGTAAGAATGGCACAAGTCCAAATGTAAGAAAGAGGAAGGCTGAGAAGACAAAGGCAGAACCATTTAATTGGGATGCATTGAGAAAGCAGGTGCAATCAAAGGATGGAACAAGAGGAAGAAGCAGGGACTGTATGGACTCTCTAGACTATGAAGCATTGCGAAATGCTGATGTCAGTGAGATTTCAGATGCAATCAAGGAAAGAGGGATGAACAACATGCTAGCAGAGCGAATTAAGGTATGCACAATGATTACAGTATACTACTCTGAAAAGTAGCCGATACATAAAGAAATCTAAACATAGGTATATTGGTTGGGTATCTGCAGGATTTTCTCAATCGGCTAGTAACCGAACATGGAGGAATGGACCTGGAGTGGTTGAGAGATGTTCAACCAGACAAAGCCAAGTAAGTGTTCTCAGAAAATTCACCCATCTTCAGAAAGTATGTAGGAGAAAGCATAAGCATATACTCCGGTTATTCTGCCCCGTGTTTATACTCTTTGTGTCCAGGATAACGACTACTCACTTGCTACGTTTCACTAGTCAATTATCTGCATAATAAATAAGTAAAATTATAAAAATTAATATTTGAAAGTTTTGTAACATCAAAATTATCAAGTAAACAAATGAAATAAATTAGTTAAAGATTAAAGAGTTTGACCTAGAGTCTTGTAGCAAAATGAGTCATTATTCCGTGACAGAGAAAGTATATCTTCTTCAAGAGTTTCAATATTCACCTTCGACAACAAAATGTCTTGCAGGGATTATTTGTTAAGTATACGAGGATTGGGGCTAAAGAGTGTGGAGTGTGTACGCCTTTTGACACTTCATCATCTTGCATTTCCGGTAAGGGGATTAGCCTGTAAGGATCCAGCGTACGGGCCAATAGAGTAGAAACATTGCACTGATTATTTCTTTTGTTAGGTTGACACAAATGTTGGAAGAATTGCCGTGCGACTTGGTTGGGTTCCTCTTCAACCTCTCCCTGAGTCACTCCAATTGCATCTCCTTGAACTGTAAGTATACATCAAGCAATCAATAAAAGAGCTACAAAAAAGTTGAAGATACTAACTAATTTTGCTTCAATAAAGGTACCCAATGCTAGATTCGGTCCAGAAATATCTTTGGCCCAGACTATGCAAGCTGGATCAAGAAACATTGTACATTTGCTTAACCAGAATTATGCATATCAATTAAAAGCACTATTCCATATATTTTTAACAAAGCCCATGATATTCTACTGATTATTATGTGTTGGGACTACAGGTATGAGCTACACTACCAAATGATAACATTTGGAAAGGTAAACCATTGTCTTAATCTTAATGCAGACTAACCATAAGAAGAGGGCTTTAATAGGTTAGTTATCATATATCTGATACAGGTTTTCTGCACAAAGAGAGACCCAAACTGTAACGCATGTCCACTGAGAGGAGAATGCCGACATTTTGCAAGTGCTTTTGCAAGGTTAGTTTTCCAGTGTCTATATATCATATTTGTCAATAAATGAAGATAAAAGCTTGCCAGTGAAAAATTGCATATATTGATCAATAAATGATCCCTATACGCATTTTGCAGTGCACGACTTGCTCTTCCAGGACCAGAAGAGAGGGATAATAGAAGTGCTGATGTGATTATAAAGCCTATGCCACTACTACCTCCAGGTGATGATAACTTAGGTAGAGGGATGGAGTTTATGAGAAATTGTGAACCAATTATTGAAGAACCAAAAACCCCGGAATCACCCATAGAAGTTTTGGAAAGGGACATTGAAGATGCATTTTATGAGGATCCCGATGAAATCCCTGAGATAAAGCTCAACATAGATGAATTTACTACAAATTTACAGAGCTTTATCCAGGAGAATATTGAAATGCAAGAAGATGATATGTCCAAAGCGTTAGTTGCTTTGGGTCCTGTATTCGCTTCTATTCCGGCACCGAAACTGAAGCATGTCAGCCGATTGCGGACAGAGCACCTAGTGTAAGTGTATAACTTTTTTTTCTAAAACTTAGTTTAACATGACAATGAAAATAGTAAACATATGGCAGCTTTAGGAATCAGAAACCTTACCGAGTATGAACTTCTTCGTTAGATTGCTGGATAAACGTAATATGCTGCTACATGATTATATTTCTTAATTATCCAGCTATTTTAAACTTGATAAATAGAAATTCAGATTTTGATGACTCGTATAACTGCAGCTATGAACTTCCGGATTCACATATGCTCCTGAACGGGGTAAGTTCTTTCCATTCTCTATTTTAACTGTTATGGTTCTGCTTGCATGCAACTTGACTCAATCTGATAAAAGTAAATTGTTTAGATGGACAGACGAGAACCTGATGATCCCAGTCCGTACCTTCTGGCTATATGGACACCGGGTAAGTAATACGTCAAAAATTACTTAAAACACAAAAACGCCAAAATGGCTACCTTCAATGAGTCGGCTGACCATAACTGAAAATTGGCATCATCTAAAACAGGCGAGACAGTGGACTCGGTTCAACCTGCAGAAAGTAATTGCAGCACAAGCGGAGCACCTGCTCAAACAGTAAGGGGCACGATTCTGGTGAGTACAAATATATATATATATATATATATATATATATATATATATACATCCTTAAGGAAGCAGAATAATATATAATTAGATGCCTTTCTCCGTTTTAGGTACCTTGCAGAACTGCAATGAGAGGGAGTTTCCCACTCAATGGCACATATTTCCAGGTTAATGAGGTAAGAAAAATTCTTAGTCTGAACTTTGCATATAAAACACTACAATTGGTGATTTTCCGTCCAAAATAGTGATAGTTGAAAAGGGTTTCATATTTCGCAACCTGAACAACAATAGGCTTTTATACGGACATTGTCCGTGTGAAAATGCATTCAATCTAGAAATTAGGATTTTAATACATTGTTAACTCCTTCACAGGTTTTTGCTGATCATGAATCCAGTATTAATCCTATTGATGTACCAAGAAGTTCGTTATGGAACTTGCCAAGACGGACAGTATACTTTGGGACCTCCGTCTCAACTATTTGCAGAGGTAAACAAAATTCCATTAGTTTACAGCTGAATTATAAAGGAGAAGTGGCTTACAGATATATGTTGGTGCTTGCCAGGTCTGTCAACTGAAGATATCCAGTACAGTTTCTGGAAAGGTAAGGACTGCAACAGTATTTTATGTTCTACAACTCTTTGTTACATTTCTTTCATATGATGATGATAATCCAGACTCTATTTGACACTATCTAAATGCATTTCAGGATTTGTATGTGTTAGAGGATTTGACCGGAAAACTCGTGGACCAAAACCTTTAATAGCCAGACTGCACCTCCCTGCAAGTAAGATGTCAAAGAAAAATGAGAAAAGGTAAAGTAACGAGTTGCAAGTTCATGAGTTTTCACCAAACCAGTTCATGAGCGGTGGAGAAACTTATAGGAAAAAGATGATTATTCATTTACTCTATTCACAGAAAGAGGCTGCATGTCCTCACATTAAGTTGAACGTTTTTGTAGTGCAATTTAGTTTTTTCAATTTATGCTCATAAGTGAGCCAATCTTCGAGAATATTAGTGATAACAAGGCAGGTAGAAACAATTGGATGTATTCTATAATTATGTTACATTTATATATTTAATGGCAAAGGGGCCGTTAAATTCTTCATTAACATAATTCTGATAGAAAGAATCACTTCCAGAATATGTTATTTAGAGATGATCAATCATATGTTAGATAATGCTTTCACTACTAATTTACATGACTGTGCTACAGATATAAAATAACACGCAAGTCCAATCAACCCACTCTTAGTAAACTTATAACCACATTATGTTTTCACATTGTTGCAGAACAAACTATCTTCTACATTGATGTTTTTGAAAACAAAGTCCTTCAGCCAAATCATAAACATGGAATACAATATCATAGCAAAAGCTTACCAGTTTCTAGATGAAGAACTAAAAAATAAAGGAGTAATAAATCATAACAGGCTTGAGTCTTTCCTCATCCAAACCCCAACATTTCCAAATGAAACTTGTGAATATATGAAAGGAAATGTCTTCTGAAACTGTGTAAATCACCATCATTTATATAATAGTCAAACTTAGGTTAATCTTTAACTGTATACACGATATCGATTTGTGTAATTTCCTCAAAATTCAGTATGTAAACTGAGAAAATCTAGTGGTCAGATCCCCAAAAACTAAGGACATGATTATGAAAATTATGGACAATTACTGTAATCATGATTTCCCAGTTTATATATATATATTAGAATACGGTAATATCCAGATCTTTCGATAACTTTGTGATGTAATAAATAGATACCAACTCCTCTATAAAACTTAATGTGATGCAATAAAGAAAAATCTGATTGTACTTATTTGAGCAATAAAAGAATATCCTACACATAATAAAAGTAAATCTGATATAGTCACTCATAGATTTCAATTTGACTAAATCTGACATAGTCACCCATAGATTTCAATTTTTAACTTTCTGATTAACATGAAATAATAAAAAGAAAATCTATTACCCAAAAGAAATTTGATTGATCTTATTTTTATAATGGACGAAATACTTATTACAGATCATGCAATAAAGAAAAATCTGATTATATTTATGTAAGCAACAAAACAATATCCTACACTTAATAAAAGTAAATCTGATTATAGTCAACAATATTTTTAAATTTGACTTTCTGATCAACATGAAATAACAAAAGAAAATATATTTGTCCAAAGCAAGATTTGATTAATTTTATTTTTATAATGAACAAATACTCATTACAGTTTATGCTAAAGAAAAATCTGAATATTCTTGTCCGAGTAATAAAAGAATATCCTACAGTGAACAGAAGTAAGTCTGATTATAGTCAACCATAGATTTTAATTTGACTTTCTAATTAACAAAAAGAAAACCTATTACTCAAAGGAAAATTTGATTTAACTTATTTTTGTATGTACGAAATACTTATTACAGATTCCTCCAATAAAGAAAATCTGATTACACTTATGTAAACATGATTATGGTCACCCATGGATTTCAATTTGACTTTCTGATTAACATGAAATGTAACCTTTACTTTCCATCATTGTGCTATGGGCTATCTCCTCCCACATTTTCTCCCATTTGAGAGAAGAAAAAAATACAGATGAGTAAAGCATAAAATGAATAGAGATGGGCTATCATTCTATAAGTTGCATACAAGCAAAGATCCAACCAGTGTTAAATCCAAAGAGTACCCACCTGTAGTATGATGAAAACATTCCAACTTCAGCCTGAGCATGATATCCTAATTTCCATCTGAAAGGAAAATAATCAATCTTCCAAAATCTATATGATTCAGTACTAGAAGTTAACCAAGTCAAGGAGGATCTAACAGACACTAACATCTAGCTTGTCTCTTAGTATTGACATTAAGCTACTTCAATCTTCAAGCGCAATGACAAATATACTTTGATTCAAAAAATTGAGCTTAAGTACTTGAGACTTGACTTTGCCTTTTACTGTTTGATCACATTGGTCAAATAATTGAACTGTTACCTGATAAATCAGTCTAGTCGATTCTGTTACCTAATCGCTGTTCAACCTCCTAACTCAAAAGTGATAAAAACATACCTCATATTTCGCTTGTCATGGCCTCCTCACACGTTTTCTGTGATACCACGTTTTCTTGCTTACTGGGTGATTGTATTCCTTGATACCAAAAATCATGTTTGCTCACAATTGATCAGCTTGAACACTTCTTTGCAAAGATGCAGGCATGAAGACGGGTCCTGAGGAAGATGTTTCTGTCCAAAAGTAGATATCTCAGATTAATATATTTTCCTCTTTATTCTTTCATTGTGGTCATTGTTCCTTAACCAAAAGACGGGTCTTTCTTTCACAGTGTGCCTCTCTGTTAGCTACTCTATGTGGTTGTCACTACAGAGTTACTCTTAAATATCTTGTGTTAAAAAAAACTCCATATTAAATAATAAACAAAAACTAAAAAGGTTTAACCAAATGTTATCACTTCATTTCCTAATATATTGATGACAATTCTCCACATATGCGCAAATAGCAAGAACTCGCTCGCTCATGCTGATCATTCTTAATCAACCAAATTCATCAATTGTAACTCTGAAGAAAATTCATAGTGTGTTCTGCACTAAATGATTTTGTCTAGCACTCGGATGGGCAAGGAAGCTTAAGAGTAGAACTAAACTATACTCAGCATTTTCTTACTGATCTCATCGACTTCTCAATAATATTTTATTTGGTAAACTAAAAACAGCTGTTGAAGAAAGAAAATTGAAAAAAAAAACTAAAAATGATGAAAATGCAAACTTATTCAGGAGGAGTGCCTATTCATTAATCTGAAAGATCTATCACAAGCATTAGCGTAAATAGGGAAGTAACAAGCATTGGCCATATCAACCAGTATATCAATTTGACAAATATCGGGAACATTAAATGAAACTTATTTTGCTCCTAACATTCTCCGAAATTGGACATCTGAAACATAGTTGTATATTAATCAACTCTTCCTTGTCATGTCTAAGTCATATTTCTTGTTCAATATATAATTTCAATTGTCTTGTTTAACAGGATTATCCTAAACAAATTGCAAGAGAACAAGTATATGTTATACTTTTACTATATAATAACTAAGAGCATAAGCCCTAGAAGATTTTCCATCCTTTACTCAATTCATTGTGACACAACTTAACGAAAAGCAAAACACACAAAAAAAAAAACTACGATTACACAAATGCAGTACTGCAGTTGAATTAAATTATAAAAAGAGTCAGGATAATACCACCAAAACCAAAAATGAAGATTGTGATACTATGTACAAGCATATTTTAAAGAAGATCAAAGCTAGTATCCTGACAGCATAAAACAAATTACAAACCAGAAGTGATTTTCTCAGAATTTTCAGTTATAGATATCAAGTCCAAGTTATTATAGAGCACGATCGTGTATTAATGGTTAAAGGAACATCAACAAACATCAAAAACCGAACAAATACGGGGCACAGTTACCGGAGTATATTCTGAGAATACTTACTTGGCTTTGTCTGGTTGAACATCTCTCAACCATTCCAGGTCCATTTCTCCATGTTCGGTTACTAGCCGATCCAGAAAATCCTGCAGATACCCAACCAATATACCTACCTATGTTTAGATTTCTTTATGTATCGGCTACTTTTCAAAGTAGTATACTGTAATCATTGTGCATACCTTAATTCTCTCTGCTAACATGTTGTTCATCCCTCTTTCCTTGATTACATCAGAAATCTCACTGACATCAGCATTTCGCAATGCTTCATAGTCTAGAGAATCCATATTGTCCCAGCTTCTTCCTCTTGTTCCATCATTTGATTGCACCTGCTTTCTCAATGTATCCCAATTAAATGGTTCTGCCTTTGTTTTCTCAGCCTTCCTCTTTCTTACATTTGGACTTGTGCCATTCTTACTGGATGGTAAATCAGCACCTGCAAAAATTATTCACCTAAATATCAAAATTATGTCTTTAAGTGCAGCAATTTAGGATTTTTCAGATATTACCACTTGGCTGCTTACTGGATTCTTCGGAAGGTCTTATGGGGTCTCTCAGAGAAGTGTTTTCCTGCTAAAAGGTCTCTTGCACTCCTCCTTGCCTAAAGTTGATGACATCTTGTCCATCTCTGCTCTGAGACCTAGCTGGTATATCGGTTTTCTGTTCAAGGTGCTTGTTTACAGTTTCATGGTTCATTCTTGATGTTTGAAATACGGGTCTTTCTATCTTTTGGCCAGTAAGACTACTTACTTCACTGGGTCCCGCTTTATCATGTGCACGTTCAACCGCTTTTCCATTGTTGATCTTAAAAACTATTGAAAGCTAAGGATGATGTGCTTTCTTTTCCCGAAAATGCAAGAAAATCTGCTTCCCATTCTTCCAGGCCAGTGGACGTTTTCTGCCAGGAACTAATGGATGGGAGTACAGGTCTCTGATAATGCACATTGGTAGTTAACGGATAGTTACATACAAGATTTGCAGATTGTTGATGACTAATTGAGGTCTCTTGTCTTTTGTCTGAAAATGGATTTTCCGTTACTTGAAACTGATACTGGTTTTTACTGAAATTGTTCCCAGTAATTTGATCTTCAGCTTCTGAATTTGATCCTGAGCTGAATCTGATATCCTTAGAGGCATGAAAAGTGCTAGATTCTGATGAACTTTGTGATGAGATCATGCATTCCTCTGTTTTCCCCTGTTAAAATCTTTTGTCCTGAAGTAACATGCTCCAATCCGCAGTCTAATAATTTACTGGATGTCACAGGGCTGTGGTTATACCTTGTTCCTTTAGTGTTCTATGTTCATAAGAAGTCCCGTCTGGATACGTTATTGTCACCGCTTGCTCTAATGATGAACTTCCCTCATTCTGGCCGTAACTTTCGCACAATTGTTGATTTTATGGAGAATTTGGCAGCAATAGACATGAAAGCAGAGCTGCAAGCAAAAGGGAGAAGAAGTTAAAGAAATGAGATTAGCTTCTGCCATCTAGTGTGACTCTTGTGCTATATTTTGAAATTGATTTTACCTGGATAGATGATCTTAAACATTTTGAGTGAGAAACACTCCTATCACTGAGTCAACAACCAATCCTTTCCATTTAGAGAAACGCCTGTCACCTACAAAGGTACAAACTCATTTTAGATTATACAAACATGACTTCATGCATCTTTTATGGTAATCTGGGATATTTAGTGTTAACGTTGCTTCTTGTATGTTCTTTTAATTTCTTTTGGAGTAAATTTTTCACTGTTACTAGAAAATTATTATGTCATCTACTCATTGTGTTTTCCTGAAACTAGTATATTATAATTATTTTTTACTTCAGAAAATTGTCGAGATTAGCCTAGATGCAAGTCATGCAACATGGACGGTCAAAAGTCATAATAATTGGATCAGGTAACAATCTTTTTTGATATACTATAAATACCTTGAACAAGATGCATCCTCGCAATGAATGAGTCTACTCGACCACGAAAGACTTCCCTTTCATCTTCCCACCATTTTTGTTTATCATTGTCCATTTTTTCTGCATTTTCACTTCCTTCCTTACACATTAGTAGGTCCCAAAGTCTACTTGTCTCGGGGTCAAGGTCCACTTTTGGCCGTGCATGGCGCTTTTTGATAGGATCAAAGGGCTCATATGGAACGACTGCGCCATCTTCTCTATATGGAACAAGGGAATCTACATCTTCCTCAACAATTTCCTTGCCATTATTGTCGATGCCTAGTGCTTTGGACAGGTCCTGGATATAATCAACAGAACTCATAATATTCTTGTCAACACGTCCTGAGCAATCTTCAACATGTGTGGTAGTAGCCATGCTAGATGAGTTTCCATTACCATTATGAAGGGGCAGGCCTCTACTGACACTATGATTTACCTGATCATATGTAATCTGGACATCCGATTGGCTTACTTTACCGTTTCTCACATTCAAGCACCTCGTTATGACATTAAGAGCATGGTCCTTGGATGTTTTTGATGAGTCTGACAATGACTCTTGTGGTAATACGTCTTTTTCTGAGTGAATCGAATTGTATAAATCCTCAGGCCTTTGCTCTTTTCTGGATTGCCCGTTTAATTCTGGAGAACATTCTGCATTACGGGAATCCAAATTCAAATTAAAAGTTACCTCACTGCTATAGCAGTTGTGCTCTATTTCATTTTCCAAATAAAAGTTTAACGCTTTAAGCTCCTGCATGATTTTGCTTGAGTCTCAAATTTGGATATTTCGGCCTCATTGGCAGCAGCATCAATGGATTGGTCTATTGAGGTCTTGGCATCATTTCTGCCCTCGTTTTTTCTTTTTCTGGTAGAAGGTCCTTCAGAAGATTGATCTTTTGAGGTCTGATGCCGTTTTTGCGTTCGTGTTTCCTTTTCTGGGTAGAATTTCCATCGGGAGTGTTATTTTTTGGCTTTGGAGTTCTTTTGAGCTTTCCTTCGACGATTACTTTTGGTCTGAGTTTGCTTCTCTTGGGTGTATTCTGTTGTGGTGTCTTGCTTAGATTGATTCCTCCATCAGTCGGGGTATTACTATTCAGAAAATTGTTATGATCTCTGTCGACAATTTCAGGTTGTTGAGGCAAAACAACATTTTCATGCCTCTTGATTTCTTGAGCTGAGATTTCGTCTATCAGCAAAGTTGGCACTTGAATGGTCTGGTAATCCTTGTTCAAATGCTTTCGCTGACCTGGCGTCACCGGTGCTAATTGGAAACGCCTCCCTGCAGTTGAGGTATGATCAAGTCCTGAGAAATAAAAATGATAAATACGTTATGAAAAAATATTCACGCATTACTATATTCGAAATGAAAATTCGATCTTAGTTATTGTTCTAACCATGTTTTCAGATTTCAGATTTTCTATGGGACTTGAGTACTTGAGACTTGACTTTGCCTTTTACTGTTTGATCAAATAATTGAACTGTTACCTGATAAATCAGTCTAGTCGATTCTGTTACCTAAACGCTGTTCAACCTCCTAACTCAAAAGTAATAAAAACATACCTCAAACTAAAAATGCAAACTTTATTCAGGAGGAGTTCCTATTCATCAATCTGAAAGATCTATCACAAGCATCAGAGTGAATAGGGAAGTAACAAACATTGGCCATATCAACCAGTATATCAATTTCTCAAATATCGGGAACATTAAATGAAACTTATTTTGCTCCTAACATTCTCCGAAATTGGACATCTAAAACATAGTTGTATATTAATCAACTCTTCCTTGTCATGTCTAAGTCATATTTCTTGTTCAATATATAATTCAATTGTCTTGTTTAACAGGATTATCCTAAACAAATTGCAAGAGAACAAGTACCTGTTATATTTTTACTATATAATAACTAAGAGCATAAGCAACCAAATTACCTCAACAATCCACCAAAACCAAAAATGAAGATTGTGATTCTATGTACAAGCATATTTAAAGAAAATCAAAGCTAGTATCATCACAGCATAAAAGCGTACAAATTACAACCCAGAAGTGATTTTCCCAGAATTTTCAATTATAGATATCAAGTCCAAGTTATTGTAGAGCACAATCGTGTATTAATGGTTAAAGGAACATCAATAAACATCAAAAACCTAATAAATTGAGCATCAAAATCAAGAAAAAATTATCTCACCATTGTAGCCTGCGACGATCAATCGAGAGAGAGATGCGGATGAAAGTTTTACCGCGTTTTATTTGAGTTTCGTGATTCTTCTTAGGGTCTTGCTAATCTCACAGATTCCTGTGAGTTCTGTGAGATTAGCCCCTTACTGACAGTAAAATAGAAGGAATAAATTTACAAAAACCCACCTCAAGTTTTTTTATTTAATTAATTGTCTTTACATCATATTCAATAAATTTTATTGTAGCTAAAACACTTAAATGAGATATAATTTGATGATCTCTTATTTTAAAAAATAATCTAAGAGAGATCCAATCCAATTTAAGGTGCGATTTGATTTTGAGATTTTCTTCTATTTCAAAAATTCAAAAGTTAACCAGGTATTGAATTTATCAACTTTCTTGAATCAATAATATATAATAACATTTTCTTAATTCCGTAATAAAAATAATCGCAATTTATACCCTTACTAATTGTATCATCATAGTACAGAATAATTAAATTATTACATCATACACAATATTTGAATTAGTCACACTACACAACTCAAGATTTTTAATAATTTTATATAGCAAATTCTATATAGCAAAACTTTAATAATTTTTTTTTAATTTATTAGTTATACTACACAACTCAAGATTTCGCAACTTTTACTTACATGTCTTATTCATATGTATAATATGAAAAGAATGTGAATAATATAGAAATTCCTGAAATATACTAATATGGTACGATATGATATTCTTAAATAGAATCTTATGCACATAAAAGTACCTTTTTCAAGTCTTTTCTTAATGTGTGGCTTATTTCGATAAATTTTATGTCACATCGAATTCAACTAACCCTTTATGATATATATTATTTATTTAAGGGTGCAATAAGTGTTTTTCACCACTCACTTTACCATCTCACAGCTCAAATATGTGATGTATTAACAATTGATTTTTTATATATCTTATGTAGCCATTATTTTGTACTACAAACATATATATATATATATAAGAAAAAGATGATTGATGTAATCATTTAAAGTGGTATATATTTATATTTAAAATATAGAATCTCTTTCATGTTACTATACTTTATTTTTTCCTTTTTTGTTTGGTTAGTTCATCATTGGGCTAAGCAGACACGTGCACTGACCAAGTTTAATTACATATATTTCAGCACCCTATATTTTTAGGACTTCACTAGGATTCCAGAAAAATAATAAATGAAATGAGATGTATACCCCACATTTTACACACACATACATAAATATTAATATTTGCTTGTATGTGTTTTAAATTCTTTTTCAACTGTCATTTTTAAAAAAATTGTTAGGGTATGAGTTGTCAAATTTTTGTGTGAAAAAATGAATACAAAATGTGTGTTTGGTTGTATTTAAACAAAAATATTGTAATTGATGATTAATAGTGTGTAAAGAATTGAAAATTAATGAGCAAATAGTACGAGAAGAAAAGAGTTGAAGGATGATGATATAAAAGAAAGCGAAAAAGTCAAGAAAAAAGAAGAAGAGAGAAAACGCATATAAAAGAATGCGAAAAAGTGAAGGAAAAAAAGAGAGAAATGTAATTATTAAAATTTACAGAAATCGAAAAAATGAAAATAATAATGAGAAATGGTATAAAATGCATATTTTTATTTTTAAATGGGAATTAAAATTAAAAAAATAATTAAATTAAAATATATACAAACAATAGTCTAATCACTTATAGACGTATATATCAACAAGCCCTTTTTTTTTTTTTTTTTCCTTATCAGCCATTTTTGCCTCACATTTATATATCAAATTTATTAAATCGAGTTTGAATTATATATCTGTCTTTTGTGTATAAATATATATAAGAATCATATAGAATTCACTGTACTAAGAGATAAATATACTAAAAGCATTGAACTCGATTTTCCCATTTTCTACATTGCTTATAGTTTTTTCATGATTTGAAAGTACTATGGGTATTGTTGGTTTTATTTTGGGCCTATTTTAGTCCAAAATTGTGGCCAATTTGAATTTGGTCTTATTTAATTTGGGTAAAAAATATACCCACATATTTTGGTCTATATTTTGAACCCATTTTCCAACTTGCTGCACATTGTTTGTCAGCCGTCAATTCATTTATGTGAGTCAATTCATGTCAAAAGCTACTATAGTAACTTCCACATTTAATTTAATTTGATAATTTCTTTTTTATATAGAATATTAATATGGAATTATGGTTAATAATCTTATACACATATGAACATAATTTATTTTGTAAATATGGTGTGTATATAGATATATACCGCATATATAGTGTATATTTTAGTATATATACAAACCATATCCCACAAGTGACATATATACACACACTATTA